>CM060904.1:1110984634-1112234634 GCA_030737815.1 Allium fistulosum
ACAACTAAACTGCTTGATTACATAGTTAAAAGGAAACTAAGTTGTGACTGAATGAAAACATACAGGAAATAACTGTGCCAAAAACAGGAAAGAAACATACTAAATGTAATATTGTCGCAAATGCTCGCTGTTCCACGCCCGGGGGAGTGTCATGCCATCAACGGTCTCTAGCTTGAACGTTCCCTCTCCAAGCTTCTGTTCAATGACGTACGGACCTTCCCAGCTGGGATTCATACGCGAAGGTACTGGGAAAACTCGTTTCAAAACGAGATCACCCACATCAAATATCCTTGGGCGGACTCTGTCGTCGTAGTAACGCTTGACTCGGTGCCTATGTGCTGCCGCCCTTAATTTGGCCTCTTCACGTTTTTCATCGATACAATCCAGTGATTCCAACAAGAGGTCCCGATTCGTCTTGGGATCATAATATGTCACCCGGTGCGATGGAACTTCAAGTTCCACGGGTATAACGGCTTCAGAGCCGTATGCCAAGGCGAATGGAGTGTGGCCGATCGCGGACTTGTGGGTAGTTCTATAAGCCCATAATGCTGTCGGGAGTTCATCTACCCACTTGCCTCTGACTTTCTCCAGACGCTTCTTCAGTATTGACTTGATTATTTTATTAACGGCCTCGACTTGTCCATTAGCTTTTGGGTGTGCAACGGCGGCGAACTTCTTCTCGATGCCATACTTTAAATAGAACTCTTTGAACTCTCTGCTTTCAAATTGCATTTCGTTGTCCGTAATGATGGTGCGAGGAAGGCCAAAGCGACATATAATGCTTCGTACAACGAAGTTAATGACCTTCTTAGAGGTGATTGTGGCCAAGGGTTCTGCCTCAGCCCATTTTGTGAAATAGTCGACTGCAACTATTGCGTATTTCGCACCACCTTTGGATATAGGCAAAGAGCCAATTATGTCGATTCCCCAGATTGCAAATGGCCAGGGACTAACCATTTGTGTGAGTTTCGTTGATGGAGTCCTCGGGATTTTCGCATATCTTTGACACTTGTCACATTTCCTTGCGTAGTCTGCAGCGTCCCGATTCACGGTCGGCCAGTAGTATCCATAGCGGAGGATCTTTTTTGCTAGCGTTTGCCCCCCGGTATGGTCGCCACATTCCCCTTCGTGAACCTCTCTTAAGACCTGCTTTGTCTCGTCATGAGTGATGCACCGTAATAATGGGACTGAGAATCCTTTCCGATACATTAATCCATCCTGCATCACGTATCGCGTGGCCTTTCGAAGGACCTGCCGTCTTTCGCTCCTTTTTTCTGGTAAAGTCCAGGTTGTTAGGTACAGTTTGAGTGGGGTCATCCACGACTCCTTTTCGATTTCTGTTTCCAACACACGGTCAACTTTCATCTCGTCTATGCTCGGGGCATGCAAGGCCTCAACGGGATACAATCCTATTTGCTGCGCGTCGCCTGTGCTTGCAAACTTAGCCTACAAGTCGGCTTCTTTATTCTGTTCGCGCGGGACATGTGAAATGTCATAATGCTCAAGATTTGACTGTAGTTCTTGGACCTGAACAAGGTACGGAGCCAACTTCTGTCCCTTTGCTTGGTAATCTCCCCGCACTTGGTAAACCACCAACTGTGGGTCACAAAAGATTTCAACTGATTTGATCCCGAGTTCTCCGATGAGCTTCAAGCCAGCGATCAGTGCTTCATATTCTGCTTCGTTATTTGTAGCTGGGAAATCAAGCTTCAAAGCATAACAGATTGATCGATTTTCCGGAGTTATAAGAACTACACCCGCGCCGGAGCAACGGTCGTTTGATGCCCCATCAGTGTATAATTTCCAACGAACGGGGGGAATGACGTCATGATTATCTGGTTCTATGGGTATGGTAAACTCAGCGATGAAATCTGCTAATGCTTGCCCTTGTATGGCCCTTCGTGGCAAGTAGGCGATATCGAACTGGCTCAACTCGATGTTCCATTTTAGCAATCTTCCGGAAGTTTCTGGTCGTTGGAGTACCTGCCGCAGGGGTTGATCGGTATAAACACTGATTGAGTGTGCTTGAAAATATGGGCGTAGCTTACGTGATGCAATCACCAAGCAATAGGCCAATTTCTCGATTTTAGGGTAATTTCTTTCTACCCCCGTTAAACGCTTGCTAACATAATACACCGGCTTCTGGATTCGATCCTCCTCGCGAACTAAAGCCGCACTTATCGCATGTGGGGATACAGCTAAGTATGCGTACAGCATCTCGTGGTCTACTGGTTTTGACAGCACTGGTGGACTCTCCAGATGCCTCACCAGATCCCGGAATGCTTCCTCACAACTAGACGTCCATTCAAAGTTCCTCTTCCCTTTCTTTATTATATCAAAGAAAGGGATGCACTTGCCCGTTGCCCTGGATATGAATCAACTTAGCGCAGCTACTTTTCCATTCAAGCTCTGTACCTGCTTTATAGTCCTGGGTACTTGCACATCTCGAATAGGTTGGATCTTTTCGGGGTTAGCTTCAATTCCCCTAGCATTGACGATGAATCCCAAAAACTTCCCCGACACAACACCGAAGGAACACTTCAGAGGGTTGATCTTCATCCTGTAATACCTGAGTATGTCGAACTTTTCAGCCAAGTCTCGAATGTGGTCGTTTGACTGTCGTGACTTCACGAGCATGTCATCCACATAGACTTCCATCGTCCTACCAAGCTGGTCCTTGAACATTCGATTCACCAAACGCTGATAAGTCGCTCCTGCGTTCTTCAGTCCGAAGAGCATCACTACATAGCAATATAGCCCGACATCTGTAACGAAGCTGGTGTGTTCTTGGTCCGGAATATGCATCGGGATTTGGTTGTATCCCGAGTATGCATCCATGAATGATAACAGCTCATGTCCTGCGGTGGAGTCGACCAACTGATCGATCCTTGGTAACGGGAAACTGTCCTTGGGGCACGCTTTGTTCAAATTGGAATAGTCTATGCAAGTTCTCCATTTCCCATTTGCCTTTTTCACCAGTACGGGGTTCGATACCCATTCAGGATAGAGGGCGTCGCGGACGAACCCATTGGCTTTGAGTTTGTCCACCTCCTCTCTGAGAGCAGCGGACCTCTCCGGGTCCATTCCTCTCCTCTTTTGTTTAACCGGGACGTATTTCGGGTCTATGTTCAACATATGACTCGTGATGGCGGGAGAAATCCCACACATATCAGAATGCATCCAGGCGAAAACATCTAGATTCGCCCGGAGGAAGTCACTAAGGTCTTCAGTCATTGCGGGGCCAAGCTGTGATCCGATCTTCAGTATTCGCGAAGGATCGTTTTGGCTAACTGAAATGTCAATCGTTAGTTCAGCCGACGCTGCCTTTTCTTCCCTGGGTTTCTCATCGTCGTCTCTCGGATCTATGTCTCTGAAGATCCAAGAATTATGCCCGATCCAGGGCTCGGGCACTACTTGTCAATTATCCGTGTTAAGGATGCGGACGGGATTGTCTGCAACCTTTTCTTTCTCCCTCCGATGGGCCTCCCGGAGCTCAGCCACATAACAGGAACGACCAGCTGCTTGGTCGCCATAAACAATACCTACCCCTTTGTCAGTTGGGAACTTCAAAGTTAAGCACCACGGGGCTAATGCTGCCCTAAACTCAGCCAGGGTCGGTCGGCCCAAGAAAACATTATACGGAGAATCCACATCCAAAACTACGAAGAGTAGGATTCGCACCCTCCGACGCTCGCCTTGTCCCAGTTCAACTGGTAACTCAACATACCCCACTGCATCGGTCGCTGCGCCATTAAAGCCGTGTATACGGGCTTTGGATGGTTTCAAGTCCTTGGTTTCCATCTTCATTTGGTCATAAGCCTTCTTGAAGATGATGTTGACAGAACTTCCATAATCAATCAGAATTCTTTTGACATAAGCCGGTCCGATCGTCGCAGATATGACCATCGGGTCTATGGTTGGAGCCTCTACTTGGTCAGCATCTCTGTTCCTGAACACTATATCGTCTGTCATTACGCGCTGCTGCTTAGCAGGGGTCCCATCCTCCACGTTCGAACAGCACTCAAAATCTGCATGCTTCAGGGAACTTGCGTACCGCTCCATCTCTTGCCAATTCTTATCCGCGGGGTGAAGTCCGCCGATGATTGTGTTTATGACTAGTCTACCCACAGTTCGGGCAGGCTCCTCGGGATGACGCGGAGCCGGTGCACGACCTGGGTTGGACGTTCCCTGTCCTCCTTCCTATGGATCCTTCACAAATTCTTGCAATTTCTTTTGCCTAATCAACTTCTCGATAGCGTCGTGCAGGTGCCTGCACTCTTCCGTATTGTGCCCATAAGTCTCATGGAAGCGGAAATATTTTCCAGTCCGATTCTGTTCCTCGGTTGACTCTTTTGGACGTGGCTTTCTGTATTGAAAGGTATTGCAGGTTGATAGGTAAATATTCTCGAGAGACGCATTCAGCGGGGTATACTCGTTGTAGCTTGGAATTCTCGACTTCCACTTCCCCGCTTCTCTCTTTTTCCCTTGATTTCTTCCTCCGGACTCCTTAGGCTGCCCAGGCTTGTTCTGGACATTGACTTGAACCTTTCCTGTGTTGTCGCCAGACTGCTTCACAGCAATGTTGCTTTTCACGGACTCTTGGACAGGTCCTGGTGTCTTATCTCGTCTTACCCACCTAGCTTCCTTTCTCCTTATGAACTGGTGTGCCTTTGAGTAGAAACGCTCTAGTGTAGTCGGAGGTTTTCCTGCCAACCAGTCTCCAAACTCGGAATCCGGATCCACACCTCTCATCACAGCCATTAGGATTGCATGATCGTTGGGATTACTGACTTCAGTTGCCGCAACATGGAACCTTTGTAAATATTCCTTCAATGACTCCCCGGGACTTTGGATTACACTTGACAGAGACATTACGTCCTTTGGACGAGTAGTGTGTATCCTGAACTGCTCAATAAACTTCTTTGCCAACTCCTCGAAATTGGATACAGACCGCGGAGGAAGTCGGGTAAACCACATAGTAGCGGTCCCAGATAGAGTAATTGGAAAGCATCTACACTTGGTGGCATCATTTGCTCTAGCTGAATCCATCATCCATTCGTACCTCATGACATGCTGTCTGGGGTCAGTCTTTCCCTCGTACGCAGGGATAGTTGGCATACTAAACTTTCTGGGGTACGCCGCCTGTAACACAACATCTGTGAACGGAGTGTGACTCCTTGATACTCCCCAATCGTCATTCGACAAGCCCTGATTTTCTTTCATCAATTTCCTGACCATGGCTGTCAGGTCTGGTGTCTGTATGGAAGGTGGAAGGTTAGAGTCCGTTCTACGTGACTGTCCATGTTGATGCCTCCTCTCTTGGCGATCTGCCAATCGTGCGTCTTGAGGTTCGACATCATTAGCGTTTTGATGGTCTGGGCCTCCAGCCTCCATCTGTACTCCAGTTCCTAAGTTTCCAGCTCCGACTTGGTCACGGTTTCCAGCTGTTTGAGCAGCAGCACCCGTCCGCACAGCTTCAGTCTTACGGCGTCTGCGCTTGGGAGGTTCATCAGAAGAAGTTGAGCTGTCGGATGAGGAATAGGGAGCGGGATTGCCCCAGCATTCTGTTGCTGCTGTTGAGTGAGTTGTGCCATCAGGTTGGCGTTAGCTTGCATCTGCTCTCCTAGTTGTCTCCTGCTTTCCCTGAGTTCTCTCATCAAGTCGTTGAACTCTATTCTGGTGACAACTGGAGTTTGGTCCTGGGTGGCAATTCCTACACCCGGAATCGCTGGTTGATTGCTAGGTCCTACTTGTTGTACGCTAGCAGTTTCATGGGCATCCACATTATGAGAAGCTGACCTGGTACGTGGTCTCGCCATTGTAGAGTTAATGGTTGGAACTCTGAGTAGAATCAACGGATGTCCTATCAATCAGTCGGATCTTCTTTGGGGGATTTGTTCAACCCAGTAGCTTCAAACCAGATCCTTGAGGTCTGAGAATTCAATTCTCAGTGAAAGCACCAAAATTGGTTACTAACCTCGTAGAGAAAGATTATGTAGAGAAATAAGTGATGAAGGTAAATTAAATAGAGAAGACAATGCTAATCTAAATGCAGAAAGTAAGAACACCAAATTTATAGTGGTTCAGCGTAATTGCCTACGTCCACTTTGAGGTTAAACTTTATTGATCTTCTTAATGATTGATTACAAATACAATTCGTAGATCAAATGCTTGAATGAAGTTGTTAAGTAAAGAAGATGAGTCTGAAAAATGGCAGAGTCTCCCCA
Source organism: Allium fistulosum (assembly GCA_030737815.1). Lineage (NCBI taxonomy): Eukaryota > Viridiplantae > Streptophyta > Magnoliopsida > Asparagales > Amaryllidaceae > Allium > Allium fistulosum. The sequence goes on from CM060904.1 coordinate 1,110,990,862, forward strand.
ATGTTCTCCTAAAAAAAGGTCCTTTTCACTGTGACCTTGCCCCTCTATTTATAGACAAAGATGGGCTGGACTTCCCAGATGGGCTCGGTAGCCGAACACTCTAGCCCAAGTATAGTGGTCGCTGCATGTCGAACCAGGTAGGCCGAACACAATGATGCCGAACCACCCTTCCTATGCCGAACGGTATGTTTGATGTGTGGGAAGTGTAGAATAGTTGTCAGTCGAAGCCGAACGTGCCTCTGTCCGAAGCGCTTGACCGAACAATGCTCTCTGGCCGAACGATGCATTCTGGCCGAACGATACCTTTGGCCGAACGATCCTCCTTGGCCTAACGTGCCTTCTGGCTGAACGATGCTTTTTAGCCGAACGATCCCTTTGGCCGAACGATACTGCCATGTCGAGTAATCATATACGCCGAACGCCTTCTAATGCCGAGTACTCTTGGATGCCGAGTACTACGCCGAGTACTCCTTGACGCCGAGTGCTATTGGATGCCGAGTACTCCTGTTGCCGAGTTCCACTGGATGCCGAGTACTATCTGATGCCGAGTACTACTAGATGCCAAGCGCTACGCCGAGTACCATGAGATGCCGAGTGCTACCTGATGCCGAGCACTAGTTGCCTGGTCAAATCTCCAGGAAACACGTGATATGAAGAGAGTATTCTTCTGGAAAGGAATAAAGAGGGATATCCATAAATGTGTAAGGAGATGTTTCACCTATCGACAACTAAAAGTTGGGCATCAGAAGCCAAGTGGTTCACTTCAACAATTGGAAGTACCAAGTTGGAATTAGCAATTGATGTCCATGGATTTTATTAATGGGTTTCTTAGGTCAAGAACAGGAACGAAAGCATTTGGGTGACAGTCGATAGACTGATTAAGAGAGCCTACTTTATCTCGATGAAATAGATGAGAACGGTAGCAGGGTTAGCTAGACTATAAATGAAGAATATAATTAGACTTCATGGGGTTCCAAGAGGTATCGTAAGTGATAAAGACCCTTTGTTCACCAGTGAAATCTGGAGAAGTTTGCAAAGTGCATTGGGTAAATAATTGAGCATGAGTACAGCTTATAACCAGCAACTGATGGTTAAACTGAAAGGGTGAAATATGTGCTCGAGAATTTAAAGAGGGCATGTGCTTTAGATTTTGGAGGATCTTGAAAGATCATTTGTATCTGATAGAGTTGGCATAAAATAGCGGTTACCAATCGAGTATAGGGATGGTTTTGATTGAGGCGCTTTATGGTAGACCGTGTAAGACATATTTGCTGGTTGGATAAGGGAGATAGACTCATGTTAGGACCTAATTTGGTAAGAGAGGCCATTGAGAAAGTTGAATTGATTTGCGCAAGAATGAAGGTAGGGCAATCAAAAGAGTTATGCCAATAAGAGAGGAAAAGATCTTGAGTTCATGGTAGGCAACCATCTGTTTGTGAAGGTTTCTCCAATGTGGGGAATTATGCATTTTAGGAAGCTGGGGAAATCAACACCTAGATATGTAGGACCGTTTCTAGTGATTGATAAGATAGTAAACTCGTATATCAAGTCGAGTTACCATGTAGTTTACTGAGTGTGCATAATGTTTTTCACATATCACATTTGAGGAAATGTGTACGCAACCCAATTTTGATGGTGGAACCAACGACAATTGAAGATTTATCTATAAAATCAGACCTGACTTATGTCAGACAATCGAAGGGGATAGTAGGTCATGGTACGAAAGAATTCAGGACCAAAGTTATTAAACCTGTTCCCATCTAGCAAAGTAACGATGTCGATCATAACACCTAGGAGGTAGTGGATGGGACTAGAAATATATATCCAGATTTGCTTTGACATGTATGATTAGGCATGTATGTTTTGATGTATTGACTAGTAATAACACTAGTATATTATGGTATGATATTTTAATATGTAAGTAGTGACACTAATACATGATGATCGTGATGATTTGCATTAGTGTGGAACAAGTGTAATTGTTGCACTGTATGTATATTAATTGATGACGATGATTTTATCCTGCATTGTATGTTGGAGGATGAAATTCTTGTAAGGAGGAAAGGCTGTGACACCCCATATTTTGAAATACCGTAATATGGAAAATGAATTAATAAACAGTTAATCAAATTAATTTATGAAATAAAATAAAGTTAAGCTAATTAATAAAGAGTAAATGAATGTAGGATGAGGAGCTAGGGATCTAATGAGAATAAGTTATTGTTACAACCAGATTGAGTTCACTTTGAGTATCGTCTATTTAATTAAATGAACCAGATTTAATCATGTAAGATTAAAAATCTAATAAATGAGGAATTGTGTAATTGGAATTAGAGTAAGAATAAATTGGGAATTTATTTGAATTATCTCCTTTTGTAGTTAATTATTATATTTAATAATATAAGACTAAAATTTGGAGAAAATGAATAAATAAATTACATGGAAGTAATATCATTGTTTGAAGTATGATTTCTTTATTAATGGTTCATTTTATTAAAAGTATGGAGAACAACTTTTCATTTTAAGAGTTGTATTTAATTTTGATAAAATATTTAAATATTAATTAAAATGAGATTTTTGACATGTTATACATTTTGGGAAAAATTGTAGAAATCAATATTGGTTAAATTATAACATTGTTTATATCAAATTAGTGGTTATAAAGTGTTAGAGTGAAACAATACTAATTACAACACTTTGGTGTTAGCAAAATAAGTAACACTTTTCTATTAGATCCATACCTTAACCCATTTAGCCTAAACTAGAGAAACAAGAGAAACAGAAACATAAGTATATGTTTTTTCTCATTCTCATTTCATCACCAAACCAGAAAAATCAAAAGTATACTCGAAGTCCAAAACCATAGCATCTTCCAAAAATCAGATCAATTCAAATAAATTTCTAAAAATTAACAAATTTGGATATGTAATTGCTGCCATGCTCCAGAACCTTTGTTTCAAATTTCATGGAATTTCATTAAGTTTTGATGGGTTAAAGGTGGTCATCTTTGCAAGTTCTCTTCGGTGAAATCTGGGCAGAAATCGCAGGTTAGTATAAAAATCATAATCAATTGTAGAAAAATCAAAAAAATATGACATTTGGATATGTTGTCTGTAACTCATATGCCCATTTTTTTTTTAAAAAATTTGTAGGAAAATAATAAGTTTTTCTATGCCAAACTCTTTCTGCACTAAGGACGAAAATGCAGAAAATTTCTTAGTTTTGCCCTTGTGTTTTTGCTTGCAATTTTGGGAATTTTGGATGCTAAGGTGAGTTTATCTCACGATTTCTAGACTAATATGAAAGTTCGTTGCTTCTATATGAATTTGGTTGAATCTCGAGTGTATATGATCTCAATATGTTGATGAATCCTTTGTCTATTTGAATTGGATTCGTTGTTTGCTAAATACCCTCATATGAAATCATGATTTCATTAAATTATACATGTGTATATGCTTGCACATTTACTAATTCACTACCCCGGATCATTAGAGAAGTAACATAGGAGAATTTAGTGTAAACAAATTGTCGGAGAGCCACCTGAATTGCCTAAGAGGTCAGCCCAAGCGAGGCAACCGATGGACCGGTATGTCATACCGGTGCACCGGTAGCAGCCTGGATTAGACTCCCAGGCTATGTTCTAATGTTCTTCGATCGACTCGTTTGCCACTTGTTTGCTCGATTGATTCTCTATTATTGATTGTTTGATTTTGATGTTGCGTTTCATTTATATTTCATTGATATTTATGGATTTTTATTTGTGAATTGATGAATTCATTTTGGTGTTTCTATACCATAGAATTGCTCTATGGGTCTTGGGATTTTGATTTATGAATTTATGAACTCATTTTGATGTTTTATGCCATAGAGATTGTTCTATGGATTTTGGGAGCAATACACACTTTTGAGGCACGTTTTCAACTTGGATTTACAAATGGCTGATTTCTAAATCAAATCATTTTTATACAAATCATTTTAAATACCAATCAAATATCTATATATGTTAATTTCTCATTTCAGCGGTTTTAAAAATGATTTGGAGCAATGGTTTTAAAGTATACTTATTTATGTATATATATATGTGTGTGTTACATATTTTCGCGATGAATCAATATTTTTAGAAATGGTTTTAAAGAGCAAAATTGCACGACATCGATCGAATGAGAAATTGATTTAAACGGTTAAATAAAATGGGTGGTATGAAACACTCGCATTTGTTTTACTGATTAATTCCTGAACTTATTCGATCGAACCATTACTACATATAAGTGGAGTTTACTAGCATATAGTAAATAGTTGGGTAAACTCGTGTGGTATTGGACACATGGTCGTTATCTATTCGGTTTAATACGAAAGTACATAACACTTTTATTTCAATGTTTATAGGTCTCGTTCCTTGATGTTTATAGGTCTCGTACGTAATTCGATGTTTATAGGACTCGTTCCTATCTTGATATTTATAGGTCTCATACTTATTTCGATGTTTATAGGGCTTATTCCTATCTTGGAGTTTATAGGTCTCGTATCTATCTTGATGTTTATAGACTTATACGTCTACCTTGGAGTTATGTGCATGTAGGTGAATTTATTCACCGATCTTGAAATTTGGCACCTTCCCTCTTACTATGTGATTTTTGGATTTATATCTGTGAGATTTCCGGATTTGATGTTGTTGAATAATCACCAAATCATTTTAGGGATTTTTTGCTTTTAAGAAGCTATTTGAGTTTTAATATTTGGTGAGTTGAAGTTATTGATGCATTTTTAATATTTGATGATATATGACTATATTTGAGATCTAGTTCACTTTATCTATCATTCTTTTTTCTAACTCATTTATTTTAGTCTAGACTGACCCGTTTATTATTTTATAATACTCGGGTCAGGCAGAGATGTTTCAGGTCCTTCAGCTTGAGGCTTATGTTGTATCGCATCACCATGTATATTGATGTTTAGCATCACCATGTATATTGATGTATAGCAACAACATATAATAAATAAGGTGGATTTCCAATCAGCTAGCTAGTTGTTTAGCATCACCATGTATATGTTATGTTGTATCTTATGTCGGGCTAGACTCCTTTTGTGTACATATTCATATTTTGAGATGTAGTACTTATGTACCTTGCAGTCTACATCATGTATCTATTTTGTGTTGGTTCAGACTTATATCTATTTGTTTTCTGCTGTATCTGATTCCTAATTCTGTGATCTGTATATTATTATATGTTGTTCTGGATTTTTATTATAGCCTCCATAGTTTTGTTTTAAGCTTGAATTGTATACGTCGATTCCACTTGATTAAAGAAATGTACAGCATATTATTCGACGTATCGATGCTTGCTTAAAATAAAATTCACAGAAGGTCGCTCCTAACCAGCCCTATTTTCTACACTAGCCGACAATATTACTTTGTAATATTTTTTGTTTGTGTGGGTCTCGGGGTGGGGCATCACAGTTAGTATGGGGTTTTAGCCCAAAATCCAATTACTAAACCCTTACACTCTAACTTGTAACAACCCTGATTTTTTAGTTGCTTAAATAAAATAAATAATGACTTAAATTTTGAGAATTAATTGAGAATTTTGAATCGGTGTTACTTTATAAAGGATAATGAAATTCTTTTGGAATATAAATTCAAAATATATAAAATATTAGAGAATTCAACTATGAAAGGAATATTATGAGATCTATGAACAAATTTTATTTATAATGAATTTTAGAAATTTTATTTTGTTAAATTATTCAACCATTAACTAAGAAAGGTTGCATTTAAAGTATGGTTTAATATCATAAATGATAAATAAGTTGGAAAAATTGATTAGTAATAACTATTAGAAAAGTCCAATTTGAAACATAGATGAAGCTTTGAAAGTAAAGGAAAATAAAGAAAAAATTGCATTTTTTTCTTAAGTGGGCCTAGTTGAACCCAAAACCATTTTAATTAAACAAGAGAAGTGTACTTCTCATTTTTCTCAATTATTCGAAACCTGTACGTTCAGAACGAAGCTAGGGTTTGCTTTCCTCTAACCGCAATTCAATTAAAATTCTTAATTTCTACTAGAAAGAAAAATTCAAACAAATCATATAAAATTAAGGTATGATAATCAAAACCATATTTTATTCTTTTGAGCAATCAATTTCAGTTTTGGGTTGAGATTTGCATTCTTGTGTACTTCTTTGTAAAATTTGAGTTCTAGGGTTGCTGAATCTAAGTACAAGGCTGAAAGTGTAAGTGTATAGCAAGTCTAAATATGGATTTAAGGTGAGTTAATCCTCACACAATCTATCTCTGAGTATTTAATTGCATGCTTATGAGTTTTAAACTAAATGGTTGAGAAATTGGAATGTGATTTATTGCTTCTGGAATGCATACCTGTTTATACATTTTCTATTAAAAGACTCAAAACTCCTTACTGTAAATCAGTTTTTCTACCTCTTTTCAATGTTTTGATTGCTAAATAAATCCTTTTTGAATGCATACTTGGTCTTTGAGTCCATATTGCAATTTCATGTTGCCAGAAGCATTGGAACCACACTAGAATAATCGATGATCATCGATGGAGAGAGAACGGAACCTGGAGCTCATGCCCCAGGTCCCCACTGGTCGACCGGTGGCTTATGAATGGTTGACCAATCCTCACCGGGAGTGTGAGCTCCAGGTGCAGTTGTCCCTCCTCCCTGCTCTTGTGCTTTACTCAGTTGTTGCCTTGCTTTGTTTAGTGATTCCTTCTCTGATTTTAGCTTCTGATTTTTTGAGTTTGATTCTTCGATTTGGTGATTCATTTTGATTCAAAGATTAGGAATTTCATAAATATATATATATCTATTATATATATATATATTGTTTGAACATAATTAAATTACAAATAAAGAAAGTTTATTATAATTTACTGATTTCAAACTTGTTTCCGAATGAATTCAATTGATTTTGTAAATGGCTATAAAGTATTAATTATGTACTAAATATAGTTAAGTAGAAATAGTTTAGAGATTTAGAAGTATGTAAGCATATGTTTCCAAAAATAAATGTTTGTATATCTATGTGGCTTTTAGAATATGGTTTATTGACTAAATTCCTTTAATGGGATTTTGAGATAACTACATATATAAAGATAATTACATTTGGATCTCAAATCTTATTTATAGCTTAATTTATCAAGTATTAAATATATATAGTTGAGCAATAAATGAGTTTATGGATTTTAAAGGAGATGTTTGAAAGTATGTATTCATTGTATTATAGAAATCATTTTATATATAGTGAATCTAAAATAATTTCCTTCAAAACTATAAACTCTTCTTGGTCTTTGTTTTGCTTAACCTTTCGCTATATATGCCATTTTGGAATTTCTTTTATGACTTTTGGAACCATTTCTTTCTTGCAACTTCTGCCTTCACTTGAATGAGAATTCTAATTAAACGATTTAGCAATACTAGTGGTATGAGACATTTGTATTACTTTATTGGTTAATTCTTGGACTCGCTCGATTAAATATTTTACACGAATGGGATTTACAATCTTTTAGTAAATAATTTAGTATTTCTAAGTGGTTATGGGATGAAACGACCCGACTTCCTATGCCCAGAAAGTCGCATCATTATGAAGAAAGAAAGTGGTAGAAAATAGAAAAGAAGAGAAGAAAGAAAGAAACAACAACAACGATCTCACAGCGGAACGAATAAATTATATTAATAACATAAACTATTACATAGTATACAACAATTTACAGAGTTACACAGCATATACATCACTTACTAGACAGTTATAAATATCTGTCTAGACATTACAACTCAAATACAAGACAAGACACTATCACAGATATCAACACAGCGGAATACTATATCTACGAACGCCGAAGCCTCCTGCTCCATTGCTCCTCCAGAATATTCGTCAAAGCTAAACCTGAATCCCTTGGCTACTCGTAAAAATTTGAGTACCCAAGAGTTTATAAAACAGAAATAAACACTTGGGTCAGACATGGGTCTGGTGTGAGTAACAGGTTAAACTTGCTTAACTTCAAAACCTTTAGAAAGAAAAGGTATCACGTAAGACTCCCCACAAATAAAAATGGGTAAGTTTTTACCTTACGCTAACCAAAACATTTGATAGGAAATCTGATTTTATTATAATAGGGTCTAGGGTTTTCAAGTAAAATATAGAAATAGTTGAAATGCTTACATCTCACATTCCAACATAGTTGGGCACAACTAATACGTACGGCACTTATTGGAGTTTGGATTCCATACAATGGCAGGGCTACTGGGGTACCGCCCGTCACAGTACGTGGCCTAGATCACCGTACCGAGGAGTACGCCCGCTCCCTTGCAACACAAAGCCGGAACCATCTCTTACTGGATAATCCCGAACAAGACAATCCCGTAGTTGGCGCGACCAACCACACACTAAGCCGAATAAAAGAAAAGGGACCTCTAGACAGGGATCTATCTTGCTCTCAATGGGTGCTACCCACGAAACCTTGCTGCACCTCCCCTGTTTTAGCCATTCCCGGTTGATGAGGCTTGAGGTTACGATTACCTTTAATCAGAACATATCACTTAGAATGCTCATCGTCCGCCTGACGATGTGCTGAAAGCATTCAATCCATACAAGTTCGTTCTGGGTTCGAACGAAACCGAAGGCATTATCTCGTTACACTCATTTTGGAATCACCCTCAGAGTTAACGACAATAACCCTTGCACTCTGAATCTTCATCTTCACTTGAGATTCACGACCTATCGTTAATTTGGATCGATGTGGTATTCGGGTCTCCAGACCTGGAATTCCGGTATACGAAAACCCGATCCCGGTCTCATCGAAATCCAAAACGTATCTTTTAAAGGCCAAGTTGTTTTAAGGTTAAAACAATTCAATTCTTATCTATACTACACACAGATAGATAATTTACAATAGATAATCCATATTGTCATCCAAACAGATAATTCATATTATCATTTCAATCCAACCAAACATCTATATCATAGATCAGCACATCTCTTATCAGAGATATCAACAATGTAAAGCATTCAATATCATTCATCCATTCTTAAGTAATGATTTATCATCTCTAATTAATTTAAAGTGAATTAAATTAATTACTTTATCCTATAAATCCTGCTTACTTAATTATTAATTAAACCAATTAATTAATCATTACTCTAAGTATCCATCTTAATTAATCATTCCTGATTAATTACCCTTTAATTACTTTAAGTAATTAATACTTAATTAATTTCACAAATTAATTATCTTAAACCATTCAGTAATTAATCTTTAATTACTTCATTAATTAATTAACTATATTTAATTACATTAATCCTTAATTAATGACAATTAATTAATTAATTACTTTAATCGCTTATTTTTTTATTAATTAATCTTAATTAATCAATTCTTAATTACATCATTAATTATATTAATTAATGATCCTTAATTATTCTTAATTAATTATCTTATTTAAATTAATAATTAATTAGTCACATTTATTAATCACCTTTTGATTAATCTCATTTAGTAATTAACTACCCTTAATTACTTTATTAACTAAATTAATTATTCCTTAATTAATTTCTTAATTAATCCCTTGATTAATTATTCAAAGTAATTAAACTCAAATTACTTTCCTTCAATTAATTACTTCCAGTAATTATCTATTATTTACTTCCCTAAATAATATACCTTATTTATTACATTGAGTAATTATATAACAAATCAATCCATTTATTAGTCTAAATTAATTAAACTTAATTAATTAACTTAACTAATCAAATTAACTTAATTAATTACAAATGAGTAATTTATTTCTTAATTTCTTTCATTAAGTAATTACACTTTAAACAATTCCATAATGATTATCCTTAATTAATTAATCTAATTAATAATCAAAATTAATCCCATTAATTAATTATTTAATAATCCATAGTTAATGACCTTCATTAACAATTATTTAATTACTTTTATTAAGTAATTAACTTAGATTAATTATTATTAATTTCAAATTAATAAATCTTAATAACCAATTAATTAATCTAATTTATTTAATTAATTAAGTGTTAACCATAACTTAATTAATATTTAATTACTTTATTAATTTATTCTTAATCATTAATTAATATTCTAATTTATAATCCTTAATTACAAATTAATTATTCTAATTAATTAATCTTAATCATTAATTAATTAGTTTAAACCTTTAATTACCTATTTAATTAATCCAAATGATTAATTAATCAATTAAATTAATTATCCATTAAATTTCCTTATAAATTTAATGAACACAAATCTCTAATTACTTTAAGATAAAACTTTGTTCATATTAATAATCAAGTTATCATTTACAAAGTATCTTAAATTAATTACTTTAATTTTACCTTCAAAATTTCATTTTAAATTTAAAGATTTAAAATGAAAACAAATTATCTTTAACAATGTTTTAAACAACATTTCTAAAACTCTTTTATTTACAAGTTAAAGAAATACTCATCTTATAAAAGAACTTAAAGAATTTAAATTAAATTTACTTTTAAATTCTAACCATTTAATATACATTTAAACAATTAAAATTATTAAAACAATTTAATTTAAAAACTGCTTTTATTTCAAATCTGAGATACAGATTTAAACTTAGATTTAAGACTTGTTTAAATTTCACTTAACCATTTAAATTCAGTTTTGAATTTTTAAAACAGATCAGAGTTTTTAAATCTGGCAACACAAATTTGTACTCGAGCCTATCTAAGTTTACTTCGAGTCGCCTCTCCCACAACTTCGAACATCTCACGAAACAACTCGAGAAAATCTCGATCACTTCCCACTACTATAATTCCCAGACTTCACCCAGACATATCCCGATCTCGTGCACGTGCACGGTCAACTTCATCATCTCCGACCATCGCCGAGTATCCCCACATGACGACGTTCGACCATTAACCAAACTACGATCATCCAAACTTCAATCCATTCGCGAATTCGAAATCGAGACCAAAATTCGAAACTGGAACAGGAACTACCATTTCACCCAAACCTGTCAACATCTCCTCGATCTTCCACTGCTGATCACCAGAACGTTAGCGACTTCGGAGACGAGTTCATCTATGTCATAACTATCATTTCCCAGAGTTTTGTCGAACTCGATCCATCCTAGACGTTGAGACGATCGATTTATCTAGACTGGTAAAAACTAGGGTTAAAAATTTAAATCCCAAATCATTTCTGCCTCACTACTTAAATTCAAATTCTAGTAATTTTCCCTACATCTACGATCATCCCACTACTACCAGAAACAATATTTTTCAATCCAACCTCCTAAATCATCAGTTCTAACCCAAAATTCATTCTTAGTTAAAACTAGAACTGCTCCTTTATTACTAAACTAAAAATTATGATTTTAATGTTAAAAATCATATTATAACTTACCTATTCAATTTATAAACCTGAATTTATAAATTACAAAGTTTGAATTTTTACTTTTATATAACATTGCTCTGTTATTTTAGTTTACAGAGACACTCAGGTTTTAAGTTGGGCTTAATTACCTTTAAAACTTTAGCTTATGATGAAACAAATTAATTTTGTTTAAAGCCTAAGTCTATTAGAGATCAGATAAGAGGATGAGGAATTTTTTATCAAGATCTGGGCTTAAAAGAAATATAAAACAGGGATATCACACAATAATATACATGCAAATATACATCTATACATCCATATATCTATCTATAGAAACTCACATATATACACACAAGAACATACTTCTTTCAGAGTTAACATGCAAACAGATTCTTATATATTAAACTCTAAAAATGTTACTCACCTGATTAAAAATGAACAGAGCCTTATTTAATTTTGAAAAGCTTTTGAAAGTGAGAAACTTGAATGCTTTTGCTTTTGCTTTGATTATTTGATTTAAAACTTGAATGATTGCCACTGAATCTTGCATGCATGCTGGCTTCCAGGTTGAAAATTGAATGCAAGCAGGCTACAGACTTGATTTGATTCCAGTTTGAAAAGAATGTTGCAGACTGGTTTTTGAATTTATTTCAGAGATGAAAAGAAATGCATGTTGAAGACTTCAGGTTTGCAAACTGGGTTACAAGCTTTGGTTTGAATTTTTTGAAAATGAGACTACAGGGATTCGTTTTTGAAAACTTCTGGTTTTGAGGAGAAATGATTACTGATTCCAGATTTGTTCTAGAGGAAAGCTTTTGAGTTTATCTTTGTTTTGGAAAGAAAAATAGAAAGAATGAAGTGAGAAAATGCATGTGTTTATATAAGTGAATTTGTGATTTAAAAAAAAATAAAAGAAAAAGAAAAATAAATAAGACACTTGTCACATTGTTTAATCCATTGCTTAACACATGTTAATTTAAGCCTAATATGATGACATTTGTATTTTACTTATTTTTATTTATTTAAAAAGTAAATAAAAGCCCTTTTTCTTTATTTATTTAATACTTATCTATATATATTACTTTTTTTAAAGAAACAAAACTAATTATATTTATAAATAAAAGCAAATATTCTAAAATCCAAAACAATTTAAATATCTATTCTTTTAAATTTCAAAACTTTAAATTCAAATTCAAATCAAATTAAATCCTAAGATTTAATTTAAAAATTAAGTTATATATACATATACAATTTCTTATTCAATTTAAAAATAACAATTCTATAGTCTTTAAAATTCATTCATATTTATAAAAATACTACATTATACTTATTATTTGAAAATAACATATTTGTTAAATTAAATAATTTATATAAGAGATTATATTATCAAGTAATATTTTAAAAAGAAATAAAACAAACCTTTTTGTTAAACCTTATTTATATTTAAACTCAAGTTAAAATATATCTTAAACAATTAAAACATTACCTAAAGTATTTTAAAACTATAAGGTTATTTATTTAAACAACTTTGAAAAGTTCAAATTAAATTAAATCTAAATTTCCAATTTACCAAAGCTTTTCCATTTACAATATATACAAATAAATATATATTACAAATAGAAAATATCTTATTAGCTTTTAAAAATAAAATTCACCCATCAAATACTTATTTAATCAGATTATTAAATTAAATTCAAATTTTATTATCAAAGATTATCAAATCAATTTAATTATTTAAACAGATTATTAAATTGATATTGCCCCAAATTTCCAGGATATTACATTCCTCCCCCCTTAAAATAATTTCGTCCCCGAAATTTAAAACAAAGGTAATTTAATAATCTTTTTAAATCACAAGGATGTATTATCATCCATATGCTAACAATCATAGCAACCAATCATCCAAACAAACAATTCTAACTATCCAGCGAAAAATTCTGAATAGAATTTCCTCGAGTTTCCCCAAGTATATATATACCGGGATACTCGCTCTACAAACAATCCAAACAACCAATACTACTAAGCTATAGAGCTCCTACTCATCTAGATCTACAAAACTAAACAGAATATCAGACTACAGACGAGTCTGACTCAACAACCAAATACTCCAGAACAGCTGGTTCCAAAACCAGAGATAGATCAAACACGTACTCCCTCAGAGATACGTAAAATACATTGAATTCCAGTTATCCAAACTGACAATTCAACCAAGTAGATCAAACTCTTATCCAAATCAGAATACAGAAGAGATCCAAAACAACTCGGAGCTAACTTCCCAGACTTACCCAATCTTATAGCTCCCTTTAACCAGAGAAAACTTCACAACAACGAAGTCTCCAACTTCGAATTCCAAATTCCTCCGCCTCTTATCCTCAAAATCCTTCAGACGATCCTGAGCTGACTACATCCTTCCTGATCAGTTCAACCTTCGCTGATGCTTCTAGAAATAAACCGGGTTAAAAATAACTCAACCAAATGATCCTCCAAGATCTACCCAAATCCAAAACACAAACTCTACTACCATTAGTAGACTGAACTAACTTCTCTTATCTGGAAAAGACAAACAGGAGCACTCGCCAAACTGCTTCCGCTACACCACTCTGATCTGGAATAGATAAGAATGCTAATGAAGAACACAAGCACAAACTGGATAACACATCCCAGAAAATCTCAGATAACTCAAAAGAATACTCAAACTATCGCAAGTCACTTTTGCGATCAACCCAGCCAAAATGCAAAGAAAATGTTCTCTCTTTACCAATCAGAACAGCTTACGCTTATCTAGCCAATCCATCGAAGAAATGGATACACTCTACTGCTTCTGAACTTCTCCTTCAGAAAACTGCTCAGCCAGACACTTCCTTCCAACATACAGAATACTCCGAGCTGCAACGCTGCCACCGATGCCAAAGATTTCCTTATCCAAAGCTCTTCGAGAAACTCGAACCTCAAACCAAACAGAATCACCATGCTGAACTCAGCCACAACACCGAAGCAGACACACTTCCACAACTTGTTCCAAAGAAAACATCTTCGGGAACATCCATAGTCACTGCGTCTCATCACTCAGCTACTTCTTCCAGAAGATACCAAGATACTATCACTCGCTTCTGTTCAACCGACAGATCCAAATCTACTCATCCAACTTCAAAGATAAACTCCGAACCTTAACAGGTTTTCTTCAGAGATTGGTGAAATCCTTACACCACAACAAAGCTTACTCGAGAAAGACTGTAGATCTAACACTGTCTCGGCAGATACACTTCCAACCTCAACCAATCATTACAAATACCATATACATTTAAAATGATACTTTTTTATATAGAAATTATATCTGGGTAAAATTATTTCATCTACCTTTTTAAAACAATATTGTGTCCGTTGGCCTGGTCCAAGTGTTTAGAGATCCCTATCAATAACGTTAGCTACTCGTATTGACCAGAATCCATATACCACTCAACCGATCAATTAACACAATATAAAACCATTTTATATAACTAACAAATACGCGCTCTCGTATATATATACTCAGACTCAACAGGTTGCTACAGATCCTATCTCTAATGAACAATCCTTCCGAACCTAGGTATTCACTCAACCTAATGTTCTGATATTCACTTAACCAAAAGCTTAGGCATTCGCTCAACCTATGCTTTGATACCAAATGAAACGACCCGACTTCCTATGCCCAGAAAGTCGCATCATTATGAAGAAAGAAAGTGGTAGAAAATAGAAAAGAAGAGAAGAAAGAAAGAAACAACAACAACGATCTCACAGCGGAACGAATAAATTATATTAATAACATAAACTATTACATAGTATACAACAATTTACAGAGTTACACAGCATATACATCACTTACTAGACAGTTATAAATATCTGTCTAGACATTACAACTCAAATACAAGACAAGACACTATCACAGATATCAACACAGCGGAATACTATATCTACGAACGCCGAAGCCTCCTGCTCCATTGCTCCTCCAGAATATTCGTCAAAGCTAAACCTGAATCCCTTGGCTACTCGTAAAAATTTGAGTACCCAAGAGTTTATAAAACAGAAATAAACACTTGGGTCAGACATGGGTCTGGTGTGAGTAACAGGTTAAACATGCTTAACTTCAAAACCTTTAGAAAGAAAAGGTATCACGTAAGACTCCCCACAAATAAACATGGGTAAGTTTTTACCTTACGCTAACCAAAACATTTGATAGGAAATCTGATTTTATTATAATAGGGTCTAGGGTTTTCAAGTAAAATATAGAAATAGTTGAAATGCTTACATCTCACATTCCAACATAGTTGGGCACAACTAATACGTACGGCACTTATTGGAGTTTGGATTCCATACAATGGCAGGGCTACTGGGGTACCGCCCGTCACAGTACGTGGCCTAGATCACCGTACCGAGGAGTACGCCCGCTCCCCTACAACACAAAGCCGGAACCATCCCTTACTGGATAATCCCGAACAAGACAATCCCGTAGTTGGCGCGACCAACCACACACTAAGCCGAATAAAAGAAAAGGGACCTCTAGACAGGGATCTATCTTGCTCTCAGTGGGTGCTACCCACGAAACCTTGCTGCACCTCCCCTGTTTTAGCCATTCCCGGTTGATGAGGCTTGAGGTTACGATTACCTTTAATCAGAACATATCACTTAGAATGCTCATCGTCCGCCTAACGATGTGCTGAAAGCATTCAATCCATACAAGTTCGTTCTGGGTTCGAACGAAACCGAAGGCATTATCTCGTTACACTCGTTTTGGAATCACCCTCAGAGTTAACGACAATAACCCTTGCACTCTGAATCTTCATCTTCACTTGAGATTCACGACCTATCGTTAATTTGGATCGATGTGGTATTCGAGTCTCCAGACCTGGAATTCCGGTATACGAAAACCCGATCCCGGTCTCATCGAAATCCAAAACGTATCTTTTAAAGGCCAAGTTGTTTTAAGGTTAAAACAATTCAATTCTTATCTATACTACACACAGATAGATAATTTACAATAGATAATCCATATTGTCATCCAAACAGATAATTCATATTATCATTTCAATCCAACCAAACATCTATATCATAGATCAGCACATCTCTTATCAGAGATATCAACAATGTAAAGCATTCAATATCATTCATCCATTCTTAAGTAATGATTTATCATCTCTAATTAATTTAAAGTGAATTAAATTAATTACTTTATCCTATAAATCCTGCTTACTTAATTATTAATTAAACCAATTAATTAATCATTACTCTAAGTATCCATCTTAATTAATCATTCCTGATTAATTACCCTTTAATTACTTTAAGTAATTAATACTTAATTAATTTCACAAATTAATTATCTTAAACCATTCAGTAATTAATCTTTAATTACTTCATTAATTAATTAACTATATTTAATTACATTAATCCTTAATTAATGACAATTAATTAATTAATTACTTTAATCACTTATTTTTTTATTAATTAATCTTAATTAATCAATTCTTAATTACATCATTAATTATATTAATTAATGATCCTTAATTATTCTTAATTAATTATCTTATTTAAATTAATAATTAATTAGTCACATTTATTAATCACCTTTTGATTAATCTCATTTAGTAATTAACTACCCTTAATTACTTTATTAACTAAATTAATTATTCCTTAATTAATTTCTTAATTAATCCCTTGATTAATTATTCAAAGTAATTAAACTCAAATTACTTTCCTTCAATTAATTACTTCCAGTAATTATCTATTATTTACTTCCCTAAATAATATACCTTATTTATTACATTGAGTAATTATTTAACAAATCAATCCATTTATTAGTCTAAATTAATTAAACTTAATTAATTAACTTAACTAATCAAATTAACTTAATTAATTACAAATGAGTAATTTATTTCTTAATTTCTTTCATTAAGTAATTACACTTTAAACAATTCCATAATGATTATCCTTAATTAATTAATCTAATTAATAATCAAAATTAATCCCATTAATTAATTATTTAATAATCCATAGTTAATGACCTTCATTAACAATTATTTAATTACTTTTCTTAAGTAATTAACTTAGATTAATTATTATTAATTTCAAATTAATAAATCTTAATAACCAATTAATTAATCTAATTTATTTAATTAGTGTTAACCATAACTTAATTAATATTTAATTACTTTATTAATTTATCCTTAATCATTAATTAATATTCTAATTTATAATCCTTAATTACAAATTAATTATTCTAATTAATTAATCTTAATCATTAATTAATTAGTTTAAACCTTTAATTACCTATTTAATTAATCCAAATGATTAATTAATCAATTAAATTAATTATCCATTAAATTTCCTTATAAATTTAATGAACACAAATCTCTAATTACTTTAAGATAAAACTTTGTTCATATTAATAATCAAGTTATCATTTACAAAGTATCTTAAATTAATTTACTTTAATTTTACCTTCAAAATTTCATTTTAATTTTAAAGATTTAAAATGAAAACAAATTATCTTTAACAATGTTTTAAACAACATTTCTAAAACTCTTTTATTTACAAGTTAAAGAAATACTCATCTTATAAAAGAACTTAAAGAATTTAAATTAAATTTACTTTTAAATTCTAACCATTTAATATACATTTAAACAATTAAAATTATTAAAACAATTTAATTTAAAAACTGCTTTTATTTCAAATTTGAGATACAGATTTAAACTTAGATTTAAGACTTGTTTAAATTTCACTTAACCATTTAAATTCAGTTTTGAATTTTTAAAACAGATCAGAGTTTTTAAATCTGGCAACACAAATTTGTACTCGAGCCTATCTAAGTTTACTTCGAGTCGCCTCTCCCACAACTTCGAACATCTCACGAAACAACTCGAGAAAATCTCGATCACTTCCCACTGCTATAATTCCCAGACTTCACCCAGACATATCCCGATCTCGTGCACGTGCACGGTCAACTTCATCAACTCCGACCATCGCCGAGTATCCCCACATGACGACGTTCGACCATTAACCAAACTACGATCATCCAAACTTCAATCCATTCGCGAATTCGAAATCGAGACCAAAATTCGAAACTGGAACAGGAACTACCATTTCACCCAAACCTGTCAACATCTCCTCGATCTTCCACTGCTGATCACCAGAACGTTAGCGACTTCGGAGACGAGTTCATCCATGTCATAACTATCATTTCCCAGAGTTTTGTCGAACTCGATCCATCCTAGACGTTGAGACGATCGATTTATCTAGACTGGTAAAAACTAGGGTTAAAAATTTAAATCCCAAATCATTTCTGCCTCACTGCTTAAATTCAAATTCTAGTAATTTTCCCTACATCTTCGATCATCCCACTACTACCAGAAACAATATTTTTCAATCCAACCTCCTAAATCATCAGTTCTAACCCAAAATTCATTTTTAGTTAAAACTAGAACTGCTCCTTTATTACTAAACTAAAAATTATGATTTTAATGTTAAAAATCATATTATAACTTACCTATTCAATTTATAAACCTGAATTTATAAATTACAAAGTTTGAATTTTTACTTTTATATAACATTGCTCTGTTATTTTAGTTTACAAAGACACTCAGGTTTTAAGTTGGGCTTAATTACCTTTAAAACTTTAGCTTATGATGAAACAAATTAATTTTGTTTAAAGCCTAAGTCTATTAGAGATCAGATAAGAGGATGAGGAATTTTTGATCAAGATCTGGGCTTAAAAGAAATATAAAACAGGGATATCACACAATAACAGACATGCAAATATACATCTATACATCCATATATCTATCTATAGAAACTCACATATATACACACAAGAACATACTTCTTTCAGAGTTAACATGCAAACAGATTCTTATATATTAAACTCTAAAAATGTTACTCACCTGATTAAAAATGAACAGAGCCTTATTTAATTTTGAAAAGCTTTTGAAAGTGAGAAACTTGAATGCTTTTGCTTTTGCTTTTGCTTTGCTTATTTGATTTAAAACTTGAATGATTGCCACTGAATCTTGCATGCATGCTGGCTTCCAGGTTGAAAATTGAATGCAAGCAGGCTACAGACTTGATTTGATTCCAGTTTGAAAAGAATGTTGCAGACTGGTTTTTGAATTTATTTCAGAGATGAAAAGAAAGGCATGTTGAAGACTTCAGGTTTGCAAACTGGGTTACAAGCTTTGGTTTGAATTTTTTGAAAATGAGACTACAGGGATTCGTTTTTGAAAACTTCTGGTTTTGAGGAGAAATGATTACTGATTCCAGATTTGTTCTAGAGGAAAGCTTTTGAGTTTATCTTTGTTTTGGAAAGAAAAATAGAAAGAATGAAGTGAGAAAATGCATGTGTTTATATAAGTGAATTTGTGATTTAAAAAAAAATAAAAGAAAAAGAAAAATAAATAAGACACTTGTCACATTGTTTAATCCATTGCTTAACACATGTTAATTTAAGCCTAATATGATGACATTTGTATTTTACTTATTTTTATTTATTTAAAAAGTAAATAAAAGCCCTTTTTCTTTATTTATTTAATACTTATCTATATATATTACTTTTTTTAAAGAAACAAAACTAATTATATTTATAAATAAAAGCAAATATTCTAAAACCCAAAACAATTTAAATATCTATTCTTTTAAATTTCAAAACTTTAAATTCAAATTCAAATCAAATTAAATCCTAAGATTTAATTTAAAAATTAAGTTATATATACATATACAATTTCTCATTCAATTTAAAAATAACAATTCTATAGTCTTTAAAATTCATTCATATTTATAAAAATACTACATTATACTTATTATTTGAAAATAACATATTTGTTAAATTAAATAATTTATATAAGAGATTATATTATCAAGTAATATTTTAAAAAGAAATAAAACAAACCTTTTTGTTAAACCTTATTTATATTTAAACTCAAGTTAAAATATATCTTAAACAATTAAAACATTACCTAAAGTATTTTAAAACTATAAGGTTATTTATTTAAACAACTTTGAAAAGTTCAAATTAAATTAAATCTAAATTTCCAATTTACCAAAGCTTTTCCATTTACAATATATACAAATAAATATATATTACAAATAGAAAATATCTTATTAGCTTTTAAAAATAAAATTCACCCATCAAATACTTATTTAATCAGATTATTAAATTAAATTCAAATTTTATTATCAAAGATTATCAAATCAATTTAATTATTTAAACAGATTATTAAATTGATATTGCCCCAAATTTCCGGGATATTACATGGGATATCGGGAAATACTCATTTAATTACTAATTGAGAGTATATTACACTTACCGAGACAATCTCTTTGACTTGCGAAGTGCTCATCTCTTATGTCAAGTGGGATTTACAATCTTTTAGTAAATATTTAAGTATCACAAATTGGTTATGGGACATTGGGCAATACTTATTTAATTACTATCGACAGTATAATACAGTTATCAATCGGAAATAATCACAATAGCATGCGAAGTTCTCGTCTCTTGTGTTGGCTTGCAAAGTGCTTGTCTTCAGTTTTGACTAGCGAAGTTCTCATCTTTTGTGTTGACTCGAGACGTCTTTTACTATGGCTTGTGAAGTGCTTGCTTTTGTTTTGACTTGCGAAATGCTCGTCTTCTATGTTGACTCACGAAGCGCGTGTCTATTATTGTGACTTGCGAAGCGCTCGCCTTTTGTGTTGACTCGCGAAGTGCGTGTCTATTATTGTAACTTGCGAAGTGATTGCTTTTGTTTTGACTAGCGATATGCTTGTCTTTATGGTTTTATGATTTATGACTCGCATTTAAGCTAGTCCCTTGGTTTTGACTCGCTTTCCGGCAGTCTTATATTTTCTGGAATTTGACTTGCTTTTATGTAGTCTCTTTTGCTCTTGTGATTTTGGAGTTGGTTAACTTATCACCATATTTGCGATGATTGTCGTTGGTGGGCATGAGAGGACTTGAATGACATGGTGATTTGGTATTGTTGTTGTTTTGTTACCGGTGGCATATTCTATATTTCTTATTATGCATTGTGTATAATGCAAGTTTGTTAGTTGATGGTTTTGTAGTGATGTCTTATGATGTTTAGTCTAATCCACTATATGGATTTCTATATCTTTGATGTTTATGCATGCTCATTATGTGATCTTACCTTTTTCATATTTATAGATAGTTTGACCAGTTTATTATTTTTATAATACTCAAGTTAGACCGATACTTGACAGGTACAGGGACTCGATGACCTTGGATATGGGCTAGCTTAAGAAGTTATATATGATGTTACTTTTAGTTTGATGTATCATTCGAGTCTAGCCTATATACTTGGTGTATGTTTGTTTATGATATAGACTTATGTAGTCATGTATTTTATAAACCTATCATAGTTTATGTTTGCATATGGTTGTATACATGAGTGTAGTATTTCCTTTTTTGTAGACTCACGCTATCGAGCGATGTTTAGTGTTTTACATTTCCATTGGGATGTTGATTCTGTGTTGTATATTATGTGATATATTGTTTTTTTCTAATTGACCCAACGTATTTGTTGCTTTGTTCTAAGAATATTCTCGTCTATATATGGAGTTATGAGGTAAAAGATGACATGATAGTGTTAGCCCAAAGAATAGACATGGATGGTCGCTTCTATCCAACCTTATTATCTATATTACTCGACAATATTAGTTGTAATATTCTTGAGTAATATGGGTATTAAGGTGGGGCATTACAGATTGGTATCAGATCATAGGTTCAAAACAATATAGAATGATATAACATGAACCTTAGTCTAGACAGACTTAGAGTCCCGTCCCTTGGGTGTGCTAGGTAGAATTTAGGATTTATTTCCTATTTAGGATATAAGTATAAATATTATTGGGGATAATCATTGGGACATAATTGTAAAAGATTTGAATCACTTTACAAATTACTATTACAAAAATGATTTTAAAGTTCAGTGTTGAGTAGTGGTGTCCTGGTCCAATAGTGATCAAACTGCTTTTCGTCGAGCATAGTAATTAGTTTGTTCAAACATGTTTAATTGGTTGATGAATGCAGGATTGTTGGAAATTATAAGTAATTGTTTAAAATTAGTATTGACTAGGAATTTTCACTTGAAGTTTAGAAACCTACTCGATATGAATTATAACACTTTGTGTATCTTCAGTAGTGAAGCTACCGCAAAGGATTTTGAAAACTTTACATTGTATAAAATGAAATACTAGTTTATAACTAATTAAACATTAAGATAGATGTGGAATTGGATAATTGCATGATGTATGTATGGATGAATGGTTGTATTATTGAATTGCTATTAGTAAATTATCATTTGTATGAAAATATAGAGATTGATAAAGAAATTATTTTAGAAATTAGTTTTATGTTAAGTTGCCCGTTGAGTGCTTTAAGAATTATAATCGATGCATATGATCAACATTATCGATAGGGTTTCCTAAACACAAGGACGAGACAATTGGATACAGTATTTTGAGTTATAATATTTAAAATATTATAAATAATTATGAATGTGTTATAAATAATATTTAAAAAGGAAAGAAAATTTCAAGTGCGTTAAATATTACTTTAAAATGGAATAATTGTTTGGAAAAATATATATTTATACATATATAATGATTTTAAAGGAAGGTATCTTGAAGATGAAGAATGTTTTTTCTTTAAAAAAAGATATATTATGAGCTATATGTTTATTTTGAAAGAAAATATTATATGGAGTTTTGATAATAATATTAAGTGATTGCTTTGAGATTAAATAATATTATTTGAGAAGATAATATATTATGTGAAAAGTTATTTTTTGGTAAATAAATTAAGAAGAAAAATTTATCTATATGTATATTTGTGTTTTGAATTTTTTGATGGTTTAGAAAATTATAATGAAAACGGTAAAGATGCATTATATGTATTAATTTGGATGACGTGTGCAGCCACCGAGCATTAGCAAAAGCAGAGATTAGTGGCGAGCCAATGTTGATTTCACGGTCAACATTGTAGCCATTTGACAAAGCAATTCGCTATTAATAGATAGCAAGGCAGCGTCATTATATTGTTTGATATATATAAAATTTTGTATGTTCATATATATATATATATATGCATGCTAAGATGAATTTAGTGTGATGTTTTGATTTATCGTGTATCTTATATTATGATCTAAATGAATGTAAAAACTTACATATGAGTTCTAATCTAAAGAAAGTTGAAACAAAGATGATTGTGTAAACAAATTTTAGAAATTTCCAAATAATTGAAGAGAATAGAACTTTTTATTTTGATAATTTGAAATTAGAAGGATAAATTGTATAAATTAGATTTGGTATAAATAATTACCATAAGAAGCCATTATATTCTTTGAAAATGTAAAACTTGAAAAATATTATTTGGAGTTTTGTTAAAAAATAAATGTGATGATAAATAAGTCATGAGAAGAGAGTAGAAGGATAGAATTTCATTTCATCTTAAGATGGTTATATTAAAAAGATTGGACTTTGTAGTTGTAATTGAAATAAGTGGTTGAATTTTTGAAAACTCTAATTTTAATAAACAAAGAGTATTTCAAATTTAAGTAGCTTTACAAAATAATAATAATGAGTTATAGAAGTTCTTTGGTAAAGCAAAGAAAAGAAATTTGAGAAATGAGTTTTGAATTTAAGTATGAGGGTCTGGCTTGTACTAAACTAAATTTTTATAATTATGAAACGAAGTCTACAAAAAAAAGTTCGATAAGATAAATATTTTAGTAGAGAAAAGAAAATTCTTTTGGTTTGATTATATATGTAACTTTTTTATTAGAAGTTGGTTTTCCTAGTTTATGAATTACAAATATAGAAATTTGAATTAAAAGGAATTAAAAAGTTGAGTAAGGATTGAATATTTGTAATTTTTCATGCTATGGAAAAATAGTTCTTGGAGAAATGGTTTTTATATAAAATGAGTTAAATTGTGAGGTTTTAATACATAAAATAAGGGAAGTTTTTAAATTATTCAACGTCCTTATTCTAATAGATTATGTAAATACCTTTTAAACACCTTAAATATTTAATGTATTAAACTATGGAAGGCACTATATTATTTTAAAATATATGAAATATTTATGTAAACTTATTTTCGAGCAAGAAAATAAGGAAGAATGAAGAAGGATTTAGAAAATGAATTTTGAATATATATATATTATAGACTTTTCCGTGAATTCGAATTGTGTGAACGCAATTTCTTTAAGGAGGGAGTCTGTAACATCCCTGATTTTTGAGTTGCTTAAATAAAATAAATAATGACTTAAAATTAGAGAATTAATTGAGAAATTTGAATTGTTGTTATTTTATAAAATGTAATGAAATTCTTTTGGAATGTGAATTCTAAATTTATAAAATATTGGAGAATTAATCTATGAAAGGAATATTTTGAGATATATGAATAAATCTTATTTATAATCAATATTAGAAATTATTATTTTGTTAAATTATTCAACCATTAACTAAGAAGGGTTCTATTAAAAGTATGATTTAATACCATAAATGATAAATAAGTAGGAAGAATTGATTAGTAATAACTATTAGAAAAGTACAATTTGAAACTTAGATGAAGGTTTGAAATTAAAGGAAAATAAATAAAAGATTTGCATTTTTTCTCTAAGTGGGCCTAGTTGAACCCAAATCCATTTTAAGTAAACAAGAGAAGTGTACTTCTCATTTTTCTCAATTACCCAAAACCTGTACATTAAGTAAAAAGCTAGGGTTTGCTTTCCTTTAGCCCAAATTTAATCAAAATTTTCAATTTCTAATAGAAAGAAAATTCAAAAAAATCATATAAAATTACGGTATGATAATCAAAACCTATTCTATTCTTTTAAGCAATCAATTTCAGTTTTGGGTTGAGATATGAATTCTTATTTTCTTCTTTGTAAAATTTGAGTTCTAGCAATGCTGAAATCTTGGTACAAGGCTGAAAGTGGAAGTGTTTAGCAAGTCTAAATATGGATTTAAGGTGAGTTAATCCTCACACAATCTATCTCTGAATATCAAAATTGCAAGCTTATGAATTTTAAACTAATTGGTTGAAAAATTGGAATGTGATTTGTTGCTTCTGTGAATGCAAACCTATTCGATCATTTTCTTTTGAAACTCCTTACTGTAAATTAGTTTTTCTACCTATTCTCAATGTGTTGATTGCTAAGTGAATCATTGCTGAATTCATACTTGTTTTCTGAGTCTATATTGTAATTTCTTATTGTTGAAAGCGTTGGAATTGCACTAGATTAATCAACGATCATCGATGGGTGTAACGACCACGACTTTCTCTCCATAGAAAGTCGAATCGCTAATAAGAAAGAAAGGGATAGAAAGAGAAAAGAAGAGAAAGAAAGAACTAAACAATATCAGAATCTCACAGCGGAACGAAACAAAATATAATATATCACATAACTATTACATAGTATCATATGCATCATCTATCAGAGTTACACAGATTACACATCACATACTAGACAGTTATAAACATCTGTCTAGTTATTACAACTCAATACAAAACAAAGATCTAAACAAGATCAACACAGCGGAAACTACTATCTATATCTACAACGCTGAAGCCTCCTGCTCCATTGCTCCTCCACAATTCGTCAAGGCTAACCTGAATCCCTTGGCTACTCGTAAAAATTTGAGTACCCAAGAGTTTATAAAACAGAAATAAACAACTTGGGTCAGACATGGGTCTGGTGTGAGTAACAGGTTAAACTTGCTTAACTTCAAAACCTTTTGAAAGAAAAGGTATCACGTAAGACTTCCCACACATAAACATGGGTAAGTTTTTACCTTACGCTAACCAAAACATTTGATAGGAAATTCGATTGTATTATAATAGGGTCTAGGGTTTTCAAATAAATATGAAATAGCTGAAATTGTTACATTATTAAATTCCAGCATACTAGCCACAAAGTGGGTTATACAATCAAGTCCGTTGGCACTTATTGGATTTTGGATTCCATACAATGGCAGGGCTACCGGGGTACCGCCCGTCACAGTACGTGGCCTAGATCACCGTACCGAGGATCACTCCCAATCCCCCGCAACACAAGGTCGGAACATCCCTTACTGGATAATTCCCGCACAAGATACCTCACGGTTGGGATCAGCAACCGCACCACTAAGTCGAAAATAGAAAGGGACATCTAGACAGAGGTAACCTTGTCCTACTTGGGTGCTACCCACTAACCTTGCTGCACCTCCCCTGTTTTAGCCATTCCCGGTTGATGAGGCTTGAGGTCACGATTACCTTTAAATAGAACACATCTATCTTAGAATGCTCATCGTCCACCTGACGATGTGCTGAAAGCATTCAATCCATACAAGTTCGTTCCGGGTTCGAACGAAACCGAAGGCATTATCTCGTTACACTCGTTTTGGAATCACCCTCAGAGTTAACGACAATAACCCTTGCACTCTGAATCTTCATCTTCACTTGATTCACGACCTATCGTTAATTTGGATCGATGTGGTATTCGGGTCTCCAGACCTGGAAATCCGGTATACGGAAACCCGATCCCCGTCTCATCGAAATCCAAAGCGTATCTTTTAAGGCCAAGTTGTTTTAAAGGTTAAAACAATTCAATTCATTATCTTTATTCACAAAGGAAGATAATTTACAACAGATAATCAACATTATCAGATAATCCATACAATTCAACTAACATCCATATCATACAGCATATATCTCATCAGAGATATCAATCAATGTCAAGTATCCAATACTAACACTCATTCATAAGTAATGATTTATATCATCTTAAATTAATTTAAATTGAATTAAATTAATTACTTCATTTTATAAATCCATCTTACTTAACCATTAATTAATTACAATCAATTAATTAAATATCCTCTAATAATTCATTTCAATTAATCATCTTTGATTAATTATCTTTTAATTACATCCAAGTAATTTATCCTCAATTAATTACTTAAATTAATTATTCTTAACCACTTATAGTAATTAACCTTTAATTACTTCATTAATTAATTTACTAAAATTAATTAACTTAATCAACTATAATTAATTACATTAATCCTTAATTAATTACATTGATTAATTACTTCATTTATTAATTATTACTTAATTAACCAATCTTAATTACATCATTAATTATATTAATTAATGATCCTTAATTACAACTTAATTATTAATTACTTAATTAAATTAATTTCATTAAGTAATTAACCTTTATTTAAACAACATTTATTAATCACTCTTGATTAATCTCATCTAGTAATTAACTCCCCTTAATTACTTTCATTAACTAAATTAATTACTTCCTTAATTAATTTCTTAATTAATCCCTTGATTAATTATTCAAAGTAATTAACTCAAATTACTTCTATTAATAAAATCATTATGCAACTAATTACTTCCAATTTTTATCTTATTATATACTTCTCTAAATAATCTTACCTTAATAATTACATTAAGTAATTATTTATCAAATCAACTCTTGATTATTCTAAATTAATTAAACTTAATTAATTAACTTAACTAATCAAATTAACTTCAATTAATTACAATAAGTAATTAATTCTTAATTACTTCCATTAAGTAATTCCATTTAAACAATTTCACAAATGATTATCTTTAAATTAATTAATCTAATTAATTATTGAAATTAATTACATAAATTAATTATTTAATAATCCATAGTTACTGACCTTCATTAACAATTATTTAATTACTTTTCTTAAATAATTAACTTATATTAATTATTATTAATTTCAAATTAATAAATCTTAATAACCAATTAATTAAACTTTAATTATTTAATTGATTAAGTGTTAACCCTACTTAATTAATATTTAATTACTCTATAAATTAATTCTTAACCATTAATTAATATCCTAATTCATAATCCTTAATTACAAATTAATTATCCCTAATTAATAAATCTTAATCATAAATAAATTAGTTTAAACCTTTAATTACTTATTTAATTAATCCAAATGATTAATTAATCAAACAATTTAATTATCCATTAAATTTCCTAATTAATTTAATGAACACAAATCTTTAATTACTTTAAGATAAACTTTGTTCTTATTGAAAATCAAGTTATCATTTACAAAGTATTTTAAATCAATTTACTTAAATTTTATCTTCAAAATATCATTTTAAATTTAAAGATTTAAAATGAATACAAATTATCTTTAACAACGTTTTAAACATCATTTCTAAAACTCTTTTATTTACAAGTTAAAGAAATACTCATTTATAAAGGAGTTTAAAAGGTGCTAACAAATTCATATTTAAATTTATAAAACTTATTTAAATCTCAATCTAAGATTCAAAACCAAACTTGAATCCATATATTTAAACTTTGATTTCAATTCTTGTTCAAATATTACTTCACAATTTAAATTCAGGTTTAAATTTAAACGAACAGATTTTAAAACCTGGCAACACTTTTTACCCGAGACCACTCAAAAAAACTTCGAGTCGCCCATTCAAAAACTCCGAGTCGAATCCTAAATACTTCGAGTCTCACACGAACAAAACTCGAGAAACTCGAGTAGCCTTCCCCTGCTTTAAACCCAGACTTCACCCAGATATCCCAATCGTGTGCACGTGCACGATCACCAACGTCACTCCGATCATCGATGACTTCCCCCACCAGTCGACGTTCATCCACCTACCAGAATCCAGAATCCAATCACTCGAGCAACGAAATGAAGACGAATTCAAGATCGAGCCTAAAATCGAAACTGGAACCACAGACCACCATTTCAAAAACTGGCAACAACTCCTCGTCCTCGAAATCCCGATCATCAGAGAGGCTA
Organism: Allium fistulosum; assembly: GCA_030737815.1. Taxonomy (NCBI): domain Eukaryota; kingdom Viridiplantae; phylum Streptophyta; class Magnoliopsida; order Asparagales; family Amaryllidaceae; genus Allium; species Allium fistulosum. The sequence continues at coordinate 1,111,020,090 of CM060904.1, forward strand.
ATTTTCTGGCCATGCCTTCGCCTATATCTGATCTTCCATCTCCCAAAATCTTAGAACACTCGATCCATCAACGAAAACAAACGAATCGAATTCATGACCTTACTTAAAACTAGGTTTAAAAATTTAAAACCTAAATCATTTCTGCCTTACTTCCTTAAAAATCCTCCTGACAATTTTCCTATCATCCATGATCATTCCACTACCATTACTAAAGATTTCGAACTTCCAATTTCACTGAGATGATCAAAATCACCAGAACTTCATTTCTAACATAAACCAGAACTGCTCTTATTATACTAGACTAAAAACTATGATATTCATGCTAAAAATCATATTATCATCTATGTTTTCAATTTATACATTTGAATTTATAAATTATAGAGTTCAAATTTTCACTTTAATATAACATGTCTCTGTTGTTTTTGTTTTCAGAGGCACTCAGACTAAATTTTGACTTAATTAAATCTTTTTAATCTTTAGTTTACTATGAAACAACTAATTTTACTTAAACCTTAGATCTACATTTAAAACTAGATCATGAGATATGATTTATCTCAAAAACAGTAGCCTGGAATTCAAGATAACAGGGTCACACTGATACAAATAACATACACATCTATATACATTCATATACATGCAGAATCAACTATAAACATCCACATCAAAACAGAATTAAACATGCATCATAATTTCCTAAGTTAATTTAAGTAAAAATGTTACTCACTTGATTAAAGATGAAACAGAGGCAGACTTAAGCTTTGAAATAGCTTGGAACTCTAAACTTTAATTACTGGAAAATGATTTGATCTTTTAAAACTTGAAACTGAAATGCTTTAAATCCCCAGAAGCTTTGCATGCTACTGAAGCTTGGTTACAGACAGTCTTGAAGAACAACTGCAGGCTTCCAGATTTGAAGAATGAATGCAGACAGTCTTTGAGTTGGTTCCAGATTGAAAAGAATGCAGACTGGTTTCTTTGATTAGGAAATTTGGTTACAGGTTGGTCTTTTGATTTGGAAGATGAATTATAAGTTGTTGAATTTGATTTTTGGTTTGAGAAATGGTTACTGATTTCAGATTTTAGATTAGAGAATTTGTTTTCAGATTTGTATTAGAGAAAGAAGTTTGGGTTTCTCTTGTTTTGAAAAAGAAAATAGAAAGGAATGAAGTGAAGATATGAAAATGTTTATATAAGTGAATTTGTAATTTATAAAAATAAAATAAAAAGAAAATAATTAAGGACACTTGTCATTAGAGTTCATCTTTTATTTACACTTGTTAAAACAAGGCTTTAGGATAATGACACATGTCTTTTAAGTAATTTTACATATTTTTATTTATTTTAAAAGTAAATAAAATGCCTTTTTCTTATTTATTAAATACTTATCTATATATAAATTACTTTTTAAAGAGAAACAAAAACTAATTATATTTATAAATAAAAGCTTATACAAATATTTTAAAATCCAAAATAATTTAAATAATTATTCTTTTGAATTTCAAAACTTTAAATTCAAATTCAAATTAAATTAAATCCTAAGATTCAATTTAAAAAGTCAAGTTATATGTAACATCCCAGAATTTTGAGTACGAGATTTGTAAACATTTAATTCATTTTAAATGTTTAATATGGGTTTAAGATTTATTTTGAACTAAAAAGAATTGGTTTAAACTTAAACAACAAGTGCTAATTTCTAATGTGGAGATTTAATCTGAGATTGGATAATAATAATTAAATATTCGAAATTGGGATAAAAGGTGGATTTGGGTGTAAATAGTAATAAAATGATATTTAAATGTATTTTTAGGTTTGAATGGTTATAAATAATATTATGGGATTTTAGATGAATTTAAAAGGCGATAAATTATTATTTGGAATTTTATATTAATTTAAAAATGAATTTAATATTATTAAAATGCAATTTAATCAGATTTTGGTCTAGAATGAGCCAGAATGATTTTTAATGTGTTTATAAATTTTATATGATTTATTGTTAAGTTATTAAAATTTTAAAAGTGAAATTTTAAGCGTTTTCGACAAATTCGAAAATCGCCCGATTTAATAGACGAGTTAAAATAGCCTTCCGGGGCACAGTCTCGGAATTCGACGAAACCAGTTCCATTGGATCCGTAATAGTTAGTTATTATCGGATTTCAATTTTCGTAGCAATCGGAGTTGTCGAGTGACCGTGGCAGCTCGAAACGCATCGAAATCGATTTAACCGATTCAATTTTAAATTGATCGTTTAATTCCGTATCTCGCGCATACGATCAAATTAGCTTACGAAACCTGTTCCATTGTGTCCGGAACGCGGAAAAACCTCAGGATAGCCTGTCGGAACGTGAGAATTGGATGTCGTGTGCTTTAACTATTAAATTGAGATATTTTATTAATTTAATAATATTAAAACAATTATATATATTCATTTATTCTCTTAAACCCTAGCATATACGTTAGCCGCCGTTTCCTTTCATTTCAATGGCCGGGAGTAAACGATCTTCTCCTCCAATTTCCATTCAATCTAATTGCTTTCGCTCAAAACTTTCTACTAGAGAATCAAAGTACTCGACGAGGGCTTCACATCCGTACGGTGGAGTGGCTCGAAACTCGCCGTGGAGGTCAGGATCGCCTCGAGTAGGTCTTACGTTTGGACGCATTTTTCGAGAGAATCTCACAGCCGAGCTCGTGCGCGCTTAGGGTGTAGGTTGAGGCCGAGTCGAGCTTCTCGGTGGTGGTATTGGATCTGGTTCTTGGCGAGGATGGCAGGTGCGGCATCTAACCCTAGTACGTGTTTTGGGTTCGAGCATGCCTGTAGCAACGTTGGAGAAGGAGATGGCTTCGGCCGTGATTTCTTATGGTATAATAAATTAAATAAAAAGAAATTGTTTTTAAATCGTTATAAAAACTTTGTAAATTCATATCGAACTCATACGATCTTAGATTCGAACGAAACTGGAAGCGATGGAATCGCAGAGACGAACACTACGAGATGGTGCAGATCCGGAGTCATTCCAGGCAAGTAGGAATTTGGGTTAAATCAGACACCGTCCGGTTTAATTTAAATTTCGAACGCTCGCCGAAACTCAAGGTGAGTTTTTCTCACTCACATCTGGATGCTAGACATTATAAATAATTGATATTTAAATATCTGTGTGGTTGATTGTCTATATTTGTGTTTATTTGTCTGGATTGATATTTATATTGTGATGTACTTACATTTGTGATGCAGGAAGAAAACAGGTTGGAGGGATCCAACTGGATTCCTCAAAATGTAGCAATTTTTTTATAGTTGATAGTCATACCTGTTTATATGTTGTGATTGATAAATCTGGAATTTTAAATTGTTCTGTGAAATTGTGATATAAATTATAATTCCAGAATTAAATTATAAATGAAGAAATTGGGGATTTAGAAGAAATTAAAGAAATTGTTAAATAAGGAATTTAAAGGAATATAAAAATTGGATTCTGTTTTGAAATGGAAAATGTAAATTGGTAAAATTGAGATTTTAAATATTGTGGGAAATTTATCAATCGTTGAATGTGAAATATAAGTTTTCTGGAAATTAAATTTATGAAGTTATAAATTGTTAAAATAACGATGTTTATTTTAATAATGGCTAATGTTATCCGGAAATTAAAAATATGTTAAAATGGAGTTTCCGACTATAAATTAACAAGTTCAAATGAAAAATAGAATGTTTTGAAATGCCGTATTTCATTGGAATTTAATTAAGTGAATTGGAAATTTGGCTTCCATTGAGAATTCACCAAAATGTTTAAACTATATTTAAAAATGAATTTCCAGAAAGGGAAAATTGTGATTTAACTTCGGAGGAAGTTATAGTTAAGTATGGAATTGGAAATTTATGTTGAAATCATAAATTGACTTGAAATAAATCAGTGGATTTATATGAAAGAGTACTTCGGAATGTTTAGAAACGGGAAAGTGTTTCCCTGGGAAAAACCAAGTAAATGTTTATAAAAAGATTTTATTTAACTAAAGGTTAAGTTTTAAATTGTTTTAAAAAGTATTTTTAAGAAATCGTTATTTTTAAAGAAATAAATTAATAATTTTTAATACCGTAAATAATTTGGGAGTATATTAACAATTATTTTACAAATGAATTTATTTAAAAGTTGGTTTTAGCTTAAGTTGTTAAAATTAGCATTTTTCTTCTTATAACGCTATTTTGAATTTAGTTAAACTAAAACCCTTATCTTTAAATCAAAGTTTATGTGTTAATAACTAGTTTTCTTCACATATTTTAAATTTATATTTTGAGTAAATAAATAGAAGTAATTTTCATATTTTAAAGTATATTTCAGTATAAAGTATTTTTATCTGTTTTAAATGCAAATTTGTTTTATACTTGGTTATTCCCGATGGGAATAAAGGGTAAAGGATTTACCTTGTAAAGGAAGAGTTTTGGAAAATTGTTTTCAAACGAGTTTTGAAAATGTGAAAATATATCTTTGAAAGATATTAGAGGCAAATAAATAATATGGAGATTATTTATTGTGTGATGGATGTGTATGGATGTTTGTGAACATTAATTGATAGTTAAATCACCGACTATCAATATTGGCCAAATGCGCTGATCGTTTCGAAGAGACCGGGATCGGGTTTCCGTATACCGGGATTCTAGGTCTGGAGACTCGAATACCACTTCGATCCGGTTTGTACGTTTCGCGAAAACGATTTCGGAGTCGAAGATGGAGCAGTGAAGTGCAAGGGCTAGTCGCTACTAATCCTGAGGATATTTCCAAAATGGATGTAGTAGGGGTAGTGCCTTCGGTTCCGTTCGGACCCGGGACGGACTTGTATGGACGAATGCTTTCGTGACATCGTCAGGTGGACGATGGGCATTCTAAGGGATATGTGCTATAAAGGTATCGTTTAGCCTCGAGCCTCATCAACCGGGAATGACTGAAAATCAGGGGTTATGCAGCAAGGCTTCGTGGGTAGCCCCCACTTGAGAGTAAGGTCATCCCTGTCTAGATGTCCCTTTTATTTCGGCTTAGTGGTGCGGTTGCTGATCACAACCGTGGGGTGATTTTACTTGGAATTATCCAGTAAGGGATGATTCCGGTCTTGTGTTGCAGGGGAGCGGGCGTACTCCTCGGTACTGTGATCTAGGCCACGTACTGTGACAGGTGGTACCCCAGTGCCTAGTCATTCGTTGGAAATCCATTTTCCCTACGTGCCTTGTACGAGTTTTGTTTGTATTACCCACGTTGTGGCTAGTATGCCGGAATTTAATAGATGTAACAATTTCGGCTATTTTATAAGTATTTGTAAATAGACCCTATTATAATATCAGAGGATTTGATATAAAAAGTGTTTTAGCTATCGTAAGGTAAAAACCCGACATGTTTATTTGTGGCGTGGTCTTACGAGATGCTTTTGTTTTCAAAGGATTTTTGAAACTTTAATAATCAATTGGGTGTATTTATGATGCGCTGGTATTCCAGACTGACTCGGGTGTTATTTTATTATAATGCTCGGGTCAGACCGAGTATATTACAGGATAGGTTGCTATGGAGCTCAGGAGAGGAGCTGGAGTTCGAGACGTACTTCTCGTACTTGTATTATTCCGCTGCTATGATTGTTGAGATTGTTTGACTGGTTATGGTTGGTTGTATTGATATACTCTGATGATGATGTATTGTATATAAACAGATATAGTTTTGATTTGTGTAAAGTTCTGTTCTATATATTATATTTTATTCCGCTGCGACTGTGAGGTTTGATGTTGTTTAGTTCATTCTTCTTCTTCTTCTACCTTCTTTCTTTTCCTACAATCTCTCTTTTCCGGCGTTCGATCGTCGGCATATTATACTGTGGAGTATGTTGTGTCGATTTTCGAGGGTCGAGAAGGGCGGGTCGTGACAGTTGGTATCAGAGCTTAAGTTGGCGACAACCTAGGCTTTGGTGGGAAAATTACTCATTTTTAAATAGAGTCGGAAGTACTCTATAATGAGTTGAGTGTAATAATAGCTATGAGAGCGTACTTGTTAGTGGATATAAAATTGTTTTTGTACTGTGTTGACTTATCGGTTGAGTGTTTATGAATTCTGGTCGGTACGGGAAGTACAACCGTATTGATAGGGGTTTCTAAACTCTTAAACAAGGTAAACCGACATAGTATTATTTTTAAAGTGGGTAAATGAAATAATTTTACTCAAAATTGTATTTTGATATAAAAAGAAATAATTTTCTAAATTATTATTATATGTATTGGATGCTTGTTTGGTTGTTTCTTCTATAATCAAATAAGAAATTAAAACATGATCTAAAATTTGAAATGATATATATAAGAAAATAAGAAGTTAAAATATTAAAATGGTTTATAACCAAATGGAATTGACTGGATATGTTTTAAATAAGAAAAGTAAAAAAAGTAAAAAAAAAAAAAATTTAAATTTGATTTAAACTAGAATTTTGACCCCGGAAATTTTTGAAAGGGATTTCAAATGAATTTAAACAAGGTTTGGAAAAATTTAGAAACCTTGGGAATGTTGAAATGTTTTCCAAAGGTTTTGAAGTTAATGATGGAGCATATTTTGGAAAATATTTTCGAATGGAAATTGATTTGAGGTGAATTTTGGAAGTGGAAAGCATTGAACTCACTTCAGTCGCTGGAAAATAATCCTGATGATGCTGGCCACATCATTAGAATTCATTTTCGAGTTTCTAAAGTGATGGATTGCTTCCGTGGTAATTGGTTAAGGTATTTGTTTACACTTGTTTTATATACAAGTTGTTTTCACAGTTTCAAAGGAGAAAACTGTTTTGGTAAAACCTGATTGTTTTGGAATTTGGTATTTGATTTGAATATCAAAGAGTAATGTGTTGATTTTTATTTCGAATTGGTTTTGAAATAAATCCGGGTAAATTGAATTCTTGGAATTCTATTTTAAAATAAAAATGTGGAAGTTGAAATGAATCAACTATATAACTTAAGTGGGGAAAGAAAGAGTGGAAATTTTAATCTTGAAATTAAAATTTAATTTGAATAAATGAAGGTGAATGGAATATATCTGGATTTAACTTATGATAAGTTAAATAAAATTGAGAATTTGAAATGAGGTTAAATCTAAATGAATTGGAATTAAATGGAAGTTGAGATAACGGTGAAATGTAAATGCTTATGATTGTGCAAATGAATTCATATTCTTAAGCTATTAAGTGTTATAATTTGACACTGTGGTTATAAAAATGTAAATGAGTTGAAATGAGCAATACAAACTTATAAATAAGTTGAAGAACTTGAGAATGGGCAATTTGATTTTAAACTCAAGTAAAATGGGATTATAATCACAAATGGAAATAATAAATGGAATGGTGAATTCGAACTTAATTTTAAATGGAATGCAAAGTAAGGTGAAACAATTATAAAATATAAAAGAGGTAAGTGAACTGAAGTTAGTAAATAAGTTGAACTTGGATATGGAGAATTAAGATTAAATTGAATTTGGTTTAACTTCGACTAAGATGGAATTAAGCTGAATATTAAAATTTCTGTTGTGTTATGAATAAGAATGAATGTAATTAAATTCTTATTTAAAGTAGTAAAGGAAATGGTTTAAATTCAGGTGGGCTAAATAAAATTTAGATGAACTTGAATTAATTCTGGAAAGGAATTAAATTGAAAATGCATATATAATTTAGTTAACCTTGAATTCAAATGGGATAAGAATTGAGTTTAATGGAAATTTAATTTAGTTGAGGTGATGATGAATGAAGTAAATGTTTACTCAACTAAATCCAAAATGATTGTTTGGAAATAAATCTTGTGTAAGCTAAATTAAATGGAATTTGTATTGCAATAAATAGGATTTTGATAGTTGGTCAAAGTTTGAAAGGTAAATAAAATCCAGTTTTGGGATGGAATTTAAGTTTGGCAATAAATGTTGGAAGTGAGAATGAATAATGTATTTAGCTTATGATAGTGATGGTTTGAATTGTAAATAAAATTCAAATAAGTAAAATAATTTAAAGAGGTTTCTTTGTTAATATAATAAATCTAAAATGGATTGGATAAGTAGTCAACATTTAGATTTATAAATGAATTGAAATTTGATTTGGATGAGAATCAAATGAAAATAAAATAAAACTGATTCAAGAAGAAATGGAAATGTGTAGATACTTGAGAGAAATTAAAACAAATGATTAAGTATAAGCTTTATTGAGTAATCTTGAATGCAATTTGTTAAATAATAGAATGGAAATGCATGTGTAATTTGTATTAATTAATTATTGAGATGAAATAAATGTAAGGAAAGTTTAATTTAATTAACAAATTGCATTGGAATAAAGATACTTGGATTGTGAACCATGAAAATGGAATAAAATTTATATGAATCCAAGTTGAAATTAATTTTAAATGGTTATAAGCTTAAGTGGCAATTGTTTTGCTTGAATGACATGGAAATTTGCATGTATTTGCAATTGAGTGTTTAAAAAGCAATTGGAATTGAATTGTGAATAAATTGATATGAATGGGAACCCAATTCAAAGAGTTTTGTATATGAATGCAAGTGAATTGGTTAAGAATAGCAAATGAAATTGATTTGAATCAATAGGAATGAATTGACCTCTTAATGAGTAATGTTTGCATATGAATGGAAATGGATCATAACTGAAATGCAAATGTTTCAAGTTTAAAATGAAATTTGATTGTAAATCAAATTTGGAATGTAAGTAAAATTAAAAGGTAAGAAAGGCATATGTAATCATATTGAAGTGGAAATGAATTGGTTGAGATAAATATGAATTGTATGTAGTGAACTTGAATTTAAAGCATTCAAATGAAATAAAATGAAGTAGACTTGAATAAGTGATTCGAAAGTGATTGAAATCTTTGAATTGTTAATAAATTATGGTTAACATTGTTAAATTATGAACTATGCCTTGATTGGTTATGAAATGGATATGTTTGGCTTGCATTTATATTGGAAATGTTATGAAAATGCTCATATCTTTGAAAACTGATGAGTTGTTGAGTAAGTACAGGTACGGAAGGCGTTCGAGAGAGTTGGAGCGCGTATATGCGATATATTAGCCGCTTGCTATTAAAAATTTGCTAAAGGTACGCCTACGCAAATATAATTGGAAAAATGATATATATATTGTGATATATTTTGGTTTCCGGCCATGTGAGCCGATGTATATATATTTGTGTATCCTGCGATATCGCAGAAGCTCCTCCGTGCAAAGGAGACTCCGCCAAAATTTTCCAAAAATTTTGGGAGTTAGAAATTTTTGGGGTTTTTGGGAAAATTTATTAATAAGTAAAGTTATTTTGAAAGCGAGTGTTAAAATAAAGGCTTTAGAGTAAATAAAGCAAATGGTTTTGAATTGGAGCTGAAACTTTTTGGGAAAGTGAATATAAGCTTTTAACTAAGCAAATTGGATAAGTAAATGAGTTTGAGAGTATTTTCTACCTTAGCAAATTTCGGGGACGAAATTTTTATAAGGGGGGAGGAATGTAACATCCCAGAATTTTGAGTACGGGATTTGTAAACATTTAATTCATTTTAAATGTTTAATATGGGTTTAAGATTTATTTTGAACTAAAAAGAATTGGTTTAAACTTAAACAACAAGTGCTAATTTCTAATGTGGAGATTTAATCTGAGATTGGATAATAATAATTAAATATTCGAAATTGGGATAAAAGGTGGATTTGGGTGTAAATAGTAATAAAATGATATTTAAATGTATTTTTAGGTTTGAATGGTTATAAATAATATTATGGGATTTTAGATGAATTTAAAAGGCGATAAATTATTATTTGGAATTTTATATTAATTTAAAAATGAATTTAATATTATTAAAATGCAATTTAATCAGATTTTGGTCTAGAATGAGCCAGAATGATTTTTAATGTGTTTATAAATTTTATATGATTTATTGTTAAGTTATTAAAATTTTAAAAGTGAAATTTTAAGCGTTTTCGACAAATTCGAAAATCGCCCGATTTAATAGACGAGTTAAAATAGCCTTCCGGGGCACAGTCTCGGAATTCGACGAAACCAGTTCCATTGGATCCGTAATAGTTAGTTATTATCGGATTTCAATTTTCGTACCAATCGGAGTTGTCGAGTGACCGTGGCAGCTCGAAACGCATCGAAATCGATTTAACCGATTCAATTTTAAATTGATCGTTTAATTCCGTATCTCGCGCATACGATCAAATTAGCTTACGAAACCTGTTCCATTGTGTCCGGAACGCGGAAAAACCTCAGGATAGCCTGTCGGAACATGAGAATTGGATGTCGTGTGCTTTAACTATTAAATTGAGATATTTTATTAATTTAATAATATTAAAACAATTATATATATTCATTTATTCTCTTAAACCCTAGCATATACGTTAGCCGCCGTTTCCTTTCATTTCAATGGCCGGGAGTAAACGATCTTCTCCTCCAATTTCCATTCAATCTAATTGCTTTCGCTCAAAACTTTCTACTAGAGAATCAAAGTACTCGACGAGGGCTTCACATCCGTACGGTGGAGTGGCTCGAAACTCGCCGTGGAGGTCAGGATCGGCTCGAGTAGGTCTTACGTTTGGACGCATTTTTCGAGAGAAGCTCACAGCCGAGCTCGTGCGCGCTTAGGGTGTAGGTTGAGGCCGAGTCGAGCTTCTCGGTGGTGGTATTGGATCTGGTTCTTGGCGAGGATGGCAGGTGCGGCATCTAACCCTAGTACGTGTTTTGGGTTCGAGCATGCCTGTAGCAACGTTGGAGAAGGAGATGGCTTCGGCCGTGATTTCTTATGGTATAATAAATTAAATAAAAAGAAATTGTTTTTAAATCGTTATAAAAACTTTGTAAATTCATATCGAACTCATACGATCTTAGATTCGAACGAAACTGGAAGCGATGGAATCGCAGAGACGAACACTACGAGATGGTGCAGATCCGGAGTCATTCCAGGCAAGTAGGAATTTGGGTTAAATCGGACACCGTCCGGTTTAATTTAAATTTCGAACGCTCGCCGAAACTCAAGGTGAGTTTTTCTCACTCACATCTGGATGCTAGACATTATAAATAATTGATATTTAAATATCTGTGTGGTTGATTGTCTATATTTGTGTTTATTTGTCTGGATTGATATTTATATTGTGATGTACTTACATTTGTGATGCAGGAAGAAAACAGGTTGGAGGGATCCAACTGGATTCCTCAAAATGTAGCAATTTTTTTATAGTTGATAGTCATACTTGTTTATATGTTGTGATTGATAAATCTGGAATTTTAAATTGTTCTGTGAAATTGTGATATAAATTATAATTCCAGAATTAAATTATAAATGAAGAAATTGGGGATTTAGAAGAAATTAAAGAAATTGTTAAATAAGGAATTTAAAGGAATATAAAAATTGGATTCTGTTTTGAAATGGAAAATGTAAATTGGTAAAATTGAGATTTTAAATATTGTGGGAAATTTATCAATCGTTGAATGTGAAATATAAGTTTTCTGGAAATTAAATTTATGAAGTTATAAATTGTTAAAATAACGATGTTTATTTTAATAATGGCTAATGTTATCCGGAAATTAAAAATATGTTAAAATGGAGTTTCCGACTATAAATTAACAAGTTCAAATGAAAAATAGAATGTTTTGAAATGCCGTATTTCATTGGAATTTAATTAAGTGAATTGGAAATTTGGCTTCCATTGAGAATTCACCAAAATGTTTAAACTATATTTAAAAATGAATTTCCAGAAAGGGAAAATTGTGATTTAACTTTGGAGGAAGTTATAGTTAAGTATGGAATTGGAAATTTATGTTGAAATCATAAATTGACTTGAAATAAATCAGTGGATTTATATGAAAGAGTACTTCGGAATGTTTAGAAACGGGAAAGTGTTTCCCTGGGAAAAACCAAGTAAATGTTTATAAAAAGATTTTATTTAACTAAAGGTTAAGTTTTAAATTGTTTTAAAAAGTATTTTTAAGAAATCGTTATTTTTAAAGAAATAAATTAATAATTTTTAATACCGTAAATAATTTGGGAGTATATTAACAATTATTTTACAAATGAATTTATTTAAAAGTTGGTTTTAGCTTAAGTTGTTAAAATTAGCATTTTTCTTCTTATAACGCTATTTTGAATTTAGTTAAACTAAAACCCTTATCTTTAAATCAAAGTTTATGTGTTAATAACTAGTTTTCTTCACATATTCTAAATTTATATTTTGAGTAAATAAATAGAAGTAATTTTCATATTTTAAAGTATATTTCAGTATAAAGTATTTTTATCTGTTTTAAATGCAAATTTGTTTTATACTTGGTTATTCCCGATGGGAATAAAGGGTAAAGGATTTACCTTGTAAAGGAAGAGTTTTGGAAAATTGTTTTCAAACGAGTTTTGAAAATGTGAAAATATATCTTTGAAAGATATTAGAGGCAAATAAATAATATGGAGATTATTTATTGTGTGATGGATGTGTATGGATGTTTGTGAACATTAATTGATAGTTAAATCACCGACTATCAATATTGGCCAAATGCGCTGATCGTTTCGAAGAGACCGGGATCGGGTTTCCGTATACCGGGATTCTAGGTCTGGAGACTCGAATACCACTTCGATCCGGTTTGTACGTTTCGCGAAAACGATTTCGGAGTCGAAGATGGAGCAGTGAAGTGCAAGGGCTAGTCGCTACTAATCCTGAGGATATTTCCAAAATGGATGTAGTAGGGGTAGTGCCTTCGGTTCCGTTCGGACCCGGGACGGACTTGTATGGACGAATGCTTTCGTGACATCGTCAGGTGGACGATGGGCATTCTAAGGGATATGTGCTATAAAGGTATCGTTTAGCCTCGAGCCTCATCAACCGGGAATGACTGAAAATCAGGGGTTATGCAGCAAGGCTTCGTGGGTAGCCCCCACTTGAGAGTAAGGTCATCCCTGTCTAGATGTCCCTTTTATTTCGGCTTAGTGGTGCGGTTGCTGATCACAACCGTGGGGTGATTTTACTTGGAATTATCCAGTAAGGGATGATTCCGGTCTTGTGTTGCAGGGGAGCGGGCGTACTCCTCGGTACTGTGATCTAGGCCACGTACTGTGACAGGTGGTACCCCAGTGCCTAGTCATTCGTTGGAAATCCATTTTCCCTACGTGCCTTGTACGAGTTTTGTTTGTATTACCCACGTTGTGGCTAGTATGCCGGAATTTAATAGATGTAACAATTTCGGCTATTTTATAAGTATTTGTAAATAGACCCTATTATAATATCAGAGGATTTGATATAAAAAGTGTTTTAGCTATCGTAAGGTAAAAACCCGACATGTTTATTTGTGGCGTGGTCTTACGAGATGCTTTTGTTTTCAAAGGATTTTTGAAACTTTAATAATCAATTGGGTGTATTTATGATGCGCTGGTATTCCAGACTGACTCGGGTGTTATTTTATTATAATGCTCGGGTCAGACCGAGTATATTACAGGATAGGTTGCTATGGAGCTCAGGAGAGGAGCTGGAGTTCGAGACGTACTTCTCGTACTTGTATTATTCCGCTGCTATGATTGTTGAGATTGTTTGACTGGTTATGGTTGGTTGTATTGATATACTCTGATGATGATGTATTGTATATAAACAGATATAGTTTTGATTTGTGTAAAGTTCTGTTCTATATATTATATTTTATTCCGCTGCGACTGTGAGGTTTGATGTTGTTTAGTTCATTCTTCTTCTTCTTCTTCTACCTTCTTTCTTTTCCTACAATCTCTCTTTTCCGGCGTTCGATCGTCGGCATATTATACTGTGGAGTATGTTGTGTCGATTTTCGAGGGTCGAGAAGGGCGGGTCGTGACATTATATATATATACACTTATATAACTACTTATCAATTTAAAATAACCATTCCATAGTCTTTAAAATCCATTCATATTTATAAAAATAATACATTATACTTATTATTTGAAAATAACATATTTGATAATTTAAATAATTCATCTAAGAGATTATATTATCAAGTAATATTTTTAAAAAGAAATAAAACAAACCTTTTTGTTAAATCTTATTTAATTTTAAGCTTAAGTAAAAATATCTTAAACAATTAAAACATTTATCTAAAGTATATTTAAAACTATAAAGTTATTTATTTAAATATCTTTGAAAAGTCCAGATTAAATTAAATATAAATTTCCAATTTATCAAAGCTTTCTATTTACAATATATACAAATAAATATATATATTCAAATAGAAAATATCTTATAAATTTTTAAAAGATAAAATCACCAATTAAATACTTATTTAATTAGATTATTAAATTAAACTCAAATTTTATTATCAAAGATCATCAATATCAATTTAATTATTTAACAAATTATTAAATTGATATTGCTCAAATTTCCGGGATATTACATTCCTCCCCCCTTAAAATAATTTCGTCCCCGAAATTTAAACAAAGGTAATTTAATAATCTATTTAAGATTTTAATTTTAATTCACAAGCATATACTATCATCCATATGCTAGCAACCATAGCAGCCAATCCATCCAATCAAACAATTCTAACTATCTAGACTAAATTCTAGATAAAATTCCTCGAGTTTCCCCAAGTATATATATATATACCGGGATACTCGCTCTACAAACAATCTAAACTACTAAGCTATAGATCTCCTACTCATCTAGATCTACAGAACTAAACAGAATATCAGACTACAGACGAGTCTGACTCAACAATCAAACCTCCAAAACTGCAGATTCCAAACCAAAGATAGATCAAACACGTACTCCCTCAGAGATACGTAAAACACAATGAATTCCAGTTATCCAAACTGACAATTCAATTCAGAAGACCAAATACTTATCCAAATCAGAACACAGAAGAGATCCAAACACAACTCTACTTCACAATATCAGTAGATTCCAAACTTACTTCTCCCATCCAGAGATACACTCCAAACTGCTTTCGCTGCTCAACTCTGATCTGAGGTAGAACACAAGCACAGACTGGACAACTCATTCCAGAAATAAGGTTTACTGATCCATAAATAAAACTCAGATACTCCAGCAAAACTTGAGCTGCTTCACCAAATCCATCTCTAGGAAACATCCTTCCACTAGACTGAACCACCGGTATCACTCCTGGAATCCAGTCGATAAGAAAACTCAACCTTCAGATGCGGACAAACTTCTGACTTCTCTGAAGACATCCAGAAAAATTCTGACAACCCAAGAGAACACTCAGACAATCGCAAGTCACTTTTGCGATCAACCCATCCTAATTCCAAAGAAAAACTGTTCTTCTTTACCAATCAGAACAGCTCAACTTAACTATCCAATCCATCGAAGAAATGGATCCTCTTACTGCTTCTGAACTTCACTTCCAGAAAAACTGCTCATCCAGAAAACTTCCTGCCATCACAGAATACTCCGAGCTGCACTGCTGACACTGATGCCAAGGACTTCCTATTCCAAAGATCTTCGAGAAACTTGAACTCCAAACCAAACAGAAACACGGTGCTGAACTCAGCGACAACACCGAAACATTCACACTTCCTTAATCTTGTTCCAAAGAAAACATCTTCGGGAACATCCATCGTCACTGTATCTCATCATACAGCTACTATTACCTGAGGTATCAAGGTACCATCACTCGCTTCTGTTCAATCGACAGATCCAACTTTACTCATCCAAACTTCAAAGATAAACTCCGAACCATTACAGTTTCCTTCGGAGATCGATGAAATCCTTCACCACAGCAAAGCTTACTCGAGACGGTATTGGGTCTACAGTCTCGACAGATACACTTCCAACCTCAACACTCAGACTCCAACCATTGGTAGTCGTGTTACACACACCACTACCCTATCTACCTTTATATCCTATATTGGAAAACCTGTATGGGTAACCCAACAAATAGGTAGAATAGATATATATATTTAAAATGATACTTTTTATATAGAAATTATTTCTGGGTAAAATTATTTCATTTACCTCTTTAAAACAATATTGTGTCCGCTGGCCTGGTTCAAGTGTTTAGAGATCCCTATCAATAACGTTAGCTACTCGTATTGACCAGAATCCATATACCACTCAACCGATCAATTAACACAATATAAAATCATTTTTATATAACTAACAATTACGCGCTCTCAAGATAGACACCACTTCAGAGCCTAGGTATTCACTCAACCTACTGCTCTGATACCACTGTAACGACCAGACTTTTTCTCCCCAGAAAGTCACATCATTTTGAAGAAAGAAAGGGGTAGAAAATAGAAAAGAAGAGAAAGAAAGAACTAAACAATATCAGAATCTCACAGCGGAACGAAACAAAATATAATATATCACATAACTATTACATAGTATCATATGCATCATCTATCAGAGTTACACAGATTACACATCACATACTAGACAGTTATAAACATCTGTCTAGTTATTACAACTCAATACAAAACAAAGATCTAAACAAGATCAACACAGCGGAAACTACTATCTATATCTACAACGTTGAAGCCTCCTGCTCCATTGCTCCTCCACAATTCGTCAAGGCTAACCTGAATCCCTTGGCTACTCGTAAAAATTTGAGTACCCAAGAGTTTATAAAACAGAAATAAACAACTTGGGTCAGACATGGGTATGGTGTGAGTAACAGGTTAAACTTGCTTAACTTCAAAACCTTTTGAAAGAAAAGGTATCACGTAAGACTTCCCACACATAAACATGGGTAAGTTTTTACCTTACGCTAACCAAAACATTTGATAGGAAATTCGATTGTATTATAATAGGGTCTAGGGTTTTCAAATAAATATGAAATAGCTGAAATTGTTACATTATTAAATTCCAGCATACTAGCCACAAAGTGGGTTATACAATCAAGTCCGTTGGCACTTATTGGATTTTGGATTCCATACAATGGCAGGGCTACCGGGGTACCGCCCGTCACAGTACGTGGCCTAGATCACCGTACCGAGGATCACTCCCAATCCCCCGCAACACAAGGTCGGAACATCCCTTACTGGATAATTCCCGCACAAGATACCTCACGGTTGGGATCAGCAACCGCACCACTAAGTCGAAAATAGAAAGGGACATCTAGACAGAGGTAACCTTGTCCTACTTGGGTGCTACCCACTAACTTTGCTGCACCTCCCCTGTTTTAGCCATTCCCGGTTGATGAGGCTTGAGGTCACGATTACCTTTAAATAGAACACATCTATCTTAGAATGCTCATCGTCCACCTGACGATGTGCTGAAAGCATTCAATCCATACAAGTTCATTCCGGGTTCGAACGAAACCGAAGGCATTATCTCGTTACACTCGTTTTGGAATCACCCTCAGAGTTAACGACAATAACCCTTGCACTCTGAATCTTCATCTTCACTTGATTCACGACCTATCGTTAATTTGGATCGATGTGGTATTCGGGTCTCCAGACCTGGAAATCTGGTATACGGAAACCTGATCCCGGTCTCATCGAAATCCAAAGCGTATCTTTTAAGGCCAAGTTGTTTTAAAGGTTAAAACAATTCAATTCATTATCTTTATTCACAAAGGAAGATAATTTACAACAGATAATCAACATTATCAGATAATCCATACAATTCAACTAACATCCATATCATACAGCATATATCTCATCAGAGATATCAATCAATGTCAAGTATCCAATACTAACACCCATTCATAAGTAATGATTTATATCATCTTAAATTAATTTAAATTGAATTAAATTAATTACTTCATTTTATAAATCCATCTTACTTAACCATTAATTAATTACAATCAATTAATTAATTATCCTCTAATAATTCATTTCAATTAATCATCTTTGATTAATTATCTTTTAATTACATCCAAGTAATTTATCCTCAATTAATTACTTAAATTAATTATTCTTAACCACTTATAGTAATTAACCTTTAATTACTTCATTAATTAATTTACTAAAATTAATTAACTTAATCAACTATAATTAATTACATTAATCCTTAATTAATTACATTGATTAATTACTTCATTTATTAATTATTACTTAATTAACCAATCTTAATTACATCATTAATTATATTAATTAATGATCCTTAATTACAACTTAATTATTAATTACTTAATTAAATTAATTTCATTAAGTAATTAACCTTTATTTAAACAACATTTATTAATCACTCTTGATTAATCTCATCTAGTAATTAACTCCCCTTAATTACTTTCATTAACTAAATTAATTACTTCCTTAATTAATTTCTTAATTAATCCCTTGATTAATTATTCAAAGTAATTAACTCAAATTACTTCTATTAATAAAATCATTATGCAACTAATTACTTCCAATTTTTATCTTATTATATACTTCTCTAAATAATCTTACCTTAATAATTACATTAAGTAATTATTTATCAAATCAACTCTTGATTATTCTAAATTAATTAAACTTAATTAATTAACTTAACTAATCAAATTAACTTCAATTAATTACAATAAGTAATTAATTCTTAATTACTTCCATTAAGTAATTCCATTTAAACAATTTCACAAATGATTATCTTTAAATTAATTAATCTAATTAATTATTAAAATTAATTACATAAATTAATTATTTAATAATCCATAGTTACTGACCTTCATTAACAATTATTTAATTACTTTTCTTAAATAATTAACTTATATTAATTATTATTAATTTCAAATTAATAAATCTTAATAACCAATTAATTAAACTTTAATTATTTAATTGATTAAGTGTTAACCCTACTTAATTAATATTTAATTACTCTATAAATTAATTCTTAACCATTAATTAATATCCTAATTCATAATCCTTAATTACAAATTAATTATCCCTAATTAATAAATCTTAATCATAAATAAATTAGTTTAAACCTTTAATTACTTATTTAATTAATCCAAATGATTAATTAATCAAACAATTTAATTATCCATTAAATTTCCTAATTAATTTAATGAACACAAATCTTTAATTACTTTAAGATAAACTTTGTTCTTATTGAAAATCAAGTTATCATTTACAAAGTATTTTAAATCAATTTACTTAAATTTTATCTTCAAAATATCATTTTAAATTTAAAGATTTAAAATGAATACAAATTATCTTTAACAACGTTTTAAACATCATTTCTAAAACTCTTTTATTTACAAGTTAAAGAAATACTCATTTATTAAGGAGTTTAAAAGGTGCTAACAAATTCATATTTAAATTTATAAAACTTATTTAAATCTCAATCTAAGATTCAAAACCAAACTTGAATCCATATATTTAAACTTTGATTTCAATTCTTGTTCAAATATTACTTCACAATTTAAATTCAGGTTTAAATTTAAACGAACAGATCTTAAAACCTGGCAACACTTTTTACCCGAGACCACTCAAAAAAACTTCGAGTCGCCCATTCAAAAACTCCAAGTCGAATCCTAAATACTTCGAGTCTCACACGAACAAAACTCGAGAAACTCGAGTAGCCTTCCCCTGCTTTAAACCCAGACTTCACCCAGATATCCCAATCGTGTGCACGTGCACGATCACCAACGTCACTCCGATCATCGATGACTTCCCCCACCAGTCGACGTTCATCCACCTACCAGAATCCAATCACTCGAGCAACGAAATGAAGACGAATTCAAGATCGAGCCTAAAATCAAAACTGGAACCACAGACCACCATTTCAAAAACTGGCAACAACTCCTCGTCCTTGAAATCCCGATCATCAGAGAGGCTAATTTTCTGGCCATGCCTTCGCCTATATCTGATCTTCCATCTCCCAAAATCTTAGAACACTCGATCCATCAACGAAAACAAACGAATCGAATTCATGACCTTACTTAAAACTAGGTTTAAAAATTTAAAACCTAAATCATTTCTGCCTTACTTCCTTAAAAATCCTCCTGACAATTTTCCTATCATCCATGATCATTCCACTACCATTACTAAAGATTTCGAACTTCCAATTTCACTGAGATGATCAAAATCACCAGAACTTCATTTCTAACATAAACCAGAACTACTCTTATTATACTAGACTAAAAACTATGATATTCATGCTAAAAATCATATTATCATCTATGTTTTCAATTTATACATTTGAATTTATAAATTACAGAGTTCAAATTTTCACTTTAATATAACATGTCTCTGTTGTTTTTGTTTTCAGAGGCACTCAGACTAAATTTTGACTTAATTAAATCTTTTTAATCTTTAGTTTACTATGAAACAACTAATTTTACTTAAACCTTATATCTACATTTAAAACTAGATCATGAGATATGATTTATCTCAAAAACAGTAGCCTGGAATTCAAGATAACAGGGTCACACTGATACAAATAACATACACATCTATATACATTCATATACATGCAGAATCAACTATAAACATCCACATCAAAACAGAATTAAACATGCATCATAATTTCCTAAGTTAATTTAAGTAAAAATGCTACTCACTTGATTAAAGGTGAAACAGAGGCAGACTTAAGCTTTGAAATAGCTTGGAACTCTAAACTTTAATTACTGGAAAATGATTTGATCTTTTAAAACTTGAAACTGAAATGCTTTAAATCCCCAGAAGCTTTGCATGCTACTGAAGCTTGGTTACAGACAGTCTTGAAGAACAACTGTAGGCTTCCAGATTTGAAGAATGAATGCAGACAGTCTTTGAGTTGGTTCCAGATTGAAAAGAATGCAGACTGGTTTCTTTGATTAGGAAATTTGGTTACAGGTTGGTCTTTTGATTTGGAAGATGAATTATAAGTTGTTGAATTTGATTTTTGGTTTGAGAAATGGTTACTGATTTCAGATTTTAGATTAGAGAATTTGTTTTCAGATTTGTATTAGAGAAAGAAGTTTGGGTTTCTCTTGTTTTGAAAAAGAAAATAGAAAGGAATGAAGTGAAGATATGAAAATGTTTATATAAGTGAATTTGTAATTTATAAAAATAAAATAAAAAGAAAATAATTAAGGACACTTGTCATTAGAGTTCATCTTTTATTTACACTTGTTAAAACAAGGCTTTAGGATAATGACACATGTCTTTTAAGTAATTTTACATATTTTTATTTATTTTAAAAGTAAATAAAATGCCTTTTTCTTATTTATTAAATACTTATCTATATATAAATTACTTTTTAAAGAGAAACAAAAACTAATTATATTTATAAATAAAAGCTTATACAAATATTTTAAAATCCAAAATAATTTAAATAATTATTCTTTTGAATTTCAAAACTTTAAATTCAAATTCAAATTAAATTAAATCCTAAGATTCAATTTAAAAAGTCAAGTTATATATATATACACTTATATAACTACTTATCAATTTAAAATAACCATTCCATAGTCTTTAAAATCCATTCATATTTATAAAAATAATACATTATACTTATTATTTGAAAATAACATATTTGATAATTTAAATAATTCATCTAAGAGATTATATTATCAAGTAATATTTTTAAAAAGAAATAAAACAAACCTTTTTGTTAAATCTTATTTAATTTTAAGCTTAAGTAAAAATATCTTAAACAATTAAAACATTTATCTAAAGTATATTTAAAACTATAAAGTTATTTATTTAAATATCTTTGAAAAGTCCAGATTAAATTAAATATAAATTTCCAATTTATCAAAGCTTTCTATTTACAATATATACAAATAAATATATATATTCAAATAGAAAATATCTTATAAATTTTTAAAAGATAAAATCACCAATTAAATACTTATTTAATTAGATTATTAAATTAAACTCAAATTTTATTATCAAAGATCATCAATATCAATTTAATTATTTAACAAATTATTAAATTGATATTGCTCAAATTTCCGGGATATTACAATGGGGAGGGAAAAGAACCTAGATCTCAAGTCTTCACCGATCGACTGGTGGCTTATGACCGGTTGACCGGTCCTTACTGGTGCGTGAGCTTCAGGTGCCCCTGTCTCTCCTCCATGCTCTTGTGCTTTGCTTGGTTGTTTCCTTGCTTTGTTTTGTGATTCCTGCTCCTATTTTAGTTTTGATTTTCTTAGTTTGATTCTTCTATTTGGTGATTCATTTTGAATCAAAGATTTGGAATTACATAAATATATGTATTATCTATTATATATATGGTTTGAACGCAATTAAATTATAAATAAATATAGTTTATTCCAATTATTGATTTTGAACTTGTTTCCGAATCGGTTCAATTTATTTTTTAAATGGTTATAAAGTAGTAATTATATAGTAAATATAGTGAAGTAGAAATAGTTTTCAGATTTAGAATAATGGTTTTGAAATATAAGCCTATTTTTTCATAAATAAATGTTTCTACATCTACGTGGCTTTTGGAATATGGTTTATCGACTAAATACCTTTTAAAGGGATTTTGAAATGAAATGCATATATAAAGATAATTACATTTGGATATCAAATCATATTTATAGCTAATTTTATCAAGTATTAAATATATATATAGTTGAGCAATAAATGAGTTTATGGATATTAAAGGAGAAATTTAAAAATATGTATGTATTGTATTATAGAAATCATTTTATATATAGTGAATTTGATATAATTGCTTTCAAAACTATAAACTCTTCTTGGTCCTTATTTTGCATAGCTATTCGCTATATATATGCCATTTTGGCATTTCTTTTGTAACTTTTGAAACCATTGCTTTTTTGCAACTTCTGCCTTCACTTGAATGAGAATTCTAATCAAACGATTTAGCAATACAAGTGGTATGGAACATTTATACTACTTTATCGATGAATTCTTGGACTCGTTTGATTGAATATTTTAGTGAGTGGGAGTTACAAACTTTTAGTAAATATTTAAGTATTGCTAAGTGGTTATGGGACATTGGGCGATACTCATTTAAGTACTAATCGAGATTATATTACACTTATCGATTAGGAATGATATCTTTGATGTGCGAAGTGCTCGTCTCTTGTGTCGAGTGGTATTTACAATATTTTAGTAAATTTTAAGTATCGAAAAGTGGTTACGGGACATTGAGCGATGCTCATTTAATTACTAATTGAGAGTATATTACACTTATCGATCAGAAATGATCACTATGGCATGCAAAGTGCTTGTCTCTTATGTTGGCTTGCGAATGCTTGCCTTTAGTTTTGACTAGCAAAGTGCTCGTCTTTTGTGTTGGCTAGCGACGTCTCTTATTATAGCTTGCGAAGTGCTTGCTTTTGTATTGACTTACGAAGTGCTCATCTTCTGTGTTGACTCTCGAAGTGTGTGTCTGTTATTGTGACTTGCGAATTGCTCATCTTTTGTATTGACTCACGAAGTGTATGTCTATTATTGTAACTTGCGAAGTGCTTGCTTTGTTTTGACTTGGGATGTGCTTATCTTTTTGGTTTATGATTTATGAATTGCTTTTATGCCAGTCTCTTTGTTTTGACTTGCTTTCAAGCAGTCTTATATTTTCTAGAGTTTGACTTGCTTTTATGCAGTCTCTTTTGTTCTTGTGATTTCGGAGGTGGTTACCTTATCACCATATTTGAGATGATTGTCGTTGATGAGCATGAGAGGGCTTGGTGGCATGGTGATTTGGTATTGATGTTGTTTTATTGCTTATGGCATATTATATAATTCTTATTATGCATTGTGTATTATGCAAGTTTGTTAGTTGATGATTTTATAGTGATGCCTTATGATGTTTAATATAATGCACTATACGAATTTCTATATCTTTGATGTTTACGCATGCTCATTATGTGATCTAACCTTTTTGATATTTAGAGATAGTCCGACCAGTTTATTATTTTTATAGTACTCGAATCAGATCGAGACTTGATAGGTACAAGGACTCAGTGATCTTGGATGTGGGCTAGCTTAAGAAGTTATATACGATGTTACTTTTAGTTTGATGTATCGTTCGAGTCTAGCCTATATACTTGGTGTATGTTTGTTTATGATGTAGACCCATGTAGTCATGCAAATTTTTAGATCTGTCATAGTTTATGTATGTATATGGTTGTATATGTGAGTCTAGTATTTCCCTTTTTGTAGACTCACTCTATAGAGGCATATTTGATGCATTATATTTCCGTTGCGACGTGTGATTATGTATTGTATATTATGTGATATATTGTTCTGTTCTAATTGATCCAACATGTTTATTGCTTTGTGCCAAGACTATTCAATATTATATATGAAGTTATGAGATAAAAGATGACGTGATAGTGTTAGCCAAAGAAATAGACACAGATTGTCACTCCTATCCAGCTTTATTCTCCGTATTACTCGACAATATTACTTGTACTATTCTTGGGTAATATGGATATAAAGTTAGGCATTACACATCTCCTTGCTCATTCTCTTATTTTTCCATAAACTAAAAGAAAGAAAATAACTAGGGCTGCGGCGGCCATAACTTTTAATGGAAGTGGAAAGAAATCAAGCTAAAGGAATGGGTGTTTATCTCTAAGGAAAAGGCTTTAATGAAGTTTAAATCAAGTAAAAAGGTGAGTAATTCTTCTTTAAAACCTTTCAAACCCATATGGGAAAGGGTTATATGTGTTTTTATGTTCTGAATGATAATGAACTAATGTAAATAATATCAGTTTATGTTTGGGACCTAAAGATGATGACTTTGATGTGTTTAGGGCAAAACATGAAATAAACTTTCTCTAAATTTTTGAAACTTTTATATCATGTTTAGAATAATAATAAGGAGATGAATTTGTAATTTCAAAATTATTGGAGATTAATTGGGATTAATATGAATTTTCTATGTAGGAAAACACCTAATTTCGTAAATTGTTAGTTTAAATATCAAAAAAAAAATTTGTCTCTAAATTTTATATGAGGTAAAATATGGTAATTCTAATTTATGATGTATTTTTGGGATTTTTCCTATGTATTTTGACTTATTGTGAATTATTTAGCTAAGGAGAGAGTTAATTACTAATGGGCAATTTTTTAATTAATTAAAGAGGGTAATTCATAAATTCTAAAAAGTAAACTGTAAAAGCTTTGAAGAACCAACAAGAAGTCAACGCACGTAAGGGTTAGGTGAAAAGTAATTACTTTGAATGCATATAAAATAGTTTGCAAATTAATTATAGAATTGCCATATCAACTAACGATTGCCTATAAACTCTCAACATAAGATAGCTATAAGGTATCAACATGTGATAGCCAAGTTGGAGTCAACATGCAATAGCTATGTTTGGTTCAACTTGCAATAGCTAAATTGGAGTCAACATGTGATAGCTATTTTTGGGATCAACTTTAGACGGCTAAGTTGGGGTCAACAAGCGATAACTACATTGGAATCAACTAACCTATACATGTATTAACTCGCAATAGCTAGGGTAACGTCAATGTGCGATAACCCTAGGGTGTACCAATTTGCGATAGCTTTAAAGCATTTCAACATACGATGGCTCTTTAACTCTCAACTTACGATGGCATATAAGACTAACCTAGGTCAACTAGGGAAACATCAATGTGTGATAGCCTAGTGTAAACATGCGATAGCCATGTAATGTTAATACGTGATAGCTAATAATGCTAAGAAATTCTAAGTAAATGAATAAACTTTTTGTAGTGCTTTGGAAGCCATCTTCCTAGTGGTGGATGAGAATTTCATAGTGATGAAACAACCATAGATAATAACAAGATAGAGAGAGATAACTATTTAAAGAATGAAATTGAGATAGAGCTTGATTAAGTTATGTGGGAATAAGTAGAACCATTAAAAAGAATGAATATAAATATGAGGCCTTAGTGGCAATAATATGTCTAAACACTACATTATATTTGGTAATATTAATGTATGGGCAGTATGGCTAACCAATATCTAAAATATGACATTATATTTAGTAACATTAATGGAAGGTTTGTGTGGCTACCAAATGTCCAAACATGATAATATAATCGGTAACATTGATGGAAGGCCTGTATTGCTACCAAATGTTTAAAAGTGACATTAATTTGGTATGTTTTCGGAAGACCTGGGTGCTACCAAATGTCTAAAATACGACTTCATATTTGGTAACATCGACAGAAGGCATTAGTGGAAAACCCTTGTTTGTTCATGACAATATATGGGAATGATGGTGTAAGGTTGCGTAGAGTTCAACTGTCTATCCATGACAAAATATGAGGACGATGGTAAGAGGCCTTTGCGGCTACCTAATTATCTATTCATGATAAAATTGGGAGAAAATTATATGAAACTCCTAAGTGGAAACCTTAAGTGTCAAGCATCATTATTGAACTGGTAAGAGCAAGGCCTAAGAGACAATCAAAATGAATTAACTATAGAAACTAGTCAAACATGTATGTAAGAAATCTCACACTCTTGATGAATTGATGATTTATGGTTGTTCATGACATGATGTTATGACATAGTGTGATGTAATTGATGATGATTGAAATAGTGAGGGGAAACCTGTTTCGTGCTTTAGTGGCGTGTTCTCACTATATGATTGATTGTTTAGGGTAACGTATTACTCATACCAGGTTTTATGTCTAAATCGTGTTTTGTTATCGCTTATAAACTCACGGCTATGTTGAGTTTGTGCTTAGATAGTTATCTTTCAAAATGGCGAATAAAGGAGTCAAATATGAAGAAGGAGGCTTATATTTCAATTAAAAATTATTTTGAAAAACTTTGCTATGTAAAATTAGAGTTTATAACCGGTTAAGTGTCCATTAAAGCATCCTTATTTATCGGGCATGACACTCTATTTATATTTTATTGTATTTACCTTTGCTTGGGAGCAATATAGGTTAATGCAAATGTAAAGGCTTTTGTAAACCATTTTGATGAAATGAAACTACTAGTTGCTTTGTTTACTTAATGTTGTGAAAAATATATATACTGATCTCACTTTGTTGCTTAAAAATAACTACGGAGATGACTGCAGCATCATCAGTGTTCATTTTTGGGTCACGAAGTGTGTATCTTATAATCTCCCACCTCACTTTTGGGGTAGTAACCTCTCTTAATGCCTTAATATGTTCTGGGTTAACTTTAATTCACCTTGAGTTTACAATGAAACCAAAAAAGCTTGTTCGATGCAACTCTTAAAAAACGCTTTAATTAGTTGAGCTTCATTCCATACTTTCAAAGTACACTAAACATCTTTAAGAGATTTCCTATGTGATTCAACAATAGCCATGACTTCATAAATGTATCATCCACACAAACCTCCATAGTCCATCCGATCTAACCTTTAAACATTATATTCACCGATCGCTAATAAGTTGCTCCAGCATTCCTCAGACCAAACTGTATGACTCGATAACAATACAATCAAAAATCTATGATAAAAATGTATGCTACTGATCTAGGACATGCATCACTATCTGATTGTAGCTGGAGTACAAATCCATAAAGCATAATAGTTTGTGTCCAACTGTTCCATCTATAAGATTGTCGATCCTCGGGAAGGGGAAGCAGTCATTCAGGCATGTTTTATTTAAGTCAAAATAGTTCATGTACGTTTGCAATTTCCTGTTCACCTTCTTAACCACCACATGATTTGATATCGACTCCGGGTATAATGCATAGCCGAAGAAGACATTTGCCTTCAGTTTGTACCATTCTTCCTTCAAACACAGCAGATTCCACTGTTTCCATACTACACCTCTTTTTTCACAAGAGGGTATCTTAGATCCACATTCAATGCATGGTATGCTATTTCTAGCAAAATTCCATATATAATGAAATGTTGAGCTACATTTAATCAAAAAATTTCTTGAATAAGATATTCGTCGAGCTCCCTTAATCAATAAGGACCAAGTGCACTGTAACTGGCTCAATTGCAGTCATAATCCCCATAGGTTCAAGTGTTGGTGCTTCAACCCTGTCAATATCTCAGATTTGAAATACAATATCATCATTAATAGTTCTATGTTGCTTTGCAAGAGTCCTATCCTATATGGCAAAACACGTTTCTTGAGTCACATGCCTCAACGAGCTGCCATAGCTCCATCCCATTCCAGAATTTCTCTATAGAATAAGGACCTATAGAGATGGTATTGATCACAATTACTCTTATAGGCTATCCCGATCCCACCCACTAGATCCAGCATGGTTCATGTGAAGACCACCTACACCATCAGCATCTAATATAACTATAAAGTGCACTACTGCCATGCCCGACCGATGTAGGATGATTGTGAATGGTTAGAAAGAAAAAAAATATCACAGAACCCGTGATATATCTCATAGTGCATGAAATAAAATATAATAATCATCATAGATGTAAAATAACAGAGAAAGTAATAATTGAATGAACCAAATATCAGAGCATAGATCCACAGAGTATACACATAGTAATAGAGTTTATATAAAGCAGGAATATACTCAAATAAGTGTCTTAGAGTAAAAATAAGAAAACGCTATCAAGGCTCCATAGTTTTGCATAGTGGAATAAGCATAGTAATCCATATATAATACGATATAGCTCCATCTAGCTCATCCTCTATACAGCTACTGCGTCCCACCTACACCTATTATATAGTCTACTCATTTAAGAGTATCCGAGATAATAAGAAGTAAAGCATAAAACCTCGAGTCAGACAACAGTCTGGTGTGAGTGATAAATGAGTCTCAAAATACTATATAAGTCGATATAGTAAGGAATAAGGGTATATGAACCATGTCTGACCTATCCTTGCAACCAAGGAGTTAGGACATAACAAGTATAATATGCTACCCTACAACATCATAAGAGTGTACTTCAAGCTAAGTACAATAGCGGGGATCTAGGTACCCCTATCCCTATTACCTATCTCAAGTGACATCCCTAGAGTGATAGACCGTGGGACAAAAAAATCAAAGCAAACTTAGCAACCAATTCGTCACTAGAGCTATCTACAGACCGGCTTTCGATGCGACTTGAAACTTAAGCTTCACCTATGCTCTAGAGCCCATTCTCCAAGTTTCATCTAATTCCCACGGTTTCTGCTTGACCAAAGACCACTCATCGCCTAACACTGGACTACTCTACGCCAGAGCTTTTGCCGATCGTATTTCTATGCAACTTGAAACATAAGCTTCCTCTATGCTCTAGAGTCCCTCCTCTAAGTTTCATCCAATTTTGATGATTTCTGCTTGATCAAAAACCAATAATCGCTAACCACTGGACCACTCTATGCCAGAGCTTCTATTGATCGGATTTCGATGCGACTTGAAACATAAGCTTCCCCTATACTCCAAAGCCCATCCTCTAAGTTTCATCTACGTCCGATGATTTTTGCTTGTCCAAAAACTACTTGTCACCAACCACTGGACCACTCTTTGCTGGAGCATCTACCAACCGGATTTTGATGTGACTTAAATAGCTTCCCCTATACTCTAGAGCCCATCCTCCAATTTTCATCCAATTCCGACAATTTCTTCTTGACCAAAAACCACTCATTGCCAACCACTAGGCTACCCGTTGCCATAGCTTCTACTGATCGAATTTCGATGTGAATTGAAACATAAGCTTCCTATAGGGTCCTAAGTGCATCCTCCAAGTTTCATCCAATTCTTACAACTTTTACCGACCAAGAAAACTACTCGCTGCTAACCACTAGACCCATCACTGACCATTTTTCCTGGTCCAAACTTGATGTGAATTAAACCATGAGCTATGCCCATGCTCTAGAGCCCTTTCTTCAAGTTTTATCTGATTTGGAGTTGCTTTGCATTCTTTTAACCAAATCGACAACCACTTTTCCTAACTACACTAAAATACTAACAAACCACATCAATACAATTCATCCAAGCATATCTTTCAACAAATATGATTTTAAACACTAATTTAACATAGAAATCATATTAAAAATGTTACCATTAATCATATTAACAAATATAAGATAGTAAGATCAAGTAATCACTTACCAAATACCTGAATTACCGCTTTACTCCAACTCCCAAATTAGCCCAAAGTGGTAAAATTCCCACTGTCTATGCTAATTAACCCTTAATTACTTTTTTAGTTAAGGTTTTTAAAGAAAAAGAGAAGATTTGTATAGAAAATATGATAAATGGAGATTTATGAATTTTTAGGAAAGTGAAAAGTGATTCACTTCAGCCCTAACACCCCCTAGGCTCCAAACCCGAATTAGACTAATGGGCTTGCGTTTGGGCCCGTCTAATTATCCAAAAATCTATTCGGTTGCTTTTAAAATTTAAAACAACCATATCTATCGGTAAGTCTGTTTTACTAACCACTCTATGGAATGGAAAACCATCATCCTGAAGTAATGGATGTGGTTTTAGACCCTAACTCGGCTCCTATCAAAAGATATAGTCCGTACAAGGTTTTCAGGGTCAAAATGGTCATATAGAAATTCGATAAAGATTGTAGATGTGGAAAAGCTCCTTAAGAGTCATTTTCCAAAAAAATTGAGTTATATAACCTCATATGAATAAAATACAAATATTTTACAATCTTATGATACGTCAAATATGGATCATTACACTGTTCCTCCTTTAAGAATTTTGCCTCCAAAATCCAAAACAAGTCAAAGAATAGTCAACCATAGTTTCCCTGCATGCTTAACAATAATATGCAACCATCAAACATAATAACAAGCAGCCATGCAACCAACAGTACAAACAATCCTATCTTAGCATACTAGATACTAAACTATCCTATGTGATACAAAAATGAAAGTAAATACGATAAACAGTAGACTTTACCATGCAAAGAGCTCCAGATATGCAGCCCCCATGATCTCCTTGGTTTCCTACGTGCAATCGCCTTCACTTTCGCCCCATTGAACTTCATTAATTCTACCATCTTCCTCTAAGCCGTTAGTATTGTGTCCAACAATACAAACCAGCCTACAAGGCTGAAGCTTCTGATTCAATTTCGATATCATTAAATTGATTCGGTGCAATCGTCATGCTTGAGCCATGTACAAACTTTCGCAAGTGAGAGATGTAGAAGACATTGTGCATGCCCACCATTGTCCGAGCTAAGTTGACCCTATATGCTAGGTTTCCAATCCTTTCTACAATTGGAAAAGGACCTAGGAATCTCAGTGCCAAAATCCTATTACTATCAAATTGAATAACATTATTCAATTGTGAAATCTTCACAAATACCATATCGTCGAAAGAGAACTCCAAGTCTCTACATTTCCTATTGGCGTAGATCTTTTGCCTATCTTGAGCAGCTTTCATCCGTTGTCGAATGATCTGAATCTTCCCAGAAGTTTCTCTAATCATCTCTGGCCTGAGCAGCAGTTTCATGCTCGCTTCCCACCAACATGAAGGAGTGTTTCATGGTCGTTCATCCAATGCTTTATACGTTGCCATACCGATACTAGAGTGATAGCTATTGTTGTATGCAAACTCCACCAAATGCAAATGATCATCCTACGAGCCTCCAAAATCAAGTATGCAAGCTCATAATAGGTTCTCCAATATATGGTTCATCCACTCGGTTTGCCCATCAGTTTGTGGGTGATAAGCTGTTTTGAGATGCAGCTTGGTCCCCAACACCTCATGTAAGCACTTCCAAAACCCACTAGTGAATAAAGGGTCTCGGTCACTTATAATGCTCTTGGACACACCATGGAATCATACAACCCACTTCACATACAACTCAACCAACTTGGTTGTCGTCCTACTAGACTTAGCAGGTATGAATCGAGCACTTTTTATCAATCTATTGACTATGACCCAAATGTTTTTGTACCCACGTCTTATCCTCGGCAATCCATCAATGAAATCCATTGAAATCTGAACCCACTTCCATTTGGGAAATTCAAGCGATTGTAGACAACCACCTGGCCTCTTCTGCTCTGCCTTCACTAACTTGTAGTTCGTACACTTTGAGATGAATGTCCCAACGTCCTTCTTCATCCCTTTCTAATAATATTGTCTACTTCATATCATGGTACATCTTACTATTGTCGGGATGTATAGTAAACATAGAATGTGCCACTTTTATAGCACCTCATCTTGCAATCTGTTGACATCTGGAACACACAATCTCCCATCCTTATGGAGCAAATCAACTCGGTCGAATCCGTACTGCTTCATATCTTCAAACTCTACTCCTTCTATCTTCACTATGATCTCCGCTAGTCTAGCATTTCACCTCTGACTAGTACCATTCCGCTCAATCAAAGTAGGTCTAATTGTCAAGCTTGCCAACATCTTTTGCTCTATCTCGCAATGAGGTGTGAAGTCATAGCCAGCAATGTAACACCCCACATTTTTAGATAATTAAATAATCAAATAACAATGAACAGTAAAAAAAGGCATTTTTGGAATTGTCAGAATATGGCCTCAAAACTTATACCATTGTGTTTGTGGCGATTTTTGATCAATTTCCATATATAACTTATCGAAATCCGAGTTGATATGAAGAAGTTACGATAAGAACAAGATATCGGAATTAACGAAAAAAAAGAGTAAGACCTACAGGTCGACCCGTAAAGCACAAGGGTCGACCCTAAGGTCGACCCCCAAAGCACACAGGTCGACCTATAGTTCGACCCGCGTGTAGTCCTGGACGAGAAATCGTCCAAGGACGTGCCGAAGTTATATGATTCGATTTTCATGCGATCTGAAGCATTGTTTTCTGGATCCAATGATTCACAGTGAGCCCATGACGTGGTTGCACCAGATTCAATCCAAAAATCCAATGGTCTAAGATCCCCAAACTCCACTATAAATAGAATCCTATGCCTAGCTATTTTCTCACAATCAGATTTTCTCCCAATTGGGTTCATTGCCTGAGGCTGAACCCTAAATAGGAAATATTTCTAGGGAGAATACCTTTTTAATAAAAATATTAGACACCTTAGAAGGGGATCCAAGAAGGCCATGGAGCAAAGATAAGGACGACAGGTGAGTGGATTTAAATTATATATCTTTTATGTTTATGATATATAATATAGTTAGATTCCCGTTAAATATTTAATTCAGCATTTATTTCAGTAATTAGTTCTGCTAGTTAGTTATGTTGAAACTGTAAATTTTATAAGAGAAGTGTACTTATATTTAAAAGTTATTTATATGGAAAAGGAAAGGAATCCTATTAAATATAAGTAATATTAGGCTTAAAAGTTGTAGAGAAAGGCACAAGTCTAAAAGTGGGAAATTTACAGTAAATTATGTTAAAACGATAGAAATGAATAAAAAACGGGGAAAATCTAATAACTTGATTTGGAAGTTAGTGATAGATTAGTTGGTTGGTTTAGAAAAGGGAATACATTTTCATAGTTTAATATTGTAAGAATAACGATAAACATAATTGCAAGAATAAAAGCAAGAAAAATGGAATTAGTGCAAAATAGAGACATTACTATATTTTGCATTACCCAACAATTAAAGAAACAATAAAAGAAATATCTTGCAGTTATGAGTTATTTTTTATGGCATTATTTAGCATTAAAATATGGAAACGGGTTTTTAGCACGGTTTTTATAACCAACCAAAAAGAATAGATCTACTTCCCAGAATAAAAGAGAATAACGCGAAGCGTTAAGGAAATTAAAAAAGAAGAAATAATCAAGTTAATGGTTTGACAAGACTAGAAACAATAAACAGAAAATGTGACTAGATCTGCATTTATTGCGTAGATAGTAGAGTAAAGAGCAAATCAGTTATTATGATAAGTAATTTGTGACAGTTGGACGTAGTCCTAAGCTGAGACTGTCATATAATATAACAGAACTAAAGAGAATTTAGTATCATAATAAAAGAAGACAGACTAGAATAGAAAAGAGACACTTGCAATTACATTTATAACATGTAGGTTATAAGAGAAAGAAAAGAATATAGAAGTGACAATTGCAAGTATAATTGTAACACATAGGTTATAATTACAAAGAAAGAAATAGAAGAGGCTTATTTTATCAAACTTAGATCTTGGATTAAGTTAATAAGCAAAAACAATAAAAGTGGCCCGTACCGGCAGCATTCCTGTTCAGGTCTAGGACTGATGGTCTCACACAGGTAGGGCTGGGCTTGCTGATTAGGGTAAATAAGTAGCCAATAGAATAATAAAAGTAAACTAAATGCATAGTAAAAGATTAGACGTAGGGTCTAATAAAATAGTAAGGTGCGTTTGGAGTAGCCCAAAGAGAATCTGGATAAAGAGCCTAACGAAGCAGTTCGTCGTAGATTTTTAATACAGAAAGAGCACGTCCAACTTAGTTATTTTGGGCTAGAAGGAAGTACGAGACTTCAACAGAATGTGAGGATACTCTAGGATGGCCCTCTGGGGTAGGCCTAACGAAGCTGTACCCCCGGAGGCAGGTCTGTAGGTGTTCCATCAAGAGAGTATATGCCTTGACTGCTTTTGCATTGCAGGCCTAACGAAGCGGACCTTTGTAGGCAGTCAAAAGGTTGATGATGGAGTAGGATATTCGTATGACACCATACTCTAGTTTGCGAGTAGGTTATAGTGGGCAGGACCCAAAAGGATAGTCACATGCGGAGATCAGCCATCATTATTCAAAGCGAGTTCGGGAAAGACTAGAGTTAAACCAATGGGTCAATGATTCTTTCACTATCAAGACATTGTATGAGGGGCACAACCATTTGGATGTTTAGATTGTTTGTAGTAGGGCACAACCACTTAGCTCTTGAAAGGTCTTTCAATTAGTTGAGGGGACTGCATAGGTCCATAGCCACGATGAGAAAAGAGATAGACCAAGTAGAATATCTATATTGTAGGCCTAACGAAGCGGGCCTTTACAGGTATAGAAAATCCCCGAACGAGTTCCGTACAAGGTAGACCTTGTTGGCGGAATTCAGGGAGTAGACAGAACAATTAGGTGTAGTCCTCAATATACGCACTGGGTGGTACATTGTGGATGTCGAAGCACTAGTATAAGCTAGTGCGGATGCAGTTTCACATTTTCATAGTAGACGATGAAACATTTGTATTTTAGGCCTTACAAAGCTGTCCTTTACAGATGTAGTTATAGTAAGCTCTAGTAGCAAGACGATGGAGTCCTTTTCGAGGAGTATACGGAAGGTACTATGGGTAGTACCTAGGACCGATGCGGTCTTTGGGCAGCTACATATATATTGGTTATTAGGTATTAATCTACTAGGGAGTAGATGGGTACGATTCACGCACAGAGGCGAGAGTATTATAAACCCAATAAACCTAATATAATAGAAAATGGAAATAGAACGGTATATGTAGAATTATGCTTAGAAGTGTATAATTTGTCCATTCATCAGAACTTTAGTTCTGACCCCCTCCTCATATCATCCCATAGGTTAAATTGGCAGAGATTTTCCAGCTTTGAGACACTTGTTTAGAAAGTGTTATTACCTTGGTGAGTATTTACTTACTATTATATTTTAGTCAGCTCCACTGTGAGATATTTATTTGAGCTCTGATATATTTATCTTTGCCTATTTGCAGGATACCAGATACCCAACTCAGGCTTTAGTGGCTTGGATTTTAGCATTTTCGCGAAACATCCGGACCCACTAGAATTCGGGTTGTTACAAGCAATATACTCCAACTGCTTCCACAACAGAAACATTGCCCCTAAACTAGCATGTCTCCTGCTTAATGCATCGGCGAAAGAATTTCCCTTACCAGACATATATGAAATGTTAAAGTCATAGGAGACCAAGAATTCCAACCACCGCTGCTAATGAAGGTTGAGATCCTTCTGGAAGAAAAGGCATTTCAAGGATTTGTGGTCCGTAAATAGTTCGAAAATTTCCCCTAATAGATAATGCCTCCAGATTGTGAGTTGGATACTTCTTCTCGTACGGTTTTAGCAGGCAACTAGCGCCGGCAACAATCTTTACACTTTGCATCAACATCGCACCAAGTCCAGTACCACAAGCATCTGCATTTTGTCGGCTCATCATTCTCACTCGAAATAGTCAATACTAGTGCACTTGTTAACCTTTCTTTTAGACTCATGAATGCATGCTCACACTTCTCATCCCAAACAAGTCTTTTTTTCATAGCGCTGCTGCTTTCGAGAAGTCCTTGATAAAATATCTATAATATCCCACAAATCCTAGGAAACTTCTCGCATCCATAATGTTCTTAGGTTGGTCCCTATCATGAACCACTACCACCTTGGCAGGATTTACTATGATGCCCTGTCCAAAGACGACATGACCCATGAATCTCACTTCCTTCATGTAGAAGTGACACTTTGAAAATTTTGCTTTCAACCTATGCTTTGTCAACCCTTCAAGCACAATCCTCAAGTATGTCTCGTGTTCCTCCTCTATCTTAGAATAGACCAGAATATCATCTACAAGCACAAGCACAAACTTATTTAGTTGATCCCTGAAGATACGGTTCATAAGATCAACAAAGTATGTCGGAGCATTGGTTAGCCCGAACGACATAACCAACCACTCATAGAAACTAAACGACGTACAAAATGTAATGATTGGCATACTCTCCTTTGCTACTCTCAACTGGTGAAACCTTATCGCTAGATCTAATTGAAAGAACATCTTCGCACCATAGAGCTGATCAAATAAGTCATCAATACATGGGAGTGGATACTTGTTCTTCCTTGTCACCTTATTCAGCTCACGTTAATCTACACCCAACCTTAGAGAGCCATCCGCCTTATTGGTGAATGTTGGATCTTATGTTTTGATTAATGACAAGATATTCAACCGACACGAAGATTAATGAATCTACGACAAAGAACTATGAAGACCGGACTCAACGATATGAAAAATGGTTCATATATATGTTGTTTAGAGTCTTTATATTATTAGAAATATGTTAAAATCTCTCTGATATGGTATATACACAATGACACGTACACAAACCATGAAAATGCACAAAGCAGGCTGTAATCAGTTATCTAAATGTCACCATTCAGCCGTTTGAATGCCGAAACAAAGCGTAAATTAGTATGAAGTTTCAGCTGGCTGAATGGTAACACTCAAACGGCTGAATAAGGCCAAAAATAGCCTATTTGCTTGTTGTATCGAACTTAAAACAAATCAGACGGCTGGATTGAAAATTCAGACGGCTGATTATCTATAACGGCTTGTTTTGTGAAGGGATGCTTCTCTTCAACGAAGAGAAACATCTTCTAATCTAAAGGTTGCATTTATTTCTTTTCATCGTTCCTTTTCATCAAAGATTGCAACTCTTAAAACTCTATAAATAGAGTCTAGAATTCAACAAACAATCAACTTAACTGATTTTAGTATTCTTGAATTCTTATCTCTTATTTTCTATTTTTAATTCGCACTCAAACTGCATACAATCTCTGATCATTGTCACTCTATCTTCCACATTCTTCAAGCACATTACACTATATATCATAAAGGAGAAGATTATAAGAAGATTGTACTTCATTGACTTATCAGTGTTATTTAAAAAGCATACTACAGTCAGATACTTTTGTTTACTTGTAAAGAAGTCATGTTCGGTTGCTCAGGCGGAAGAAGTCCTATTCGGTTTCTTAGGCGGTAGAAGTTCTGTTCGGTTGCTCAGGCGGTGTAAACCTATTCCTCTGGGTTAAGTGAGGGTTGCTAGTTTAATTCCAGGAGGAGTCTGGGACTGGACGTAGGACGGGAGTTCGAACCAGTATAAAAATCTCTGGTGTCATTTACTTTACTACTTTATTTATTTTCCTACTTAGTTTATATTCCGCACAAGTAGTTTATAAATTTTATCCATATTACATGATCCTATAGCACAGTCACTTTCATTTGGTATTAGAGCCTGGGATTCTAGAGATCGTAACAACATCCTAAAATATATGGCCATAAAGAGATCTAGTCAAGGCAATAGGAAGAGGAAGAGCACTAAAGAAGAATCAAAGGAGCAAAAAAACAAATGCTTCATAGCTAAACTCAAATCACAATCGGTATGCTTAGATTCTTTATATAAAGATCTTTTATTAGCACATGATGAATTATTAAAAGGCTGTAAAACTTTGAATAAAGTTAATAGAATTTCTTTAGCTAAGTTAAAAGATTGTGAGCAAGAAATTTCCAATTGAATAGGAAAATAAATTTTTGTTAAAACAAACTAAATGTATTGAAAATATAGTAGAAGAACATGTTTTACAAAAAGATTTCCTACAAAAAGAAAACGAGCTATTAGAAAATAAAAACAATGATATTTTGAAGGAAATTAATGTTTTGCAAAATAAAAATACCTTTTTGGAATTTTTTTATAATAATTCTAGCTCTTTAATTTTGTCTCTTGAAAAAGAGAATGAACCTTTAATTAAAAAGAATTCAGAATTATCTAAAGAATGCGAGATTTTAAAAGATAATAGTAATATTTTGCAAAAAGAAGTTTATAATTCTAAAGAAAATTTTAAAAGAATAAATACAAAAATCATTAATATTATCAAAGGTAAAGATATCTTATCTTCCTTAGTTACAAATTCGAAAGCTCACAATGATAAAAGTGGTTTGGTTTATAAACAAGCTAAAATTAAAAATAGTACTAGATATGCATTCTTGTATACTAATTTTAGTGCTAGTACTAGTAACCAAGATAGTTTTAAAACCAGTTTCAGTCATAATAGTACTTTGTTTAGAAATGATAGAAATTATTTTTCAAGTACTAAGCTAATGACTAATAGTATTAAGATATGGATTCCAGCTAATATGGTTGATCATGATAAAAACTTTATATTAGCAACTATTATAAGAATGTGATTTGTAATGAAAACTATATCTATAAAGGTTCAACCACACTCAAATGGGTATGGTTTCCTAAAAATTAGGAAATTATAAGAAACTTGGGTATCGCATGCTTTAAATGTTAATTTTTTTTCTGATACCTTAGATTAAAAGTAGTAGTTATTTTTAAAAATTGTTTCATTATTTTTCTTTTAGAGGGTACAACCACACCTATTTTGGTAAGGTTTTCATCTTGTGATTAACCCTTGGACCCTAACATAGTAAGGGGGTAGCAAAATGATTATTATTTATTGCAGGTACTTGGAGAAACAAAAGGAAACTGATAGGTTTTGGAATTTTAAAGGGGGGGGGAAGATATTGCTCTAACACTATTTGCAGCAGGAATAAAACCACAGATTCAGGGGGAGAAACTGAAAGATAAGGCGAGCATATATTTAGGGGGAGATATAGAACTACTGAGCAATATTGTCGAAATTCATTCATATCACAAATGGTGTTGTCATCATCAAAAAGGGGGATAATGTTGGAACTTATGTTTTGATTAATGATAAGAAATTCAACCGATACGAAGATTCATGAATCTACGACAAAGAACTATGGAGACCGAACTCAACGATATGAAGAATGGTTCATATATATGTTGTTTAAAGTATGTATATTATTAGAAATATGTTAAAATCTCTCTGATATGGTATATACACACTGACACGTACACAAACCATGCAAATGCACAAAGCAGGCTATAATCAGTCGGCTGAATGTCACCATTCAGCCGTCTGAATGCCGAAACAAAGCATAAATTAGTATGAAGTTTCAACCGGCTGAATGGTAACATTTAGATGGCTGAATAAGGCCAAAAATAGCCTATTTGCTTGTTGTATCGAATTTAAAACAAATCAGATGGCTGGATTGAACCGATGCGAAGATTCATGAATCTACGACAAAGAACTATGGAGACTGAACTCAACGATATGAAGAATGGTTCATATATATGCTTTTTAGAGTATGTATATTATTAGAAATATGTTAAAATCTCTCTGATATGGTATATACACACTGACACGTACACAAACCATGCAAATGCACAAAGTAGGCTATAATCAGTCGGCTAAATGTCACCATTCAACCGTCTGAATGCCGAAACAAAGCATAAATTAGTATGAAGTTTCAACCAGCTGAATGGTAACATTCAGATGGCTGAATAAGGCCAAAAATAGCCTATTTGCTTGCTGTATCGAATTTAAAACAAATCAGATGGCTGGATTGAAAATTCAGATAGCTGATTATCTATAACGGCTAGTTTTCTGAAGGGATGCTTCTCTTCAATGAAGAGAAACATCTTCTAATCTAAAGGTTGCATGTGTTTCTTTTCATCGTTCCTTTTCATCAAAGATTGCAACTCTAAAAACTCTATAAATAGAGTCTAGAATTCAACAAACAATCAACTTAACTGATTTTAGTATTCTTGAATTCTTATCTCTTATTTTCTATTTTCACTTCGCACTCAAACTGCATACAATCTCTGATCATAGTCACTCTATCTTCCACATTCTTCAAGCACATTACATTATATATCATAAAGGAGAAGATTATAAGAAGATTGTACTTCATTGACTTATCAGTGTTATTTAAAAAGCATACTACAGTCAGATACTTTTGTTTACTTGTAAAGAAGTCATGTTCGGTTGCTCAGGCGAAAGAAGTCCTATTCGGTTGCTTAGGCGGTAGAAGTCCTGTTCGGTTGCTCAGGCAGTGTAAACCTATTCCTTTGGGTTAAGTGAAGGTTGCTAGTTTAATTCCAGGAGGAGTCTGGGACTGGACGTAGAACGGGAGTTCGAACCAGTATAAAAATCTCTGGTGTCATTTACTTTACTACTTTATTTATTTTCCTACTTAGTTTATATTTCGCACAAAGTAGTTTATAAATTTTATCCATATTACACGATCCTACAGCACAGTCACTTTCAGTGAATACTACAGGTGCGCTCTACTCAGATATGCTAGAATGAACCCTCGCTTCAATAGGTTATTCACTTGCACCTCCAACTCCTTCTACTCTCCGGGGCCATACGTCTCAAAGGCATAATGATCGGGCTGGCATTCTTTACTTAGTCTATGCAGAACTCAATTTCTATGTGTGGTGGTAATCCGATCACCTCCTCAAACACATTTGGATACTCCCTCGCGGTAGGAATAGATGACAACTCATCGTGTGGAACCTCGAATGAATATAGAAAGCTAAGGATAACCCTATTCTCTGGCGGGCAACCAATCACTACCGTTCGCCCAAACATAGCCTTAATTATCACCAACAACTTCTTTCAATCCACCACTACTACATACTTTCTTAGTTAGTCCATCCCTAAGATAATCTCAAACCCAACAAAATCCAAAACAAAGCAATCACAAACAAAAGAGCATCTATGACTTGATAAGACCAATATCATGACAAATCATACACAAAATCCAAAACAAAGCAATCACAAACAAAAGAGCATCTATGGGTCTCATAGAAGTGACAATATTTCCTATCTTCGGTCGCTCCCTCAAGTGGTTTCTTATAATGCTCGGTACCTTGGATTACAAGGTAAATATTCTCAACTGTATTGGTCGATGGAGTATGATATCCCGGCTTGATATACCTCATGTGCTTCTTGGTGTCCTGCTTCTTACCACTAGCACCTTCGTTT
Source organism: Allium fistulosum (assembly GCA_030737815.1). Lineage (NCBI taxonomy): Eukaryota > Viridiplantae > Streptophyta > Magnoliopsida > Asparagales > Amaryllidaceae > Allium > Allium fistulosum. The sequence goes on from CM060904.1 coordinate 1,111,061,348, forward strand.
TCTTCTTACTATTATTGTTTTCAACATTCACTGCAACGTTTCCTAGCTGTCTATAATCTATTTGATAGCAACGTTGCTCTATATCAAACAACTTGGTCCCTCTTGCACTTCAGTGACCAATCCTACAAACAAATCTTCCTCTTCTAAGCGTAGAAATTAGGATGTCTTTTGGTAAAACACTTAAATGGTAGATGATTGCTTTCTTGAGCCATCTACCAAAGTCTATCGGGTGAATCCCATTGATTAATACCATCAATACAATATCCTCTTCGGGCTTGCTCACCTTAATAATCAAAGCATTAAATCTCTTTAAAAAAAATTCTTTAGTGTTTCTCTAGAACTATGATGCACGTTAGATAATGACATAACATCCTTCGGTCGCACAATGTGGACCTGGAACTGCTTCAAAAATTTGTTAGCCAACTGATCAAACGATGAAATGGACCTCAGCCTGAGCCGAGTGAACCACATCGTTGCTACTCCATCTACAAATATGGTAAAAATACCTAAATCTATCAATGCTCATTGCTCCAGCACTGTCCAAATGCCATCTGTACTTAAAAAGTTACTGCCTTGGATCAGTCATTCCATTGTAGGTTGACATTGTCGATGCCACGAATTTCATCAGATACTTTGCCTCAAGGATTTTTCGGTGAACAGGGTCCGACTTGGTGATGAAACCCCATCCTCATCCCTTATGTGATGGCTTTCACTCAACAGCCTTTTCACTATATCAGTGACATATTAGTCATGTTTTGGGTGGTTGGATGGCAACTGTCAAGAACATTCCTGAGTGTTTAACTCTGCAAATGTTCTCGGCTAATTGCATGATGTCTAGGTTCCCCTAATCTTTGGAGCAACCTTTCGCTCTGACCGTCTCTATTGATCCTTGTTTGACTATATTCTCTTCTAGTTGGTTATGCGGTGTTTTTCTACACACTACGTACTTGAAAGCCACCAATCTGAGCACCAATAGGTTGCCCTTCACTAGTGTCAACATCCCGCATCTCTTGTTCACTATTAGACAAATTTAGTGCTTCAGAAAACATGTTGGTATCAACCTGATTGGTTATTCCGAATCCAACATATGTTGTCATCTTCAAAATCGCTCCATCTTTCACAAATCTCTTTTGTGTTGCCCTAACCCCTTTGTGCATCAGTTATTTTCTATCTCTTATATTTTGTTCCGTCGAAGACAAGCTTTCTTCGCTGGAATCAAAAGACAATGGTTCCTGTAACGACCTGTTTATCACTTTGAATTGGAATATTTAATTTATTTTAATATTCAAATAATTGTTCTTAAATGATAAATAATTCATTTTAATTATTATATAATGATAATAAGTGATTTATAATCGTTTAATAAATATATAAACTTATTAACCTTCCCAAAATATTTTTATGAAAACATTTCATAAAATCCTTTTATCTTTTATTAAAACATTTTTATAGCGACGCTTCTTTATATATAATCACTTTTAAAAAATTTAATCACAAAAAATTTCTATCTTCTTTCCAAAGAAATCATTTCAATTTCAACACTTAGAAAACACCTCTTGTTATCCCGCCTTTTGGCAAGATCGTGACACCAAGAACTTAACTGGAAACCGAGGACAGTCCATCCCGAAGATCGGTTATACACAGGTTCACTACGGATACTGGCGAATTTTTTCCGTGTCTAGATCGAGCTACAATTGACAAGGCATGACAAGCAAAGTTGTAGAAGCCAACGTTCCAAATTTCAAGTCAATCCGAGTTGGTATGCTCAAGATATGATTGATGCAACTCAAGTGATCACCTTGTTCGTATCCATCAAGCGACCATTAAAAAAACCTCCTTCGTATCAATCTAGTTTGAATCCATCAGATGCGCATGGCTTCGTATCGATCAGGGGAGCACAAGTTCGTATCCATCCATCCTCATACTGCTTCGCATCCATCATCTCCAGCATGTTCGTATCGATCAACCAACGTCCACTTCGTATCCATCGAAACCATACAAAGCCGCTACTTCGTATCGATCCATTAGTACACACTGCATTCGTATCGATCGGCCAGTGATCGATACGAATAATACAAGATGGACCGGTGCGAAATGCACTTATGATTGATCGATACGAAATAGAGTAGTGACAATCGGTACGAACAGAGCAGTGACGATCGATACGACCAGAGCAGTGACGATCGATACAAATAGAGCAGTGGATCGATACAAACAAGGCCAAGCCGGGTCGATACAAACGAGGCGCATCCATAGGAAAGACTCGATCGTTCGGCATGAAATGTGGATCGATCCTAAAAGCAAGCGGCACGTCAATAGACATCACGTGCAGAACTATCGATACGAAGTTATCGATACGAACAACATCGATACAATTTCAACAGTCTTCAAAAAACCCAAACTTGCATCGATCATAAGTCAAAATCTACAAGTCCAAATGCCACCAAATTTTCGCAGGAGCTTGCACACATCATCAAGAGTGTTCATTATCGATCTCGACTCAATTGGACGAAATATTGATTGATACAAAATTCGTTCGTATCGATCACGGATCGAGTGCAAACGGCATGGGATCGATCCTATGGGCCTACCCACGTGATAGAAGAGGTCTTCCAAGATCTGAGCGAGATATTTGCAGCCTATGCCTATAAATACAGCCCTGGACCTACAAAAAAGGGACTTTTGGCTCTTCTACGCCTAGACTCTGCCAAAATCACTATTGTATTCAAGTTTTACTGTTGTAATTTGTTGTAACCAGCAAGCAAAAGTTAATAAAAGTCAATCATTTCACAATGGACGTAGGCCATATGTCGAACCACTCTAAATCCGTGTGTTTCTATATGATTTTCTTACTTATTATTGGTGTGTTTGTTAGATTTTCCTCATTTTCCTTTTATATTCTTCATTTTATCTCTTTAAACACATCCGAAGAGTGTTGTGCCCAATTTTGGTACAAACACTTTGGTGCTTTCACTGAGAAAACCTAGTTTTTCTCCTGCTCGTTGGATCTACTATCGATATCGGATTGCGTAAATCTAAGAAGAAGATCCAGATTTCAAGTTTAAAGTTCTTCCATCTTATTCAGATTTTCATCAAGTCTAAGAAAGAGTTTCACTATCCATCATGGTTAACACTAGACTACCTCAACTACCGCAGATCCAGAAGGACGGGACAGACAAAACCCCGTACAACTACCACCTACCGATCAGAATGCTGCCGGACCATCAGATCCACAAGGCTTTGTCACCAGGGAAGAATTTCAATTGCTAATGTAAGAGCTTACTCAACAACTGCGTGCCAACACAGAATTGACCAATCAACTGAATCGTCAAAAACGATGGAGATCCAGAAGGGATCAGGCTTCCTATTCATCCACCAAAAGTTCAGCCTCTTCAGACTTTAATCATAGATCCACACGCCCACGACTGGACGGAAGTTACACACAGGCTACTGGGCATCAGCACACACTGAATCTTAGGCAACCGAGAGTTGGCCCGTCAACCAGCCATCAGACTGGACCCTCCTCCCGAGGAGATGCTGCCCCATATCACCTTACCGACAACTGCACTACCATTGCTACTGATTTGGGAGTTGATGCTTGAAACCGAACGGATTCGACCCACCGCCAACGCAACCATACTCCTGAGCCTTATGTCCCTAAAGACATAGAACCAAGGAGGCGAGACATGGACCATTGACCACGACCGACCCCTCCTCGCATTATGGAACCCGACCACACCTTGGCCCAACATGCTCAGAATGTCCAGATGCCGGACATCTTGATGATGATTCGTCAAATGATCCGTGAAAGTCAGGGTCTCACTAACGACGACTGGGGAATCTCCCAGAGTCATACCCCTTTCACTGATGATATACTCTATGCTGAACCACCTCGGCGATTTAGGATGCCAACTCTACCCGTTTATGAAGGGAGCTCTGATCCTAATCAGCATATCTTAAAGTACGAATGGTTGATGAATGTTGCACGAGCCGATGATGCGGTTAAATGCCGAAGCTTCCCGATTTCCCTAGGGGGCATAGCAACTATGTGGTTTACCCATTTACCACCTCGATCTATCTCTCTCTTGTTTTGACCAGTTGGCAACAAAGTTTATTGAGTAGCTTTGCATGCATGTCGCAAGGCCGAAAGATGTTAATACTTTGTCTAGTGTCACTCAAGCTCCTGGAGAAACACTTAGACGTTATCTGGAGAGATTTCATACTGCATGCGTTGAGATTAGTAATCCCAACGATAACTCAATTCTGATGGCACTGACTAAGGGTATCGATCCCGATTCCGAGTTCGACAACTGGTTGGTCAGAAAACCTCATGCGTCGTTGGACCGTTTCTATTCCAAGGCAGCCCAATTCTTGAGAAGGGAGGATGCGAAACAATCTAGAAAGAAGGATGATGCAGGGCCCAGTGTGGAAGGAATCTAGAGCAATGTTGACGTTAAACAAACCGGGGAGAGTTCCGGAAAGGTACAACTGAATATACAAAATAAATAGAATCAACAGAAAGGCAATGGAAACCAAAACAGGAAACGGGATCATAATCATGGGCCATGACGTAGGGCTCCCATGTTTGATAATTATACCCCTTTGAATACGTCATTGGAAAATGTGTATCAATAGACCTGCAATACTTTTCAGTATAAGAAACCTGCTCTGAAACAATCATTGGAGAAACAGATCCAGACAGGGAAGTTTTGTAGATTCCACGAGAGCTATGGCCATAACACAAATGAGTGCCGACATTTGCATGATATCATTGAGAAGTTGATACGTGAGAGAAAGTTGGAGCAGTTTGTGTGGGCGCCGCAGTCTGGAGGTGCGGGCCCATCAAATCAGAACCATGTACCGAATCAGGTAAGACCGGAGGAACCCGCTTGTACTGGCACGAGGTTGGTGATAAATACTATTAGTGGTGGTCCACATCCAGCAGACCGAAGCTGGAGGGAAATGGAGTCATATGCCAGCTCTATCTGGCATGCGGGCTTTGAATGTTGTAGTAATTTGGAAGATGGGGCTCCGACCAAGCAACAAAAAACGATGACTGACGACATCGTGTTTAGAGACCGGGATGCCGACAGAGTCGAAGCCCCAACCATTGATCCATTTGTCATCTCCGCCCAAATAGGTCCTGCTTGGATGAAGAGGATCCTAGTGGACAGTGGAAGTTCGGTAAATATATTGTTTAAACGAGCTTATGACCAGATGAAAATGGAAGCAAAGGATTCGAGGCCTTGTCAATACTGCATCCATAGCTTCAATAGAAGTGCGACAATACCCACTGGGATGGTGGAGCTACCGGTGGAATTGGGAATCGCAAAACGCCGAAGAGTCCGGATACTACAGTTTGTTGTGTTGGATAAAGATTCGCCATACAATGCCTTTTTGGGCCGACCGGCCCTAGCCAAGTTCAGGACCGCCATTGTCCCTTGGTGTCTGACTTTAAAATTCCTTACTGACAATGGAGTCGGAGTTGTTCAAGGATACCAGGCTATTGGACGAGCCTGTTATGTTGCTGAGCTACGAGAGGCGCAACGAAAAGAAAATGGAAAGGGCGTAGAGGAATCTCTCTTCGTCCGCTTTGCTTAGAATTGACAATTGACGCCTAGGCCTAGGCCCAGGCACCCCAACCGATTCCCAAGGGATCTTGACCCGAGAGATACTGAAAGTGAAGACGAAAGTAAAGATAGTCAAGCTTCCCCGGCCGAACTGACGATCGATGTTCCGATTGACGATAATGACGATTCTAAAATGATAAAGATTGGATCTCAGCTAAGCCAACAAATGCAAGAGGAATTGGTTGAATTTCTCCGGGCAAACCTCGACGTGTTTGCCTGGACGCACTCTAACATGTTTGGGATCTCGTCGGACATCGCGAGCCATGCATTGAATATTGACTCGTGGCATGTCCCGGTCAAGCAAAAAAGGCATGGTATGGATCCAGAGAGATCTGCCGCACTTAAGGAAGAGGTAGAAAAGCTCAAATCGAACGGGTTTATTCGAGATGCATTATACCTAGAATAGGTGTCTGATGTAGCGCGATCTGCCAATTCAACAGATTTGAGTCATACAGAAATTTTAGGTCGCTCACGACCTAGGGAAATTTTAGGTCGTTCTCGACCTAATGAAGGTCGCACGCGAGTTAAGGAGATCAGTGGTAAGGAAGGAAAGCAACTGAACGAGCTAAGTGAACAAGCATTAGGTCGCGCCGATCTAACGAGTATGGACTGGAACGAGATACGACCTAAGTTAGGTCGTGGAGAGGAGGTACGAACTATGTTAGGTCGCGAGGAAGGGTTACGACTTAAGTTAGGTCGCGGAGAGGAGGTACGACTTATGTTAGGTCGTGGAAGCGGGTTACGATCTGTGTTAGGTCGCTGAAGCTTATGCCGCCTGGAATTTTGGAGTCGCATGAAGTGTTAGGTCGTTAACGACCTATACTAGGTCGCTGATGGAAGCTGATGTATTGTAATATGTAAGTCGTAGGTCGCGTGTGTTGTACTTAGGTCGCGTGATGTAAATATTGTAAGTCGTGTGTTTGTTGTAACTTGTATTTGTTAAGTCGCATGGCTTTGTTTTTAGGTCGCGTCTTGTTAGGTCATTGCCGACCTAAGTGTTGTCCAGAATTGAGTCGTGTTGAGTTGTAACTTCTATAAATAGCGACGTGTTGGTCATTTGTAAGGTAGGTTGATTTTGAATAAAACTTTTGTTTGATAGCTTTGTGCTTTCATTAAATTGGTAGTTGAGTGTGATCTCCTATCTCCTCTTTCGGCATTCGAGTGCGCTCGAATCAACGATCGTAGAAGCTAATTCACGGTATCAAGTGCGCTTGATCAACGTCTGAAGAATTGCAGATCTTCTTTCACAGTATCGTGCGCGATCAACGTGACGAAGATAGCTAGAATCCGGCATCTTTTGATCAACGGATTTAGGCCATTCAGTATCTTCTATTCCATCGATTGCTACTTTCACAGATTTATCCATTTCATTTATCCGCTGCTGCATCATTTGGTATCAGAGCTAGACTTAGCCAATCATAGCTAAGCCGAGTCTTGGAGCCAATTCTTATTCAAGAGTTCAAGCCGTGCATCACTTTGTTGTTCAAAACCGAGAGTTTGAAGTTAGAGCCGAGCCGAGTTAAAGTGTTGAAGTTCAAATTTGAAGTTGAAGGCCGTGCCTCATTTGGTATCATTTTGATTTGAACAAGTCGAGAGTTGAAGTTTGTTTCATTTGACAATGCCGCCAAGAAGAGCTAATCGCCATCAGAATGTTGAAGCTTTGTATAGAAGAGAAGAAGCTGATGAGATGGAGCAACGAATTAATGAAAACTTTAGTGAGAAGCTTAATGAAGGGATTGGTCGATTAGAGAAGATGATGTTGGAGATGAATCAAAATCGGAGAAGGGTTTCACCTGAATCTACCCATGGGGGAAGTAGAGTTTCACCACATTCCAATCGGGAGAGAAGTGTTGATAATGATCATAGAAGTGTGAGTCGAGATCGTTATAGAAATGTTGACAATCGAAATCGAGATAGGAATGAGAATGATCGTGAACGGGGGAATGTAGATAGAAGGGATGTTGGTGGAAGACACGATGGTAGTAGAGATGTTGGTGGTCAGGATCGACATCGATATACATCAGATTTCGAGGAGGAGTTTGATGGTGGTAGTGTTCATGGACGAGGACAAGGACAAGGAAGAAATCAGTCGGAGTATGATCACAAGTGGGAGTATGGGATGAAAACTGAAATACTGGAATTCAAGGGAGGTATGCAAGCCGAGGAATTTCTTGGTTGGTTAGCTTATGTTGAGGAAATATTTGACTTCAAGGAGGTTCCGGAGGATCGTAAAGTGAAGTTGGTTGCTACTAGGTTGAGGGGGAGAGCTATGGCATGGTGGCAGCAAACCAAACTTACTAGAGAGCGGATGGGAAAGTCAAGGATTGTTGCTTGGGAAAAGATGAAGAAATTGATGAAGGCTACTTTCTTACCTTACAATTACCAATCACTAATGTATCAGAGATTACAGAACCTAAGGCAAGGGACGAAGGCTGTTACTGATTATGCAGATGAGTTCTACCAGTTGATTGCTCGAAATGACATTATGGAGACAGAAGAACAATTGACCGCTAGGTTTGTTGGTAGACTTAGAACATAGATCCAGGATATGGTGAACATGTTCGACCCTAGATCTGTGGCAGAAGCACATCAAAAGGCGTTGGCTTGGGAGAAACAAGGTAGACGTGGGGGAGGTGTGTTTCCAAGTTTTACAGGGCAGAACAAAGGAGTAGGTAGTAGTTCTAATGTTCCTAAAGCATCGAATAAGCCGGTTGTTCATGAAGTGGCTAAACCAAAGGTCAACACCAATTTCAAATGCTATAATTGTCAAGAAGTGGGTCACAAGAGCAGCGAATGTCCAAAACCAAAGAAGAGAACTATGATTGCAGAAGTAGAAGAAGAGGATGCAGAGGCTGAATGTTCTAATTCACAACATGATGAGGAGGAAGAAAATGTGTCGGGAGATGAAGGGTATTCATTGATGATGAAGAGGTCGTGCTTGACACCAAAACGGGAGGAGGAAACTAGCTAGTTGAGAAGTAACATCTTTCAGTCAACATGCACTATCTTGGGAAGGGTTTGCAAGTTCGTTATTGATGCAGGAAGTTGCGACAATATTATCTCTACAGAAGCTGTGAAGAAGTTATCATTGAAGACAGAGAAGCATCCGAAACCGTACAAGTTAGCTTGGTTGAAGAAAGGTGGGGAGGTGAAAGTTGGACGAAGAGCTTGTGTTAATTTTTTGAATTGGGAAGAAATACAAAGATGAAATTTGGTGTGACGTCGTGGACATGGATGTATGTCATCTTTTGCTGGGGAGACCGTGGCAATATGATAGGGCTGTGCAACATGATGGACGTGCTAACAGTTACAGTTTCATGTTTGAGGGTACAAAGATTACTTTAATTCCTAAGAAGCGACAACAAGAAGAAAGTAAGTTGGAGGAGATTGAAGAACTTAAAACCTTGTTATCTTTGAAGGAGTTTGTTAAGGAGGTAGAAGAGAAGCCTGAAGTATTCTTGTTGATTGGACGTGAGAGTCATGAAGTGGTTGAGATTCCTGAAGAAGTGAAGCCAGTGTTGGGAGAGTTTGACGATGTATTTCCTAAGGAGCTACCAACGGAGTTACCACCGTTGAGAGACATTCAACATCAAATTGATCTTGTTCCAGGAACTGTGTTACCTCATAGACCACACCACAGAATGAGTCCAAAAGAACATGAGGAGTTGAGAAGGCAAGTGGAAGAATTGCTTGAACAGGGGCATGTGCAGGAAAGTTTAAGTCCATGTGCTGTGCCAGCATTGTTAGTACCGAAGAAGGATGGAACGTGGAGGATGTGCACTGATAGTCAGGCACTGAACAAGATTACTATGAGGTATCGATTTCCTATGCCTAGATTGGATGACTTGTTGGATCAGCTTAGTGGAGCTACTATCTTTTCGAAGATTGATTTGAAGAGTGGTTATCATCAAATTCGAATTAGACTAGGGGATGAATGGAAAACAACATTCAAGACACGTGAGGGGTTGTACGAATGGCTGGTAATGCCATTTGGTCTTTCGAATGCACCAAGCACATTTATGCGGGTGATGAATCAGATTTTTAGACCATTCATTGGGAAGTTTGTGGTGGTGTATTTTGATGATATACTGATATATAGTGGAAGTCCAAAAGAACACTTACAACATCTGAGAGAAGTGTTGATGGTACTGCGACAGGAACAATTTTATGCTGCAACGAAGAAATGCGTGTTCATGACGCATAGTATTTTATTTTTGGGATATGTCATATCGGATGGAGGTATACAAGTGGATCAGAATAAAGTTGAAGCAATCAGAAATTGGCCATAACCCATGACGATTACAGAAGTTAGAAGTTTTCATGGTTTAGCATCATTCAATTGAAGATTTATTCCACACTTCAGTAGCGTGATGGCTCCAGTTACTGATTGTATGAAGGGGAAGCAATTTTCATGGTCGGAGGAATCAGGATTTGCTTTTGAGAGAATTAAAGGACTTTTGACGACAGCACCAATTCTAGTGTTGCCGGATTTTCAGTTGTTGTTTGAATTACATACTGATGCATCGAAGGTTAGAATTGGAGGGGTGTTAAGTCAGAAGGGAAGTCCTATTGCATATTTCAGTGAGAAGTTATCAGGAGCAAAGATGAGATATAATACTTACGATGTTGAATTTTATGCTATTGTGCAAGCTGTGAAACATTGGAGACATTACTTGTTTCATAAAGAATTTGTTTTATATATTGATCATGAGGCGTTGAAGCATATGCAGGGACGGGACAAGATTGCAGCAAGGCATGCTTCGTGGATTGCGTACTTACAACAATTTACATTTGTGGTGAAGCATAAATCGGGAATTACGAATAGAGTGGCAGATGCATCGAGTCGAAGGAATCATTTGCTGACTACAATGAAGGTTGAAGTAACGGGGTTTGATGTGTTACCAGAACTGTTTGTTGATGATCCTTACTTTGCAAAGTATGTAGATAAAGTCAAGGAGGGGAAGACGAATGAGTTTGTAATGGTGGATGGTTTTCTTTTTAAGGGAAATCGATTATGTATACCGGAGTGCAGCTTACGAATGAAGATTGTGAAGGAGTTGCATGAGGAAGGTCATGTGGGGAGAGACCATACATTACAGTTGATTTCGCAATCATATTTTTGGCCTACTATAAGAAGAGAAGTAGAGAGGTTCGTGGAGAGATGTCATATTTGTCAAGTTTCCAAAGGGACAGCGACGAATGCGGGATTGTATATGCCATTACCTGTGCCTATTAAACCGTGGGTTGATATCAGCATGGATTTTGTTTTGGGTTTGCCTAGAACTCAAAGGGGAAATGATTCTATATTCGTTGTGGTGGATAGATTTTCCAAAATGGCACATTTTATCGCTTGTAAGAAGACAGCTGATGCCGTCCGTGTTGCACAATTATTCTTTAAAGAGGTGTATCGATTACATGGGCTACCTGAGTCTATTGTTTCAGATAGGGATACTAGATTTCTAAGCCATTTTTGGTTGAGTTTGTGGAAGACGGTTGGAACGAAGTTGAACTTTAGCAGCGCCTATCATCCGCAAACAGATGGGCAAACGAAAGTGGTAAACAGATCGTTGGGAAATTTGTTGCGATGTCTTATGCAGGATAACTTGAAGAGTTGGGATATGAAATTATGTCAAGCAGAGTTTGCACATAATCACGCTATTAACCGTAGTACGGGTTATAGTCCGTTTCAAGTTGTATACTCAGCAAGTCCAAAGGGTCCATTGGATTTGACGACAGTGCCAGATCAGAAGGGAGTTGTTAAGCGGGCTAGTGATTTTGTGACTGAGTTGCAGGAATGCCACAAAACTGTTCATGAGCGATTGCTTGCGTCAAATGAGAAGTATAAACAACTGGTAGATAAAACGCGAAGATGTGTGAATTTCAGAGAAGGTGACTTGGTTTACGCCATGTTGACAAAAGATCGTTTTTCAGTGGGAACGTACAATAAGTTGAAAGCTCGAAAAATCGGTCCAGTGGAAATTTTGAAGAAAATCAATGAGAATGCATATCAGTTGAGATTGCCGGATAATGTTCATACTTCCGATGTTTTCAATGTCAAATATTTGATTCTGTATCATGGAGAGGAGCTTGTTGTGGAAGAGGAAGGTGCAAATTCGAGGTCGAATTTTTGTCAACCGGGGGAGGATGATGCAGCGCGATCTGCCAATTCAACAGATTTGAGTCGTACAGAAATTTTAGGTCGCGCACGACCTAGTGAAATTTTAGGTCGCTCACGACCTAGGGAAATTTTAGGTCGTTCTCGACCTAATGAAGGTCGCACGCGAGTTAAGGAAATCAGTGGTAAGGAAGGCAAGCAACTGAATGAGCTAAGTGAACAAGCATTAGGTCGCTCCGATCTAACAAGTATGGACTTGAACGAGATACGACCTAAGTTAGGTCGCGGAGAGGAGGTACGACCTATGTTAGGTCGCAAGGAAGGGTTACGACTTAAGTTAGGTCGCGGAGAGGAGGTACGACTTATGTTAGGTCGTAGAAGCGGGTTACGATCTATGTTAGGTCGCTGAAGCTTATGCCGCCTGGAATTTTGGAGTCGCATGAAGTGTTAGGTCGTTAACGACCTATACTAGGTCGCTGATGGAAGCTGATGTATTGTAATATGTAAGTCGTAGGTCGCGTGTGTTGTACTTAGGTCGCGTGATGTAAATATTGTAAGTCGTGTGTTTGTTGTAACTTGTATTTGTTAAGTCGCATGGCTTTGTTTTTAGTTCGCGTCTTGTTAGGTTGTTGCCGACCTAAGTGTTGTCCAGAATTGAGTCGTGTTGAGTTGTAACTTCTATAAATAGCGACGTGTTGGTCATTTGTAAGGTAGGTTGATTTTGAATAAAACTTTTGTTTGATAGCTTTGTGCTTTCATTAAATTGGTAGTTGAGTGTGATCTTGTGACGACCCGGCTTTCCACTCCCGGAAAATCGAATCGCTAATAAGAAAGAAAGGGATAGAAGAAGAAAAGGAAGAAAGAAGAAAGAACAACAACATCAGAAACTCACAGCGGAACGAATGAAATATAATATATCATATAAAATATTACATTTCAAAATTAATTAATTAAGTTTAATTAATTTAAGATAATCACTTGGTAATTTGATAAGAATAATTACTTAAATGTAATTAATGAAGTGTAATTACTTAGTGTAAGTAATAAATGGATAATTACTAAATGTAATTAATTAAAAAGAATAATTACTTTATGGAAGTAATTAATGAAAGGTAATTAAGGATTAATTACATAGATAATTAATTAATGTGATTAATTAAAGTTAATTAATAAATAAGATTAATTAAGACTAATTAATTAATGTGATTAATTAAATGGACTGTAATTACTTAGTAAAGTAATTAATGGTAATTACTGGATGTAATTAATGGAAGATGATTTAAGAATGAAAGTAATTTGAATTTAATTACTTTGAATAATTAATCAAGGGATTAATTAAAGGATAATTAATTAAGGAGTAATTAATTTATGGAAGAGTAATTAAGGGTAGTTAATTACTAAATGTGATTAATCAAAGGTGATTAATAAATATGGTTTAATTAAAGATTAATTATTAAATATAATTAATTTAAATGGAGTAATTAATTTAAAAGTAATTAAGGATCATTAATTAATTTATATAATTAATGATGTAATTAAGGGTTGATTAATTAAGACTAATTAATCAATAATAAGTGATTAAGGTAATTAATTAATTGTAATTAATTAAGGATTAATGTAATTAAGTATAGTTAATTAATTAATGAAGTAATTAATGATTAATTACTGAAATGGTTTAAGATAATTAATTTATGAAATTAATTAAGGATTAATTACTTAAAGTAATTAAAAGATAATTAATCAAGAATGATTAATTAAGATGATACTTAGAGTATGATTAATTAATTGGTTTAATTAATAATTAAGTAAGAAGGATTTATAGGATGAAGTAATTAATTTAATTCACTTTAAATTAATTAAAGATGATAAATCATTACTTAAGAATAGATGAATGATATTGAATGCTTTGCATTGTTGATATCTCTGATGAGATATGTGTTGATATATGATATGGATGTTTGGTTGAATTGAAATGATAATGTAGATTATCTATTGTGAATTATCTATCTTTGTGTATATAGATAAGAAATTGAATTGTTTTAACTTTAAAACAACTTGGCCTTAAAAGATACGTTTTGGATTTCGATGAGACCGGGATCGGGTTTCCGTATACCGGAATTCCAGGTCTGGAGACCCGAATACCACATCGATCCAAATTAACGATAGGTCGTGAATCTCAAGTGAAGATGAAGATTTAGAGTGCAAGGGTTATTGTCGTTAACTCTGAGGGTGATTCCAAAACGAGTGTAACGAGATAATGCCTTCGGTTTCGTTCGAACCCGGAACGAACTTGTATGGATTGAATGCTTTCAGCACATCGTCAGGCGGACGATGAGCATTCTAAGTGATATGTTCTGGTTAAAGGTAATCGTAACCTCAAGCCTCATCAACCGGGAATGGCTAAAACAGGGGAGGTGCAGCAAGGCTTCGTGGGTAGCACCCACTGAGAGCAAGATAGATCCCTGTCTAGAGGTCCCTTTTTTTTATTCGGCTTAGTGTGTGGTTGGTCGCGCCAACTACGGGATTATCTTGTTCGGGATTATCCAGTAAGGGATGGTTCCGGCTTTGTGTTGCAGGGGAGCGGGCGTACTCCTCGGTACGGTGATCTAGGCCACGTACTGTGACGGGCGGTACCCCAGTAGCCCTGCCATTGTATGGAATCCAAACTCCAATAAGTGCCGTACGTATTAGTTGTGCCCAACTATGTTGAATGTGAGATGTAAGCATTTCAGCTATTTCTGTATTTTACTTGAAAACCCTAGACCCTATTATAATACAATCAGATTTCCTATCAAATGTTTTGGTTAGCGTAAGGTAAAAACTTTTCCATGTTTATGTGTGGGAAGTCTTACGTGATACCTTTGTTTTCAAAAGGTTTTGAAGTTAAACAATTTTAACCCGTTTACTCACACCAGACCCATGTCTGACCCAAGTGTTTATTTCTGTTTTATAAACTCTTGGGTACTCAAATTTTTACGAGTAGCCAAGGGATTCAGGTTTAGCTTTGACGAATTGTGGAGGAGCAATGGAGCAGGAGGCTTCGGCGTTCGTAGATATAGTATTCCGCTGTGTTGATATCTGTGTTAGAGTCTTGTATTGTATTTGAGTTGTAATATCTAGACAGATGTTTTATAACTGTCTAGTATGTGTTGTATAAGTTGTGTAACTCTGATGTATATGATACTATGTAATATTTTATATGATATATTATATTTCATTCGTTCCGCTGTGAGTTTCTGATGTTGTTGTTCTTTCTTCTTTCTTCCTTTTCTTCTTCTATCCCTTTCTTTCTTATTAGCGATTCGATTTTCCGGGAGTGGAAAGCCGGGTCGTCACAGATCTCCTATCTTCTCTTTCGGCATTCGAGTGCGCTCGAATCAACGATCGTAGAAGCCAATTCACGGTATCAAGTGCGCTTGATCAACGTCTGAAGAATTGCAGATCTTCTTTCACGGTATCGTGCGCGATCAACGTGACGAAGATAGCTAGAATCCGACATCTTTTGATCAACGAATTTGGGCCATTCAGTATCTTCTATTCCATCGATTGCTACTTTTATAGATTTATCCATTTCAGTTATCCGCGTCTGCATCAGTGTCCAATCCTGTACTCGTCCGAAAGCCAAATGGGAAATGGAGAACATGTGTTGACTACTCGGACTTGAATAAAGCTTGCCCTAAAGACAGTTTTCCACTTCCCCGAATTGATCAACTCGTAGACTCAACGGCTGGACATGAACTCTTATCCTTTATGGATGCGTATTCTTGCTACAATCAATTACCCATGCACTTGCCCGACCAGGAGCATACCAGCTTCGTAACCAATATGGGACTTTACTGCTATAAAGTTATGCCTTTCGGACTCAAGAATGCCGGGGCAACTTATCAACGGTTAGTTAATCGAATGTTCGCTAACCAGATCGAAAAAACCATGGAGGTATACGTGGACGACATGCTCATGAAGTCGTGATTCTCCACTAATCATATCAAAGACCTTGAGTCAATGTTTAATATCCTCTGAGAATATAGAATGATGCTCAACCCGTTGAAATGTCACTTTGGGGTCGCATCTGGAAAATTCCTTGGATTTATTGTCAATGCTCGAGGGATCGAAGCTAATCCTGAGAAGATCCGGCAATCAGGAATCTTGAGACTCCGAGAACTATAAAGCAAGCTCAAAGCCTCAATGGGAAAGTAGCAGCGCTGAGTAGGTTCATCTCAAAATCCACTGACAAATGCATTCCCTTTTTCGACCTGATCAGAAAAGGGAAGCGAAACTTCAAATGGACTACGGAATGTGAAGGCGCATTCCGAGAACTAGTTCAACATCTTTCTATACCACCCATTTTGTCAAAGCCTGTTGATCATGAGAGATTATACATTAACTTGGCGGTGTCAGAGAACGCTATCAGCGCTACCCTAGTTCGGGAAGAAGATCGAATACAACAACCAGTATATTACATTAGCAAGCGACTGACCGGGGCAGAGAGAAATTATCTGAAGCTGGAAAAGTTGACTTACCCTCTTGTTATTGCCTCGAGGAAGCTCCGGCCATATTTTCAGGCTCATCCTATCATTGTCTACCCCGACCATCCGTTACGATAGGTCCTTATGCGGCCTGAGACGTCTGGTAGGTTACTTAAATGGAATATCGAGCTAAGTCAGTTTGACATTACTTACACTCCAAGATGAACCATTCAAGGACAAGTCCTAGCAGATTTCATAGCTGAATTCATTATCCCGGAGGACTTGCCCAAAACTAGTGAATCTCCCAAGTATATCTGGAAGCTGCGTACTGATGGTGCAGCTCAGGTGCAGGGGTTGTACTTGAAACTCCTGAAGGTCGATCTATATGTTATGCTTTAAAGTTCAATTTTCATGCGACCAACAACGAAGCCGAATATGAGGCCCTGCTTGCCGGATTGATACTTGCCAAAGATTTAAGAGTCATTGCTGTGGAGATTTATTGTGATTCGCAATTGGTCGTATGTCAATTTCGGGGGGAATACTAGGCCAAAGACCGAAGGCTAGCTGCTTACCTAGCCCGGGTCCAGGAGATACTGAATCCATTTGATTATTATGCCATTTATTGTATACCCCGAGAACGCAATCAGAAAGCCGACTCATTAGCAAAGTTAGCTAGTACAGGTGAGGCACAACAAATGGGAATCATTCCCGTGGAAACATTATCTTCCCCAAGCATCGATCAGATGGAAACATATTGTGTGTTTGAGGTTATTCCTTATAAAGAGTCATGAATGACCCCGTTCAGAAATTATCTCGAGCATGTGACCCTGCCAGAGCGCAAGAGTGAAAAGAGGCAAATTCTTCGAAAAGCTTCATGGTTCACCATCCAGAATGGAGTCATGTATAAAAGAGGGTACTCTGTTCCTTTACTTTGGTGTATCGCTCACGATGAGATCAAACAAGTATTGCATGATGTACACGAAGGAGAATGTGGCGATCACACCGAGGGGAAAGCTCTTGCCAAGAAAGTGCTCTGATACGGATACTGTTGGCCGACAGTAAATCGCAATGCATCGAACTATGCCAGAAAGTGTGGAAGATGTCAGAGGCATGCTCGAATTCCAAGAGCCCCACCTACCGAAATAACTTAGATGGTCAGTCCATGGCCATTTGCAGTATGGAGCATTGACATTATTGGCTCTCTACCTCTAGACAAAGGTGGTGCGAAGTACGACATCGTCGCAGTTGATTATTTTACCAAGTGGGCGGAAGCTGAACCCCTTGCTACAATCATAACAAAGAAAGTGATCAATTTTGTAGTGCGCAACATCATCTGCCGATTTGGTCTCCCGTATACCATCATTACAGACAATAGAGCTCAATTCGACAGTGTTGAATTTAAGGATTTCTGTCAAAGGTTCCACATCTAGAAGAATTCTCTGTAGTTGCACACCCTCAAGCGAATGGATAGGTCGAAACTGTTAATAAAGTTATAAAGTCTATTCTGAAGAAACGACTGGAAAAGGCCGGGGGAAAATGGGTCGATGAACTTCCTATGGCCCCATGGGCTTATCGGACAACCCACGAATCCGCAACCGACCACACTCCATTCTCTCTTTCCTATGGTTCAAAAGCCATTATTCCAGTCGAGATGGAAGTACCTTCTCATCGCGTGTCCTATTATGATCCGAAGACAAATGCTATACTACTTGCTGAATCTCTGGATTTATTGGATGAGAAGCGTGAAGAAGCTGATTTGAGGGCAGCCGCATATCGAAGTCGAGTCGCCCGATTATACAATGCCAAGGTCCGACCCCGCACCTTTGAACTCAGCGATCTTGTCCTCAAGAGTATTTACCCGATCCCTTCACATATGAAGCCAACCTGGGAAGGGTCGTATGTTATTAAACGAAATCTCGGAGATGGTACATTCAAATTATCGACCGTTGACGGTCTCACTCTGCCGAGAGCCTGGAACAGCGAGAGTCTTCATCGCTACTATACATAACAGGCTCTGTTTATTTATTCAGTCTACTTTTTATTTGCAATTGTTTATGCATTTCGAAGTTTGAATTTGTAATAAGGCAACTGACTTTGCCGTATTTTCTTGTCTCGGCAATAAAATGCAATCTCTTCATGCCAGAGCTGTGATTTATTCGAAATACATCATATGACCATCACTATGCACGGAGAGCTAAGTTCCACCGTACATTGAGATTTATTCAAATAGAAAATGACTGTGATATGACTGGTCACTCACTAAGTGAAACCCGAGCTCGGGGACGAGTCATTACACTGAAGCCAAAAAAGGATTGATACACAACAATCCTCTAACTAACTCTAGATTCCCAAAGTGCGAACTGGAGTATAAACCTGTAAATGCGATTTCGAAGTGGATGGATCCATCCACCTAACGACTTCGCCCATATTCAAATCAAGTTCGAGGAGGAAGGATCCGTCCATCTAACGACCTCACTTGTTAACTCAGGGTAGATGTGAGGCGACCATCCACGATCCTGATAGATCCGTCGTTCCCGAAGTGCGAACGAAATTCTAAAGCCTAAACAGATGTGACTGACCGTTTGTCGGCTGACTCCAGATTCCCGGAGTGCGAGCTTGAGTATGAACATAATTACCAAATAGGTGTGACTGACCATCCATCAACTAACTCTGGATTCCCAAAGTGCGAATCAGAGTATAAACATTAAATAACTCCAGATTCCTAGAGTATGAACTAGAGTATAAACATCGAATAACTCAAAATCTCCGGAGTGTGGATTGGAGTATAAACGCAAGCCGGGTGTGACTGACCTCCCACGAATCAATCTACGTCCCCAGAGCGCGGACGTATCTCGAAACCTTGTGCGGGTGTAACAGACCACGATCAACAAGTGCAATCCCCAGAGTGTGGATGCAATCGCCAGTAGACAAGCCTGTGTGATTCGACCACCTGAACTCGTCTTGTTTCAATTCTGCTTCAACGAATTTAAACCCGATATATTGAAGGCAATCAACGATTGTTAACCAATCTTTTCAATTTCTTCCCGGAACAGGGGGCAGGACTTAAGTACCAGCATTGAGACAATGCAATATTGAAATTCGACCTAGCGCTCGATCACGACCCGAAACCGTGACTCTGGAACTTAGCAACTAAACCCGGATCCGATTTAAAGGCTAAAACTCTATAAGTCTGTTGAATGAAAGTTCAAACCCTGAAGCATTTTAACAAATGAACACAAATTGAGCTGAACACAAAATGAAATTTTATTTAAATTATTCTTTGGAAGAAAAAAGGTAAGTACAAAACTATACCAAAAGTCCTACTAGCGGGGGCCGAACCCTCATCTATACACAGCCTATAAAAAGAAAACAAAAGTAGATTCATGTCTATCTATCAAAAATGAGCCGAGGAGACATATCTATTCTTTCTCAGCTTCTTCTTTGGCATTGACCCGCTAGATTCACCGCTTGGTTTCCTCTTCGAACCCTTGCCTTTTGGTGGCTGATCTCCAGTTGGGGGCATTATATCAACTACCTCCACTGAACTCAAGTGAATAGGGATACTTCCCGAAGGCGAAGTCAGAGGGATATGATCAATGTTAGCAGGCGGAAGAGGCACACTTGTATCAACAATCGTTCCTCCCAGGGAGATCATCCGCAAGGGGGCTGGGCCAGGTCCCGCCATACGACCTCCAAAGCCACTGCCCCACGCAGCTGCCTCCATTTCGACGTTAATTTCAGCCAGTATTTCCTCTTCGTGAATTGTTTGAGCCTCGCTAGGGACGCTAGCAGTTGGGCCCGAAGAGCTAGTCACAGGTGCGCTACCACTCATGACAAACGGCAGATCAGCGAAGGGGTCAATGTGATGACCGAGAAGTTCCTCCATCATATGTTCATCAAAAATAAGTGAGCTCCCTTGTACCCCATCCGTAGGTGCAGTAGCCATTGTCGTGGTCCCTTCCGTTATGATAACCTCATGCTTGTGATGTTACTCTTGGGTTGCAGGAGGCATAGCGGACGTAGATCCTATCACTGAACAAAGACAAGGATAAAGTTATTAGTGATTGCTTCAAATAACGCTTCCCACACTAAATGAGCATAAGAAATGCTTAGAATACCTTCCTCAGATTGACTTGCAGGTGGAACTGGAGCAGCTTCAGTGACGAGCTCGTGAATTGGAGACAACCATGGTTGATCGGGATTATAAGCAGGAAAGGACTAAGAATCAACCACGGATGTAGATTCAGGCTGAGTTGGCGCAAGAGTCTCAGAACTTACATCATGGTGCTCAACTCCAGAACCTTCTCCAGCTTCCGAATGATGAGTGCCAGTTTCTCCTTTTCGTATGCGATCGTGATATCATGGAGAACTTTCCTTTCTTCTTCACTCAACACCCGGTTCTCAAGCTTGAACCCTCAACTGATTCCGCTTGTCGTTCAACTTTCTCATCCTGCACCAGCCGGCCCCAAGCATTATACAAGTGTGTTGGATAATTTTCGAGCCAGGCTGGATCCCTGTGCTTTAGTACTCTAGCATTGTATGTGATCAGAAGATCTTCAATATCGGCCTCTAACCTGGCCTCTGCCATCTTAACTTCATCCTCAACCTTGGCCTCAGCCACTCGAACTTTAAGTACGGCTGCATCCTTCTCGTCCCGGAGTACCACTGCTTGTTCGTACGCCTCCTGGGCTGCTTTGTTTGCGTCATCCTTTTCCTTGACGATTTCAGAGAATTTGGCTTTAAGCTTGTTATGTTCCTTCAACGCAGCATCCCTTTTAGCTATGACAGTGGTGTTTCGGTGGCCCATCTCCTCGACCAAAGCAAAATGCGTCTGTTTCATCCTTTCCATAGATTGATTTGCCTCATCGGCTTTCTTGGTGGCCTCTATTTCCAAATTCCGAGAAGATTCGGCTTCAGTATTGAGCACTTGTATTATACGGTTCTTTTGAGTGATATCGGTTTCTAACTTCTCGATTAATTTTGCCCGCTCAAAAGCTACCGCAGAGGCTTTACCCGCAGTTTTCATCCACTCTCGATACTGGGTATATATGTCATGGATGTAATCATGCATAGTCTGCTCCGCCTCAATTGGAATTCTCTTTAAATGCGGGGGGAAGACGAAGCCGTCAAAACAAATATTTGGGAACTCTTTTTTCAACTGGGCGATTTTGATTTCTCCTTCCCCTGTGGGCTCAGTAATGGCTTGTTCAATGACAATAGGAGTTTCAGCCTCGGTTCTACGGTGCTATGAATCCGACCGGGGAGTTTGAGAAGATGGTTTTTGACGTGGAGGCTCTAGGGGTTCTTTCCCGTGACCGGAGGGTGGTGTTGGAGCCCGAGGAGGTGGATAGCGTGATCGGGAGCGATATATATATATTCTCTGTCTCTATCCCTCTCCCTCTCATAATGTTCTTGACTAAAATAACCATAATCACAGTCTCTATCAGCTTCCCTCCTACGGGACTCATAGTATGAACTCGATGACTGGCGCGTTGAACGGAGGCTTCCAAGCATAGAATCTCGCCTAGTCATTGTATATGTAGAATAAAAGAAAAACAGAGTTAGTGATCTCTAGAAGTGAACAAATTAAGACTGGAAATCGTGTAGTGCCGTGAAGTGTATATGTGTGTGCAACCCACCGACCAACCGGAAATGTTGGCCACACTTGTGGGAAGAGACTCGCTTAAATCTAGAGCACTTTGAAGCCCCTCCAATCCGATGTCGTGTTGAAGTGACACATAGTCCGGAATCGGAATATCTGCAAGTCCTTCAAAAGGATTCTCTACTTACGAGAGAGGAGCCTCCAAAATTCTAACACCGGAGGCTGGCAGGGACAGGACTACGGAATTCCATCTCAAAGATTTA
The DNA here is from genome assembly GCA_030737815.1 of Allium fistulosum. Lineage (NCBI taxonomy): Eukaryota > Viridiplantae > Streptophyta > Magnoliopsida > Asparagales > Amaryllidaceae > Allium > Allium fistulosum. The sequence continues at coordinate 1,111,083,424 of CM060904.1, forward strand.
TGACGCTTATGTGCTACTGCCTTGCCTTTTCTCCTTCACCCTAAACCCTGAAAACTGTCAGAAGGCTCGATTACGGGTTCATCGTCAGTGGGCGTATTTTCTTTATCGCCCCCATGGCTATTACAACCCCTGGCGCTTTATGCTTCTTCCACCTCGTTGGAGCTTCCCTAAGCGTTCCCTCTAGTCTTATGCTTTGCTTTCGATCGATTAGCCCAATAATCCTTAGGTTTCTATCTGTTAGCACCGAGTCCATATCTCTCATTTCGCTCGGCGCTTCTTGAAGAATCTATACTATCTCTTTGAACTGAGCTCCTTCGGGTCGTGGAATTGCGGCTGCAAAGGAAAGGAGATATTAGTTTCAACGTCTATTGTGACCATCCTGTTAACTACTGGAAAAATTGCAGCACTTACGTCTGACTAACCATCAACTAGCAAACCCTGGAGGGCGTTGGACGTAGAACCACTCCGTCTTAAAGTAGCTGAGCCTGGTCTAGGATCCCGCCACCACTTGGCAGTTCCTGACTACCTCTAGAAATGTGAATGAAGGACTGTCTCCACGACTCTTACCATTAAACAAGTATCTGATTTCTTCCAGAGTCGGGAGACGGAAAAGATGCTCCAAGAAAACAATGAATAGACTATTTAGCAGTGCATATCCATTGGGATGCAATTGCGACGGAGAAGTTTTGAAGAAGGCTAACACTTCTCGAATATACTGGTTGAATGGAGGAAGTGTTCCAACTATGCACGAATGTCGATTAAAGGCCGTGAATCATTCTGGGGGAGCATGTGGCCTGTCATTTGGTCCGGGTAGCAAAACATCATCTAATGATAGGCCATGCCTTAAGCATATTCGCCCCAACATATCCTCAGAGACATTGGATGGCACAGAATCTTGTGGGTTCGCGAAGAAAGTTACTCCCGGCAGCTCTTCCAGAGCTGGACCTATTACTTCGGCTGCGATGGCCGGAATCTCTATTGTCGAAGAAGATGAACTTTGAATCTCCTACTGCTGAGAACTTGTAGATTCCATAACTAATCAACTCATTAAAAATCATCATTAGATGATAATAAGCCCGTGTGTTCCCCAGTGTGAAGTGCATGAATGTGTTGTGCAGTGTAGTGCTACATAGTGCTAAAAAGATTCTACAGAATTTAAGCAATGTTCAAGCGACAAGACTTTGAGATTCAACCGGAGTGACCGTCATCGCTGATCATCACAACCGTACCATCCAGACTTTAGAGACCGATCCAAGTTAAAGTTTATTAAATTCAGTCAAGTTGCAGTTCCATCGACGAGCTTCAAAAGGCAGTCAAATATGTGGTGAAAGCGGTTAAGTCCAGTTATGCAGGGCAAAAGCTCGTCGGAGTCAGATGTTCATGATATGTTTCGTCTCCATCTAGTTCAAGCTTGGATCGATCCCCAAGTGCAAAATTCGTATCGATCGAGGAGGAGGCACTTCGTATCGATCACCCATAAAGGCACTTCGTATTGATCACCAATAAGCTGGTTCGTATCGATCGTAGGAAGCGTTGATTCGTATCAATCATGGAAAATCACTGCGTATCGATCGCCTAAATCCTTGCTTCGTATCGATCACGGAACCTTGGATTTCGTATCGATCACTCCGGATCGATACGAATGCCCCCACAAATTGATCGACATGAAGAGTCCACCAACGACAGATCGATACAATTATTTTCTTCATATCCCCACACTTCACCTTCTCCAAAGCCACTCAGATGCCATCTCCTCTTTCCTCGACCTCATGACGATCATCTCCGGCCACCATTTCGTCAGAACCGGTCACCAAAGCAAGTGGAACGACACAGAATTTCAAGTCTCATCGTCTTCAATGCAAATTCATGTTTTAATTACCTAGTTTTAGTGATTGGTTGGAAGGATTGGAGTCCAGTTCGAAGGCAAATTCGATTTCTTAATTCTCTGATACCTGGAGCGATACGAATGCTAGAAGAAAAATGAACAAGTGAGAAAAATGGCTAAGTATGAAAAGCATTTATATGGACACGAGAGATGAAGGGAAACGATTTGTCTCCCAGTTGTTTTGACCAGTTAAAACAAGTCTCTCCTCCAGTCGATACGAAGAGAGCTATTAGTATCCGTGTACCACCTATCTGGAGCAACACTCATTCATAACCATCAAGCTATTGGTACGAAACACAAACGATACTATGAAGACTGATTGAACTATTCGTACCCATCAAATATCTATCAATACGAAATGACAAGTTTGTGTCCATCACTTTGAAGACCATAGGGGTTCACATCCATCGATACGAAGAAATTTTGAAGGACCAACTATTTCGTATCGATGGCCATCGATACGAAATGTTTTGAAAAACCAACTAATTCATGTCGTTCGCCATCGATACGAAGACAATCTTTCAACTTTTCACATCGATCCAGGAGAGGATCGATACGAAGAGATACTCTGAAACAACCATCAAGCGTTGTTACAGTTCGAATTTCACATCGATTCAGGAGAGGATCGATACAGAATTCGATAAAAGAAAACTGACAACGACTCGTGAGCATACGAACGTTAACAGGAGTCAGGTTAACATACGTGCATGTATGACAGACTAACATCCAATTTTTTAAAATTCACAAGAATTGAATGCTCATCTGGTGACAATTTCAACAACAAACAACATTCTGCATCCAACGCTTAGTTACGACGGTACATAGTACAACAATTGGCTGTTAATAATTCATTATTACTGGAAATCCATCAAAGATTATATATTTTGACGAAAAGACAACAACCAATCATCGAATCAGAAAGAACCTTGTCAGAATAGAGATCGTAGATTTTCAAAGCACGTCATGTTCTCACAAGACGTACTTTGGGGGGCAAATGTTATCTCGCCTTTTGGCAAGGCCGTGACACTAAGAACTTAACTGGAAACCGAGGACAGTCCATCCCGAAGATCGGTTATACAAAGGTTCACTATGGATACTGGCGAATTTTGTCCGAGTCCGGATCGAGCTACAATTGACAAGGCACGACAAAGGAAAGCTGTAGAAGCCAACGTTCCAAATTTCAAGTCAATCCGAGTTTGTATGCTCAAGATATGATCGATGCAACTCAAGTGATCACCTTGTTCGTATCCATCAAGCGACCATTAAAAAAACCTCCTTCGTATCGATCTGGTTCGAATCCATCAGATGTGCATGGCTTCGTATCAATCAGGAGAGCACAAGTTCGTATCAATCCATCCTCATACTGCTTCGCATCCATCATCTCCAGCCTGTTCTTATTGATCAACCAACGTCCACTTCGTATCCATCGAAACCATACAAAGCCGCTACTTCGTATCGATCCATTAGTACACACTGCATTCGTATCGATCGGCCAGTGATCGATACGAACAATACAAGATGGACCTGTGCGAAATGCACTTATGATTGATCGATACGAAATGGAGCAGTGACGATCGATACAAACAGAGCGGTGACAATCTATACAAACAGAGTAGTGGATCGATACAAACAAGGCCAAGCCGGGTCGATACGAACGGGGCGCATCCATAGGAAAGACTCGATCGTTCGGCATGAATTGTGGATCGATCCTAAAAGCAAGCGGCACGTCATCAGACATCACGTGCAGAACTATCGATACGAAGCTATCGATACGAACAGCATCGATACGATTTCAACAACCTTCAAAAAACCCAAACTTGCATCGATCATAACTCAAAATATACAAGTCCAAATGCCACCAAATTTTCACAGGAGCTTGCGCACATCATTAAGAGTGTTCATGATCGATCTCGACTCAATTGGACGAAATATTGATCGATACGAAATTCGTTCGTATTGATCACGGATCGAGTGCAAACGACATGGAATCGATCATGTGGGCCCACCCACGTGAGAGAAGAGGTCTTCCGAGATCTGAGCGAGATATTTGCAGCCTACGCCTATAAATAGCAGCCCCAGGACCTACATAAAAATGGACTTTTGGCTCTTCTACGCCCAGACTCTGCCGAAATCACTGTTGTATTCAAGTTTTACTGTTGTAATTCGTTGTAACCAGCAAGTAAAAGTTAATAAAAGTCAATCATTTCATAGTGGACGTAGGCCATACGCCGAACCACTCTAAATCTGTGTGTTTCTATGTGATTTTCTTACTTATTATTGGTGTGATTGTTAGATTTTCCTCCTTTTCCATTTATATTCTTCATTTTAGCTCTTCAAACACATCCGAAGAGTGTTGTGCCCAATTTTGGTACAAACACCTCTATATACTTAAATCCGAAAAAATCTTTGAGAAAAGCTCCATATTGTTCGAAACACGCTTTACTGGATCAAAATGAATGTCGCGTAAAACATCGTTACGACAACCCAAAAACAGTAGTATAAGGATTTGATTAATTATACTTAATATTAATTTTTCGATGTCAAACTTAAATTATTAGTTAACAATGAAGCCGATCAAGTTGGAGTACCATTACCTCTCAAACCTTAAATGGACATCATTCTTAACATAAAAAATGGATATAAATCACCCACTCTGAATCTTACATCAAATATAGGATATGTATAATCCCATATACTATATAAAACATCTTCTTTTGAAAATCACTTACTATGACAATAGTGTTATAGTTTATGTCTTCATCACTTTTTCGAAAACATTTATTACAACAATAAATGTTGAAATCTATGTTTTCATCACTTAGTACATTTTAAATCACTTTTTTTAAAGTGTTAATCTTCATTTGAAAAATATCACTTTCAAAACATTCCTCTAAAAGATTATTTTACCTTTTAAAACGTGACTGTATTTTCTCGATAAAATCAAAACTTAAATCTCAACAAAAATCATGTCCATATTTATAAAACTATGTTTATAAATTTCCTTTCTATTTTATAGAACTTCTTATAAAATCTCTTTATTTATATAATCCCATTATAAATCCTTTTACAAAATATCAATTACAAATCCATTTTTAATATTTGTAAAACACCATTTATAAATCTATTACTTTATTTATAAAATATCACATTTATAAATTTTGCTCCTAATATATATATATATATATATATATCACTTTATATAAAAACTTTCATTACTTTATATTAGATGGCTTTTCTCCAATTTCTTTAAACTTTGCTAAAAATTTTCAAAACATCAGGATTTAAATTCTTAAAATCCCTTTTATAAAACGTATCTTCCAAATTCATCTTTTACAAAATCATTTGATTTTCTTGTGAAACACAATTTATACAACATGCTCATTTATTATCTTATAAATTCATTAAGCTTAACCCAATATTATTATCAAACACTTTATAATCATATCGTGAAACTTAATTCACAAGGTGTTTGTATTTAAACTTTTAAATCAAACAACTAACCATTATATAAATAACTATATCATTTGAAAGATATTTCTTTATATTCAAAATATAATCCTAGGTAAAATTATTTCATTTACCATTTTCCAAAAAAAATCATTTTTATATAGCATTAACAAATACACGCTCATATATAATACCCTCAACTCATTTTAGGGTGTCCCTTACCCTATCTCTAATGAGTTACTCATCCTATGGTATTACTAACCCTACCTTTGATGAGACTTTACTCCTATCAGGCTCAGGTGTTCGCTCAACCTAAGCTCTGATACCAAATGTGACGACCTACCTCCTCAACTCTAGGAAATCGACACTAATAAATCCTCGGTATTCATGTGCCATAAATCCAAGTGCCGGAGAGGAAGATTATCATGGAGTAAAAGAAAATAAATAGAACAGAATCTTACACGAATGGAATAGCATATACTATTTCAATATATATGTATCTTTATAATGGAAATTTTAAATACATTTATCAAAGTCTATCTTATATATCAGCATGGATGGTTATAAATCTCTATCCTTATAAATGAGGAATACAATTAGCAACTGGGAATGGAAATGGAGAACTATCTACAAGAACATCTTCAGCTCCAGTCATTAAGCTTCATCACAATGCTCCAAGTTAAACGTGATTACTTGGCTACCCGGAAAATAGGGCACCCAGAGTTTATGAAAAAATGAAAATAAACTCCCGGTCAGTCAAAGGAACAATGTGAGAAAATCAAAATATGGATATTTGTAAAAAAGGGTATCTCATAAGTCTACGCCGCACATAAACACAAAACGGTTTTTTATCTTATGATAACCAAAATCTTTACTACGCAAAATCTAGGAATATTATTTTAATGACATTCTTTTGAAAACACTTTTCAAGTAAACTTATATAATCTTAGCCGAAATTGTTACATTGATTAAATTCCAGCATAATAGGTTCTACAATCAAGTCCGAAGGCACTTATTTGGGAATGGATTTCCATACAATGGCAGGTTAGGAACTACCTTCCCTATAGTACATCTCTAGATGGATGTTCCAAGGATCAATACCATTGGAACCTCTGCACCTGGCAAGACCGGCCTACCCACAAACCCATTTGGAGGCAGATAGAAGCGAATATGACATCACCCCGGTCGTTCCCTGCCTATCCGAGAGTTGTCTTAAAATACACAACATACCCGATATGTAAAGGGTAATCTAGAAAGGTGATGACTATACCCTAATGGTTGCGAACCACATAGCCTTACGGCATGCCCTGTTTAAGCCATTTTTGGGTGATGAGGCCCGAGGTAACGATTATCTTTCATATAGCACATTCCACTTAGAATGCCACATTGCCAATTCCATCACACACTATTGATTTCCACAAATGTAAAACCTTTGACCTCTTACGTTTCATAGAAGGGTGTTAAGTGTAAGTGAATTACTTCTTACATCACCAAATAGAAGTATGTTTGTAAAATCAATGTATGCGTATGTTAGAAATGCAATGTTAGACATCTGTCAATACAAGTTATCCAGGAACATGACAAACTGAAGGAACTCTCCTAATACATCCTGTCGTGAATCATCCCTAGGATTAGTAGCAAGCAGACCTTCCATCGAAGATCAAATGAAGGTACCGCTGCCATATATTTATGATATGGGAAATTTCCCTCGAGGGTCAGTGACAAAAAAGCCCTCATTCCATTTATTTTCATCCATGTCTTCACCTTCCTTTGAACCAATCTGAATAACCCAAATCCATGGTTCGAAGTGGTTTTCAGATAGGAATCACCCAAATCCGATCTCAGTTCCTTTGAACCAATCATCGATAAAAAGATGTTAAGTAAATAGGTGCTTATCATTTGATTAATTACTTTCTCTTTATTAAAAATATTTATATATCTTTAAAACATTTCTTTCTCGTATATACAAAATCATTATATCTCTCTTTAACTTTGGAAATACCAAATCAAAATCATCTCTTATAATCACATTGCAAAACCTTATTGAGTAAAAAGGGTCGTTATAAATTATACTAATTGTACTCAATATAAATTTTCGTATTCAACTTTTACTATCCATCGAATAACGGTGAAATCACCTTTTAAATTCACATGTACAGTACGGGTTCCCTCCTTTAATACCAAGTATAAGTAGATTATTTTTACACAATCCCAGTTGTATTAAGTTTGGAAAAAAATAAAATCCTTTATACTTGCCTCGTTTTCGACATTTTGACATTATCTATTCCTCACCCAGGAAAGAGGCCAGATGAGCTAAGGCACCGGTTGCTCCTGAACATATCCTTAGTTTACAAACCTCACTTTCGAATTTCATGAATAGAAAAATCCAGTCTACTCATCGGCTTTTAGAGCTAAGATTAAATCACTTTATTTAAACTTTCGAAAATAAATTATAAAACTTCCAAATCATATTCAAAATACTTAATTATTTATTTGAAAACATTTAAAAAATAATTGGGAAAGAATACTTAAGTTTAAAGCCATATTTCAAAAGTTATTAAAAGTACTGCAAAAAGTGCTGCGAATAGTGCTTTTAGTGCTTACTTGATTAAAATAACCTATCGATCATTTAGAAATCCATTTTTATAACTCAAATCTCTTTTAAAACACTTTAAAATATCTATAGAATTTATTCCATATGTTTAAAGTATTAAAAAATCAATTTTAAAGAATTTATCGTTTTGGTTTCTGAACTACCAAACCGCGATTATTTTGAAAACTTGATTTGCTCATATTTTAAAATCTACTAAATGAAATCTCGATCATTTTCTTTTGTTTGAAAACTATGATTATAAGAGTTCGGAAAATTCTTATTTCAAAGAATTCCGACTCTGAATCCATCGTATAAATGGATTTAAACTTTTATGGTGCAAAATCGAGAATTGTCGTTACACGAAGCGCCTATTTTTGACTCAATTTTCATGACTTCTCAAAACTTCACCAAATTGGGTTTTAGTGTTTATAAAATGTTTATTGCAATATATATGTATCTTTACAGTGGAAATTTTAAATACATTTATCAGAGTCTATCTTATATATGTGCCTGGACAGTTATAAAAATCTATCCTTATAAATGTTAAATACAATTAGTTACTTATGCAGTGGGAATGGAAATGGAGAGCTATCTACAAGACATTTTCAGCTCCAAACTTTAAGCTCCATCATAATGCACTAAGTTAAACCTTACTATTTGGCTGCTTGGAAAATAGGGCACTCAGAGTTTAAGGGAAAAAGAAAATAAACTTTGGGTCAGTCATGGGACTGGCTTGAAAAAATCAAAATCCGGATATTTGAAAACAAAGGGTATCTCATAAGACCACGCTGCACATAAACACGGAACGGGTTTTTACCTTATGATAACCAAAATCTTTACTACAAAAAATATGGAATATTATTTTTAGTGGCATTCTTTTGAAAACACTTTTCAAGTAAACTTATATAATCTTAGCCAAAATTGTTACATTGATTAAATTCCTGCATAATAGGTTCTACAATCAAGTTCGAAGGAACTTATGGGAGAATGGATTTCGATACAATGGCAAGTTAGGAACTATCTTCTGTACAGTACATCTCTAGAAGGATGTACCTAGGATCAACACCTTTGAAAGCTCTGCACCTGGCAAGACCGGCCTACCCGCACACCCATCTAGTTGCGGATAGAATCGAATATGATATCGCCCCGGTCGTTCCTGACCTATTGAGTGCTCTCTTAGCATACACAACATACTCGATATATAGAGGGTAATCTAGAAAGGTGATGACCCTAATGGTTGTGAACAACATAGCCTTACGACATGCCCTGTTTAAGCCATTTCTGGATGATGAGGCCTGAGGTAACGATTACCTTTCACACAACTCATTCCACTTCGAATACCACATTACCAATTCCATCACACACTATTGATTTCACAAACATACAACCTCTGAGCTCTCACATCTCAGAGAAGGGTGTTAAGTGTAAGAGAGTTACTTCCTACGCCACTAAACAGATGTATGTTTGTAAAAATCAATGTAGGTGTAAGTTAGAAATGCAATGTCAGACATTCGTCCAGACAAGTTGTCTAGGAATAGGACTGTGACGACCCACCTTTTTTGACGATTTAAGTTGACAATAAACCATACATGTCTAACTCAAACCATTCAAAGGGTGGATTATCAAATGAGTTAAATATGAAAATAAGAGAAAGGAAGGAAAACAAAACACAGAATCTCACAGCGGAATGACAAATTACAATAATCAAATAAATAGTTCATGAAGCTGTTTTACAATACATTTTATTACACATTTTTTACAACATAATCAGAGTACAATCAACAACATACCAAAATGATGCAGCAGAATAATGCTAATAATACGGTTAAGAAAACTCCATCTTCATCTTCAGGGAATAGTGTCTTCAAACACTGAAATACTCAGGCTAACCCGAGCATAATGAAAAGACAAAACACTCGAGTCAGAACTAAAAGTTCTTATGTAAGTAAAATCAACAACAAGTAAATATGAGTGTAATAGCTTCGAAGATGTTTACGGGATTTCACATCTCTTATCCAGTGTATAACGTGCATGCAATAACTTAAGAGATGTTACAGGATTTTTCATCTCCTAAGGATCCGTTAAACTATCTATATGTTGTAAAATACGCTATATATGTAGCGTCTATCGGTAATTTAAAGTCTTAAAATAGCGTTAAGGCTTTACATTGATCCCCATTAACACATTTTAAGCAAGGTAGTCTATGCAGGTCCTGTAACACAACCAGTAACGTCGATAGCCAGTGAGTCCCCTATCAGTACCATACTAAAACAAAATCGTAGTAAGCGCGAATAAGGATAAAGAGTATGACAAGGCATGTGAGGTGATCCCCAAGGTAGGATACTACTGTTTTGCGTTTCCTGACTAGTGGCAACCCCTAACGGCCCACCGCATCCAACACCCCTAAAAAATAAAATCAAGGTGCACCGATTAAGCCAACATCAATATAGTAATATGAAGAGGTGTGTCCGCTAGAGGTAGCTAGCCTCGTTGGTCAGGTATGGCTCCTATTTTAGTCATTTCAAATTGACACAAGTGTCGGGGTCATCCATCATCGTTCTCTTTCTTCAAATCCATCAAACGCCTCCAATTCAACCTCTAGATTCTGGATATCATCCACCACGTACACAGTTGTTAAAGTGGTTCCAATATTGACAGAGAGTATGCCAATAAGAGGCACGAGTCCATTTAATAACCAAACATAATTTTTCAAACCGGTTGGTTCTTTTATATTTCAAAACCGATTCATATTTGATATCAAAATATCATATTCAATTCAAAATATCCTTCTTTTCAAAATCATCATATTTACTCAAATATGTCATTTTCACTTGAAAGTATCATTTCAAATTCCAACTTAAGTTATGACATCATTTAACCACATTTGGCTTTAAATCAACAATCTAAATATAAACATTCCAACTTTGCACAGTTTGAAATTTTAGAAAATAGTTTGAATAGTTATAAATAGTTTAAATAGTTTGATATAAAATGGTTTGAGTATTGAAAATGGTTTATATAGTAAAATAGTTTGGAGAAATCAAAATAATTTGGATATTAATAAAAATATATTTTAAACAGTTTATAATAAAATAATTTATGTTGAAAATAATATCAAATCAATTTGATTCTTTCCATTCCAACAAATTTTGGACCCATGTCCAGATTTCAGATCAACAAAGCTCAATTTCCAGTCTTTTGACTCAATTTCAAATTTTAGCTTCAAATCAACTTGATTCCAATTTCAATTCGAAATAACTTCAATTTTTGAAACATTCATTTTTAACTTCAAATTCGATTCAATACTTCAATTCAATGATTTAAATTTCAATTCAATTCATATTTTAAACCATTTCAATTTATATCAATTTCATGTCCAATTTCAAGTTACCGATTTAAAACACTTAAATCAAATTAAACCTCATTGTTCAATTTTAAGATCCAAATCTTTAAAATAATTCAATTTCCAAAATTAAGGTCATATATCAATTATAACTTCACATTTTCAATTCAATTCTTTAAAACAATTTCTTTTAACCAATTCCAATTCCAATTCCAATTCCAACATTTCAAAGCTTGAATTAGAAAATAATTTAAAATTCATATAAATCCACAATTTATTTCCTTTAAAACAATATCATTTAATCAAACCCAAATTCAAGATTTTAAAACCATTTAATTTAACCAATCCGGTGTCCGTATATAATTTTCTGCCCTATGGCCAAGTGATCAGTTATTTCAATTTTAATTATAGGGATGGATATATATCATTTCAATCCAAATCAAAGTGTCATAGGTATATATCATTTCAACCTATTTCTTAATTTATTCGAAATAATTTAAATAACAGTTTATATGCTTTCAATTAATATACAGGGTGATAACAGGGATATATATAAATAAAAATCAAATCATCCAAAATGTCAACAAATAAACATCCATCATAATCAACATCCAAATCAGCCAATAATTCACAACAATTTATTGGTTATCAATATTAGGTATTTAACTAGCAATTAAATCTTATATCAATTTAAATGGCAATTTAATTCAATAAATTCAATTTCAATTAAAATGTCAATTTAAACTACCAAACAACAATCAATAAAATTCTTATCACATTATAAATTTATTTCAACTAACATAAGAAGGTTTAGAATTCCGCGAGTGAGTTAAATCACTCACCTTTGATTTATAGTCGAGTTAAATTCCAATAAAAGCCCAAAATTTGAACAGTCTCCAAATTCGACCAAACTAGTTCCATGTTGTCTGGAATTTCGGTACGAGCCCAACAGAAGAAATCACGCATGAATCCGAATTCGTATGTAAATGTTATATACGTTAGCACATTAAAATTTTAAAATTAAATTAAAAATAAGAGAAGGGCAAAATCGTAAATATCGCTACCTTCCAAACCCTACACGAACCCGCCTGAAACCAACCCACCTCGGCAGCCATCTTCACGTCCATACCACCGCTCCCATGTTCGCCTGTGACTAGATCTGACCATATCGTTGAACTGCTCGGCCTAAGTCGCACCACCCCCTAGGTTGCGCGACCCTCCGCCTTGCCGGAGAACGAACCGCCGCTTGTAACGACCCGAATTTTCAGTCATTTGATTTTGAATATTTAAATGGTTTTAAATATTGGATTTGGAATATAAATTGATCTTGAATATGAAGATTTTGGTTGATATTATAGAATGAATTTAAATTTCAAATATAATGATTTATCGTCGGAAATGGTGAATAATTGGAAATTGAGTTGAATATGAATCGAAACGATTTCTAGTGTTGATATAAATTCTATTTAAATTAGAATTAAGCTAATAAGTTTTTAAAACTGGGATTTTAAGTGATTTTGCCAATTTTTGAAATCGTTGATTTAATCGACGCGTTAAAATAGAGATCCGGGGCACAGTCTCGGAATTTGATGAAACTAGTTCCATTGGATCCGTAATAGTGTATTATTATCGGATTTCAAATTTCGTAGCGTTTGGAGTTAATGTTTGGTCGTAGGTGATAGAAACGCATTGAGATTGATATTGAAAATTTTAATATAATAATTGGATTCAAAAAACTATCATCTCCATACGATCGAATTAGGTTCCAAATCTTATTCCATTGGGTTTGGAATAGCGGTATAATGTTAGCAACGCCAGGCCGCATACCTCAATAGGAGTTTGAGATTTCCCTGTGTATAAACGAGATATTTTGGAATTAATTAATAATATAAAATTTTAAAGTCAAAACCTATCTGAACCGAGCCACCCTAGCCTGTACACACCGACCTACTTCCCTCGTCTTGTTTAAATCGCGTCTGATCTTCCTTCTTATTCTTCTCAGAAATCGAAATCGCAAAATATAAAAAAGAAAAAAAATCATGCTAGGCGATTCGCGACTGTCCATAAATGATCTGTAACGACCCTAAAATTTTAAATTTATTTAAATTAATAATTAAATGAAATTTTGAGTTAAATTTATGATTAAATAAATTTTTGAATAAAAATTGTGAAATTAAATTGATTAAATGGAGCGAGTTTCCCCGATATCCAAGTATATTCTGTATAAATCATTTGAGATTAAAATATTGTAAATAGTGTATATGTGAGTATATGTGTGTATATTGAAGGTATATATATATATATTTAGGTATATACGAGCAAATTTAATATATATTTGGATTTGATGGTCATAAGGCGACATAGAATCAAACTATAAAAATAATAACAAAAGAAATACAACTAGAATTGAATGTGAGTTGTGTAAGCAAACAAGAAATAATAAAACAAAGTTGCAGGTAAATTATGTAAACCAGGGAAATAACAAAAGAAGAAACAAAATATCTATATACAAATAACTAAACAATTTCTTCTATCTTGCAAAACAAATACAAAGTGTTAACAAGACAATATAACAAGTGCAACCACAATTTTAAAAGCAATAAGTACATAAAGTAAAAGCATGGGTAGGCTGCAATAGGATACCTTTGATATTGTGGTAAACAAAATTATATCCCCTCCAGCACATAATGCATAAACAAGTGCACAATATAAAAATCATCTCATACTTTTAGTATCAGCCGAGCAAAACAAGTAAACACTTGAAATTCTGGAAAATAAATAAGATATGCAGGGAAACATATAGGACATTGCATTTAATACCCTATCTTCTCAAGTACACACAAATATTATCTTCAGCCCCATACGAGTACAGCCGAGCTAAAAAAAAATGTAGGCAAGCATAAACATTTGTACTCACTGATATCATATCAGCCACCAAGAAAACAGGCTAGTCAAACAATAAAAAGAAAAATATCATCACCTTATAAACTAAATTCACATATCAACTTCAATTCATTTTCGTGCCCTTCCACCTGAGAAACCTCTAAAATGAACACCATTGAAACTTTAACAAAATTGAAGTAACATCATCCTCAACTTAACAAAGCTACAACTGGAAACAATTAAATCAACAACTTCAAAGCTTGAGAGAAGAATCAACTTGATTCGAACCTGCAAAGCAACAAATTCAACATAATCAAAGTTGCAGTTCAAAACTATCGAAGCTTCAAAAGAAATTAAAGAAAAAAATACAGGCTTTGCTTCCTCTCTGTTGCGAATACCCAGGTGAGCAACTTTAATTTTTCTTTTAGACCTCTTTGTTCTTTTATCTGTGAGTAAACTTCTTTCTAAAAAGCTTAAACTTGTTTCATCTGTGATACCTGGGATTTTCTTTGAATTTATGATGTGAATGATGTTTGCACGTATGAAATGAATGGAATGTATGTATGTAGTTAGTACTTGTTTGTGCATGTCTGTACACCAGGCTCTGTTCTAAGTTTACAGGTTTAAGACCTGTTCAAAAATCAAATACACTTCCTCCAATTCTTGTTAGGCCTTGAACTTCAAACAAAATATGACTGGTTGAGTATAAGGTAGATTTTAAAATTTAACTCATGCTAAATAAAGTCGATCTGCTCTGGGAGGAACTTAAGAACAGTAATACTTAATATAAGTGACATTTTCGAACATCTTAAATTGTCAATTCAGGTTTACGAATAGATTTCTAAATCAAAAATAGGATTTTTAAAATTAAAATCACATTTTTTAGTAATGAAATGAAGGAGCAGTTCGAATTTGTTCAAATGTCATTTCATTGGCAAATTCTGGTGATCTACTGGGTTGTGATGGCTGGGATTTCGCGTGGAGGTGGGGAAACCTATGGTGGTGTTGGGAAAATTGACTGGAGTCGTTCCAGTTCGACGAGGCGACGGTGGCGAAGGTTTAAAATTTTTAAACCTAGTTTTGACACAGTTTTGTTTTGATCTCGTTCGACGACCAGAGTTGATCGAGTCTTATGGGCTGTTGGGGGATGGAAGAGGGAGTGTCAACGAGGGTTTGGCCGGAGTCTCAGACTGTCTGGTGGTCGGGGATGCGTTGACGAGGCGGCTTCAGGTTGCGATGTTGTTCCAGTGGAGCTCGAGAACACTTGATTTCATTTTGGGCTTCGCGGCGTTAGTTCGTGGGTCAGAATCGTTCAGGAGGTGGATCGCCGATGTGTGTGAAGAGTCACCGGAGGTGGCGGCGGCGTGGATGATTTGTGCACGTGCACACTCGAATTTGGGGTATCACGTATATTAGGAAGTTGTTGTGGAGTTTGGGAAGATGATGGTTTCTCGGGGATGATCTCGAGGGGTCTTCGTGTGAGACTCGGGGGAAGGAGTGTACGCGAGTGTTTCAGGGTTGAACTCGGGAATAACGTGAAAATGCTCGGGTTTCACTCGAGTCTGTCTCGAGAATTGGTGTTTTGGGCTCGGAAACATTTTGTTCCTGTTTTAAACTTACCCAGATTTAAACTAAAATGAATTTGGGCTTCAAAATTCTTTTAAAATTTCTTTTATAAGGTATGTATTACTTTTACGAGTAATTACAAGGTTCACTAATTTGATTTAAGCTTATAAAAATAAATTGGTATTTATTTTAAACCTTGAAAAGAAATTGGATTGAATATAAATGTTTTCGATATATCTATAAGTGATAATGAAATCATTAATGAAAATAAATTTATCTTAAGTAAATGAAAATTTGATGAATTGTAATGCATTTATTTGCTAAGTTAGTTAATCATGATAATTAATGATTTGTATTAATTAAAGTAGTAATTGTAAGTTTAAAATAATTAAGTAAAGTAAAGTTGATTAATTAAGGCATAATAAATTGGTACTTATGAATCATAAACTAGACTTCTAATAAATGATTGAAATTAATTAATTGTAAATAAGAACTAATTAAGTTACAGTAAGTATTTAATAAACTAAAGAATTAGGATGCATTAATTAAAGTTAAATCAATGGTTTAAAAGAGTAATTAATCAAATTGATTGGTAACTAATTAAAAATTATAATGGAATTCATAAGTAATAAATCTGATTTGAATTAATCCGATAATTAACTGACCTTACTTATGAATATTTGGATTCTATTGATTTGATTGTTTGATATCACTGATATATGACGATTTGTGATATACCCTGATTTATGATTGTGATCTGCGATAAATTATCTGTGATGTAATTTATTATCTGCGATATTTATATATATATCTGTGATCTGTGAATAAAAGATAAGCGATATAGTTTATATCGTTTATCAACTATCTCCTGTATTTTTGATATGTGATGATTCATCGTGTTGCACTATTGTGTGTAAAACCCCTGGACCACACTGTTACACACACAAATATGGATTTCACGTGGAAATCGGTTAAGTCACAGATAATTTAAATTTGATGTTTTTGAAATTGAAATTTTAATTTCAATTGATTTTGAGATTGGAAATTTGGGTTTAAAGTGAAAAGCTTTTAAAAAATGGAATTTCAAAGATAAGTCTTATTTTCGAATAACTTGATTAAGTTTTGAAATTTAAATAATTTGACTTAAATTTGAATTCAATATTTGGAATTGAATTCAATGACTGGAATTCTGATTAAAGAGATTATAAACGTGTCTTATATGAATTTAAACCACTTTTAAAATATTGGTTTGAGAATTTGATTTTAACCCAAGAACCTTAACTCGTATAAATGAATCAGATTTCCAAAATGAAAACTGTTTGTTTTCAAAGAATAAAAGCTTTTAGATAAGAAATGAAATTCCAATTTAGGTAAAGGAATTTCAAGTGAATTGAAAAATGTTTTTCCAAGTTATAAATGAATTCTTTTCGAAAGCTATGAATTAAATCTGTTTATTTTTAACAGATTTTAAAATGATGTTTTGTTAAACCATTCGAAATGAAATTGTTTGAAAGCTATTTGTTAAATCTTTGATTTAAAGATTCAACGAATTAAATTAAATTGAAATGGAAATCGATTTGGAAAATCTGTGAATGAATCTTTGTGAAATTAAGTGAACTTTGTGAATTAAATCTTTTTGTTTAAAAAAGATTAAAATGGTAATTTGTTAAACCATTTGAAAAGAAAGTTGGGTTTAAATTGTGACTTAATTGAAATCCCATTATCCATTTGTTTTTGAATATTGCGCTCACTATTCGGGTTAGCCGGGAAAAGACAATTGTGTCATATAACCCATTCCGAATAGTGATACGTCGTATATGGATAGCATTTGAAGATCGATGTTGAAGACCGGATATTTTCGAAAATGAAAGGACAACCTGTCGAATGTCTCTGCACTGGGTAGCTCCCGGTATAGAGATTTATATCACTCTTTTTGTGATGGGAAGTCTGGACGTGATTTGAAAATTATCCGGATTTGCAAGGGCTTCGTGAGAAGTGCCTTCGGTTCTGTTCGATCCTGGAACAGACTTGTATGGATACATGTCTGACATTACACTTTGAGATATAAAGCCGATTTCTTTCAAATACATATCTGTTGGTGGCGGAGAATTTATTCTTTTAGCTTAACACCCTTCTCTGAGACGTACGAGCTCAGAGGTTATGTAGTTGAAATTTATCAGCGATATATCCCAATTTGGTAATGTGGCATGCTGAGTGTTGCTGTGTGATGATCAGTGTTTGATCATTTGTGATATGATCATTTGTTTGATCTTATATCTTTGTGATCATAGGTTGATCATCTGTTTGACCCGAAGCATGGCTTTGTGACAAAGCGTAGCTTTGTGGACGAGACTTCGTCGAGCCTCACACCCCGGAAATGGTCAAAACAGGAAGGATGCGGCGAGGTTCTAGGGAGTAGCGCCCCTTAGTGTATGTCATTCCTTCTGGATAAAGGTGGTATCATGGTATGGAGCCCAGATACTTAACCTCTGTGGTTGCTGCAAATTTATTACTTTGTGGTTGTTGGAAATCGGGGATCCTCGGGAAGATCGGTGACGATCGGGGGATGGCATACGCGTGTCAGTAGTTACCTATTTTTGCAGAGGTAACCCGGCCTTGTGTTGGCAGAGATCCGGTTAGGTTCTCGGGTCGTCTATTCCAGGGACGTACCCATCGTGGAAAAGGAAGTTCCTTAGCCTGACCATTTGTTGGAAATCCAAAGAAACAATACGATCTTGTACGGTTTTAGTTGTAGAACCTATCATTCACTTATGGTGGTCACCACTGTTTGGATGGTAGCTATAGTAGGCATAAGTGCGGAATGCCTATGCTGGCTAAGATTAATATTATACTTTCGAAATGTTTTCTACACTATGCACTAATAATAATATCAAAAATGATTTGATTTTGCGTAGTAAGCATCTTTGACTATCATAAGAAGAAATCTCCTCCAAGTCTGCGTTTGCATTGTGTGTGTGGTGGGAGGTCTTATGGTAGTTTCATTTTCCAAAAGCATTGCGAATTGACTTTAAAAATCTCTGCTATTTGTTTTTAAAGATAAACTGTTTTTGTTGCCCACACCAGTCCCATGACTGATCCGGAGTTTATTGTTTCTTTCCTAAACTCTGGATGCTCAAAATTTTCTACACGAGCAGTCTAGAGTTTGGTTTTTCAGATATTCAGATTAGTAGATTTTCTCGAGCTAGTTCAGTCTTTGGATCGGACTGCACTTGCTTATCTATGTGCCCCGTTATTGGGAGTTCAAGCTATTTCTGGATTAGTGCTTTGAAGATGGAGATTATCCGCTGCTGATGTTATCGTTTTCTTTTCCGCTGCTATTTGTTGTATCATATCTCTGATGTATATTGATATTCATTGTATCATTCTGTTGTATCAGATATTGTATATCAATGTATTATTCTTTTTATTCCGCTGTGTTATTTACTTAACTGTGTTATAAGCTCCCGAGAACCAGATTCGGCATTTGAATCTATGGCATTTTGAGTACAAGGGAAGTACGGGTGCCGATTTTCGAAGGTCGATTTTTGGGTCTTGACAATTGGTATCAGAGCTAAGGTTGAACTTTAGCTCAGGAGTATAACACATTAAGTAGCTCATTAGAGATAGAGTGAAGTAAACTCTAGAATGAGTAATCTCTAAGATATCCGTCTGAATGTCTCAGTAAATTCTCTTACTATCCACTGATAGTGAGTATGAGTGCAAGAAGAGGACGAGATAGGGGACAAGGGAATACGACTATAAATGGTCAATACCCTGCAACAATGGAAACAAACTTTCCTATCAATCTTCTTTGATTCGTTTCCAAATTCTTTTGATTTCTTCGTATCAGCTACAAGAAGTAGTTTCGGTGTGATGATGGCTCTACGAACCGTTGTAGAAAATTCTTATTTCGTATCTTCATCGACTTCTTATCAGTCTTTTGGATTTAAACCTTAATGAATTTGAAATTGGAATTTTAAATTGAATTAAATTGACTAATAAAATATGAGGGTAAATTGAATTGAATCAATAAAACGATTTCGTTTGAAACCCAAATTTGAAATTTTATTCAAATTTCTTGTGAATACCAAAGTCCGAAGAGGGACAAATTGGTATGTATTCTGAGATATTCCGACTTGAGTTTGGAATTCATATCGTAAGTTTGAGGAATTATAGGAGATCGAATCTGTCTATCTTTGTGTTGTTTTCGTGCCTGCGAATTTCGAGGACGAAATTCTTTTAAGGGGGGAAATTTGTAACGACCCTGAAATTTTAAATTTATTTAAATTAATAATTAAATGAAATTTTGAGTTAAATTTATGATTAAATAAATTTTTGAATAAAAATTGTGAAATTAAATTGATTAAATGGAGCGAGTTTCCCCGATATCCAAGTATATTCTGTATAAATCATTTGAGATTAAAATATTGTAAATAGTGTATATGTGAGTATATGTGTGTATATTGAAGGTATATATATATATATTTAGGTATATACGAGCAAATTTAATATATATTTGGATTTGATGGTCATAAGGCGACATAGAATCAAACTATAAAAATAATAACAAAAGAAATACAACTAGAATTGAATGTGAGTTGTGTAAGCAAACAAGAAATAATAAAACAAAGTTGCAGGTAAATTATGTAAACCAGGGAAATAACAAAAGAAGAAACAAAATATCTATATACAAATAACTAAACAATTTCTTCTATCTTGCAAAACAAATACAAAGTGTTAACAAGACAATATAACAAGTGCAGCCACAATTTTAAAAGCAATAAGTACATAAAGTAAAAGCATGGGTAGGCTGCAATAGGATACCTTTGATATTGTGGTAAACAAAATTATATCCCCTCCAGCACATAATGCATAAACAAGTGCACAATATAAAAATCATCTCATACTTTTAGTATCAGCCGAGCAAAACAAGTAAACACTTGAAATTCTGGAAAATAAATAAGATATGCAGGGAAACATATAGGACATTGCATTTAATACCCTATCTTCTCAAGTACACACAAATATTATCTTCAGCCCCATACGAGTACAGCCGAGCTAAAAAAAAAATGTAGGCAAGCATAAACATTTGTACTCACTGATATCATATCAGCCACCAAGAAAACAGGCTAGTCAAACAATAAAAAGAAAAATATCATCACCTTATAAACTAAATTCACATATCAACTTCAATTCATTTTCGTGCCCTTCCACCTGAGAAACCTCTAAAATGAACACCATTGAAACTTTAACAAAATTGAAGTAACATCATCCTCAACTTAACAAAGCTACAACTGGAAACAATTAAATCAACAACTTCAAAGCTTGAGAGAAGAATCAACTTGATTCGAACCTGCAAAGCAACAAATTCAACATAATCAAAGTTGCAGTTCAAAACTATCGAAGCTTCAAAAGAAATTAAAGAAAAAAATACAGGCTTTGCTTCCTCTCTGTTGCGAATACCCAGGTGAGCAACTTTAATTTTTCTTTTAGACCTCTTTGTTCTTTTATCTGTGAGTAAACTTCTTTCTAAAAAGCTTAAACTTGTTTCATCTGTGATACCTGGGATTTTCTTTGAATTTATGATGTGAATGATGTTTGCACGTATGAAATGAATGGAATGTATGTATGTAGTTAGTACTTGTTTGTGCATGTCTGTACACCAGGCTCTGTTCTAAGTTTACAGGTTTAAGACCTGTTCAAAAATCAAATACACTTCCTCCAATTCTTGTTAGGCCTTGAACTTCAAACAAAATATGACTGGTTGAGTATAAGGTAGATTTTAAAATTTAACTCATGCTAAATAAAGTCGATCTGCTCTGGGAGGAACTTAAGAACAGTAATACTTAATATAAGTGACATTTTCGAACATCTTAAATTGTCAATTCAGGTTTACGAATAGATTTCTAAATCAAAAATAGGATTTTTAAAATTAAAATCACATTTTTTAGTAATGAAATGAAGGAGCAGTTCGAATTTGTTCAAATGTCATTTCATTGGCAAATTCTGGTGATCTACTGGGTTGTGATGGCTGGGATTTCGCGTGGAGGTGGGGAAACCTATGGTGGTGTTGGGAAAATTGACTGGAGTCGTTCCAGTTCGATGAGGCGACGGTGGCGAAGGTTTAAAAATTTTAAACCTAGTTTTGACACAATTTTGTTTTGATCTTGTTCGACGACCAAAGTTGATCGAGTCTTATGGGCTGTTGGGGGATGGAAGAGGGAGTGTCAACGAGGGTTTGGCCGGAGTCTCAGACTGTCTGGTGGTCGGGGATGCGTTGACGAGGCGGCTTCAGGTTGCGATGTTGTTCCAGAGGAGCTCGAGAACACTTGATTTCATTTTGGGCTTCGCGGCGTTAGTTCGTGGGTCAGAATCGTTCAGGAGGTGGATCGCCGATGTGTGTGAAGAGTCACCGGAGGTGGCGGCGACGTGGATGATTTGTGCACGTGCACACTCGAATTTGGGGTATCACGTATATCAGGAAGTTGTTGTGGAGTTTGGGAAGATGATGGTTTCTCGGGGATGATCTCGAGGGGTCTTCGTGTGAGACTCGGGGGAAGGAGTGTACGCGAGTGTTTCAGGGTTGAACTCGGGAATAACGTGAAAATGCTCGGGTTTCACTCGAGTCTGTCTCGAGAATTGGTGTTTTGGGCTCGGAAACATTTTGTTCCTGTTTTAAACTTACCCAGATTTAAACTAAAATGAATTTGGGCTTCAAAATTCTTTTAAAATTTCTTTTATAAGGTATGTATTACTTTTACGAGTAATTACAAGGTTCACTAATTTGATTTAAGCTTATAAAAATAAATTGGTATTTATTTTAAACCTTGAAAAGAAATTGGATTGAATATAAATGTTTTCGATATATCTATAAGTGATAATGAAATCATTAATGAAAATAAATTTATCTTAAGTAAATGAAAATTTGATGAATTGTAATGCATTTATTTGCTAAGTTAGTTAATCATGATAATTAATGATTTGTATTAATTAAAGTAGTAATTGTAAGTTTAAAATAATTAAGTAAAGTAAAGTTGATTAATTAAGGCATAATAAATTGGTACTTATGAATCATAAACTAGACTTCTAATAAATGATTGAAATTAATTAATTGTAAATAAGAACTAATTAAGTTACAGTAAGTATTTAATAAACTAAAGAATTAGGATGCATTAATTAAAGTTAAATCAATGGTTTAAAAGAGTAATTAATCAAATTGATTGGTAACTAATTAAAAATTATAATGGAATTCATAAGTAATAAATCTGATTTGAATTAATCCGATAATTAACTGACCTTACTTATGAATATTTGGATTCTATTGATTTGATTGTTTGATATCACTGATATATGACGATTTGTGATATACCCTGATTTATGATTGTGATCTGCGATAAATTATCTGTGATGTAATTTATTATCTGCGATATTTATATATATATCTGTGATCTGTGAATAAAAGATAAGCGATATAGTTTATATCGTTTATCAACTATCTCCTGTATTTTTGATATGTGATGATTCATCGTGTTGCACTATTGTGTGTAAAACCCCTGGACCACACTGTTACACACACAAATATGGATTTCACGTGGAAATCGGTTAAGTCACAGATAATTTAAATTTGATGTTTTTGAAATTGAAATTTTAATTTCAATTGATTTTGAGATTGGAAATTTGGGTTTAAAGTGAAAAGCTTTTAAAAAATGGAATTTCAAAGATAAGTCTTATTTTCGAATAACTTGATTAAGTTTTGAAATTTAAATAATTTGACTTAAATTTGAATTCAATATTTGGAATTGAATTCAATGACTGGAATTCTGATTAAAGAGATTATAAACGTGTCTTATATGAATTTAAACCACTTTTAAAATATTTGTTTGAGAATTTGATTTTAACCCAAGAACCTTAACTCGTATAAATGAATCAGATTTCCAAAATGAAAACTGTTTGTTTTCAAAGAATAAAAGCTTTTAGATAAGAAATGAAATTCCAATTTAGGTAAAGGAATTTCAAGTGAATTGAAAAATGTTTTTCCAAGTTATAAATGAATTCTTTTCGAAAGCTATGAATTAAATCTGTTTATTTTTAACAGATTTTAAAATGATGTTTTGTTAAACCATTCGAAATGAAATTGTTTGAAAGCTATTTGTTAAATCTTTGATTTAAAGATTCAACGAATTAAATTAAATTGAAATGGAAATCGATTTGGAAAATCTGTGAATGAATCCTTGTGAAATTAAGTGAACTTTGTGAATTAAATCTTTTTGTTTAAAAAAGATTAAAATGGTAATTTGTTAAACCATTTGAAAAGAAAGTTGGGTTTAAATTGTGACTTAATTGAAATCCCATTATCCATTTGTTTTTGAATATTGCGCTCACTATTCGGGTTAGCCGGGAAAAGACAATTGTGTCATATAACCCATTCCGAATAGTGATACGTCGTATATGGATAGCATTTGAAGATCGGTGTTGAAGACCGGATATTTTCGAAAATGAAAGGACAACCTGTCGAATGTCTCTGCACTGGGTAGCTCCCGGTATAGAGATTTATATCACTCTTTTTGTGATGGGAAGTCTGGACGTGATTTGAAAATTATCCGGATTTGCAAGGGCTTTGTGAGAAGTGCCTTCGGTTCTGTTCGATCCCGGAACAGACTTGTATGGATACATGTCTGACATTACACTTTGAGATATAAAGCCGATTTCTTTCAAATACATATCTGTTGGTGGCGGAGAATTTATTCTTTTAGCTTAACACCCTTCTCTGAGACGTACGAGCTCAGAGGTTATGTAGTTGAAATTTATCAGCGATATATCCCAATTTGGTAATGTGGCATGCTGAGTGTTGCTGTGTGATGATCAGTGTTTGATCATTTGTGATATGATCATTTGTTTGATCTTATATCTTTGTGATCATAGGTTGATCATCTGTTTGACCCGAAGCATGGCTTTGTGACAAAGCATAGCTTTGTGGACGAGACTTCGTCGAGCCTCACACCCCGGAAATGGTCAAAACAGGAAGGATGCGGCGAGGTTCTAGGGAGTAGCGCCCCTTAGTGTATGTCATTCCTTCTGGATAAAGGTGGTATCATGGTATGGAGCCCAGATACTTAACCTCTGTGGTTGCTGCAAATTTATTACTTTGTGGTTGTTGGAAATCGGGGATCCTCGGGAAGATCGGTGACGATCGGGGGATGGCATACGCGTGTCAGTAGTTACCTATTTTTGCAGAGGTAACCCGGCCTTGTGTTGGCAGAGATCCGGTTAGGTTCTCGGGTCGTCTATTCCAGGGACGTACCCATCGTGGAAAAGGAAGTTCCTTAGCCTGACCATTTGTTGGAAATCCAAAGAAACAATACGATCTTGTACGGTTTTAGTTGTAGAACCTATCATTCACTTATGGTGGTCACCACTGTTTGGATGGTAGCTATAGTAGGCATAAGTGCGGAATGCCTATGCTGGCTAAGATTAATATTATACTTTCGAAATGTTTTCTACACTATGCACTAATAATAATATCAAAAATGATTTGATTTTGCGTAGTAAGCATCTTTGACTATCATAAGAAGAAATCTCCTCCAAGTCTACGTTTGCATTGTGTGTGTGGTGGGAGGTCTTATGGTAGTTTCATTTTCCAAAAGCATTGCGAATTGACTTTAAAAATATCTGCTATTTGTTTTTAAAGATAAACTGTTTTTGTTGCCCACACCAGTCCCATGACTGATCCGGAGTTTATTGTTTCTTTCCTAAACTCTGGATGC
This sequence comes from Allium fistulosum, assembly GCA_030737815.1. Lineage (NCBI taxonomy): Eukaryota > Viridiplantae > Streptophyta > Magnoliopsida > Asparagales > Amaryllidaceae > Allium > Allium fistulosum. The sequence continues at coordinate 1,111,108,905 of CM060904.1, forward strand.
TCAAAATTTTCTACACGAGCAGTCTAGAGTTTGGTTTTTCAGATATTCAGATTAGTAGATTTTCTCGAGCTAGTTCAGTCTTTGGATCGGACTGCACTTGCTTATCTGTGTGCCCCGTTATTGGGAGTTCAAGCTATTTCTGGATTAGTGCTTTGAAGATGGAGATTATCCGCTGCTGATGTTATCGTTTTCTTTTCCGCTGCTATTTGTTGAATCATATCTCTGATGTATATTGATATTCATTGTATCATTCTGTTGTATCAGATATTGTATATCAATGTATTATTCTTTTTATTCCGCTGTGTTATTTACTTAACTGTGTTATAAGCTCCCGAGAACCAGATTCGGCATTTGAATCTATGGCATTTTGAGTACAAGGGAAGTACGGGTGCCGATTTTCGAAGGTCGATTTTTGGGTCTTGACACGATCGATGTGAGCAGCGAGAGAGGCATCGTGTCGAAGCTGGTGGGGGCGAGGTCTAAATGACCTGAAGGTCGTGTGTTCGTCAAATGTTGGTGAGGTTCAATGTAGAGATAGGGGAAGTGATGCAATCGATGGCGTGGGTGGACTGGGTATGTGCGTAGAGGAGGAGCAGATTATGGAAGCAGGTGTTTTGGGGTTGGGGTTTCATGCTGGAGAAAGTGGCGAGGCGATGGGGGGTCGCGATGGAGAGGGCGATGGCGTGGGCTTGAGAGCTGAAAGATAGGGGATGAGCGTGGCAGTCGGTGGAGAGGAGGAGAGCAAGGTCGAGTTTCAACTAGATGTGGGGGTGGTCGGAAAGGCCACTACGGCGGCGGCGGCGATAAAATGGAAGGGGGAGACGGAGTGGTTGGTTCGCGAATGAGAGCATGGGAAGGAGATGGCGGTAGTTAGTTTAATGGTGGTAATTATTCATTAATTTTTTGATTAAGGAAAATAATTATTTTAATTAAATCGAATACTTATTAATTTAATTACTTGCTCATACGAGGTCCGAAGTGAATAAAACCAGTTGCGGTGTGCTCGTGGCATTAAATACCACACATGAAAATGGGTTTGGGATTTTTTGGAGTCAGCTGGGATTTTGGATAATTTAAAAATCTGGATGTTTGGCAAACTAAAAATAAAGGTGAGTAATCTCACTCAATCGGTTGACTAGTTTGATTTATAATATTTAAATTTAATTATTGGATGATTGGTTGAATTGGTATATTATTATCAGTTGAATGTTATGTTATATATATTAGTAGTTGGATATATTTCCCACCGATTGGAGTGGATAAGACACTATGCGCCCCGCATAATAGTGGATGATCCTATATTATCGCGATATTCCGCCTTGAAGCGGGATTGGTATTTTATGTTATATAACATCTGTGGATGCAGGGAAACAGGTTGGAGGGATCCAATTGGATTCCTCAAAAAATATTGATTGTTTTCATATATAGCGATAAATGATGTGATTGAATAAATCTGTTATGGATTGTTGTGTGATTTGAATTTATTGGATGCTATAGTAGCACTAGACTTAATTTTGGTATTTTAAATACCATAAATGTATATACTTTTAATTTAAAGGAATTAAAAGGAATTTTGGATATAAAAGTATTTATATCAGAATCTGGATTATTTTGAAGGAAATTGATTTGGATAAAATAGTGATTTGATTTTGGATTTATGCTTAACCATTCATAAAATGTTTTAAAGAGAGATTTTAAAATAATTTACATAAAGGGATTTTTAAATGATATTTCTGAAATATGAAAGGGAGTTGAAATCGATATTTTCAGTAGATTGTAAAATAAATGGAATTTATAAAGAAATGGATTTATACAATGAAATTTTATAAATGAGATTATTTTTATAAAAAAGAAAAACCCAAATGAGTTCATAAATTTATTAACGATGTTTATAAATAAGGGAAAATGATATCAGTTGATAAATTGTAATATAAATTCACAGTGTGAATTTATATCGAGATATGGAAATCAGTTTAGGAAAACTAGTGGATTCTATTTTAGAGAAGTGAAAATGGTTAGAGAATCAGAATGAAATCGATGTGTTGTGAATCGAGAGGGATTTATAAATTGGAATTGGTTATTGAAATTTAAAAAAATATTTTTATCGAGAAGTTAAGTTTGTTTTAAAAAGGGAAATTTAATTTATTCAAACTATGTAATTTTAAAGCTGTTTAGCATTAAAATACTTCGAGAAGTGGATTTTTCAAATATTTAATATTAATTCGAATAAATTCTAATTTTTATAATAAGCTTTGTGAACCGATTATTATTACTAATAAATGATTTAGAAATTAGTTATCGTCGTCTATTTAAAAGTGTTTTGATATTTTAAATAATTACTTAAACGTGTTTTAAAAATAAATTATTATTCTTTATAAATACTTATCATATATATAGGGTTTTGAAATGATTGAAATTTATTTATAAATACTCTCGAGATTTGTAAACAGGGTAATTTATTTAACGGATATGATTTTAATAAAAAAATCTTATAATGGAAGTCTGGGAGCTTAAGGAAATTCCAAAGTGTTTAAATATAGAACTTTGAAAATGAATTAGAATTCATAAAAGGAGTTAGAAATGAATAATTGGAATTTTAGACAGGTATAATCGATTTTGGAGTTTTTAAAGGAAACTAATTAATGAATTCCGGAAACTGATAGAACCCGTTATAAATGAGTTAAGGAAATTACAAGTAAATTATAGGGAAATTGATATTTCCTTAGTATTGAAAATAAAATGATTTGGAAAAATATACTTATTAATATTTTCCTAAGTATTGAACTGGAAGGGTTGAAATATTTTAACAATGAGATTATTATTATAGAAATAATTGTTTCAAAGTGTTGAATTATAAATGGAATTGAAAAAATATTTCTAAGTGTAGATATGGGTTAAAATATCCTGTTATGGATTTAAATATTGGAAATCGTTTTCAAACATTGAATATACTGGAAGAGATTTGAATATATATCTTTGTAAAGATATTTTGAAATGAGTGTTTTGAGAAATTTATAAAATGGACCTAGTGACTGCATATTTGTGTTTGTAACAACCCTATATTTTGCAAATATTTTTAAATCGATTTTTCCAGATTCAAAAGCTTTATTTATGAAAGAATAAATTTTGTTATTGTAAATATAAACTTTGATTTTTTTTGTGTGGATCAGAATTCCAAATATGACTAAATTTAATATTTCCAGAAAAAGTGAATTTTGGTCAATAGTCAAACTTTGACTTTTAAGTTTAAATTTTAAATATTTGAAATTATAGATTTTATCTTTTATTATGAAAATAGATGTAATAACTTGAACACTACTTTTCGTTTCGTTGAAAACGGAGTTAAAATGTAAAAGTTATGTACATTTCAATTTTTAGTATAATTTCTTTTATTGTGCAATTTTGCCTATTTTAAATTTTATAAATCATATTTTCTTTCTTATATTTTATTTAATATGTGTCAATATGTTATTTTATGTATATTTTTGTCTTTTAATATTTTAAAATGATAATAGAATTTTTCCAAAATTTACTGTATTTATTTTCCATTTTTAAAGGCTGTTTTCTAATTTTCTGCTATTTTCTTCATTAAAATTATATATAAATTAAATTTTATATATTTAATTTGTGAATACATTTTCATTTTATGTTATTATATTTGTTTAGAAATATATTACAAGCTCATATGAATTTTCTAAAATTTATTCTATTCAATTTCAAATTTTCTAGACTAGTTTACTATTTTTAGCTATTTTCTTAATTTAACTTTATATAATTGATAAATATTTATATAAATTATTATATTTTGATAAAATTTCGAAATTTTATCTGGGATTATTATTATTTCCAGAAATATAAAGTTATATAATTAAAATAAAGAAATATGAAAGGTTTTAAACTATTGAAACTCCTAAGTCTTTTCCTCTTCCGCCTTTTCATTTCCTAACTCTTGCATTCAGTTGCTTAGCCGACCATATCTTTTTGTTATTGCTGTGACTTCCTTCTCATTTCACGTGAGAAAACATCTCACCATCCTCAAAAAAAAAACTCACGGCTATCTTCTTCTAATAAAAAAAATGGCTTCTTTCTTTTCACATCTTTCTCCTCTTCTTCATTGTTTTAGCCTCCTCTTCCTACCTTGTTTGCTCGGCCACTAGCCTCTCCACCCTTCAACTCCACTGACCATCACCATCTACTACAGAAAACACTCCCTTCCCTCTGACCAAGACAGGCCATGACCTTCCACTTGAATCCATCACCACAAAACTCCACAAAACATGCTAGCCAAGCCAATGTTTGCACTATACCCTTCACCTATCACTTTGGCCACCCCATAGCCACCACCTCCAGCCATCACATCACCTCTGACCATCAGTTTCAGATCTGACCTGACATGTCCAAACCTGTACAAGTATGGCCAAGCCCCACTTGACCCAAGGCCAAGCCTTGTTGTGCTCAAAATACTTCATATATGTTGCCTTGACCATTTGTATGCTTCATGTTATAACCCTACCACTCCATACTCCTTCTAGCCGTGAGTATGGTGCCAAACCTGAGCTATATCATCATCATAGCTGAGAAATGAACCCCCTTGGTCGAGCTTTGGAATGGTTGTAGCAAGGTTAAGTTATCTTGCCTTTGTTGCTTTTTAATTCCAATTTATTTCAATGTAGTTTGGTTGAATACTCATGTGTATATTGTCTTGTTTTGGTTATTGTTTACAAGATAAATATCAAGGCTCTCTATTCATTCAAATCAAAAGTCATGCTATATCGTGCTTGTTGTGCTTTCTGGGATCCATTCTGGGTGTTTTGATCGCTAATCTCCAGCTTTAACAGGTGAGTTATTCTCACCAGACAATATGTACCTATATAACTAGTAAATTGACACCCTGTGAATCTGTAGAAATATATTATCATGTTATACTTGACTATGTTATGATCATATGATGTTTATACACCTGTTATATCATATGTTACTGTTATTTAATGTTGTTCTGTCATTTATATCAGTTATCACCATTGCAAGTTCCCTGTAGACTAGAATCACTATGGGTTGAAATGATACATACCCGAACGGACTTTAGAATAGGAAAAAATCGTTATGGGCTGAAATGATAGGCCTGAATGGTTTTTATTTAATTTATTTTAACTTGGGATTGCGGGTTTGAAATGATAGAACCCGGATTTTTTCTTTTTAAACTGCGGATTGAAATGATACATATCTGTATCACTTGACCTAGGCTAGAAAACTATATACAGGCCCGTGGTTATTTTATAAAGTGTTTTGAATATTTTTAAGTATTTTAAAAATATAAATTTATGAAATTTGATTTAAACAGATTTTGAAATATTTTGAGTTAAAGAAATTATGATTTTTCTATGTGTTAAAAATGTAATTAATGAATGGTTTAACTGGATTTTTGAAATATAACTTAAGTTGGAAATTTGGAATTTTGGTTAAAAATGATATTTAAGTTATATAAATAAAATGGATATTAAATTTTATTTGGAAATGGTAAATATGATAATTTGATTAAATTTGAATTTAAGTGATTTATTAAAGTATTATTGATTTTTCTATGAATTTAAGTGGTTAAATAAATGAATGTTTAAAAGTGATCTTTTAAAATATAACTTGACTAGGAAATGTGAAATTTGGTTTTAATTAAAGGTTTAAGTTAATTAAATAAAATTGGAAATTTAGTTAAATTGTGAAATGGTAATTTAAATTTGAAGTGTTAAGTTTATTTGTTGAAATGTGAAGAATTGGACACTTTTACACTAAAATTTATTAAGTAAATTGTTCAAAATTAGATTTGATTATAAGAAATTTATTATGAAAAGATATATGTTAAATGATATGTAAATAAACATTTTAAATATTAAAATATGATTTTAAAAATGTTTATGTGTTTTAAATTAAAGTTATTTAATTGCTGGAAATACACTAACACCTGAAATTAACTTTTAATAACATTCAGAAATGCTATAGATTCTGTTTTGAACTAAAATTGTGTAAAAAGGAGCTATTACAGCATTTCTGGAATGCTGTAGTTGCTGTAGATAAACTTATAGGCTAATATTGAACTCAGGCCTATTATAGCATTGTCTGGAAATGCTATAATGGTCTGCAGTCTATGTTGAAATCAAATTTAACCCTTGTTTTGAAATCTGAACTACCGCAGCACTTCTGAAATGCTGTCTTTTCTGTTTTGAACTATAATTCAACTAAAACTGAGTTTTAACAGCAGTTTTAAGTGCTGTCTTTGCTGAATTAAAAATGTTTTCAAATATAACTTATAGCAGTTGTTTTTGAATGCTGTGAAATGCTGAAATTTTAATAATTGTGTTTTTGACTTAGTAAACGAACTCAGAATGGTTTGAAACTTTGGAAATTTAATACTTGATTTGAAAATATAATAATTACACTTTTAAAAGGTTTAAATGAATTATTTTGATTGGAATATAAACTATTTAAAGGTGATTTGAAATGATAGTAAATGAACGATATCTTTGAATTTAAAAGGTATTTAAAGTTGAATATTTGGATTTGAACTGATAGGATATTTTATTTTATTAAAATGATTTGAAATGAAGTTTTGTAAGGATATGATATTTTATTATATTAAAATGATTTGAAATGAAGTTTTGTAAGGATATGATATGTTATTATATTAAAATGCTTTGAAATGAAGTTTTGAAATGATATGAAAATTTAAATATATGGAAATGGTTTGGAATTGATTTAATCTTTATTTTGATAAAGATATGGTTTGAAATGATATTTTATTTTGAAGTAAAGTATTGTTTTTAAAAGTTATAACCACGGGTTATAATAACGATTGGTTGGCAAAGAGACCGGGATCGGATATGGACATACTCTCTGTCGATACCGAAAACCACTTTGACAACCGTGTACGCGGTGGAGATTCCAAAATAAAGTAGGATGGTGGCGACGTTCTTAAGGTATGTTACGTGGACCCAACTCCCGTGAGTTGGCATAAGGTGGCTAAAACAGGAGCGATCTCGGACCAGTGAGGTAGCACCTCTTCTCGGACACATTTCTTCGATATTATACTCTTACTTGTGATTGATTAGATGGCCATCCTCCGATTTGGGAGTGTTGTTCGAGGTGGACGGTAGTGGCTGCTATCCGCTCCATCAGTCCGTGTGCGTAATTGGTATATCTACCCTGGCATTGCCTTGTGTGCCGTGTCACATACCATATCGAACCCACTACGATTATGATTTTAAGATCCGACCGCGTTAAGGTTCTCCATCCCCTTAACGTTATTTTCTATATGATTATACTTTACTGATTAGACACTACTGTATATAGCGTATATTACTACATAGTAAATAGTTTAACGGATCCTTAAGGAATGGGCGATCCCAAGCATTCTTTAAGTTACTTGTACCCTTATTACAGTTCGCTTGAGTTGGTTTACATTATATAAGTATATATTGTCCTGACTCGAGTGTTTTGTGTTTTGCTTTACGCTCGGGTCAGCCTGAGTTATTCACAGATTTGGATTTCCACTCTCTTGGAGATTTGAATCGCTGGAGATCATCTGCTTGTCATGTCCTATCTATTTCAATTCCGTTGTTCTACTCAGCTTGTACTTGGTTATTATATTGAGACTTTTGTTGTATTCTATTTCTTCTGTTATATCTTATGTAACTCTGATATATTTATATAGTAGCTTCATGAACTACTATTTCTTTTACTTCCGCTGCATTATTTTACTCTGTGTCTGTGATTATATTTATTTACTGTAAATTCTGAGATTTGCCAAATTTTATTTACAACACGGTATTTTGAGCAATTCAACTCCGGCATGAGTGTCTACCTATACACTTATAATGGATGCGAATGGTTGAAAATATCGGGTCGTTACAGTGTTATTTGATAGTCAAATAACCGACTATCAAATTTGGCCAAATTCATTAATCGTTTTGAAGAGAACGCGATCAGATTTAATTATCCGAAAACTACTTCGATCCGATTTGTGTGTTACAGTTTTGATTGTACCCAACTATCCACTACGAGCCCATACGGTTTTGATTGTACACAACTATGCTAAAACGTGAGATGCAAGCATTTCGGCTATTTTCTAAATTACTTTCTATAGACACTATTATAATATTAGATGATTTTGATATAAAATGTTTTGGTTATCGTAAGGTAAAACCCCATTGTATTTATGTGTGACGTGGTCTTACGAGATACCTTTGTTTTCAAAGGATTTGGATAACCGTAATATTTTAAATTGACTATTTTTTCTCACGCTGGTTTTCCAGACTGACTCGGGTGTTATTTTATTATAATGCTCGGGTCAGACCGAGTATTACAGATTCAGGTTAGGATGCTATGGAGCTCAGGAGACGAGCTGGAGGATTTTAGACGTATTTCACGTACTTGATTATATTCCGCTGTGTGTGTGTTAAACTGAATGTTCAGTATTTGTGAGGACAATTTATTATAAATGTCCAGATTGATTTGTTGATTATTGTACTCTGATGATGGTATGTGTATTAACAGTTACAGTTTACTTTTGTATAGAGATCTGTTATTATATATATATATATATTATGTCCCGCTTTGATTGTGAGATTTTTTGTTGTTGTTTCTGTTTTTCTTCTATCTCTTTTCTTCTTCAACCCAAATGATCTGGTATTTCCGGCACTCGATTGCTCGGCATGTTATATAGTGAATGTATTGATGTCAATTTTCGAGGGTCGAATATCTCGGTTTGTTACACCGCCACCCTCATATTTCTCCAATCATGGCGAATCTAGACGCCTCTGACATGAACCAACAACATGGATGCACTCCACTCGACCTACTCTACACGCTGCAACTTCCCGATCGACGAATCGTTGCAAATCCACCATTGATCTTGAAACCCTAGTATGGACGGTCGAGAATTCTTCATTGATTTCTGGACAAACCGAAACTCGATTGCAAAAATGAATTGCAGACGCAGATTATGTTCGTCGAGAGCTTCGCGATGATATATTATGTGATAGGGTTTGAGCAGTTTGGATTTTGGAGTTTGATTTGGAATCAGTAATTAGGGTTTTGAGGTGTCAGCCATTGAGAAGGAACAGATGAGATAGAAAAATGGATGTACAGACAATGAAATAAAAGACTGCTAGGGTTTATAACATCCTATACATAGACAGAGATGGATAAGAATGTATGGAACTGATCGAATTGGGTCGAAATGATAACAAAGACCCGAAAAGCCCATTTCATTCCCGAAACGAAAGTAGGTCATCCAATATATCAAAATAGAGGTTTTCAATATTTTTAAACTCAATGGAACTAGCTTCACACTCTAATTCCATCGTATATAGAAGTTAGCTTTTAAAATCAAATTATATTCATTTAAATTCATTTAATTGATTTCTACGCATTTCGAGCTCGCACGATCGATCGATAAGTTTGATTGCTACGAAACTTAAAATCCTACACTAATTCATTGTTACTGATTCGATGAAACTAGTTTCGTCGAACTCCGAGACAGTGCCCAAAAAGACAAATTTTCACGTTAATTAAATAAATTATTATTTCAAAATCAATTTAATCACTTTTAAATTCTAAATTAAAAGTTAACAATTTTCATCATTCTTGATTACACAGAAATTAATAATCTATTACGAGACAGTTTTCCATGTTAATAATAAATTAATTTATTTTGAGCTACATTCTTATTATTAAATCAACCAATACCTTATGAAATGTATTGAACATAGGTTTTTATCTTATTATCCTCATACTCTTCAATTTGCATCTTTTCTTACATTAACCACAATATTTAATTACATTTAATTACATTTAATTACATTAATTACCAATTCAATATTCAAACGGACTAATTAATGAGATGAGGAAAAACCAATTGTTATAACTTAGTAATCCATATTTATTAATTTATTACAAACAAAATTATAAATCTACTTACAAATAGCTAATTTCATATTCTATATTTAAACCACTTTCAATTAAATTACATACAATTTCACCATTAAATACAACATTTAATTAATTTCTTGTTTACAATTATAACCAAACTAACTTTACAATAATTTCAATTGATTGAAATTACATTAAAATAGTTATCAATAACATTCAAACAATAATCTTAAATTATATTCTAATTATTTTTCTCATTAATAAATCATAAATTTTAATTTCTCATAATATTAAGTTCCAAACATCTTATTAAATTGAATATTTTTAATTACCAAAAATACGGGTCGTTACAATCTCCCCCACCCAAAACTTTTCGTCCCCGAAAAGGAACAGGAAAGAATCAAGTGGTTTGATATAATTTTATTCAAAATAATAAATTTGTAAACAATTAAACTTACATATTTAAGTTCAATATAAATTGGAAAAATAACTCAACTTCTACAAAAAAATTCTAGGTCCTAAATCTACAAAAAAATTCGGCAGAGTATCCTTTGCGCAGTTAGTTCCAAAAAATAATAATATCAATAATTACATTATATATATCATATTTCAATAATAAAACATCCTAAACCATGGGAAAAACAATAAAATACCGTTTCAAAAACCGTAATTCGAAAACATACATATTTGTCGGGTAAACAAACTTTATTTATAAAACCAAAAGCAGTAGCTATTGCCTCCATAAACCTGTATTTCACTTATATAATCCAAAAGAGTTAAAATTATGTGAAAAGAGTAATATATTAGTGGTTTCAGTTTATAGCACAAACAACATACAATATATAATAATCATATGCAAACAAAAGCAGTACACCCATTACATGCAACTAAAGAATCCATCACACATCCATAGCAACCAAAACTAATGGTTTGTCCAGGCTTAGAAACTTTTCATAGTACAAGGGTGATAAATAAATTACCAAGTGTACCTTACGCTCAGCAGCCTTAGATAATTACTTAATAGATTATTCACACAACCTCAAATAATTTGAAGTACCATTTTTCGAACTCCCCATAAGCCAAACAAAGAATTTCAATATTATTTAAATTTGCATGATGTACATAAATCTTTTGTTCACAATATCAATTCTAATCGCTTGCTTAAATACACACATTTTACTATTGAACTAGTATCATTAACCGGACACTCTAATGCCGACTTTGATCTGATTTCTTGATTAGAAATCTCCATTCTCCATGCATAGCCATCAACTATGATAGAAAACTTCAATCCATATCAAAAATTCCTATCAAATGTTCGCCGTCAAGAATCAAGCGAAAAATCCTAGTTCGGACTGGTGTGAATTTGCACAAATCATGTATTCAAATTTGAATCAGAACTGTTATGCAAATAAAATAATCTACCCACAACTTATATATTTAATTTTATTGGTTTCTTTTCACATCATTTACTTTTCATTTATTTTAATTCATTCATAGAAGGTCATCTTTTGTTAATTTACATTCATTACTTACATAATTATTTTCCATTAGATATTTACTGTTAGCACCAAAATTGGTCACTAACCTCGTAGAGGAAGATTGTGTAGAGATATAAGTGATGAACATAAATTAAACAGAGAAGACAATGCTAATTTAAATGCAGAAAGTAAGAACACCAAATTTATAGTGGTTCAGCGTAATTGCCTACATCCACTTTGAGATTAAACTTTATTGATCTTTCTTCTTGTTGATTACAAATACAATTCGTGAATCAAATGCTTGAATGAAGTTGTTAAGTGGAGAAGATGAGTCTCAAAAATGGCAGAGTCTCCCCGGTGTTCTCTCCCCCCAAAAAAAAGGATCCTCTTCACTGTGACCCTGCCCCTCTATTTATAGACAAAGATGGGCTGGACTTCCCAAGTGGGCTTGGTAGCCGATCGCTCTAGCCCAGGTGTAGTGTTCGCTGCTTGCCGAACCAGGCATGCCGAACGTCATAATGCCGAACGGTCCTCCCTATGCTGAACGGTCCTTTCTATGCCGAATGGTATGTCTGATGTGTGGAGAGTGCAAGATGGTTGCAGTTGGAGCCGAACGTAACTCTGTTTGAAGCTCTTGACCGAACAATGCTCCCTGACCGAATGATAGTGTCATGTTGAATGATTAGGTACACCGAGCGTCTCCCGGATGCCGAGTATTTCCATTGTCGAGTACTCCTGTTGGATGCCGGGTGCTCTCGTTTCTCGGATGCCGAGTACTCCCGTTGCCGAGTACTCCTGTTACGCCGAACACTCCTGTTGCCAAGTTCTATTGATGCCGAGCGCTAGCTGACGCCGAGCAGTCTTGTATGCCGAGTACTACTGTATGCTGAGTACTATCTGACGCCGAACAATATGGATGCTGAGTACTTCGCCGAGTACTCCTAGATGCCGGACATTCTATGATGCTGAGTTCCACTAGGAAGCCGAGTACTTCGCCGAACACTCCTAGATGCCGAGCACTCTCTGACGCCGAGTGCTACCTGATGCCGAGCACTAGTTGCCTGGTCAAATCTCCATGAAACATTTAAAATCAGTAATGAATAAGTTCTTAATGTATTACATATGTTTCTTACAGTTTAATTCACATTTATTATTATATATAACTTGCTTAATAATCATTAATGAATCATTATTCAGGTTCACTTATATTCAGCTCACATTTATTCCTTTATATATAGTATCATTTAATATTAATCTATTTATGAACCATTTGTAAATTATTCCAAAATATTTTCTTATGTTTATAAACATTTTACAAGATTCGTTTCCTTTCACAAACATTATTCAAGTTTATAATTATCTTGAAAGCTACAACTTAACTTATAACATTCTTTGCACTTACTTTTTAATTTCCAATCAATTTACAAGATATGGCCCTATATTTGTTTACTTTCTTAAGTTCACATCATTTCCTTAAATAGTATTTCACTTTTACTATTCAATTTATTATTATGCATTTTAAAGCATTAACTTAAGTATATAACATTCACTATAACTCTTAATTCCTTTATTTATAAACATATGTTCATTTTGAAGCATTTTTGTTATTAAGCTTTTACTTGTATAATATTCTACTACATATTCATATTTAATATTACAACTTTTTAACATCTCTGGTATTATGTATGTCTTTAGAAAGTAATTGAGTGTTATACAAATTTATCTTATTCATTTTAGTTAACAAAAATGTTCAATAATTTACATCTTCTAAATTTCATTATCTTTTTATTTACAAGTGACAAATCTCCAATTCCTTTATAGTTTCATTAAACACTTAGCTTCTAATTTCTTATTACTCATTTTAGAAGTTTCCACTATTAAAATTTCACTTTATTTCTACAACTAGAAATCATTAATTAACAGGAACTTAAGAATTCAAATACCGGGTTCATTTCTAATCACTTGAAATAACATATATGTATATCTTTTTATATCAAATCATACTTAGAAAGCTAAAATTAAAAATTGTTTCACCAAAACAACTATGTAGCAAGGCTACTATAGTGGTTTTCCTACTTTGAAACTCGAAAATGAAAGTTGATGATGCCGCGATCATCACCGAAATTATTTCCAACGATAGAAGAGGAGAGTACAGAATCTGTTTCCTTTCAAAAATTCTTTGAAAACATTTCTTTCAAGTGCCTTTTGAAAACATTTTGAAGACATTTCTATTTGCAAATACTTTCAAATAATAATGATACTATTTTTCCAAACCTTTGAAAACCAAATTCAAAACGCCGGAATCTAAATTCTCAAATTTTCAATTTATATTCATTTTACTTTAAATCATATTTTACAAACCATATTTATAAAATTACACTTCTTATAACATACAATAGTTAATGGTTTCAATAACCTTCACTAACCAACCAATAAAATAATTAAATATTATCATTTACTAACATCCAACACAACAAAATAACATAATCAATTTATGAAAAATTATATATATATTTATATATACAAAATATAATACTAGGTAAAATTATTTCATTTACCTATTTCAAAAACAATATTGTGTTGGTCTACTCTATTAAGTGTTTAGAAATCCCTATCGGTTCCATAGCGTCCTATGTACCGACCATAATTTATAAATACTAAACATAACAAATTAACATAATAGAAAACATTTTTTATAGCACTAACAAATACGCTCTCTCATATATATACACTCAGACTCATTCTAGGGTATTAATAAACCTATCTCTAATGAGTTTAACCCCAAACAGGCTAAGGTATCTCTAAACCAAAGCTCTGATACCAACTGTGATGACCCACCTTTTTGGACGATTTAAGTTGACAATAAACCACACATGTCTAACACAAACCATTCAAAAGGGTGGGTTATCAATGGAGTTTAATAAGAAAATAAGAGAAAAGATGGAAAATAAAACACAAAATCTCGTAGCGACAAAATATAATAATCAAATAAACAGTTCATGAAGTTGTTTTACAATACATTTGATTACACAATTTTTACAACATAATTAGAGTACAATCAACAACATACCAAAATAACGCAGTGGAATAATACTAATAATACGGTCAAGAAAACTCCATCTTCATCTTTAGGTAATAGTGTCTTCAAACACTAGAATACTCAGGCTGACCCGAGCGCAATGAAAAGACAAAACACTCGAGTCAGAACTAAAATTTATTATGTAAGTAAAATCAACAACAAGTAAATATGAGTGTAATAGCTTTAGAGATGTTTACGGGATTTAACATTTCCTATCCAGTGTATAACGTGCGTTCAATAACTTAAGAGATATTATGGGATTTCCATCTCCTAGGGATCCGTTAAACTATCTATATGTAGTAAAATACGCTACATATGTAGTGTCTATCAGTAATGTAAAGTATTAAAATAGCAATAAGGCTTTACATTGATCCCCATTAACACATTTTTAAGCAGGTAGTCTATGCAGGTCCTGTAATACAACCAGTAACGTCGGTAGCTAGTGAACCCCTATAGGTACCATACTAAAACAAAATCGTAGTGGGCGCGAATAAAGATAAAGGGTATGACAAGGTACATGAGGCGATGCACAAGGTACGATACTACCGTTTTGTGTTTCCTGATTGGTGGTAACCCCTAACGGCCCACTGCATCCAACACCCCCAAAAAAATCAAATCAAGGTGCACTGATCAAGCCAATATTAATATAGTAATACGAAGAGGTGTGTTCGCTAGAGGTAGCTAGCCTCGTTGGTCAGGTATGGCTCTTATTTTAGTCATTTCAAATTGATACAAGTGTCGGGGTAGGCCTGGCAACGGATGCTTTCGGATGCTGATAGTGCCATATCCGCATCCGCATTTGCATTCGAAATCATTTTCGGATATCAGATATCTACATCCGCGGATATGGACGGATATCAGATAATTATCCTATCCGCTAACGACCAATAAATCAAGAATTGTAAAATGAAAATTTTAGTTTAACATAAATATGTTTCAATCCCATTGATTATAAAAGTGTTCAAATTAACAAATATGATGATAATAAATAGTTTCGAGCAGTTAATAAGCATTAAGCGAATATAATATAAACTACTAAATTTATAAAATAATAAATAAATTTCTTTCACTGCACTAAAATACACATAATTTGAACCATAATTTTGACAAAAGCCAGACGGATAATTTTCGAATGCGGATGTACCCGCATCCGCATCCGTTTTTTCGGATATCGGATATTTATCCGCTTTTCGGATGCAAACAAATTTCGGATTTTTTGGTTATCCATTGACAGCCCTATGTTGGGGTCATCCACCATCGTTTTCTTTCTTGAAATCCAGCAAACGCCTCCAATTTAACCTCTACATTCTGGATATCATCCACTATGTACACGGTAGTTAAAGTGGTTCCAATATTGACAAAAAGTATGCCAATATGAGGCCCCGACCTCTTTAACAATCAAACGTCATTTTTGACACCGGTTGGTTCTTTTACTTTAACGACCTGGTATTTGGAACCATTCAAATCGACAATCATACACTCATGTCGGACTTGAATTTCTCAAAACAACAAATTGTTAATTTATATTTGGCAAAACTTAGCATATACAGTAAATAAAATCAATCACAGAATCATAGAGGAATAACAATAAGCAGCGGAATAAATAAATAGTAGTTCATGAAGCTACTATAGAACATCAAAGTTTAAAACAAAATACAACAAAAATCTCAAATACAGAGTAGTTACTAATACAAATGCTAATGGCAAGTCTGAACATAAACAACTGGGATAAACAGAAATAATTGGAAAGCTAAATAGACAAGGACAGATCTTCAAGAAAAGCTCCAAGCTCCGAAAGTGAGTCTCAAATGCCGGGACACTCAGTCTGACCCGAGCATAAAGCAAAACACAAAACACTCGAGTCAGGATTAACATTCTTATACTAGTAAATTCAACTCAAGTGAAATGTCAACTGAAATACAAATATCTTAAAGGATGTATGGGATACCCATCCTCTAAGGATCCGTTAAACTATCTACATACATAGTACAATACGCTACCTAGATAATGTCTACAATAAAGTAAAATATTAAAATAGCGTTAAGGCTTTACCCATATGCCCCTTAACACATTTTTATATATTCCTGTAGTCTATACAGTACCGTAATTCCTCCATAAACTGGAGGGCTATCAGAGGGCACTCCATAGGTACGGTACAAATCAAACTTGTAGAAGGCGCGATAAGGCATGTGACAAGGCACGTGAGGCAATGCCAGGGTAGGATTCTACTGTTTGCACTCCCGGACCGGTGGTAACGCATAGCAGCTACTATCGCCCACCTTGAGACACACTCCCAAATCAAAGGTGCACCCAATCAAATCAAATGGTAATAGAATGGTATCGAAGAAGCATGCTCGATCGGAGGTGCGACCTACTTGGCCCGGTATAGCTCCTGTTTTAACCACATCAAGCTGACTTGCGGGAGTCAGGGCTGCGTTAATACCTCATACAGAATCGTCGCCAAACCATCTTACTTTATTCTAGAATCTCCACCACGTACACAGTTGTTAAAGTGGTTTTCGGTATTGGTAGAGAGTATGACAATATCCGATCTCGGTCTCTTTAACAACCAAACGCTTGTTTCACACCGTGGTCATTTACATTTCAAATAGTTCATACTTCATATCAAAATATCATATTCATTTCAAAATCATATCACATTCAAAATATTATTCACTTTCGAAATCATATCACTTTCGGAATCATAACCACAAAATAGTTTAAACCATCATATCAAAATTTTCGCATTTAAATCCATTAAATCTAAATCACAATAGTTCCAACTTAAACAGTTTAAATATTGGAAATAGTTTATATATATAGAAATAGTTATAAATTAAAAATAGTTTATATATAAAAAATAGTTTATATATATATAAATAGTTATAAATTAAAAATAGTTTATATATCAAAAATAGTTTCTATATTAAAAATAGGTTATAGATACAAATAGTTTATATATTAAAAATATTTTATATATTATATATATATATATAAAGTAGTTTCAAATATGAATTGTTTCTTCTAATTTCACAAATCAATTCAAATCAATTTTTGTTCCAAAATTCAACTCAAATCAATCTCAGTTCAACCATTTCGATAAAAAGGGTTAAAGGTTCAATTCAAATTCTCATTAAAGCCATTTTAGTTTATATCGATTTCAAATCCAGGTTTCAGCTACAAATTTAAATCACTTTCAATTCAATAAGTTTCAAAGTTTAAATATTCAAATTATTGCAATAACTCAACTTGATAAATTTCATTTATATTTCAAAGTTCAACTTTAATTTTATTTAAATTTGAAAATATCACTTAATCATTTTTATTTAAACATTTACACATAATCTAAAATTCAAATTTAAATCAAATTAAATATTCAATTTCAATTATATTTAATTCTAAAATATTCACCTAATCACTTTTATAAGCATTTAAATAAAACCTCAAATTACAAATTTAAATCAAACTTAAATATTCAATTTTATTTAAATTTGAAAATATTCATTTAATCAGCTTTACATAAATCAAGTTATAAAATCGTACCTTTCAAACTTTCAAAATCAATAAGTTCCAATCAATTCTTATTTATATTCAATTCTCAAACAAATTAAATTACAAATTAATTTAATCTATCATCCCAACCTTTATTTATTAAAGTTATTACAAAATCTATTTTCAAAATATTAACATAAATTTTAAATAAATATTCTAAACATAATATATATACTACTTAAATTAAATCTTATTATTAAACTTATTTTCTATTAAATCTTATTATATATTTTTAAAAATAATAAAATTTTAAGTAAACTTTCAAAATTTACATTTTTCAAAACTAACTTATAAATTTAAAATTTCCCAATATATAAATTTAAAAAAATCTAAATTTTACACATATAAAATAAATTTATATATTATATTTTAAAAATTAATATTTATTAAAACCCATATATTTCTTTTCAAAACCTTGGAAATCATTTTTCAAAAATAGACCAACGTTGTCCGTATATAATTTTCTATCCTATGATGAAGTGATATGGATATTTATCATTTCAATCCGCAATAATTTAAATTTACGGGTATATATCGTTTCAACCCGCAATCCAAAATTTCAAAATCAATTAACATCGCTTGGGTTATCATTTCAACCCATAATGATTTTCCCCTAATATATAATATCGTTCGGGTATGTATCATTTCAACCCATAGGGAATTTCTAAACTAATAGGGAACTTGCAGAGTGAGAACAAATATGATAATAACATCTCAACAACAGGCATATATTATCAGTAACAAATCAAATATAATATATACAACAGGTTATGGTGTCATATGTCATAGGTAAAAATTTGCAGAAAATGGCATATCATATTTAACAATTAAATAACTAACAATTCAAATTTAGCAACATATTTCAATCGTCATTTCATTTGAATTGAATTTACTAAATATAAGAATGTTAATCGTGAGTGATCGCTCACCTTTCGTGGCTGTGGAAAACACAATGACGAAGAACAATGCAACAGACATGGCATGAATCAGGCACGACAAGTCAATGATCTGCGACAAGCACAAAAGCAGATTTAGCTCGAGAATTCGATGAAAACAAATATATATATATATATGCAATATATACATTTGTTTTATAGATATTAAAAGGAACAATTATATGTATATTTGTAACACATATAACTTCTGTCAGCAATATAAATGCAATAGATATACCTCCTGTCGACAAATCTACATATGCAATATTTATACATAACACATACAAGCTTAGATTGAAATGGACAAAATATATATACGTGCCATATAAATTCCAGTCATAAATAGATATAGGCAACACACACACACACACACACATATATATATATATATATATATATATATATATATATATACCAAACAAAGCACAGAGCTCATAGAAATCAAAACAAAGCACAAAGCTTATATGTCAAACGATGCAACATATATATATATATATATATATATATATATTCGAAAAATATATATATTTCTATCAACATATATATATGCACAACACATATATTCTTTGAATACAGTCACATACTATATATGCGCAACACATATATAAGTAAATAACACAGACAAGTCAATGATGCGACATATATATAAGTAAATAGATGCTCATATATGAGTTCGAAGTATATATATATATAATTACTAAGACAAAGATCCAAGACAAGCATAGAGCGCACAGATGTATGAAAATGCAAAATTTATATTCAAGAAATATATATAACTTCATATAAATATATATATTTCGAATAAATGCACAGCAGAGGGGGTTCAAGTTTGGCCAAAGAGATAAGGCAGGGGTCGGCTACTAGTGGTAGTGGTGGTGGATCTGGAATGGGCGAGGCGGAAATGGCTGTGGCGATGTGAAGATGGTGGGCTTGGGTCTTCTTGGTGTCATTTAGGAGGGTGCTTCGGGTCTGTCAAGGGTTGTGGAGTTTGGACTTCATGTGGAGTAGTAGGCCTGCAGGTTTGTCGATCTACGGCTACGGGGTTTGAACGGGAAAAGGAAAGGGAATGGGTGGATCTCGGCTAGCCACTGCGTGGAGTGTCGTGTGGCCCCAAGGAGTGCGGAAGGCATGGGGTGATTAGAGTGGGAAGGAATGGAAAGTGGGCGGACGTTAATGGTGGATGGGGTTTTTATGGTGGTGGCTGCTACACTCGGTGATGGTAGTGGGTTTTGGTGTGCGGTCTGACATGGTGGAAATGAAGGGGTCGGATCGGAGGGTGGTGCAAGGGTGGGTGAATGAGCGGTTGGTGGAACAAGAGGCAAAAAGTGGTGAGGTGACAAGGAGGGTTGGCGTGAGAGGTGAATCGGCAAAGGGAAGGTCGCGAGCAGGCTTTGTAAAATAAATGGACGTGCAGACCATAGATATGCCTTTATATATTTTCAATGAAACAGAGAAGAGCAAAAGAATCATGAGTAACATAAACATATATTTTAAAATTGGGAATAGTGAAAGTTGATATTAATTTATGGAATATAAAAGGGTAATGGCCATTCATTTTCACGGTGGGTAACGAATGGACACATGGAATTCAAAAGGCTCAAAACGGTACCGATACTGTCAACCGTTTCACAGATTCCGCCATCCACCAGACGCCGAAACACACAAATGAATATACTGTGGGGATCTGCACAACGAGATGAACAGAATGGTATACAGATATCAGCGATACGACCATCCTATCAAAGGTCGACATTCGTTGCCAAAATGCTGCTAAAATGCCGAAAATAAGATAACGGGGCTATAACAATCCAAATTTGGCGAAACGAAATATGACATCTCACTTAGAAAATGATTTATATTTTATTATATAAAAATATTCAGATTTCGAAAACATTTTATTTTCATCAAATTAAATGATTTTAAATTGAAAATGTAAAATTACACAATAAAATAAACTTATATATTTTCTGATGAAAATCTAACATTTGCTACGTTTAAATAGACGCATACCAAATATCAAATTTTCATTGCAAAAAATTAATTATATATTTAATTTTATGAAAGTTCAATTAATTACGTTATTAAAAATCGTTAAAAATCTCAGGTCGTTACACTCTCTCCCACTCAAAACATTTCATCGTCGAAAAGGGATGAGATAGGAGAATGGAAGCAAACAGAAAGGAAAGATAGATTCAAAATTCATAACATCAAATACAACAATTAATTCAAAACCATATAAATTTCATTTTTGGACGTCTTATTACTTACATTTATATTGTATACTATTCAATTACATTCAGATTTTTCTGAGGTAAGTTTTATAAATGTTTTTGAGTGTAATTGAGCACTATACAAATTTACCTATTATTTACAACATTTCTTTTCAGCAAAAATTTAGTTTGAACATTTTTATTACTAAAACTCTTGTATAACCTTTAATTACATTTTCACACTAACATTTAACTTTTTTAATATTTCAGGTAAGTTATATATGTTTTAGAATGTAATTGAGTATTATACAAATAAATTTTATCCTCGTTCAACTATTTCAAGTTGTTTATATTTCATTTCTTATTTTAGACACTCCAATTATTCAAAATTCTTGATTCATTTCAATTATTGAAAACCATTACTTAACATAGAATTTAATAGTTAAATTTCCAGTTTCACTTCAAACCATTTTGAAATAAATATGTACGCACATATATTTTATACATCAAATCATACTCAAGAAAATTCAAATCAAATCCATTTTCCAAAACAAAAAGTGTAGCAAAGCTACTAAGTGGTCTCTCCACTCTAAGACTCGAAAATGATTTTCGATGATGCTGCAGTCATCACCAAAATTATTTTCCAGCGACGAAAGAGGAGAGGACTGGCTTACTTCTTTATTTATTAAAATTCTTTGGAAACAATTTCCATTCAAAAATACTTTTAAATGATATATTTTTCCCAAAACTTTGAAAACCAAACTTTTGAAAAACACCAGAAATTTAATTCTTAAATCCTTAATTTAAATTAATTTCATTTGCAAATCAGATTTATAAACCATATTTATGAAATTTCAACTTCTTATAACATACAACCATAGTTTATGGTTTTGAAGAACAATAAATGATAATCTAGTATTATCATTTCTAACAACCAATTCATTTAACCATCTAATTTAGAAAACCATACTTATATATATTTAATATAATTATACATAACTTTATTTCATTTACCAATTTCGAAAACAATAATGTGTCAGTTTGCTTTGTTCAAGTGTTTTGGAATTCCTATCGATAGTTTTGGCCAGACGAATCGATCGAAACCCAAAATTCAAACTTAACAACTCAAACACAATATAAAACATTTTATATCAATTACAAATACGCTCTAGGATGATTCAAGAATGCATTTAGAATAAGGATAGAGATTCAAATTTTGAGGGACCCTAATCAAAGAGAATTACAAACTACGAAGATAGGCTTGAAAGGAAGATAAGATAATTGAATTACAAAAGAGGAAAGATGGATAGACTTATATTAATCGCGGCGACCTTAACCGGGTCAACCGAGACTCAGAAAAGATGAGAATATTATCAACGAAAACCATGAAAAACTTGTTGAGAACATCGAGGAATTCACGATTCATAAGATCGACGACGAAGACAGGAGCATTGGTTAATCCAAAGGGCATGACTAACTATTTATAAAAACCATTCTCCGTTCGGAAAATTGTCGTTGGAATGCTCTCCTCGGCTACACGAAGCTGGTGAAAACCGATAGCCAGATCGAGCTCAGGAATAAAATTGATGCAGAATTCAATTTCCCGCACGAGGAGAAGAGAAGTAACTTCATCGAAAACATCAGGATAATTCCTGACTATTGGGTGGGTCAAGATCGCTAGACTAAGAATCAACCGATAAGATAAAACTGCCTGCACAATCCCGAGGCATTCGATGATCACAAGAGAATTACCCTGATCGTCTACTAGGGAAACGGTTCGGGCTTTGCAAGAATTAATAGCATCATAACCGAGGACATAGAAATCTCCGGTGAATGGACGCCTGTTTTAAAGGAGTTTCACCCTTTACAAATCATAGAGAGGTTGGCGGGACCGCCGATGGAATTAGTAACGCATAAGGATGAAATTGCCAGTTGAGGTTGGCAAGATGAACTCAAATTTATTACAGAGGTCAACAAAAATAGAGCTATGGGATGCTCCAGTATCAAAAAGAACACGAACAGGAAAGACAAGAATGGATTTTAGAACAAAGGGAAAGTTCCAAAATTTGAGAGAAATCCTACTCTAGGAGGATCCTAACTAAGAATTTCAAGCTCAAACGAATATGATCCTACAATTGATTCTACTCGTTCTAAGGTATCACTACCGTATCTCTAATGAGTTTCTACTCCATATGCTAAGTTTTTCCTAAACAAAGCTCTGATACCACATGTAATGACCTGGTATTTCGAACCATTCAAATCGACAATCATCCACTCATGTCGGACTTGAATTGCTCAAAACAACAAATTGTTAATTTATATTTCGCAATAGCATATACAGTAAATGAAATCAATCACAGAATCACAGACACAGAGGAATAATAATAAGCAGCAGAATAATTAAATAGTAGCTCATGAAGCTACTATAGAACATCATAGTTTAAAACAAAATACAATAGAAAACTCAAATACAGAGTAGTTACTAATACAAATGCCAATGGCAAGTCTGAACATAAACAACTGGGATAAACAGAAATAATTAGAAAGCTGAATAGACAAGGACAGATCTTCAAGAAAAGCTCCAAGCTCCGAAGGTGAGTCTCAAATGTTATGGCACTCAGTCTGACCCAAGCATAAAGCAAAACACTCGAGTTAGGATTAACATTCTTATACTAGTAAATTCAACGCAAGTGAAATATCAACTAAAATACAAATAACTTAAAGGATGTTTGGGATACCCATCCTCTAAGGATCCGTTAAGCTATCTACATACATAGTACAATACGCTGCATAGATAATGTCTACAATAAAGTAAAATATTAAAATAACGTTAAGGCGTTACCCATATTCCCCTTAACACATTTTTATATATTTCCATAGTCTATACAGTACCGTAATTCCTTCATAAATTGGAGGGCTATCAGAGGGCACTCCATAGGTACGGTACAAACAAAACTCGTAGAAGACGCGATAAGGCATGTGACAAGGCACGCAAGGCAATGCCAGGGTAGGATTCTAACGTTTGCACTCCCGGACTGGTGGTAACGCATAGCAACTACTACCGCCCACCTCGAGACACACTGCCAAATCTAAGGTGCACCCAATCAAATCACTAAGTAATAGAATGGTATCGAAGAAGCATGCTCGATCGGAGGTGCGACCTCACTTGGCCCGGTATAGATCCTGTTTTAGCCACATCAAGCTGACTCGTGGGAGTCAAGGCTGCGTTAATACCTCATACAGAATCGTTGCCAAACCATACTACTTCGTTCTAGATTCTCTACCACATACATAGTTGTTAAAGTGGTTTCGGTATTGGCAGAGAGTATGAAAATATCCGATCCTGGTCTCTTTAACAACCAAACTTTTATTTCATACTGTGGTCTTTTACATTTCAAATAGTTCATACTTCATATCAAAATATCATATTCATTTCAAAATCATGTCACTTTCAAAATCTTATTCACTTTCGAGATCATATCACTTTTGGAATCATAACCACAAAATAGTTTAAACCATCATATCAAAATATTCACATTTAAATCCATTAAATCTAAATCACAATAGTTCCAACTTAAACAGTTTAAATATTGGAAATATTTTATATATATAGAAATAGTTATAAATTAAAAATAGTTTATATATATAGAAATATTTATAAATTAAAAATTGTTTATATATCAAAAATAGTTTATATATTAAAAATAGGTTATAGATTAAAATAGTTTAAAATATTTTATATATTAAATATATATATATAAAGTAGTTTAAAATATGAATTGTTTCTTTTAATTTCACAAATCAATTCAGATCAACTTTGGTTCCAAAATTCAACTCAAATCAATCTCAGTTCAACCATTTCGATAAAAAGGGTTAAAGGTTCAATTCAAATTCTCATTAAAGCCGTTTTAATTTATATCGATTTCAAATCCAGGTTTAAGCTACAAATTTAAACCACTTTCAATTCAGTAAGTTTCAAAGTTAAATATTTAAATTATACAATAACTCAACTTGATAAATTTCATTTATATCTCAAAGTTCAACTTTAATTTTATTTAAATTTGAATATATTCACTTAATTTTTTTTATTTAAACATTTACACATAATCTTAAATTCAAATTTAAATCAAATTAAATATTCAATTTCAATTATATTTAATTCTAAAATATTCACCTAATCACTTTTATAAGCATTTAAAAAAACCTCAAATTACAAATTTAAATCAAAATTAAATAATCAATTTTATTTAAATTTGAAAATATTCATTTAATCACCTTTAATTAAATCAAGTTATAAAATCATACCTTTCAAAATCTCAAAATCAATAAGTTCCAATCAATTCTTATTTATTTTCAATTCTCAAACAAATTAAATTACAAATTAATTTAGTCTATCATCCCAACCATTATTTTATTAAAGTTATTACAAAAATCTATTTTCAAAATATTAATATAAATTTTAAATAAATATTTTAAACTTATTATATATACTAATTAAATTAAATTTATTAAATTAAATCTTATTATTAAATTTATTTTATATTAAATCTTATTATATATATTTAAAAATAATTAAATTTTAGGTAAAATCTTAAAATTTACATTTTTCAAAACTAACTTATAAATTTAAAATTTCCCAATATAAAAATTTAAAAAAAATCCAAATTTACACATATATAAAATAAATTTATAAATTATATTTTAAAAATGAATATTTATTAAAGCCCATATATTTCTTTTCAAAACCTTGGAAGTCATTTTTCAAAAATAGACCAACGATGTCCGTATATAATTTTCTATCCTATGGTCAAGTGATATAGATATTTATCATTTCAATTTGCAGTAATTTAAATTTACGGGTATATATCATTTCAACCCGCAATCCTAAATTTCAAAATCAATTAAAATCGCTTGTGTTTATCATTTCAACCCATAACGATTTTCCCCTAATCTATAAGATCGTTCGGGTATGTATCATTTCAACCCATAGGGAATTTCTAAACTAACAGGGAACTTGTAGAGTGAGAACAAATACGATAATAACATCTCAACAACATGCATATATTATCAGTAACAAATCTAATATAATATATACAACATGTTATGGTGTCATATGTCATAGGTAAACAATTGCAGAAAATGGCATTTCATATTTAAAAATTAAATAACTAACAATTCAAATTTAACAACATATTTCAATCGTCATTTCATGTGAATTGAATCTACTAAATATAAGAATGTTAATCATGAGTGATCGCTCTTCTTTCATGGCTATGGAAAAACGACGAAGAACAATGCAATGGACATGGCACGAATCAGGCACGGAAAGTCAATGATCTGCGACAAGCACAAAAGCAGATTTAGTTCGAGAATTCGATGAAAACAAATATATATACATATGTAATATATATATATATATATTGGTTTTTTAGATATTAGAAATTATATGTATATATGTAACATATATAACTTCTGTCAACAATATAAATGCAACAGATATACTTCCTGTCGATAGATCTACATATGCAATATATATACATAACACATACAAGCTTAGATTGAAATGGACAAAATATATATACGTGCCATATAACTTCCAGTCATAAATAGATATAGGCAACACATATATATACCAAACAAAGCACAGAGCTTATAGAAATCAAAACAAAGCACAGAGCTCATGTGTCAAATGATGCAACATATATATATATATATATATATATATTCGAACAATATATATACTTCTGTCAACATATATATATATGCACAACAAATATATGCTTTGAAGACAGTCACATACTATATATGCGCAACACATATATAAGTAAATAACACAGACAAGTCAATGATGCGATATATATATAAGTAAATAGATGCTCATATATGAGTTCAAACTATATATATAATTTCATATATATATATATATATCTATATTTACTAAGACAGAAATCCAAGACAAGCACAGAGCGCATAGATGTATGAAAATGCAACATGTATATTCAAGTAGTATATATATAACTTCATATAAATATATATTTCGAATAAACGCAAAGCAGAGGGGGTTCAAGTTTGGTTAGAGGAACAAGGCAGAGGTTGGCTACTAGTGGTGGTGGTGGCAGATCTGGAGTGGGCGAGGCGGAAATGGTTGTGGCGATGTGGTGATGGTGGGCTTGGGTTTGCTTGGTGTCGTTTAGGAGGGTGCTTTGGGTCTGTCAGGGGTTATGGAGTTTGGACTTCACGTGGAGGAGGAGGGCTGCAGGTTTGTCGATCTACAGCTATGGGGTTTGAACGGGAAAAGGAAGGGGAATGGGTGGATCTCGGCTAGCCATTGCGTGGAGTATGGTGTGGCCACAAGGAGTAGGGAAGGCATGTAGTGATTAGAGTGGGAAGGAATGGACAGTGGGTGGACGTGAATGGTTGTGATGCCCCACCTCTATACTCACACTAACCAAGGACACTACTGGGTAATGCCGTCAATTAGTACGAAGAATAAGGCTGTTGAGGAGCGACCATTTGTGTAATTGCTTTGTGCGAGTACCGATATGTCAGATAGTATGCCATGCATTGTTAATCCTCTTTTGTTTGTGACTTAAAACCTACGACATAACGACTTAAAGAGGCCACCGACTCAATGGGTTGCGACCTAAGGCAGTTACGACTTAAAGTATGAACCAACTTAACAGGCTACGACCTAAGGAAGCCTGCCGACTTAACAAATTGCGAGTTAACAAGGGCTACCGACTTAACAGCTTAGCAACCTGTGGGAACTTACGACCTACCGAGTTAAGGAGGTTCCGACCTAAGAGCTTACCGACTTAAGAAGATAACAGCTCAATGACCCAAGGAGTAACGGGTTAACTCTGTACCGACCTAAAAGCTCGCCGACTTAAGGAAACAAATGCAGTACTGCATCTTTTAGGTCGTTGCCGACTTAAAACTTATACTAAGTCGCGCATGACTTACTAACTCATTCAGAAGAGTCAGTTTCAACCAGAGTAAGCCAGATTCCTTATGTCGTCACCGACTTAGGATCCACGACTTAAGAGAAGTCTACGACTTAAAAGTCTAGACGACCTAAATACGTACGATCTAAAGAAAGTTGCGACCTAGCAACTTAAGGGATATAACAACATACAGCCCCATGACCTATGATAGGTCGCTGACGACCTAAGCAGGCAAAGACAAGATCAAAAGGGCAACCGGTATAAGGATTCCTTAAGTTGTCACCAACCTACGACTTACGACCTAACTTAGGTCGTCTCCGACCTAGGACTTGAAGAACAGAATCTCACCCAGAACCAATCCTATAAATAGAGCTCCAACTCCAACGAGCAAGGGACTTTTGGGCCGATCATTTCTCAAAGCGTCGATACTCTGCTGAACTCTCCACTCATTCAACAACTGAAGATCTTCAAACATTCGAGACACTACAACAAACTTGGAGAGGAATTCTCTACATCCAACACGGATTCATCGAGCTTCGTCATCGAAGTTTGAGCTAGTAGTCGAGATTGTCTTTGTGATCAAACTGTATTGTTTTCATAAGTGAATTGTATCGATTTGTAACCAGATTCAGTAATAAAGAGATTCAAAGTGGACGTAGGCTCGATCTCAAGCCGAACCACTATAAACTGCTGTCTTTTACTGCTTTTCTGCTATTTGACTGCTTAATTTCTGTTCCCGTCACACGGGTGGTGCTTTCACGACTATATTACACACACCGGGTGTTAGCGTTCACTTTTCAGCGTTAACATGCATTTCATTTCAAGAGGAAATCCGACATATACAATACAAACTCAAAGCTACTACACAGTGGCTATGTGGTCTTCGAAAACAAATATAAAATAAGCGTTACACAAATCAGTCATAGATATTCACATCACTAAGGCGGAAACATATATGAATATATCATATAGAAGTGTACATCAAAGTAGTGGTCATACAGGATCCACTACATCACAAAATAATAGGTACAAGTGCTAGACAAAAGAATATGTATACATCAAAGAGTCTCTATCTCGAATGTATAAAAGCAAAAACTACTGAGCTAAAGTAGTTAGCCAAAAGTCAGAAGCTAGTCCCTGCTAAGAAGTCAAGTGGAAGCACTTGTAACACCTCGGTCTGACCCGGGTAATATTTAAGAAGAAAAATAATAAATGGATCAG
Source organism: Allium fistulosum (assembly GCA_030737815.1). NCBI lineage: Eukaryota > Viridiplantae > Streptophyta > Magnoliopsida > Asparagales > Amaryllidaceae > Allium > Allium fistulosum. The sequence continues at coordinate 1,111,138,248 of CM060904.1, forward strand.
TCTAGCTATAAATATCATTCAAGATGAGATAGGATAAGAGATATGACAAAAATATATGATAACAATAATGTCATATTGTGACAAGTATATATTTGATAACAATGAAAATCATACAATATCTCAAATCTTCTCAAACACCAAAAAGAATGTCATATTCTTTAGCTTATTCACCAAACCTCAAATATTGACAAAACATATTAATGTCAATTCGCAAAAATTGGTGAAACACAAATTCTAGAAATCAATAATTAGAAATCTAGAAAACACAAAGGGGGAGGCTTATCATAAACGGAAGCATGAAAACTCACCAACACGTGTATCACAAACGGGACGCTATCCCATGAGTCGCTAACCCATAGAGTCGGTGCAACGACGTAGTACAACGGTACGCCCGAGGAACCTGAAACTCAAATAAGCCAGAACAACGATGTAATACAACAGTACGCCCGATGAACCGAACTCCACAAAAGACCATGGGTCGCTAGCCCACAAAAATGAGATGAAGCTCCATAGAACGGGGTATAGTCCCCCACGCGGACAAAGAGACATCGCATATTGCTAGTCTAAACCATAAAATGATCATCATTGATCAACAAAAAGTGTAAATTACACCAAGCTAGTAAATAGATGAGTTTAGCTTCATGTCCCATAACCACTGGCTTAATTTAAATATTTACGAACGAATTGTAGATTTTCACTCAAAAATTGTCATAAGATTTCAATCGAACAAGTCTAAGAATTAACCGGCCAAGTAAATGCAAGCGTTTCATACCGTTTGTTTTTCTAAGTCGTTTAATTGGATTTCTCGTACGAATGAGATAAAGGTTTGTATATACTAATAGATTGGAAAACGGTTTTAAAAACGAGCTTTGTATTTAAAAGTAGTGTTGAAATCGTTTTTGTGAAAGAGTTTGTGTATTTACTACTAGTATAGAAACCTTTGTATTTTAAAGTGACAAATCATAGAAACGATTGTAAAAACAATCTATCACCAAAAATTTACATTCGACAACATGAATTAAAACCATAAAAATCGATATCGAATCTATCAAACAGATATTTCCAAAAATCCAGAAAAGTGGTCATCGAAGTCGATAATAAATGACAACAACCAACCGGATCAACAAAAATCGACCAAAACGGAAATCCACTGAAAAATAGGTAAATTGACTGAATTAAACAACACCAGACGTCTGGTGGTTTTCCCAGACGTCTGAGCTGAGAATCTGGAAATTTTCTTCCAGGATCGCCCAGACGTTTGGGAATAACCTCAAACGTCTGAGCTGGAAATCTGGAATTTTTATTCTGTTGCCTTAGACGTTTGAGCATTTTACCAGACGTCTGAGCTGAAGCTCAAGGCATAATTTTCCTAGGCCATTGATGGCCAAATTATCTCGGAAGCGATCGAATGAGCAACGGTGGCTGGGCATTTATACCAAGCGACAACCCAACCCTATAGGCTCTTCAATACACTCTAAACAACATGTCCAAACATCCATAGTAGGATTTTATAGATTTTGACTTCAAAATACACAAAATTGGAAAGTTCACCAAACCAATTCAATTCCAAAGCAATTGGACAAGAAATATATGTTAGGAATTCATACCTAACAACAATGAAAGCTATAGACATAGATGTGAGTCTAAGAACTCGCCTTTAAATTCAAAAACAAGGAATGAGAAGCTCTAAAACAAAGCAAGATCAATCTCTCTTCAACTTTACTTCAAGAACCCTCAATCTATGATCAAATGCAAAGTTTTTCCTAAGTTAGGTTATAGGAAAAATCATGAATTGAAGAGGAATTGGGATGGAGAAGATGAAGAGCATGCTTACCTAAGCTTCTCCTTGATTTTGGAACTTGGATTTGAATTTCCTAATAATCTAGGGTTTAGGAATTTTAATCTCCTATCTTTTCCCCCATTTTTCTTTTTAGCTTGAGTGTTAGGAAATTATGAGTAGAATGAATGAAGAGGAGAGGAGTTAGGGGTGTTTTGTAGAAGTGTTTGGGTTACCCTGTTGGGTTAGTGGGCTAGAACACAAACCAAAGCCCAAAAAAAATACCAAAATCCTAATCAACTCTAAACATATCAATGTTTATACTCAAAAAAGTTGTAAACGTCGTTTTGAACTCAATGAAAGTGGTCTTGAGTCCGGATTTGACTGTTTAAGTATGAAATCGTAAAATATGCGGGTTGTCACAATGGTGGAGGGGTGTTTTGTGGTGGTGGCTGCTGCACTCGGTGATGGTAGTGGGTTCGGGTGTGCGGCCTGACATGGTGGAAATGTAGGGGTCAGATCGGAGGGTGGTGCAAGGGTGGGTGAATGAGAAGTTGGTGGAGGAAGACCCGAAAGGTGGTGAGGTGACAAGAAGGGTTGGCGTGAGAGGTGAATGGGCAAAGGGATGGTCACGAGCAGGCTTTGTAAAAAAATGGATGTGCAGACCGTAGATATGCCTTTATATATTTTCAATGAAACAGAGAAGAGCAAAAGAATCATGAGTAACAAAAACATATATTTTGAAATTGGGAATAGTGAAAGTTGATATTAATTTCTAGAATATAAAAGGCTAATGGCCATTCATTTTCACGATGGGGAACGAATGGACACAAGGAATTCAAAAGGCTTAAAACGGTACCGATACTGTCAACCGTTTCACAGATTCTGCCATCCACCGGACGCCGAAACACACAAATGAATATACTTCGGGGATTAGCACGACGAGATGAACAGAATGGTACACAGATATCAGCGATACGACCATCCTATCAGAGGTCGATATTCATTGCCAAAATGCTGCTAAAACGCCGAAAATAAGATAAATGGGGCTATAGCAATCCAAATTTGGCGAAATGAAATATGATGTCTCACTAAGAAAATGATTTGCATTTTATTATATAAAAATATTCATATTTCGAAAACATTTTATTTTCATCAAATTAACTGATTTTAAATTGAAAATTGAAAATTACACAACAAAATAAACTTATATTTTTCTGATGAAAATCTGACATTTGCTACGTTTAAATAGATGCATACCAAATATCAAATTTTCAATGCTAAAATTTAATTATACATTTAATTTTAAGAAAATTCAGTTAATTACGTTATTAAAATCATTAAAAATCTCAGGTCGTTACATTTACATTTTAAAACCATTCATATTTGATATCAATATATCGTATTCAATTCAAAATATCCTTCTTTTCAAAATCATCATATTTACTCAAATATGTCATTTTCACTTGAAAGTATCATTTCAAATTTCAACCTAGGTTATGACATCATTTAACCACATTTCGCTTTAAATCAACGATTTAAATATAAACATTCCAACTTTGCACAGTTTGAAATTTTAGAAAATAGTTTGACTAGTTATAAATGGTTTAAATAGTTTAAAAATAGTTTAATATAAAATGGTTTGAGTATTGAAATGGTTTATATAGTAAAATAGTTTGGAGAAATCAAAATATTTGGATATTAATAAAAATAGATTTTAAACAGTTTATATTAAAATAATTTATTTTGAAAATAATATCAAATCAAGCTATTTCTTTCCATTTCAACAAATTTTGGACCCATGTCCAGATTTCAGATCAACAAAGCTCAATTTCCAGTCTTTTGACTCAATTTCAAATTTTTGCTTCAAATCAACTTGATTCCAATTTCAATCCACAATAACTTCAATTATTGAAACATTCATTTTTAACTTCAAATTCGATTCAACACTTCAATTCAATGATTTAAATTTCAATTCAATTCTTATTTTAAACCATTTCAATTTCATGTCCAATTTCAATTTACCAATTTAAAACACTTAAATCTAATTAACCATCATTGTTCAATTTTAAGATCCAAATCTTTAAAATAATTCAATTTCCAAAATTAAAGTCATATATCAATTATAACTTCACATTTTCAATTCAATTCTTTAAAACAATTTCTTTTAACCAATTCCATTCCAACATTTCAAAGCTTAAATTAGAAAATAATTTAATTCATATGAATCCACAATTTATTTCATTTAAAACAATATCATTTAATCAAACCAAAATTCAAGATTTTAAAACCATTTAATTTAACCAATCCAGTGTCCGTATATAATTTTCTATCCTATGGCCAAGTGATCAGTTATTTCAATTTTAATTATAGGGATGGATATATATCATTTCAATCCAAATCAAAGTGTCATAGGTATATATCATTTCAACCTATTTCTTAATTTATTCGAAATAATTTAAATAATAGTTTTTATGCTTTCAATTAATATACAGGGTGATAATAGTGATATATATAAATAAATAAACATCCAATCATCCAAAATGTCAACAAATAAACATCCATCATAATCAACATCCAAATGAGCCAATAATTCACAGCAATTTATTGGTTATCAATATCAGGTATTTAACTAGCAATTAAATCTAATATCAATTTAAATGGCAATTTAATTCAATAAATTCAATTTCAATTAAAATGTCAATTTAAACTACCAAACAACAATCAATAAAATTCTTATCACATCATAAATTTACTTCAACTAACATAAGAAGGTTTAGTATTGCGTGAGTGGGTTGAATCACTTAACTTTTGATTTATAGTCGATTTAAAATCCAATAAAAACCCAAAATTTGAATAGTCTCCAAATTCAACCAAACTAGTTCCATGTAGTCCAGAATTTCGATACGAACCCAATGGAAGAAACCGCGCGCGAATCCGAGTTCGTATGCAAAAGTTATATATGTTAGAACGTTAAAATTTTAAAATTAAATTTAAAATAAGAGAAGGGAAAAATTGTAAATATCGCTACTTTCCAAACCCTACATGAACCCACCTGAAACCAACCCACCTCAGTCGCCATTTTCACGTCCATATCACCGCTGCCATTTTTGCATGTGACTAGATCTGGCCACCGCGTTGAACTGCTCGGCCCAAGCCGCACCACCCCCTAGGTTGCGCGACCCTCCGCCTTACCGGAAAACGAACCGCCGCCGCCCTCATATTTTTCCAATCATGGCGAATCTAGGCTCCTTTGACATGAACCAACCGCATGGATGCACTCCGCTCGACCTCCTCTACACGCTGCAACTTCCCGATCGACGAATCGTTGCAAATCCACCGTTGATTGTGAAACCCTAGTATGGACGGCGAGACTTCTTCACTGATTTCTGGACAAACCAAAACTCAATTGCAAAAATGAACAGCAAACGTAGATTACGTTCGTCGAGAGCTTCACGATGATATATTATATGATAGGGTTTGAGCAGTTTGGATTTGGAGTTTGATTTGGAATCAGTAATTAGGGTTTTGAGGTGTTTGCCAATGAGAAGGAACATATGAGATAGAAAATTGTACGTATAGACAATGAAATAAAAGGCTACTAGGGTTTATAATAGCCTATATATAGACAGAGATGGATAAGAATGGATGGAACAGATCGAATTGGGTCGAAACGATAACAAAGACCCGAAAAGCCTGTTTCATTCCCGAAACGAAAGTAGGTCATCCCATATATCAAAATATAGGTTTTCAATATTTTTAAACTCAATGGAACTAGTTTCACACTCTAATTCCATCGTATATAGAAGTTAGCTTTTAAAATCAAATTATATTTATTTAAATTCATTTAATTGATTTCTATGCGTTTCGAGCTCTTACGATCGAACGATATGTCTGACCGCTACGAAACTTGAAATCCAATAATAATTCACTGTTATAGATCTGATGAAACTCATTTCGTCGAAATACGAGACAGTGCCCAAAAAGACAAATCTTCACGTTAGTTAAATAAATGATTATTTTAAAATCAATTTTATCACTTTTAAATTCTAAATTAAAAGTTAACAATTTTCATCATTTTTTATTACACAAAAATTAATAATCTATTACAACACAATTTTGCATGTTAAATCCAATATTTAAATATTACACTAATTTCATCGTTCAATTACAACTGTATTAAAACCCCAATTTATTACATTTTTATATTCCAATAAATTCATTTATTTTGATTTACATTCTTATTATTAAATCAACCAATACCTTATGAAATGTATTGAACATAGGTTCTATCTTATTATCCTCATACTCTTCAATTTACATCTTTTCTTACATTAACAACAATATTTAATTACATTTAATTCCATTAATTACCAATTCAATATTCAAACGAACTAATTAATGAGATGAGGAATAACCAATTGTTATAACTTAGTAATCCATATTCATTAATTAATTATGAACATAGATTATAAATCTACTTACAAATAGCTGATTTCATATTCTATATTAAAACCACTTTCAATTAAATTACATACAATTTCACCATTAAATACAACATTTAATTTATTTCTTATTTAAAATTATAACCAACCTAACTATACAATAATTTCAATTGATTGAAATTACATTAAAATAGTTGTTAATAACATTCAAACAATAATCTTAAATTATATTCTAAATATTTTCCTCATTAATAAATCAAAAATTTTAATTTCTCAAAATATTAAATTCCAAACATCTTATTAAATTGAATATTTTTAATTACCAAAAATACGGGTCGTTACAAGGACAAACCGAAGGAACTCTCCTAATACATCCCGTCGAGAATCATCCCTAGGATTAGTAGCGAGTAGCCCTTGCATCGAAGATCAAATGAAGATACCACTGCCATATATATATATGATATGGTAAATTTCCCCTCAGGTTCAATGACAAATAGCCCTTCATTCCATTAGTTTTCATTCCATGTCTTCACCTTCGAACGCGTAAATTTGTTCGATGTGGTTTTCGAATAGGAATCACCCAAATTCGATGTCGGTTCGTTCGAGCCAATCAATGATAAAAGGATGTTAAGTAAATAGGTGTCTATCATTTAATTAATTACTTTCTTTTTATCAAAAATATCTTCTAGAGATATATATCTTTAAAACATTTGTTTCTGGTATATACAGAATCATTAAACCTCTCTTTAACATTGGAAATACCAAATCAAAATCATCTCTTATAAATCACATCGCAAAACCTTATTGAGTAAAAAGGATCGATATAAATTATACTAATTGTACTCAATATCAATTTTCGTATTCAACTTTTACTATCCATCGAATAACGGTGAAATCGTCTTTTAAATTCACATGGATAGTATGGGTTCCCTCCTTGGAATTTAAGTATAAGAAGATTATTTCTACACAATCCAAGTTGTTTTAAATTTGGGAAAAATTAAAATCTTTATACTTGCCTCATTTCTGACATTTCGACCTTAACTACTCCTCGCCCAGGAAAGAGGTAAGGTGAGCCAGGACATTGGTTGCTCTTGAACATCTCCTTAGTTTAAGCAGCTCACATCCAAATCTCATGAATAGAAAAATCCAGTCTACTCATTGGCTTTTAGAGCAAAGATTAAATTACTTAATTATAACATCTTTTCTTTAAATCATTTCTTTAAACTTTCTACAATAAATTATAAAACCTCCAAATCATATTCAAAATACTTAATTATTTATTTGACAACATTTATCAAATATTTGGGAAGAATACTTAAGTTTAAAGCTATATTTCAAAAGTTATTCAAAGTGCAGCAAAAAGTGCTACGAATAGTGCTTTTAATGCTTATTTGATCAAAACAACTTTTCGATCATTTAGAAATCCAGTTTTATAACTCAAATCTCTTTTAAAACATTTTAAAATATTTATAAAATTTATTCCATATGTTTAAAGAATTAAAAATATTAATTTTAAAGAATTTATCACTTTGGTTTTTGAACTGTGAAACCGCGATTATTTTAAAATTTTGATTTTCTCATATTTCAAGATCTACTAAGTGAAATCTCGACCTTTTTCTTTTGTTTGAAACTATGATTATAAGAGTTTGGAAAATTCTTATTCCAAAGAATTCCAACTCCGAATCCATCGTATAAATGGATTTAAACTTTTATGGTGCGAAATCACCAACCTTCGTTATGCGATGTGTCTATTTTTAACCCAATTTTCAAAACTTTTCAAAACTTCACCAAATTGGGTTTTCGTGTTTATAAAAAATTTATAAACCATTTTAAAGAGGTTTGATAATCTCATATGCAACATTTCATTTATTCAAATAAAATGATTTCCTTTGTGATATTCGACGTGTATTAAACGTGAATTGTTTACACATCCAAACAAACATATTTTAATATCCAAACATGGTTCACAATCATCACAACCAAGTATAACCAAACATATATATCATCCAAAATATCATAATATAAATAGAGTTTCTCACCTTCATTGGTTTCTAACTTTATGAAAATTTGTTATAGCTTCGCTTCGATGGAATCAAAGCCTATAGAATCGAGCCTTGGACCTTTGTATAGGCTCAGCCTATGCTTGCAAGTGGATATGGGCTCGGCCTTGGTGGTAGGAGGCGGTGGCTGTGGGTTTTGAGTGAGGGAAGGAGTGGATTTGAGCTTGTTTTTAAGTGGATTGCAAATGTATATATACTTATATAAATTTATTTTCTTTTTGCTATTTTTTCTTCATAACTTTCCTAAGGTTGGAAGCCATTAAAGAAGAGCATAAGAATATGAAGAAGCTAAGGAATTTATGGACAAATGAAGTGAAGATGGAGGGTGGTATTTATAGGCAAAAATGTGAACTAAAATATCATGATAGTAATGTAAATATACATCACCATTTCATCACCACCACACCCTCCTCCTTTATCACTATGCCCGACCGAACACCCCCTCCCCAATATGTGTAGCCATGTGTATGAGTTGATGTGTGTAAGAGTGAAGTGAAGTTTGCATTTTTAAGTGCGAAAATATCTTAGTTCATTTGTAATATATATATATATAAGTGTATATGTATAGTTGTACGTATATATATGTTCATGTATATGCTTGGGTGTGAATGTGTTTGTTATATATGTGCACGAGATATATAAACAAGGTTGCAACAACTTTGAACAACTTCCATTTGTTAAACCGTTGAAAATCGGGATGCCGATTCCCGATCACATTTTTACTTATAAATTAATTTACATATAAATGTAAACAAATTTTTAAAACTAATTTCTTATCATTTTTAACTAATTAAAACGATCTCATTTGAATTATAAAACCATATAAATTAATATTAACCAATTGTTTACAAAATGTGCTGTTATATCGATAAAGTGATATCAATTTTCCTTCTAATTTCAAATTAAATATACATCTTTATAAAACTATTATAAATGATTTACTATCACTTCATAACTAATTAAAATGAATTAGTATTATTTAAAAACAATTATTTGAATAATTATAATAACTATTAAATCATTACATCTCAATTTAAATTCATAAATCAATTATTAAATACGACGTCATTATTGTTGATGTCATAAATACATTTTATTTCCCAAAAATAAAATAAATAATTTAATTTTATATTCTTGTTTAAACGGATAAATAAGTGTATGTATTTAGCTCTGTGAACGACTTTTGATAATTGTAGAGCTGTTTATTGATAAAATGATTTCGATCATTTTATCGATATTTTTCCAAAGCATTTATTTTTGTAAATACTTATTCAAAATAAGATTACCATCAACATTTATTATTCAAGACATCATAATCTATTTTAAAAAAAATCTTATATTTGAATATTTTTAAAAAATGATAAAATTTATCAAAGTGATAAATTGGCGGGTCAATTACAATAGCCAAGCACCCCTTTCATAATTTACACACACTTCTCCTTCTCTTCTCTTCTTAATGGCCTTAGGTCGTGTGTTTTGGAGAGTGAGGGGGCTTAGGCCAAGGGTTTTTAGAGGAAGGAGGTGGGGTAGGCCAACCTAAGTGATGGTGGAGGAGGGAGGCTGTGAGCTTAAGGAGGCGAGGTGATCATGGCCATGTGGTTTAGAAGAGATAATGGATTGTTTAGGTAATGTTTAGATGAAGTAGAGGATGTTAGTAAAGTGTTGTGATGGATTGAATGATGGTAGGAAGTAAATGGATTAAATAAAAGTGAGTTAATCACGCTTTGAATTGCTTGATAATATCACTTAATATTCAATTGTTAATCACTTGTTTATATTACTTATTTATCACTTAATATTGCTTGCTATTAGTGATAATAATAGGCATTAACTATTTAAAGTTATAACTTTGATCATATGCTAAAATGATTGCTTAAATGGTTGTTTAATATGTTTGAATGATGATTGGTTGATTATATAAAAGTTTGGTTGTGATAGATATGATTATTATGATTTATAAGTTGAAAATCATATATGATTAGAAATGATAGCTATGTGAATTAACAATACATATCTTGTGAAAATTTATTCACACTATACCCAAAAATAATATGTATACAACATATGTTATGCCTCTTTATTTTTAAAATTAAAAGAAATGTCATTTTATAATATCGGAATTCTTCGAAAAAGTAAAGAAATGAGAAAGTGGAGTTTTGAAATAGATTTGGAATTTGTTTTAAAAAGAAAGGAATAGGAAAAGTGAAGTTTTGAAATTATTTGGAAAATAAATCTATGGTTTCATTTATGAATCAAATAATTTTAAAAGGTGGAAAATGATATAGAAGTATCATATGGTTTAAAATGAAGGATTTTAAATTAAAAAGGTTGGAAAAATGAATATTATAATAATATAATATTACAATAGGTGAAAAGATGTAAAATAGATTTTTAATAAGTAAAATGGTAAAACATTGTTTTAAATTGGTTAATAATAGTTTATTTTGTTATTAAAATGATTTAAAAGTGTTTCGGACAATTTTTATAAAATTTGACTAAAAGGTGAAAAATAACCTGTCGTGTTTCGACAGTTCATGATTTCGCAACATGAAAAGTTAAACGGATGTGCATGATAAAATATAAGTTAAAATTCTTTGAAATAAGAATTTTTCGTACCCTTATGGGTATGGTTTTCAAATGAAAAGGAAAAATCAAGATTTCGTTTAGTAAACTTTGAGATATATCCAAATCAAGTTTTCAAAATCATTGCGTTTTGGTAGTTTGTAAAATATAGTTTTCAACACTTTAAAATGGATATTTTTAATCATTAAAAATATGAAATAAATTCAATAAATTTGTTAAGATGTTTTAAAAGGGATTCGAGTTATAAAAATGGACATATATATAATGGAATAAGTGTTTTGATCTATAAAGCTTTAAACCACTATTCACCAACAATTTAATAGCTGAATTTGGCCATTTTTAAATAAATGATTTAAACTTGGATTTCTCTTCTCGAATCTTTTGGAAATGTTTTCCAAATAATTCTATAAGTATTTTAAAGTTTTAGAGTTGACCAAATGACTTGACCACCTTATGGGTTACAGAGGGGTAGTCTCTAGGCTGAAGTTTGGTAAACCAGTTGCCTGCTCCCCCTAGTTATCCGGACTGGCCTGATGGAGGAGATAGTAAATTTGATTTAATCGGACCACATTTTTCCTAAGAAAATAGTAAATAAAATAGTATTTTCTAAATAAAGTGATAGATTTATAAACGGTGTTTAATAAATAAATGGATATATTTAAAAATGGCATTTTTAGAAATAAAAGTAATAAATGTTATAAAAGAATAGATTTTTTAGTGAAATTTCATAAATTGAAATATTTTCTAAAGTAAGATAAAAGAAAAGAGATATAGAGTTTTCCAAAAGGTAAATAAGATTTTTAAATAGAATTTTGATGGTATAAAGAACATTCTAGTTAAACTCTGCATTAAATTTCGAGGAGGGAACTCGTCTTATCAGTGTGAATTTAAAAGGTGATTTCACCATTATTCAATGAATAGTACAGGTTGAATACGAAAATTAGTATTGAGTATAATTAATCTAAAATCTGTGAATCCTTTTTACTCAATACTAAGTGATTTGGGTTTACAGTAAACGATGTCTTAAATAACAATGTTTTTCACCCATTTAAACATGTTTCAAAAAAATGAAATCTTTATTAATTATGCTAATAATAAAATATGGAAATATTTTCTCGAAGTAATTAAAAGGAAATGATTTGGTATTTTTAAAGTTAAAAAGAGGTTTAATAATTCTGTATGTCCCGAAATAGAAATGGTTCTCTAAAAGATATTTTATTGGACAAAAAGATATCTTCAAAGTTAAATAATATTTTGAGTAAAAGAAGAAAAGGGGATTTAACGAAAGAGGCTTAACATTTCTGTATACACATACTTAACATCTTTTCTATCGATAATTGGTTCGAAGAGACCGGGATTGGATTTGGGTGATTCCTATCCGAAAACCACTTCAAACCAATATACGAGTTCGAAAATGTAGATATGTTGAAGACAATGATTTTTAAGATGAAGATCTTCATAATGTAGGGCAACTTTTCACTAACCTTGTGATTCCCATATTATATACATATGGTGGCAGTAGTACCTTCGTTTTGAAATCTTCAATGCAAGGACTGCTCGCTACAAACCCTAGGGGTGATTCCTAAGAAGGATGTAGTAGGAGTACCTTCGGTTGTCCTCTTCTTGGACAACTAATATGGATGAATGTCTAACATTGCATTTCTAAGACCACGTGCATGGGCTTTTACAAACATACATCTATTTGGTGGTGTAAGTGATAACCCCTCTTATACTTAACACCCTTCCCTGAGGCGTATGAACTCAGGGGTTGTACTTTTGCGGAAACCAATTCGTGTGTCATTAGAAATGGCAATGTGGCATTCAAAGTGGGATTTTTCATGTAGGAGGTAAAACGTTACCTCAAGCCTCGCATATCGATAATGGAAGAAACAGGGTAGATGCAGCAGGGCTATGTGGGTCGCACCCATTAGGAGATGTTCATTACCTTTCTCCCTCTATATATCGGGTTTGTTGTGTATGCTGTGGCCACGGATAGGTCGGGAATGACCGGGGTGATGACTTATTCGGTACTATCTATGGTAGAGGTAGGCCGATTCAGTGTTGGTAGAGGGCAATACATTCCTTTAGAGATGTACTGTCGGAAGGTAGTCCCTTACCTTGTCATTGTTGGAAATCCATTCCCCAATACGTACCTTTACGGACTTGATTGTATACCTAAATATGTTGTTATATTTAACAAATCTAATGATTTCGGCTATTTTAATATGTTATTTGAAAGGATTTTCAAAGCAATGTCATTAGGAATAATATCAAAGGATTTGATAAAAATGCTTTAGTTATCATAAGGTAAAAATCCATCCGTGTTTATGTGCGGCGTGGTCATATGAGAAACTCTTCTTTTCAAAAGGTTTTGTTTGGCATCAAAGTCGATCTATGACACTGTCATATATATTTATGATTTGCATTTCTTACGCTGGTTCTCTAGACTGATCCGGGTATTTTTAATACTCGGGTCAGATCCGAGTAGTTTCAAGATTAGCGGAAGACGCTTGGAGTTTCCAAAGGAGAGCTAGAGAACTTCATCAACGTATGGATATAGTTACTTTTCCGTTGTGTTTGTCATTTTTCAGCATTTGTAAGGATATATATTTATAACTGTCCAGGCTGAGCTTAGAATTGACTCTGATATATGTATTTAAAAAAAATTTCACTGTAAAGATTTTTTAAATAATATATGTTACTCTATTCGTGTGAGATACTATTATGTCTTCTATTTCTTTTTACCCTTAACCATCTGCCTTTTAATTTTATTTGGGTTGGACATATGTGGTTTATTGTCAACCTAAACTGTACGAAAGTGCGGGTCGTTACATTTAGTATCAGAGCTTAGGTTGAGTGAACACCTGAGCCTGGTAGGGGTAAAGTCTCATCAGAGATAGGGTTAGTAACACCTTAGGATGAGTAACTCATTAAAGATAGGGTAAGTGACACCCTAGAATGAGTTGAGAGTATTATATATGAGCACGTAATTATTAATGCTATATAAAAATGATTTTTATTTTGAAAAATTGGTAAATGATATAATTTTATCTAGGATTATATTTTGAATATAAAGGAATATTTTTTAAATGATAATAGTTATTTATGTAGAGTTTGGTTGTTATATGAATGATAATATTCAGTTATTATCATTAATTGATTGGTTGTTTGATTTAAAAGTATAAATACAAACACCTCGTGAATTTAGTTTCGCAATTTGACTATGTAGTGTTTGATAAATAATATTGGTTTAAGGAATTTATTCAAGATAAATTATTTAATAAATGTTTTACAGAAATAAGTGATTTTATAAATTGGATTTATAAAACGGGTTTTATAAAGAAATTTTTTACAATTTAAATCCTGGTACTTTGGAAAAGCTTTGAAAAAATTAAAATGATTTGGTAGAAGTTATAATTTTAGGAGTAGAGTTTATAAAATGGAAATTTTATATTTATAAAAGAGTTTTTATAAAGTTAAAATATCTTTTAAGAAAATGATTTGAAAGTGATATTTAAAATGAGATTTAAACTATATTTTTAAAAGTGATTTAAAAAGGGCTTAAGTGGAAGAAGACATGGATTTCGACATCATTGTTGTAAATAAATGTTTTCAGGAAAGTGAGGAAGACATAGACTATAACACTGTTGCTATAGTAAGTGACTTCCGAAAGGAGATATTTTATATAGTATATGGAATTTATGCACATCCATATTTGATGTTAATATTCGAGGTGGGTAACTTATGCCTATTTTTCAGTTAATAATTTTGTCCGTTCAAGGTCTGAGAGTTAATGATACCCCAACTTGATCGGCTTCATTGTTAACTAATAAATAGTTTAAGTTCGACATCGAAAATTAATATTAAGTATAATTAATCAGATCCCTACACTAGTGTTTTTGGGTTGTTGTAACAATGTTTTATGCAACATTCGTTTTGATGCAATAAATTATGTTTTGGAAAATATGAAGCTTTCCTCAAAGATTTTTATGGATTTAAATATATGAAGGTATTTTCTAAGTATTGAAATTGAAATGGTTTCTTTGGAAAGAAGATAGAAATTTTTGGTGAATAAATTTTTTTAAAGTAATTATATATAAAGAAGCATCTTTATAAAAATGTTTGAATAAAAGTTTTATTTTCATAAAATTTTTGGGAAAGTTAATAAGTGCGTATGAGGTACGTAGATCATTTTGTCACACGATTCTAATCTAAGATTCGAGTACGGAACTTTGAGGTGTTTACATCGGTCCGAAAAAGGATTTATCACTCGGTTCTTAACGACGGACATTAGTGAGGATTTATGGTTGGATACTTGTGTATTCTACCATAGTTGAGAGCTATGTAAGGGAAGCGAGGGTTTCTGATCAAGAAGCCCAATCAGAGTCCGCATTAGAGGATCGTGGGATCAATACTATTTCGGAAATGAAGTTGTGTATTTGAGTAGAAGATCGAATCAGATATTATGGATGATCTATGTATATCATACGAAATTGAGTTAAGGATAATATTTTGGGTAAACTCTTTTGGGTTTTGGTGAAATTTTAAGGATGAAATTCTTTTCAGGGAGGAAGAATGTAACGATCCGTAGTTTTATCACTTTAATTGGAATATCTAATTTATTTTAATATTCAAATGATTCTTTTTAAATAATAAATAATTCATTTTAATTATTTTATAATGATAATAAGTGATTTATAATGGTTTTATAAATATATAAACTTGTTTTATACAGATATACAAACTTCATCGAATTTTAGCGGATTGACGTTGTATTATTATAAATGGAATTTAATATTATTTAAAATGGTTTTATAACTTAAATAATCTTGTTTTAATTATTTAAAGATGATAAGAAATTTATTTTCAAGTTTTTTTTACCCTAAATAAATAGTTTAATTTAAAGACGAAAATATGACTGAAATTCGGATTCTGGATTATCAATGATTTAACAAATAAAAGTTGTGAATGAACATTGTAACGTTGTTAGTTGAAATATGACATATATACATAGATGTACATACATACACATCTACAAATACAAATATACATTTACATTTAGCATATGAAACAAAAATGGTTTACTCTTGGAAAAGCACACTTACACATCACCTTACAAGGCACATGGAGGGGAGTAGGCAAAGCCTATGGTTGTGTAAGAGATATTTATGCAAATTTTCCTATAAATAGCTAAGCAGCACTTTCATAATTCACGCACATTTCTTCTTCACTTCTTCTCTTCTTAATGCCCTTAGGCGGTGAGTTTTGGAGAGTGAGGGGAGATTAGGTCGGGTTTTTTAAGTGGAAGGAGGAGGGGTAGGCTCAAGCTATGGTGATGGTGGAGGAGGGAGGCCATGAGTTAAGGAGGGGAGGTAATCATGGCCATGTGGTTTAGAAGAGAGAATAGATTGTTTATGTGATGTTTAGACAAAGTGGAGGATGTTAGTGTTATGATGGATTGAATGTTGGTAGGAAGTAAATGGGTTAAATAAAAGTGGGTTAATCACGCTTTGAATTGCTTGATAATATCACTTGGTATTCACTTGTTAATCACTTTTTTATATTACTTATTTATCACTTAATATTGCTTGTTGTTAGTGATAATAATAGACATTAACTACTTAAAGTTATACCCTTGATCATATGCTAAAATGATTACTTATATGGTTTTTTAGTATGTTTGGATGATGATTGGTTGATTATATAAAAGTTTGGTTATGATAGATATGATTATTATGATTTTAAGTTGAAAAATCATATATGATGAGAAATGATAGCTATGTGAATTAAGAATACATATCTTGTGAAAATTTATTCACATTATACCCAAAAATAATATGTATACAACATATGTTCGGCCTTTTTGTTTTTAAAACAAAAGGAAATGGCATTTTATAATATTGGAATTTACTTTGAAAAAGTAAAGAAATGAGAAAGTGGAGTTTTGAAATAGATTTGCAATTTGTTTTAAAAAGAAAGGAATTGGAAAAAGTGGAGTTTTGAAATTATCTGAAAAATAAAATCTTTGGTTTCTTGATAAAAAAATAGTTTTAAAAAGTGGAAAATGATATAGAAGTATCATATGGTTTAAAATGAAGGGTTTAGAATTAGAAAGGTTGAAAAAATGAATATTATAATAATATAATATTATATAATAGGTAAAAAGAAGTAAAATAGATTTTTAATAAGTAAAATGGTAAAATGTTGGTTTAAATTGATTAATAATAGTTTATTATGTTGTTAAAATGATTTAAAAGTATTTCAGATAAGTTTTATAAAATTTGATTAAAAGCTGAAAAATATGACGTCGCGTTTCGGTAGTTCGCGATTTTACAACCTGAAAAGTTAAACGGATGTGTAGGATAAAATATAAGTCGGAATTACTTGCAATAAGAAATTTTCGAACCCTTGTGGGTATGGTTTTCAAATGAAAAAGAAAAATCAAGATATCGTCTAGTAAAGGTTGAGAGATGTCTAAATCAAATTTTCAAAATCGTCGTGTTTTGGCAGTTCGTAAAATATAGTTTTCAACACTTTAAAAATGGGTATTTTTAATCATTAAAAATATGAAATAAATTTTATAAATGCATTTAAATGTTTCAAAAGGGATTCAAGTTATATAGACCTTTCTGTGGACCAGCCGCGATATAACTCCCTACACAGCAGCCAATGGTATCTATGGAAGATGCACAGAGCAACTACTGCGGATCCGTATGACTTATATAGCTCCCTACACAGAAGGCAATGGTGCCTACTAAGACACCATACTAAACGCTTGGAACTCATAGCTATTATTGAGCACTCGAATAGAAGTCGCACGCGTAACTGCCACCATGCCCATGCTACCTTTTTCTCCACCTATTGGGTCTTCTTATTACCTCCCTACAGCATAGCATGCCCCTCATCTCACTTCAGGCTAATGCGAGATCATTGTGTGTCCATAGAAAAATAGGGGAAATGCTGTTGGTACTGGCCCTTCATCCAAACAATATCTAGTTTCGCCCCTTATCCAAATCCCCGTGATTTGGACTTCTGTTTAACCAATTACTATCATGCTTAGCATAAGCCTGCCCTAGGGAATGCTATTTGGTATAGGTCCTACTTTCATCATTGCTTATAAACTTAGATAAATTATTTAAATAAGCCTTTATTACCATTTTTACTTTCTATGCTTATTAATTTATCCCAAGCCTTAAAATAAGCCCATTATGTTCTTTTTCTTACTATAACCTACGTTATAATCATGCTTATTACTTAACCTAAGGTCTAAGTGTGAAAATAAGCTTCTTTCCTCTTTTACTTCATTTAGTTATAATCCTAAGTTATAACTATGCCAATTATCTTTAATTAGTCCAATTCTAATTATAATTAGGCGTAAATTCAGTCCAATTCCATTTTTTATTACAATCTCCATAATTTACATCTTAATTTCTTCATTTAATATTCTTACTTATAAAATCCATATTCGCATTTAATTTAATCTAATCCATACGCGCAGAAAAGGGGAATGAAGAGAATAAATGCTTGCATAAAATCCAAAACGTCAAAAAGATGTAAATAAGAAATAAATAACGGTAAATAAACTTAAATACTGTAAATAGACTGTAAATTAATAAAAAGCTATGCTTAACGGTAATAATTTATAATTAGCAGAAATGATATTAAAATTACTGAAAGGAATAACTGAATAAACTAAAAATAATTAAAAACTGTAAATAATTACTGAAAAAGGCTATTCCAAAAATCATAGTAAAACACAACTATTGGAAACCCTATTATTTTAAATTACTTAAAGAAATCTTAAAATAATTACAATCACTCGCCTCCGGTCCTAAGCTCTTCCTTTGGTCTTCCCGGATCCACTTGGAGTTGTAAAATAATTTTTATTAAAAAGATTCTCTCCATGGAAAATTATTCCTTTTAAGGTCCTTCCTAAAAAGGTGAACCCAAGCGAAGAAAGTCTAGAATGAGAAAAAGTGTTAGGCCTAGGGGTCTATTTATATGTGTAGAAGTGGATCTCGGACCGTTGGATTTGAAGATTGAATAAGATACAACCACGTCATAGGCTGAGTAGGAGCCATCGGATGCAGCAATGGAGGGACTGGATTAAACAAAACGGTGCAAATGACGTGTTCTGACGTCTCTAATTCGTTCGAAAGAATTCTTGTTCGTTCGGCTGCCAATTTACAAGGCGGGTCGACCACCCCCTCGCCCAGGTCGACCGACCGATCGACCTGACCATGTGTGTGTGTGTGTGTGTGTATTTCGTTATATTTCTGCTTATTTTGTTTCTTTTATAACTTGGTCATATTAGCTTGGTTTCTGACGTTCTATATATGGAAATTGATACCACGGGCACAATGGTGCAACTCCCGTGGCTCAATTCTGAGAATTTCACAAAGTTATTTTATCATTTCATTTATTCGTTAATTAATTATTATAGTTTAATTTTTTGGGTTGTTACAGATAGATTTATAAATGGTGTTTTATAAATAAAGGGATATTTTAAGAATGGCTTTTTTATAAATAAAAGTAATAAGTGTTATAAACAATAGAGTTTATTTAGTGAAAATTCATAAATGGAAATATTTCTGAAGTACGATAAAAGGAAAGTGATTTAGAGTTTTCCGAAAAGGTAAACAAGATTTTTAAATAGAATCTTGGTGGTATAGAGAACACTCTAGTTAAACTTTGTATTAAATTCCGAGGAGGGAACTCGTACTATTCGTGTGAATTTAAAAGGTGATTTCACCATTATTCGATGAGTAGTGCAGGTTGAATACGGAAATTAGTATTGAGTATTATTAATCTAAAATCTATGAATCCCTTTTACTCAATAATAAGTGATTTGGGTTTACAGTAAACGATGTCTTAAATAACAATGTTTTTACCCATTTAAAACATGTTTCAAAAAAAACGAAATCTTTATTAATTATATTAATAATAGAATATGGAAATATTTTCTCTAAGTAATTAAAAGGAAATGATTTGGTATTTCCAAAGTTAAACGGAGGTTTAATAATTCTGTATATCCTGAAACAGAAATGGTTTAAAGATATATATATCTAAAAGATATTTCAATGGATTAAAAGATTTCTTCAAAGTTAAATAATATTTTGAGTAGAAGAAGAAAATATGATTTAACGAAAGAGGCTTAACATTTCTGTATACACATACTTAACATCTTTTCTATCGATAATTAGTTCGGAGAGACCATGACCAGATTTGGGTGATTCCTATCCAAAAACTACTTCGAACCAATATCTGCATTCGAAAGTGAAGACATGTTGAAGACAATGATTTTGAAGATGAAGATCTTCATAATGTAGTGCTGCTTGCCACTAACTTCGTGATTCCCATATTATATACATATGGTGGCAGTAGTACCTTCATTTTGAAATCTTCAATGTAAGGACTGCTCGCTACTAATCCTAGGGGTGATTCCCAAATAGGATATAGTAGGAGTAACATTGGTTTGTCCTCTTCTTGGACAACTTGTATGGATGAATGTCTGACACTTCATTTCTAAGACCACATACATTGGTTTTTACAAACATACATCTGTTTGGTGTTGTAAGAGGTAACCCCTCTTATACTTAACACCCTTCCCTAAGGCGTATGAACTTGGGGGTTATACTTTTATGGAAACCAATTAGTGTGTCGTTGGAAATGGCAATATGGCATATAAAGTGGGATTTGTCATGTGAAAGGTAAAATCTTGCCTTAAGCCTCACACATTGGTAATGGCAAAAACAGAGTAGATGTGGCAAGGCTATGTGGGCTGCACCCATTAGGAGATGTTCATCACCTTTCTAGATTTCCTTTATATATCGGGTTTGTTGTGTATGCCATGGCCACGGATAGGTAAGGAACGACCGGGTGATGACATATTTGGTCCTATCTATGGTAGAGGTAGGCTTGTTCTATGTTAGTAGAGGGCAGCAGGGCTGTGCCTCAATACATTCCTCTAGAGATGTACTATCGGAAGGTAGTCCCTTACCTTGTCATTATTGGAAATCCATTCTTCAATACATACCTTTATGGACTTGATTGTATACCTAAATATGCGGTCGAATTTAAAAAATGTAACAATTCCAGCTATTTTAATTTGTTATTTGATAGGATTTTCAAAGTAATGTCATTAGAAATAATATCAAAGGATTTGATAAAAACATTTTAGTTATCATAAGGTAAAAACCTATCCATTTTTATGTGCGGCGTGGTCTTATGAGATACTCTTCTTTTCAAAAGTTTTTGTTTGGCATCAAAGTTGATCTATGATATTGTCTTATATATTTATGATTTGCGTTTCTCATGCTGGTTTGCCAGACTAATCCGGATATACGCGGGTCAAATTCGAGTAGTTTCAAGATTAGCTGAAGACACTTGGAGTTTTCGAAGGGGAGCTAGAGATCTTCATCAACGTATGGACATAGTTTACTTTTCTGCCGTGTTTTTTGTTTTTCAGCATTTGTAAGGATATGTGTTTATAACTGTCCAGGATGAGCTTAGGATAGTATAGACTCTGATATATGCATTTAAATTTTTTTTCGCTGTAAAGATTATTGAAATAATATATGTTACCCCATTCGTGTGAGATTCTTTTCTATGTTCGTTTTCTTTTTACCCATAACCATCCGCCTTTTTGTTTAATTTTGGTTGGATACCTGTGGTTTATTATCAACTTAAACTGTACATAAGTGTGGGTAGTTACAGTTCCCTTTTGCTTTCCTTTACCTTTGCAGTTCAATCCTTTGTCGGGGCTGTGCTAATTTCATTAACTGCTCCTACATCCTATTCATCAGTTCCATCTGAGTCCTTTATTGTTCTAGCATCTTTTCATTCATATCCACGATCATCTTCTTCATCGTAGCTCTTTTCATAACTTTAGTCGGCTGAGATGAAGATCCTAGTTGATTAGTTAGAGGTTCGGTTATTTCATCTTTATCATGGTGATCTCCTTTAGCATCAGCTTCTAATCACTCCGGATCTAGTGGATCTCTCCTTATCCTTTCTAAGGGCCATCTTCTTTCAGATTTGGCAGTATACTCACCCTAAATCCAAGTAACAACAGATGTTCAACAAATGCTCTAGATCTAGCTTTAAGGTTCTTCAAATCCAAAGTTAAAGCATAGATATACACCTAGGATTCTTCCTTCTCAGTGAAAGCACCAAAGTGTTGCACCAAAAATTAACGCATCACCCTAAATTTAGGTGAAAATGAGAGGACTCAAGTAATAAAAAAATGAAATTAAAATGAGAGAACACGAGACTTTTAAAGTGGTTCGACATTAATTCAATTGAATACGTCCAATATTCATCTATTTCAGATAATTCTTGCAAGTACAACCATGTTCAAATCAACAAAATAGCTCAAACACTAGTTGATAATAAAAAAGGCTAGCAATTTGTTCGAAGGATCTAAAGAGATGGAAATGTTCAAAAAGTCATTATTCCCTTACCACATGATGGATATTTATAATCGAATTTTTCCTTCAGAGTGATAGCTTATAGAAGAACAAGTCAAATCTTAGATCTAAGATTTTAGGCACAACGAATGAGTAAAACTCGGCATCCCCAACAGTTTGGTACAACATGATCATGTTTATGCCGACATGATTTTTTGAACTTTCATCTTTGAATCTTCTTAATTTTTGTTCAAGTCTTCAGGCTTCTATCCTTTGTTGACAAAATTGCCCCTCAAATCATGTTGATACCAACATAATTTGTCCTATTCGAGTTTTTTTCTTTTTCCTCAAAGCATATTGCAACTTCATTTAAAGTTCAAAGTGGATCCTACCTCACCAAACAGTCGGTACAAACATGATCAATCATGTATGTACCAACATGACATACCTTGTGCAAATCTTTTCCATATGCTCTATTTCTTCATCCTTCCGAACACCTTTTGAGTTTCTTGATATATTCATTTATCATCTTGAAGTCCATATCCATGAAGATGTCGCTTAGTTTAACTTCTGGATAACACAGGGCTTTTTTTAAAAAGAGAAGAAAAGGATTCTAATCACGTTTTCAAACTTAGGTGATTAATACTTACCCTATATCTCTTCCAAACCCATTTGAGTTCATATTTTTTTGTGTTTTGAATGTTGATAAACATGTTTTGATGATAATATAATGAACCTATGCATGTTTGAGTATTAAATTACATTATTTTGATATGTTTTAAAGTAAAACATAAATTAAACTTCTCTGAATGCTTAATTTTTATATAATGTTTATTACATTAAAATAGAGATGGTGTTTAATTTTCGTAATTTTCGAATGAGAAAAGAATTTATTATGAATTTTATAATTTGAAAATAGACAATTTTGGCGGTAAATTAATGTTTAAAAATACTAAAATTTAATATTTTGATTTCAAATTTTTATTAGAGGTAAAGGATTTTTCAAATTTTTGTGAATTGTTTAAAATTTTCCCATGATTTTTCGAATTGTCATGAATTAAATGGCAAGACAAAAATATCTCTGAGTAATTAATTAATTATTTGGAAGTAACTAATTAAGGCCTAATAAAGGGGATAAAACCACGGTTGGTTTTAGAGGTTTCTACACAATACAAAAGTAGTGAATAAACAAATGACATGTGTAAAGAATTAGTCCAAAAATAATTGTTTTATTAAGGAAAACATTATTTTTCAACTTAATTACATATTTTACATTCTTATATATGTGATTTCCTATAAGCTTATATATGTGATAGCCTTAAGTTTAAACATGCTATAGCGCTTAAGCTTATGCATGCGATGGCCCCAAAAAACTATACTTTCGATAGCATTAAAGGTATACATGTGATATCTATTAGGTTATATATGTGATATCATTGGAATTAAACCTGCAATTGCTAAAGTTAGATACAATGAGATAGCTATAAATTAGGCATGCGATAGCTATTAAGATATGCAATAACTATTAAAGTTAGATATGTTGCAACTATAAGTTAGACATGTGATATCCATTAAAAGTTAGACTTGCGATAGCACTAGACATGTGATAGCTATTTTACATACACGATAGCTTACCTAGAGATAGCTAGATATGTGATAGCTTAACATGCAATAGCAGTTAGGTTAGAAGTGCGATAGTTCTTAGGTTAAAAGTGGCATAACATTTAAGTAAAATGTGCAATAGCAGTAAAGTTAGGCATGTGATAGCTTATATATGCGATAGTTTAGATATGTGATAACCTAGCTATGTGATAGATATATGTGTAATAATAAATGGAAATGAATCCCTTATTTAAATATGAAAATTTTGGGTAGCATTTTGGAAGCGAAATCCAATATGTTTAATTTGAATTTCAAAGTGATGGAATTATGAAGAGAAAAAATAAGTTAAAATGTAATAGCTTATTGAAAAATAAGGAAAACCGAAAAGCTTAGGAAAGCTAATAAATGATAACATGTATCATTTAAAATGAATGATAAAAATGTTTTATCTAAAGGATTGAACGATTTTGATTTAAACATAAACATCTACAACAATGTAGGTACATAATTAATGAATGAAACAAATGGATTTAACCTAAGATCTTAAAATATATTGACTCGTGGAGTTATTGATTGGTTGGAGCAAAGGCTTAATGAAGTCTATATTCAATGGTATATGGCAGGGTGACAAGACTTATGATGTCTATTGGGTTCAATTTAGAAACGTTAACTATAGTGACTAATAACATCAAAGTGGATGCATTCTAATAAATGAATTGACAATGTAAAAATGAAAATGTTTTAGGAGTAAGTGGGGCATCATGAACATCGCTCAAAATACATCAAGTATCTTCTATACCCACACATATTAGCAAAAGGTCTAAGAAAACTCTTTAATAATGTATTGTGTCCTACACTACAAATCTCGGAAATTAACACATTAATTTTGTGCGTAATTGCTATCTGTTAGTAATATTTTTAAGTAGTCCTATACGGTTGTCATCTATAAGGTTCGATCGTCGATTGTCATTATGAAATCAATTTCTCGGGGTTAAGTTTTCCCAACATTTCTACCTGTCCTACCCCTTGATCTTGTGCTTCTCCTGAGCCTGCCAACTTCACCAGGGCATCAGTATACTATTTTGATTATGTGGAATATTCTCTATTAGGTAAAAACTCATAATCTTTATGGATTGACGTCTACTAGCCAAGAAAGTAGCTAACAGATCTCTCTTTGTTAGGAAATGCCCTATTACACAACTCATCACGACTGTGAATCATTATATATTTGTAAAGCTTTGACCGAATTTACATTCTACTTTCAATCTCGTGATTAACACTTCATATTCTACTTTATTATTAGTGTGGCACTAAAGTTAAGTCTTAAGTCATAACTAATTTATCGGCCCTTGTTAGTGATTAGTACTATATCGACTCAAAATCATGATCGTTGGATGTACCATCAACAATTAGCCTCCATCTAGGAAACTACTAGGTCCTATCCTCATCAAACTTGCTTACTTTTACAGTGCACACTACTATAAAGTCCATCAAGGCTTGTCATTTTATTGTTGTTTGCGGGAGATAAGTTATTTTAAGTTAACTCAATTCAATTACCACTTCAAGAACTTCGTTGAGATTTTTGGTCGATGTTGTACCCATCAAAGTGATTATTTAGTCAAAAATTTAATAGAATGCAAATGAAAATATGACCTCAACTTTCATAATGCAAGCAATCATATGTATGTGAATTTCTCCACCTTTGGGTAATAAGAGTCGGATTTGGTCTTTTATTTATAAAATACAATGATAACTAAAATCTATCTTCCTCGTGCACCAATGTTGTGCTTATGACCTAATGTAATATGTCTAAATATAAAAATAAATCTTCCCCATCTACTGGTTTTGCTAGTTTTAGTGATTATCAAATCTCCTTGATGATACAAATTAAAACATAGTTTACTATTCGTTTATCCAATGATTTTTTCCCTTTTTCTTAACGACATTAAAAGTGTGATATCCCTGAAATTTGGAAATATCAATTTAATAATCATTATTAATAATTAAATTGATTTGTTGATTTTATTTTATAAAATTGACAAGTTTATTCATTTTAAAAGGTTAATAATATTTTAATTGGCAAGTTTATTTCTTTTGAAAACTAATAACATTTTAATTTGGGAATATCTTTTCTAAAATTTTAATTGGGAAGATTTATCTTTCTAAAACTAATATAAGTGTTTATATTTATAATGTATATATATAGGTATATATATTATAAATAAGGAGTCTTTAATTTAATAAAAGGATAAGTTATCAAATTATAATATATATGTATATATATATTGTTATTTGAAGTTATGTATTAAATTCAATATGATAATTATCAAGCTAATGTTAAAAGTATTTTTCATTTAGAATATATATATATTTGCATATATTGGAATGAAAAGAATATTGAATTTGAATTTAATAAAGTATTTCCAAACTTTAATATATATATATATATATATAATTTGTAATTTGGAAATTTGTGATTTGACTTAATACTTTTGAAAATGATATTTATAATTTAAGTAACAAGAATAATTTCTTATTTAAAAATATATATGTAAGCTTAAGTTTAAATAAGGTTTAAATTAAGAAGTTTATTTGTTTTAATAATCTTTTCTCTTTTAATATTCAAATATAAGTCAAAATGGGTTTGTAAAAATATATAGAGAGTTAAACTCAATTTCTCAAGCATATATAAGTATGTTATATTTAATTGATATAAGCATAAGTTATTTTAAATAATAGTTTTCACATTTGTATATTTATATAGGAATGTAAAAGCTTAATTATAAAAAGACAAATATATCATTTTATATACATGTAAATATTTTATAAATACATAGGTATAGCTTAAGTAAATTAATTAAAATAAGAATGTACACTTGTAAGTTTTTAAAGGTAGTTTAAAGACATTTGTAATTTGCAAACCTATGTGTAAGCTAATTAAAAGGACAAGTGGCTTTATCTATTTTATTTTCTTTTCTCCTTGATAATTAAAGTTGTAAAAATTTATGTAAGAAGAAAAATCTGTTTTCATTTTTCAGTTTAAGATTATCTTTTCTTCATCTCTCTACTAAATACAATTCGAATCAAATATAAAGAAGTAAAAGTCTGGAAATAAAAATCTGGAAGCAAACAACTCTGTAAATCAAATGGAAACTGGAAATTCAAATAAAAATCAGAGGAAGGAGATCAAAGGCAACATCAGTTTCAAATTTTCTCAAATGCAAATCAGTTTCAAATCTATCAACTAGTAACCAGAGATCAAACAGCAAGAATTTAAAATCAACAAAGCTAAAAGAAAAAGCAAGTTCAAAATCAAACATAGCAGTCTGGAAAACAAGCCTGGAAACAGAATATATTCTCTGTTCTCTGATATAACTGGTGAGTAAACTTGTTTTTAAAAACAGTTTTAAATCCTGGATTTCATATTGTTATTTTGAATGAATATCATGCTGTTATCTGAAATACTTGAATTGAATTGAATGCATGTTTGTATATGAATGTTTGAATGCCTGTATAGTTATGATATAGTCTCTGTTGATTTAGTCAGAGCTTGAATTCTTTTAAAAATCAAATTTCTCATCATTTAATCACTATTAGCCATTGGTTTGTGAATGAAAGATGTCAAAAACATGTAGTATAACTCCTAAAAATAAGACCTGGAATTTATATTAAGTATTCATCTTGAAATTTTATAAAGAACAGTGAAAAATAAAATTTGGTCAAAAATTTATCAATTCAGTTTTAAGAATGGATTGCATGACTGAATTTGTTATAGGAAATCATGAATTTTAGTATGTAAATCATGACATTTAGTTTGGAGATTGTTGGGTATTCTCGTGTAGACAGTTTGCGATACTTTGGTCGATCTCTATAGATCAACGTCGAATTGATCATCGTGGTTGGGTTTGAAGGTCGAGGGGATGATGGGGTTCATCGGAAAAATAATATGGTGATTTATCGTTGATCGTGGTGGTCAGAAATCGATGGGATAGGGTTTTATCGCCTGGTTTTGACGTTGCTGTTCAAACGAGTCTCGAGACGTCGAGAGATGGCCGGAGTTGATCGCGTGTGTTCTGGAGTTGCTGGTAGTCGAGGCGAAGCTGTGGGGAAGATGGCGAAGCTAATCGTGGCATAGATCGTCGGAGGCGAGCGATTTTCTGGCGTTGTTCGTTTTCCAGATTTGAGAGTTTTTGCTCGAATTTAAATCTAGTTCGAATCGAGAAGATCGGGGTGGTCGAACGTGTTGTCGTGGTTAAAGTCGAGTTGCCGGAGACCAGAACGGAGTTCGTCGACGTTGGTGGTGGCGTGCACGTGCATGAGCACGTTTGCGTGCATCTGAATTTCGAGTTTGGGGAAGAAAGCTTGTTCTCGGGTTTTCATTCGAGTATATTCGAGTTTTACTCAAAGCAAGGAAGTAGTGGGTTAACGCGAGTGTTTCTTCGAGTCTCCAGGGGTTTTACTCGGGTTTGGGGATTAGCTGGTATTAAGAATTGAATAGGAAATGTTTTGAAGTTTTAAAAGCAAAAGAAATTTATATTGTAGTATTTTTGACTTTTAAAATAAAGGTAAACAAGATTTTTACCTATTAAACTAAATTGTTTCTAGAAAATTGTTTTAACAAGTTTAAAATAATTTAAATAAATAAGTTTTAAAAGAAGAATAGGAAGGTGGATTTTCAAAATGTTATTGCCTTAAAATTTATTTAATAACTTTAGAAAGTTAAAGATTTTGAAAATGGAATAGAAGTTTATAATGTTTTAATTCTAATTGATTTCCAAATGTTTTATTTTTAAATAAATTTAATGTTAAGCATTAAATAATCAATTATAATAAAGAATTTATCTTAAAGTAATTAAGAGTTTGATTAATTTAAGATAATTAATATGGGGAGATAATTAAATTGTTGGTCAATTTAATTAATTTAATTAAGATAAATGATTTTTCTTAATTAAGATCTTTAAGTATAAATAGTTAAGAAATTATTTAATTAAATTTAAATAATTAATTTAATAATTAACTAAGTAATTAATTGGTGATTAATTTGAGATAAT
The DNA here is from genome assembly GCA_030737815.1 of Allium fistulosum. Taxonomy (NCBI): domain Eukaryota; kingdom Viridiplantae; phylum Streptophyta; class Magnoliopsida; order Asparagales; family Amaryllidaceae; genus Allium; species Allium fistulosum. The sequence continues at coordinate 1,111,167,174 of CM060904.1, forward strand.
CACTTATAAATTAATTAAGTATAATTACTGAATTGAGTAATTAAGGAATAATTACTAGATGTAATTAAGTAAAGAGAAATTATTTAATTAAGTAATTAGAGGATAATTATAAATAATTAAATAAAGGTGATTAAAGGTTAATTACCTAGTGTTATTAATTAAATAATTTATTTAATTAAAGGATTAAGGTTAATTAATAAAGTAATTAATTATTTGTTAAGGTAATTAATTAAAAAGTAATTAATTAAGGGAAGTAATTAAGGGAAGTTAATTACTGGATTAGATTAATCAAAGATGATTAATAATTGTGGTTTAATTAAGAGTAATTATTTAATTAATTTAAATATAATAAATAATTAAAGATGTAATTAGAGATCATTAGTTTATAATTAATTAATGATGTAATTAAGAGTTGATTAATTAAGATTAATTAATCAAATGATAAGTCATTAATTGTAATTAATTAAGGATTAAAGTAATTGATTATAATTAATTAATTAATTAATAAAGTAATTAAAGGTTAATTACTGTATTTGATTAAGGATAATTAATTTGTGAAATTAATTAAAGTTAATTACTTAAATGTAACTAAAGTATAATTAATCAAGGTGATTAATTAGGTGGATAGGTAGAGAAAGATTAATTAATTTATTTGAAATTAATTAATGATTATATAAGTAAGATTCATAATGAAGTAATTAATTTAATTTATTTTAAATTAATTAAGAAATGAAGTAATTAATTTAATTCACTTTAAATTAATTAAAGATAGAGATAGTTAATTTAAATCAATTTTAAATTAATTATCTTATGATTAAGTAAATCATTGCTTATATAAGAATGGATGACATTGATTGTCTTGAATGGATGTAATCTCAGAAATGAGATAAGAAATGTTGTGTAGTATGAATGCTTGGTTGCATTATGATGGTAATATAGATTAACTATTGTGATGTTGATATGGATTACCTATTTGGTTATGAATCATTTGTTTATTTGATAAGGTGATTATCAATTGTGATTTGTGAATTTTTCTATCTCTATGAATATAGATAAGTTAAATTGTTTAAACCTTTAAACAACTTGGCCTTAAAAGATACGTTTTGGATTTCGATGAGACCAGGATCGGGTTTCCGTATACCGGTATTCCAGGTCTGAAGACCCGAATACCACATCGATCCAAATTAACGATAGGTCGTGAATCAAGTGAAGATGAAGATTCAGAGTGCAAGGGTTATTGTCGTTAACTCTGAGGGTGATTCCAAAACGAGTGTAACGAGATAATGCCTTCGGTTTCGTTCGAACCCGGAACGAACTTGTATGGATTGAATGCTTTCAGCACATCGTCAGGCGGACGATGAGCATTCTAAGTGATATGTTCTGATTAAAGGTAATCGTAACCTCAAGCCTCATCAACCGAGAATGGCTAAAACAGGGGAGGTGCAGCAAGGTTAGTGGGTAGCACCCAAGTAGGACAAGGTTACCTCTGTCTAGATGTCCCTTTCTATTTCGACTTAGTGGTGTGGTTGCTGATCCCAACCGTGAGGTATCTTGTGCGGGAATTATCCAGTAAGGGATGTTCCGACCTTGTGTTGCAGGGGATTGGGAGTGATCCTCGGTACGGTGATCTAGGCCACGTACTGTGACGGGCGGTACCCCAGTAGCCCTGCCATTGTATGGAATCCAACTTCCAATAAGTGCCATCGGATTTGATTGTATAACCCACTTTGTGGCTAGTATGCTGGAATTTAATAATGTAACAATTTCAGCTATTTCATATTTATTTGAAAACCCTAGACCCTATTATAATATAACTGGATTTCCTATCAAATGTTTTGGTTAGCGTAAGGTAAAAACTTACCCATGTTTATTTGTGGGGAGTCTTACGTGATACCTTTTCTTTCTAAAGGTTTTGAAGTTAAGCAAGTTTAACCTGTTACTCACACCAGACCCATGTCTGACCCAAGTGTTTATTTCTGTTTTATAAACTCTTGGGTACTCAAATTTTTACGAGTAGCCAAGGGATTAAGGTTTAGCTTTGACGAATATTCTGGAGGAGCAATGGAGCAGGAGGCTTCGGCGTTCGTAGATATAGTATTCCGCTGTGTTGATATCTGTGATAATGTCTTGTCTTGTATTTGAATTGTAATGTCTAGACAGATGGTTATAACTGTCTAGTAAGTGATGTATATGCTGTGTAACTCTGTAAATTGTTGTATACTATGTAATAGTTTATGTTATTAATATAATTTTTCGTTCCGCTGTGGGATTTCTGATGAGTTGTTGTTCTTTCTTCTTTTCTTTTCTTCTTCTATCCCTTTCTTTCTTATTAATGATGCGTCTTTCTGGGCAAAGAAAGTCGGGTCGTTACAGTTGGTATCAGAGCAAGGTTGAGTGAATACCTAGGCTCTGAAGTGGTGTCTATCTTGAGAGCGCGTAATTGTTAGTTATATAAAAATGGTTTTATATTGTGTTAATTGATCGGTTGAGTGGTATATGGATTCTGGTCAATACGAGTAGCTAACGTTATTGATAGGGATCTCTAAACACTTGAACCAGGCCAACGGACACAATATTTTTTTAAAGAGGTAGATGAAATAATTTTACCCAGAAATAATTTCTATATAAAAAGTATCATTTTAAATATATATATATATTTATTTCTACCTATTTGTTGGGTTACCTGTTCGGGTTTTCCAATATGAGTTATAAAGGTAGATAGGGTGGTAGTGTGTGTAACACAATTACCAATGGTTAGAGTTTGAGTGTTGAGGTTGGAAGTGTAATTGTCGAGACTGTAGACCTAATACTGTCTCGAGTAAACTTTGTTGTGATGTAAAGATTTCATCAATCTCCGAAGGAAACTGTTTAAGTTCGGAGTTTACTTTGAAGTTGGATGAATAGAGTAGATCTATTGGATGAGCTGAAGCGAGTTATAGTATCTTGGTAACTTCAAGAAGTAGTAGCTGTGTGGTGAGATGCGGTGACTATGGACGTTTCTGAAGATGTTTCTTCTGGAGCAAGTTTGAAGAAGTAGGTCTGCTTCGGTGTTATGGCTGAGTCCAGCGGGGTGTTTCTGTTTGCTTTGAAGTCCGAGTTTCTCGAGGAGTTTTGGAGTAAGAAGTCTTTGGTCTATGGCAGCAGTGCGGCTCGGAGTGTTCTGTGTTGGCAGGAAGTTTCTGTCTGAGCAGTTTTTCTAGAGATGGAGTCCAGAAGCAGCAGAGTGAATCCATTTCTTCGATGAATTGGACAGTTAAATATAAGCTGTTCTGATTTGTGAAGAGAGAACAGTATCTGTGGAGGTTAGGTCGGGTTGATCGCAAAAGAGACTTGCGATTATTTGAGTATTCTCTTGGTATTATTGGAGATTGAGATTCCGTATCGACTTGATTCGTGGAGTTACCGATGGTTCAGCTTAATAGAAGGATGTCTCCGAGAGAAGAATTTGGTGAAGCGGCTCAGGATTCTTTGGAGAGGAATTGATCACACCTAATTTTCTGAAGGGAATTCTACTGGGATGTTTTTGACCAAGTGGAAGGGTTCACTAAGATTTTATGGTTTAGTGAACTGTGGATGATCAAGTTTGTGCTCGAGTTTCTCCGATGGCATTCTCATCTGTTCCAGATCAGAGTTGTGCAGCGGAAGCAAGATAGCAGCTATTCTAGAGTGGAAGCGACCGGGAGTTGCAATTTTCTTGGAGTAGAGGATTTCTATAGGAAATTCAAGTGTATCTCTAAGTATGAAGAATTTTTCAGGATTTGGAGGTAAGGTTGTCAAGTGCAACTGTTTGGCTATTCCAGATAGGAGAAGTAGTTCGAAATGCTCTAATGTTGTGGAGTAGAGTTGTGTTCTGGATTTCGGTGATTTTTGGGAAACCATTTTGTTGAGAAGGATCCGGAAATTGGTTTGATGTTGGTCTAGATTATTTCAGGAAGCATCAGCAAGAGTTAAGCTGATCAGGTAGGATGAAGTGACTCAGGATTGTCAGGAGAGTTATGCAGTTAAGAATTGATGGAATTTGGAAATTGAAGTTGAAATTTGGGATATTACTTAAGTTTTCTCCGATTAAAGGAGATATAAGATTTGGAAAAATTGGAAAGTAAACTCCGGAAGTATTATGAGATTTTTCTGTGTTCTCTGGAGATTAGATTTTGATCCCCAGAATTGAATGGCCAGTTCGGATAACTGGAATTCATTTTATTTCACATATCTCTGAGGAATATGTGTATGATTCATCGAGGGATGGAATCAGCAATTCAGAAGGATTTGGAAGTTGAGATGGTTTTGAGTTTAGTCTGATATTTTGTTCAGATTTGTAATCTAGATAGAAAGGAGTTCTAGATTTTTGTAGATAGTTAGTTAAGATCCTGTAGAACGAGTATCCCGGTATATATATACTTGGGGAAACTCGAGGAAATTCTATCCAGAATTTTTGACTGGATAGTTAAATTTATTTGATTAAATTGATTGCTATGGTTGTTAGAATATGATTGATTTATATGGTTGCTGTTTAAAATTAAAAAAAAAAATTCTGGGTTATTAAATTATCTTTGCCTTTAAATTTCGGGGACGAAATTATTTTAAGGGGGGAGGAATGTGATATCCCTGAAATTTGGCAATATCAATTTAATAATCATTATTAATAATTAAATTGATTTGTTGATTTTATTTTATAAAATTGACAAGTTTATTCATTTTAAAAGGTTAATAATATTTTAATTGGCAAGTTTATTTCTTTTGAAAACTAATAACATTTTAATTTGGGAATATCTTTTCTAAAATTTTAATTGGGAAGATTTATCTTTCTAAAACTAATGTAAGTGTTTATATTTATAATGTATATATAGGTATATATATTATAAATAAGGAGTCTTTAATTTAATAAAAGGATAAGTTATCAAATTATAATATATATGTATATATATATTGTTATTTGAAGTTATGTATTAAATTCAATATGATAATTATCAAGCTAATGTTAAAAGTATTTTTCATTTAGAATATATATATATTTGCATATATTGGAATGAAAAGAATATTGAATTTGAATTTAATAAAGTATTTCCAAACTTTAATATATATATATAATTTGTAATTTGGAAATTTGTGATTTGACTTAATACTTTTGAAAATGATATTTATAATTTAAGTAACAAGAATAATTTCTTATTTAAAAATATATATGTAAGCTTAAGTTTAAATAAGGTTTAAATTAAGAAGTTTATTTGTTTTAATAATCTTTTCTCTTTTAATATTCAAATATAAGTCAAAATGGGTTTGTAAAAATATATAGAGAGTTAAACTCAATTTCTCAAGCATATATAAGTATGTTATATTTAATTGATATAAGCATAAGTTATTTTAAATAATAGTTTTCACATTTGTATATTTTATATAGGAATGTAAAAGCTTAATTATAAAAAGACAAATATATCATTTTATATACATGTAAATATTTTATAATTACATAGGTATAGCTTAAGTAAATTAATTAAAATAAGAATGTACACTTGTAAGTTTTTAAAGGTAGTTTAAAGACATTTGTAATTTGCAAACCTATGTGTAAGCTAATTAAAAGGACAAGTGGCTTTATCTATTTTATTTTCTTTTCTCCTTGATAATTAAAGTTGTAAAAATTTATGTAAGAAGAAAAATCTGTTTTCATTTTTCAGTTTAAGATTATCTTTTCTTCATCTCTCTACTAAATACAATTCGAATCAAATCTAAAGAAGTAAAAGTCTGGAAATAAAAATCTGGAAGCAAACAACTCTGTAAATCAAATGGAAACTGGAAATTCAAATAAAAATCAGAGGAAGGAGATCAAAGGCAACATCAGTTTCAAATTTTCTCAAATGCAAATCAGTTTCAAATCTATCAACTAGTAACCAGAGATCAAACAGCAAGAATTTAAAATCAACAAAGCTAAAAGAAAAAGCAAGTTCAAAATCAAACATAGCAGTCTGGAAAACAAGCCTGGAAACAGAATATATTCTCTGTTCTCTGATATAACTGGTGAGTAAACTTGTTTTTAAAAACAGTTTTAAATCCTGGATTTCATATTGTTATTTTGAATGAATATCATGCTGTTATCTGAAATACTTGAATTGAATTGAATGCATGTTTGTATATGAATGTTTGAATGCCTGTATAGTTATGATATAGTCTCTGTTGATTTAGTCAGAGCTTGAATTCTTTTAAAAATCAAATTTCTCATCATTTAATCACTATTAGCCATTGGTTTGTGAATGAAAGATGTCAAAAACATGTAGTATAACTCCTAAAAATAAGACCTGGAATTTATATTAAGTATTCATCTTGAAATTTTATAAAGAACAGTGAAAAATAAAATTTGGTCAAAAATTTATCAATTCAGTTTTAAGAATGGATTGCATGACTGAATTTGTTATAGGAAATCATGAATTTTAGTATGTAAATCATGACATTTAGTTTGGAGATTGTTGGGTATTCTCGTGTAGACAGTTTGCGATACTTTGGTCGATCTCTATAGATCAACGTCGAATTGATCATCGTGGTTGGGTTTGAAGGTCGAGGGGATGATGGGGTTCATCGGAAAAATAATATGGTGATTTATCGTTGATCGTGGTGGTCAGAAATCGATGGGATAGGGTTTTATCGCCTGGTTTTGACGTTGCTGTTCAAACGAGTCTCGAGACGTCGAGAGATGGCCGGAGTTGATCGCGTGTGTTCTGGAGTTGCTGGTAGTCGAGGCGAAGCTGTGGGGAAGATGGCGAAGCTACTCGTGGCATAGATCGTCGGAGGCGAGCGATTTTCTGGCGTTGTTCGTTTTCCAGATTTGAGAGTTTTTGCTCGAATTTAAATCTAGTTCGAATCGAGAAGATCGGGGTGGTCGAACGTGTTGTCGTGGTTAAAGTCGAGTTGCCGGAGACCAGAACGGAGTTCGTCGACGTTGGTGGTGGTGTGCACGTGCACGAGCACGTTTGCGTGCATCTGAATTTCGAGTTTGGGGAAGAAAGCTTGTTCTCGGGTTTTCATTCGAGTATATTCGAGTTTTACTCGAAGCAAGGAAGTAGTGGGTTAACGCGAGTGTTTCTTCGAGTCTCCAGGGGTTTTACTCGGGTTTGGGGATTAGCTGGTATTAAGAATTGAACAGGAAATGTTTTGAAGTTTTAAAAGCAAAAGAAATTTATATTGTAGTATTTTTGACTTTTAAAATAAAGGTAAACAAGATTTTTACCTATTAAACTAAATTGTTTCTAGAAAATTGTTTTAACAAGTTTAAAATAATTTAAATAAATAAGTTTTAAAAGAAGAATAGGAAGGTGGATTTTCAAAATGTTATTGCCTTAAAATTTATTTAATAACTTTAGAAAGTTAAAGATTTTGAAAATGGAATAGAAGTTTATAATGTTTTAATTCTAATTGATTTCCAAATGTTTTATTTTTAAATAAATTTAATGTTAAGCATTAAATAATCAATTATAATAAAGAATTTATCTTAAAGTAATTAAGAGTTTGATTAATTTAAGATAATTAATATGGGGAGATAATTAAATTGTTGGTCAATTTAATTAATTTAATTAAGATAAATGATTTTTCTTAATTAAGATCTTTAAGTATAAATAGTTAAGAAATTATTTAATTAAATTTAAATAATTAATTTAATAATTAACTAAGTAATTAATTGGTGATTAATTTGAGATAATCACTTATAAATTAATTAAGTATAATTACTGAATTGAGTAATTAAGGAATAATTACTAGATGTAATTAAGTAAAGAGAAATTATTTAATTAAGTAATTAGAGGATAATTATAAATAATTAAATAAAGGTGATTAAAGGTTAATTACCTAGTGTTATTAATTAAATAATTTATTTAATTAAAGGATTAAGGTTAATTAATAAAGTAATTAATTATTTGTTAAGGTAATTAATTAAAAAGTAATTAATTAAGGGAAGTAATTAAGCGAAGTTAATTACTGGATTAGATTAATCAAAGATGATTAATAATTGTGGTTTAATTAAGAGTAATTATTTAATTAATTTAAATATAATAAATAATTAAAGATGTAATTAGAGATCATTAGTTTATAATTAATTAATGATGTAATTAAGAGTTGATTAATTAAGATTAATTAATCAAATGATAAGTGATTAATTGTAATTAATTAAGGATTAAAGTAATTGATTATAATTAATTAATTAATTAATAAAGTAATTAAAGGTTAATTACTGTATTTGATTAAGGATAATTAATTTGTGAAATTAATTAAAGTTAATTACTTAAATGTAATTAAAGTATAATTAATCAAGGTGATTAATTAGGTGGATAGGTAGAGAAAGATTAATTAATTTATTTGAAATTAATTAATGATTATATAAGTAAGATTCATAATGAAGTAATTAATTTAATTTATTTTAAATTAATTAATAAATGAAGTAATTAATTTAATTCACTTTAAATTAATTAAAGATAGAGATAGTTAATTTAAATCAATTTTAAATTAATTATCTTATGATTAAGTAAATCATTGCTTATATAAGAATGGATGACATTGATTGTCTTGAATGGATGTAATATCAGAAATGAGATAAGAAATGTTGTGTAGTATGAATGCTTGGTTGCATTATGATGGTAATATAGATTAACTATTGTGATGTTGATATGGATTACCTATTTGGTTATGAATCATTTGTTTATTTGATAAGGTGATTATCAATTGTGATATGTGAATTTTTCTATCTCTATGAATATAGATAAGTTAAATTGTTTAAACCTTTAAACAACTTGGCCTTAAAAGATACGTTTTGGATTTCGATGAGACCAGGATCGGGTTTTCGTATACCGGTATTCCAGGTCTGGAGACCCGAATACCACATCGATCCAAATTAACGATAGGTCGTGAATCAAGTGAAGATGAAGATTCAGAGTGCAAGGGTTATTGTCGTTAACTCTGAGGGTGATTCCATAACGAGTGTAACGAGATAATGCCTTCGGTTTCGTTCGAACCCGGAACGAACTTGTATGGATTGAATGCTTTCAGCACATCGTCAGGCGGACGATGAGCATTCTAAGTGATATGTTCTGATTAAAGGTAATCGTAACCTCAAGCCTCATCAACCGGGAATGGCTAAAACAGGGGAGGTGCAGCAAGGTTAGTGGGTAGCACCCAAGTAGGACAAGGTTACCTCTGTCTAGATGTCCCTTTCTATTTTCGACTTAGTGGTGCGGTTGCTGATCCCAACCATGAGGTATCTTGTGCGGGAATTATCCAGTAAGGGATGTTCCGACCTTGTGTTGCAGGGGATTGGGAGTGATCCTCGGTACGGTGATCTAGGCCACGTACTGTGACGGGCGGTACCCCAGTAGCCCTGCCATTGTATGGAATCCAACTTCCAATAAGTGCCATCGGATTTGATTGTATAACCCACTTTGTGGCTAGTATGCTGGAATTTAATAATGTAACAATTTCAGCTATTTCATATTTATTTGAAAACCCTAGACCCTATTATAATATAACTGGATTTCCTATCAAATGTTTTGGTTAGCGTAAGGTAAAAACTTACCCATGTTTATTTGTGGGGAGTCTTACATGATACCTTTTCTTTCTAAAGGTTTTGAAGTTAAGCAAGTTTAACCTGTTACTCACACCAGACCCATGTCTGACCCAAGTGTTTATTTCTGTTTTATAAACTCTTGGGTACTCAAATTTTTACGAGTAGCCAAGGGATTCAGGTTTAGCTTTGACGAATATTCTGGAGGAGCAATGGAGCAGGAGGCTTCGACGTTCGTAGATATAGTGTTCCGCTGTGTTGATATCTGTGATAGTGTCTTGTCTTGTATTTGAATTGTAATGTCTAGACAGATGGTTATAACTGTCTAGTAAGTGATGTATATGCTGTGTAACTCTGTAAATTGTTGTATACTATGTAATAGTTTATGTTATTAATATAATTTTTCGTTCCGCTGTGAGATTTCTGATGAGTTGTTGTTCTTTCTTCTTTTCTTTTCTTCTTCTATCCCTTTCTTTCTTATTAATGATGCGTCTTTCTGGGCAAAGAAAGTCGGGTCGTTACAAAAAGGCGATAAAAATATGTTTATAAACCTCGAGATAAATCGATATAGAGCAACCATACTTCTCGTAACATTATACAATTGCTTCATTGTCTCCAATGGCTTCACATTTAACAACTTAAAAATTTATCCATCTTCTATTTCATGGGAATTGGCGATGCACCTTAAGAACTTATGGGATGAAAATCCCAAAGAGCATTTTTTCAGATTTAGCTTTATCATTGGTTCCTCAAGATTTCAAACAATTCGACAAAATCGGCAATATGAACCCTAGCTTTTTCTGCTTTTACTAACATATAATCAACATACACTTCCATAGACCATCCAAACTGATTAGCAAACATCTTATTCACTAATCATCGGTATGTTGCTCGGATACCTTTCAAGTCGAATTGCATAACTCTTTAGCAATATAGACCTTAACTAATGATGAATCTTGTGTTTTCTTCTTCTATGAGCATCTCAACCTGATTGTACCTTGATAGGTCCATGAAATACAACAATCCATAACCTAAGGTAGCATTCACTAATTGATCGATGTGTGGTAAGGGAAAATAATCATTTGGGCAAATGTCCAGCACCACTGTCCCAGTGGTTAGGCATTCTAACACTGACTTGAGAGGTTATAAGTTTGAGACTTTCCATAACGTGAGTCGAACTACTAGACCTATGTTGACGGGTGACATGGTATATACTACCACTTAAGTACCCATTTTAAACGAAAAGAATAGATTTCGACAAAAAATATCATTTGGTCAAACATCGTTAAGATCGGAGAAATCCACATGCATTCCATTTCCTTTTGAGTTCTTACTAACACTTGGTTGGGCACCCAATATGGATAATAAAATTGTTTGATGAAGTCATCGTCTGATAATTTTTTCACTTCATGTTTCGATACTGCATATTTTTCTTTATTGAACACACTTCTTTTTTGGCACATAAGTATGGTTGATAGGTTGAACTCTAATGCATGGGTAATGATATTTGTAGGTGTCCCTTACATACCTAAATGTGATCATGCAAAAATATCCTAATGGTTTTCAAGAGTTAATTACGTTTTCATCGCATAGTTAAGGAGGATTACTATTTTGACGACTGATGAGGGGTTTGCGTTAGACACTATGACATCCACCAAATCTTTGACTGCTCTAGCCTTGATCCTACCTTACCTGAGTCATTAATTCAATTACTTATTCTTAGGCAAACATATGGTGATTTGTGCGAAGGCCTTGATTGTAATTATTATGCATTCAAAGTTTGGCGTGATAATCAATTTTCACACATTTAATTTTTAATGAGTGCCCAAGCATCATTTAGTGATGCCACATAACACTCTCTTGAACTACTTTAGTTTCCTTGTTGATAAACATCAAATCACTATTATACAAATCTATACAGTTAATGCCCTGCTACTACCCCGCTATAACCTTGCTATATCACATAGTGGACTTCTACCGCTACGATTTTTCCATATAGCCCCAAATATAGCCTTTCCGCTTTAAGCTCTGCTATTTCCGCTATATCCCGTTATTCCCGCTATATTTTGCTATTTCCGCTATATCTTCTTTAAAAGAAATGAATTGAAAAATGACATTTATACATTATAAAGCTTATGAAATTAATTTATCCAATTGAATTTTTAATATATTTTCAAAAATGAAAATACTCTAATATTCTACTTTATTCAATTACGTTATATAATAGTTTTACGTATGTTTATAGTATATTCGCACATGTTTTTATTTTAAATTATTTATGTATTAATTATAATTAAATTGAATGTTAATTTTTCATTTAATTACCATTTATACATTAATAAAAACATTAAGTACGAGTTTTATATGCTATTTTAGAGTCATCCGTTATATCCCGCTATATCTTTGTTGTAACCCCGCTATGACTTTTTGCACCTCCGCCGCATTGAATCTGCCAAGCGCATTAACTACACCGGTACAAATACATTAAATTACGCTAATAAATACCTTACAAATACATTGACTTACATTGTATCTATGTAAGATCTTATAAATACATTGACTTACACTATTGTACGCTAGAGGATAATTTTCACCAACCACAATATGCAATGTACCATGACTTATTAGGTAAAAGAATATACTAACATTTCAGGAATTTCTATACATTAGTTGGGAGTTAAGCCATAACTATTAGTCATACATTGCAAAATTATTTACAGTTACTTCTTATTTTGAAAACATCTTGAATTCTATTTACATGTCTGTTAAGAACATCATCCACCCATGTAATGACCATTCTTTTCGACCCTCAAAACTCAACATTAATACATCCAATATATTCACGTGTCGAACAAGTGTTGGAAAGATAGATTGTTGGGATGAAAGAAAGAAAAGACAGAGTAGAGTCTCACATCGTGACGATTAATATATAATATACAATAGATCTTTATAAAAGAACAGTGTAATATAAATTCATCAATCAGAGTAATTATCTATCATCAATCTAGACAGTTATAACAACCTGTCCTCACAAATGTTGACAAATACAAAACAACAAATGCAGCAAAAATAAAGATACATAAATACGTCTTGGAGGCATCCAGCTCTTTTCTTGAAGCTCCAAAGCATCCTAACTAAATCTGGAAATATGCTTGGGCTGACCTGAGCATTTTAAGAAAATTATGCCCGGATAGTCTGGTAAACCAGTGTGAGAAACACAAATCAAATGGATTTTAATGTTTAATAAAACCTTTCTGAATTAAAGGTATCCGGTAAGACCACGCCGCATATAAACACGAATTATTATTTACCTTACGATAACCCAACCATTTTATTAGAATATCCAATGATATTATAATAATATCTAGGGTTTAAAATAAATAGATAACATAGCTGAAATGCTTGCATCTTACATTCCAGCATAGTTGGGCAAAACTAAGTCCATAAGGTACTTATTTGAGAATGGATTCCATATAATGAAAAGGTAAGGGACTACCTTCTGTACAATTCATCTCAAGTTAAAAGGTACTGAGACTACAAAACATTTGCCCTTCTACCAACACAGAATCGGTCTATCCCTTCTTGGATAGTATCGAATAGATCACTACCCCGGCTGCCAACTTGACATATTGTTCCATAGCCACAAGCATACATAATCCGAGAATATCGAACAAGATACAAGCGATGACCATACCCTAATAGGAGCGACCCACTTAGCCCTGCTACATCTACCATGTTTTAGCCATTTCCGGGTTGTGAGGCTTGAGCTTACATTTACCTTTTAGAAAATCCCACTAAGAACGCTAACATTGCCCTTCAGGCAACAATGCAATGCTAGCATTCATCCATAAAAGTCATTTTGGGACTTAACAAAATGAAGGCACTACTTTTACTACACCCTCAAGATAGGTAGTAAGTAGTCCTTGCAATTCAAAGAACTCTGTCTTTGATCATCTTCAAGATGTCTCCCATTCGAATGCTTATGCCTGTTCGAAGTGGTTTTCGGATAATTTATCTGATCTCGGTCTCTTCGAACTGACAATGATAGTTTTCAAAACTGACCAACATTTGGTAGTCAGTTATTTAACTATCAAATAAACAAATAAACAAATCAGAGATAATTTCACATGGAAATCAAGCATGGTTAAGCATATAAGCAACCATTAAGCCTCTTTAATTAACCCTTTCATTAAATAAAACCTCTTTGTAAATTCTTGTATTAAAATACTTTTACAAAGATATATTCATGAACCCTCTCTATTCTTTTAAATATTTGAAAAATATTGATATACATATCTAACCAGTATAAGTATACTCACAAAATAATTTACTTTCGATACTTAGAAAGTATTTCCATATACTTATATAAATGGTATAAGCGTATTCAAAAAACACTACAATTTCAATACTTAGAAAATGTACCCATATACTTATCTCAATGGTAAAAGTATATTCACAGTCTTATGAAAGATTTCATTTCCAAAACCATACTTATTTACGTTAAAACAAATGTAACTTAAAAAATTGATAAAAATAAATCCAAAAAACGTTTGGTGTAAGTAAATGAATCGTATAGAAATTAGACCAAATATACTTACCACCACTTCCCGATTTCAAACAGTACAATCCCTTGATTAACAATGAAATCAAACAAGTTAGAAAACTATCCTTGCCTCGACATACATTTTTAATTCTCAAGATAGAGATGAGTTTCCATACTTCAAAATTTGGTTTTAAGTATGAAAAGAACACTTTCCATACCATCATAATTTAAAATGCTCATTTATGGAAACCAGATCTCCTTTCCTTTTACAAAATTCCATTTTATACAACTCTAAATATAATTATAAACTCATTTTATAAATCTCCAAATATAAGTATAAAACTCCTTTTAAATCTTTATAAAACATTTTCATAAATTTCCTTTATAAAATATCATTTATAAACTATCTTTATAAAATATCTTTTACATTTAATTCTTATATACTTTCCATAAAATGATCATTCCATATATCACTATAAATTCACAAACGTGATTTATTATTTCAATTTATCAAAATGATATTAGTTTTCCTTTTATTTATAAAATACCATTTATAAATCTATTCTTTTATTTATAAAATACCATTTATAAATCTATTCTTTCTATATAGCATTTTATACAAAATATTCCTCTCTTCTTTTAAAACCAAATCACTTTATTTTTAAAAGTAAATTTCCCCTTTTTCTTTAAAATAATCATCTGTTATTATATTAACTATCTCTTTAAAATATATACTTTCCGAAATACTTTTAAAACATTTCCATATATATTAGAAAAGACTAATAAAAAGGTTGAAGTAAAATAGAGAAGTTCAAAATCCATTTTTAAATAAAATATCATAGAAAATCCAAAAGTCACACTAAAAACCATTCTCTGAATCAAAAACATTTTCAAATCAAAATAGCGAACCATAGTATTTCCAAATACTAAAATGAGGCTTAGCCACCATAGCACTTAACCAATGCTACGATTACCTTTAACATTAAAAAGATTATACTTTTAACATATGTAACGACCTTCCTTTTTGGACGTTTTAAGCAGACACACATGCCAGACTCAAACCATTCAAAAGGGCAGATTGTTATGGGGTAAATAAGAAAAAGAGAAAGAAATAAAACAAATACAGAATCACGCAGCGGAATGACAAAATATAATAATCAAATAAAAAATTCATGAAGCTGTTTACAAATAACATTGACTATACTTTTACAATACAGATCAGAGTTACATAAACAGGAATAAGTAAATAAATGCAGTGGAACAACATGATGCAGCGGAATAAATAAAACAAATAATAATAGTACTATATCTTCGTCTTCGTCCTCCAGAAGCAGTCTTCGATAAACTGAAAAGCTCAGACTGACCCGAGCGAATTGAAAAGACAAAACACTCGAGTCAGAACTAAAAGATCTTATGTAAGTTAAATCAACAGTATATAAATATAAGTGTAACAGCGTCAGAGATGTTCACGGGGTTTGACATCTCCTATCCAGTGTTAACGTGAGTGCAAGAACTTAAGAGATGTTCGGGATTACCACCTCCTAAGGATCCGTTAAACTATCTACTATGTATTACAGTACGCTATTATAATAGTGTCTACAGTAAAGTATTAAAATAGCGTTAAGGTGTTACCCATATCCCCCTTAACACATTTTATATATTCCTGTAGTCTATACAATGCCGTAGGCTCCACCAAACCGATGGTTTACCCAGAGGACACCCCATAGGTATGGTACAAAACAAACTCGTAGAAGGCACTCTAGGGCATGTGAACACGGCACTCGAGGCAATGCCAGATGAGATTTACCAATTGCAGAACCGGACTGGTGGTAGTAGCTACTACCGCCCATCTCGGAACACACTCCCATAATCAAAATCGAGGGGTGGCCACCAAATCATCACAAAGTCATAATATGGTATCGAAGAAGCATGTCCGATTGGAGGAAAGACCTCACTTGGCCCAGGTATAGCTCCTATTTTAGTCACATCTAAGCTGATTCACGGGAGTCGGGGTCACATCAATACCTCATACAGGAATCATTCGCCAAACCATTCTACTTCATTTCTGGAATCTCCACCACGTACATAGTTGTTAAAGTGGTTTTCGGTATTGGCAGTGAGTATGACAATATCTGATCCCGGTCTCTTTAACAACCAAACGATTATTTCACACCGGATGGTTCTTTTATATTTCAAAAAGTCAATTCACAATTTATATCAAAGTATCATATTCAATTTCAAATCATATCTCTTTCGAAATCATATTCACTTTCAGACTATATTCACTTTCAAAATCATATTCGCTTCCAAATCATATTCACTTTCAAATCATATTCACTTTTGAAATTCACATTCACTTTGATATTATCTATAAGTTATGTTAATTAATTCTTCTCTAAATCATCTTATTCACTCAACTATGTCATTTCACAAAAGGTATCAATTCCATATTCCAACTTAGGTTGTATCATCATCAAGGATTTAAATATAAATACTTCAACTTTACACAGTCTGAAATTTTAGAAAATAGTTTAGGTAATTATAAATAGTTTATATAGTTTTAAAAATAGTTTAAATAGATTTAAAATAGTTTTAAATAGTAAAATAGTTTAAATAGACTTAAATTTGATTTAATTAGTTTTAAGATGATTTAAATAGATTAAATAGATTTAAATTAGGTTAAGTAGAGTTTACATAGATTAAATAAACTTAAAATAGATTAAATAGATTTAAATTATATTAAATGGATTTAAAATGGATTAAATAAATTTAATTAGTTTAAAATTGGTAAAATAGGTAAAATTGGATTAAATAGGTTGTAGCAGATTAATATAAATTAAAATAGTTTTAAATTGATTAAAATAGTTAATTTAATTAAAATATTTTAAATTAGTTTAAATAGATTTCAGAGTTATATCCGACATTTCAATGACTCAATTCCAATAAATTCATTTATATTTGACACTTCAACTTTGAAATTCCAATTTAAACTCTTTGAGCAATTCATTAAACAAATTCCAATTTCAACATTTAACACTTGGTTTATCAAAAATAATTCAGTTTATATAAATCAATTTCTATTTCAAAACGCTAGTTAACTTAATTCAAAATTTAAAGAATTAAAAATCATTTAATTTAACCAATCCGGTGTCCGTATATAATTTTCTACCCTAGGGTCAAGTGATACAGATATTTATCATTTCAATCTGCAATTTAAAATTTTACGGTTATATATCATTTCAAACCGCAATCCCGAATTAAATAAAATCCATAAAATTGTTTGAGTCTATCATTTCAACCCATAACGATTTTTCCCTAATCTATAGATCGTTTGGGTATATATCATTTCAACCCATAGGAAACTTGCAATATTATAACAATATAAATTACATCATCCAGTCATCCAATATCAACAATCAAACATCCATCACAATGTCATCCAAATCAATCAATAAACATCAATAGATAACTGATCATCAATAACAGGTATTAAACTGACAATTTATATTCAATATTAAATTAAACAATGATTAAATGCAATAAAAGTCAAATTTAACTAGAATGACAATTTAAACCTAACAAACATCAATCAATAAATTTCTAATTACATCATAAATTGAATTTAACTAACATAAGATAATCTAGTTGTTATCCCGCTTTTTGGTCAAAGCCGGAATATCAAACAAATCGACAAGAAAGGATGGGTATCAGGATTGGAGGTCGATTAGAGACAAGGTTGTGATCGATGTCGTCAAAATTTGACCGGGCTCCGATCGAGACGAAATCGATTGGAGATGATGATAAGGACTAGGAGAGGCTATATTTCAAGTTTCAGGTTAATCGGAGTTCATATGAAGGAAATATTGATGGATTGCGATGTGCAGGGAATGGTTCGAATCGATGCATTTCGCATCGATCAAGAGGATGGCGGTTCGAATCGATACGTTTCGTGTCGACCGTAAAGTAAGGACTTCGAATCGATACCGTTCGTATCGATCAACATGGGTTCGGTTTAGTGAAGTTCGAATCGATCAGGTTCTAGTTCAACTCGATGACTTCGTATCGATAGGATGGTGAAGGATTACAGCATGTTCGTATCGATCAGGTAGGAAAGCTAGGTGGATTTCAACTCGATGGTTCGAATCGATACGTTTCGTATCGATCAGGATGGATTCAGGCTACAGGCTTCATATCTATATAGTTCATATCGGAAGGGAGGCGAGGAGTGACGATGCAGTTCGTATCGATCTATGCTAAAATCGATACGAAGGACTCACATACAGATCGATTCGAAGAAGATCAAAGGCATACGAGAAGGATACGTTGGGAGATGGCTTCGTGGATACGAAGTCGTGGATACAAAGTTGTGGATACGAACGAAACAGATTTTATGGATGCGAAGCAATGGATTCGAAGCACGCTATGGCTATAGATGGATGTGGACTGGGCACGAGGTATGGATGCGAGCGCATATCCAGGAAGGAAGCGTTCAACATGGCGAGGAAGGAGGATTGACCCAGGAAACACGCACCACGTCATCACTTGGGCACGCGACACCATCGATTCGACCTAATCGATTCGAAGGAAGATCGATTCGAAGGGAGCTTATCAACCGGAAACGTGATCTCGAATCGATCATATCTTGAGATTTACAAGTCCAAATGCTATGAAATTTTCATAGTAGCTTGATCACATGTTGAAGAATGTTCACACCAAATTTCAGCTCGATTGGACAATTTCTTGATCGATTCGAACGTAGCTTCGAATCGATCCCAAAGTGGGCCTGGATTTCCAGAAAGCGGGCATATGGGCCCCCTCACGTGCCAAAACTGGTCTTCCTTCAATTTAGGCGAAATATCAGCCTCCTACACCTATAAATAGAGCCCCTGGTCATTCAGAAAAGAGGTCGGACAATTTTGAGAGCTAAAGAGCGCCCGGACTCTACCAGATTTACTCCAGATCACCATTGCTGCCTTAGATTCAGATTATAGTCATAAAATCCGTTGTACTACGCGATAGGAAATTGTAATCTTCAAGCATCGATCAATAAAAGATAAAAACTTTGGAGTGGACGTAGGCCGGAGATAGCCGAACCACTATAAATCTCGTGTTTTTGTTCATTATTTCTGGATTGCTGTTTGTTGTTTGTTTAGATCTGAGATTTGTGTTTGAATAGTGCTGATTTGTATTCATACACTGGTGCTTTCACAACATTCGGGGTTTGTGACCATTTTTGGCGCAAACACTTTGGTGCTTTCACTAAGAAAGACTAGCACCCGCTACATCGGATTGAAGTTTAGATTTGAAAGTTTGAAGGATTCAGATTGACTCGGCAATGACTCGACAAACAAGACAAAGAGCTGAGAGAAGCCAACAGGGAGGAAGTCAAGGGGCATCCTCCGGAGCTGGAGAAGGACAAGCTCCGATTTACATTACCAGAAACGAAATGGAAGCTATGGCAAATTCATTGCATGAGAGGTTGCTGAAGAGTCAACAGGATATGATGCAAACTTTCTTCGAGCAGATGAGAGCCGCATGAACACAGAACCTTGGACCAACTATAGCGACTGCAAATGTGGAACAAGGAACTAGGGTTGCAGAACCCAATGGAGGACAGAATACAGAACCGGAAGGCAATCAACAAGGGCTTGGGGGCAGGCCCACAGGATCCAACGCAGAAGGACCTTTGGAAGGAGTTCAGCAGGCTAGAGCCAACTTTGCGGCTAATGAGCCACATGAAGAATATGTGCCGGAGTTCCCTCGGGAGCATGGGGGGCAACACCTAACAGGCAATGCTGGATTAATGGAAATCATTAGGAAGACTATGCGTGGAGGTTCGATCAATAGAGACTTGGAAGGGGTGAACAGGAGTCCATTCGCTCGAGAAATCAGGATAGCTCAGAATCCACCTAAGTTCAAGTTACCTAGCGTGGAAGTATATAATGGAAAGGCTGACCCGACTGATCACTTGATGAGTTACACTAGACACATGGAAGTGCTGGGGACATCGGAGGAAGTGATGACCAGGTGTTTCCCTTTATACTTGACAGACCTAGCGGCAATGTGGTTTAGGCAGCTGGAAGAAGGATCTATCAGGACTTGGAGGGAACTGGTGGATAGATTTTTGGGACAGTTTCGGGTTCATATCAAAAGACCTAAGAACGTGATGACGTTAACATCGGTAAAGCAAAGAACGGATGAATCGCTTAGAGCATTTTTAACTCGATTTAATGCGGCGGTTGCTTCAGTGGATCGGCCGGATCCATCGATGGTTTTGATGGCGGCAGTATCGGGAGTCAGAGAGGATTCAGATTTTAAGGTATCTTTAGTACGAGACCCACCACTGGATCTTGGGGAATTCTTCCATGAAGCTGAAAGGTTCCTTTGGCAAGAAGATGCATGTACTGATCTAAAGTTAAAGGAGGTGAATGTGACTGGGGGTGGAGGACCATCCAACGGAAGCTCGGATAAAGACAAAGGAAAAAGGAAGCTAGACGACGATTCAGGAAAAGCCGGGAAGCGATGGAAGGATCCAATGTTTTCCACATATACAGGATTAAACGAGACGCAAGAGCGGATATACATGGAAACCCGGAATCGCCTTCCTTACCGAAGGCCAGCTAGGAGAGAACCTTCTGAACGAGAAAGGGCATCAGGAAAGCACTGTCTCTTCCATGATTTGGATGGACACGATACCAACAGCTGCAGGCACCTAAAGGACATAATTGAGGAGCATGTGAGGAATGGACAATTGACGCAGTATGTTGGGGCTCGGAATGCAGCGGTGGAGCAGGAGCAACCACCGCCCACCTCAAGCCATGATGGCATGTGGCCCAGGAATGATGGTCGATTAGTTATCCATTGACCAGGATATTATGAAATAAGTAACAAACCATTGGTGAGCAACCAAGTCATTTACACATGTATGGGGACGGAGATAGCCCCTAGGCATGCTCTGAGTGATGATAAACCGCAAAGCCATGGTTTGCGAAATCTGTCTTTTGTTTTTGGATTGGACACTTAGTTTTCTGGTTTGGTTTTTGGAGTTTGGATTGAACTCCTGATTTTGCTTGTTTTTCTGGTTTTGGCATTCATTCGGATGATTGTTCTCCGTTTTGGATGATGATTTCGATTTTTGATATGGATTTCTGGTTTTCCAATTTGATTTGGATTTTGGATTGGATCTTGATTGGATTCTTTTTGGTTTTTGATAAACGGTCGTCAGGTATGGATTATTCCTGGCAAGGGGTGAGTCGTTCTGCCCGAACGCGGTAAAGTGACTCATTCTGGTCGTCGAGTATGGACTATGCTCGGCAAGGGTCCGGAGTGACCAGGATTCGGCCTAGGACTTAGGCCCCCTATTATCGATTATTGTTTCAGGTCGTTGAGTATGGACTGTGCTCAACAAGGGTCCGGAGCGACCAGGATTCAGCTTAGGACTTAAGCCATGGCATTACTTACGTCCAGGGACACCGGACCATGGTCATCGAGTATGGACTATGCTCGGCAAGGGTCCGGAGTGACCAGGATTCGGCTTAGGACTTAATCCACGGCATTACTTACGCCCAGGGACACTGGGCCACGGTCGTCAGGTGTGGATTGCGCTTGGCAAGAACCCGGAGAGGTTAGCTCAACGTCCAGGGACACTGGACCACGGTCATCAGGTATGGATTGCGCTTGGCAAGAGCCCAGAGAGGTTATGGATTTGGATACCGACCCGGAGAGGTCTTGGATTCGGTTGTTGGATAAGGATGGACTAATGACTCAGCCTTCGAGTTTGGATGGGCACGGAATTGGCTATGGACTTTGGACATTGGATTTGGAAACTATTCAAAACACGCCTTCTTATCACAAGGCATGTTTTGGGGGCAAATGTTATCCCGCTTTTTGGTCAAAGCCGGAATATCAAACAAATCGAAAAGAAAGGATGGGTATCAGGATTGGAGGTCGATTAGAGACAAGGTTGTGATCGATGTCGTCAAAATTTGACCGGGCTCCGATCGGGACGAAATCGATTGGAGATGATGATAAGGACTAAGAGAGGCTATATTTCAAGTTTCAGGTTAATCGGAGTTTATATGAAGGAAATATTGATGGATTGCGATGTGTAGGGAATGGTTCGAATCGATGCATTTCGCATCGATCAAGAGGATGGCGGTTCAAATCGATACGTTTCGTGTCGACCATAAAGTAAGGACTTCGAATCGATACCGTTCGTATCGATCAACATGGGTTCGGTTTAGTGAAGTTCGAATCGATCAGGTTCTAGTTCAACTCAATGACTTCGTATCGATAGGATGGTGAAGGATTACAGCATGTTCGTATCGATCTGGTAGGAAAGCTAGGTGGATTTCAACTCGATGGTTCGAATCGATACGTTTCGTATCGATCAGGATGGATTCAGGCTACTTGCTTCATATCTATATAGTTCATATCGGAAGGGAGGCGAGGAGTGACGATGCAGTTCGTATCGATCTATGCTAAAATCGATACGAAGGACTAACATACAGATCGATTCGAAGAAGACAAAGGCATACGAGAAGGATACGTTGGGAGACGGCTTCGTGGATACGAAGTCGTGGATACAAAGTTGTGGATACGAACGAAACAGATTTTATGGATGCGAAGCAATGGATGCGAAGCAATGGATTCGAAGCACGCTATGGCTATAGATGGATGTGGACTGGGCACGAGGTATGGATGCGAGCGCATATCCAGGAAGGAAGTGTTCAACATGGCGAGGAAGGAGGATTGACCCAGGAAACATGCACCACGTCATCACTTGGGCACGCGACACCATCGATTCGACCTAATCGATTCGAAGGAAGATCGATTCGAAGGGAGCTTATCAACCGGAAACGTGATCTCGAATTGATCATATCTTGAGATTTACAAGTCTAAATGCTATGAAATTTTCACAGTAGCTTGATCACATGTTGAAGAATGTTCACACCAAATTTCAGCTCGATTGGACAATTTCTTGATCGATTCGAACATAGCTTCGAATCGATCCCAAAGTGGGCCCGGATTTCCAGAAAGCGGGCATGTGGCCCCTCACGTGCCAGAACTGGTCTTCCTTCAATTTAGGCGAAATATCAGCCTCCTACACCTATAAATAGAGCCCCTGGTCATTCAGAAAAGAGGTCGGACAATTTTGAGAGCTAAAGAGCGCCTGGACTCTACCAGATTTACTCTAGATCACCATTGCTGCCTTAGATTCAGATTATAATCATAAAATCCGTTGTACTACGCGATAGGAAATTGTAATCTTCAAGCATCGATCAATAAAAGATAAAAACTTTGGAGTGGACGTAGGCCGGAGATAGCCGAACCACTATAAATCTCATGTTTTTGTTCATTATTTCTAGATTGTTGTTTGTTGTTTGTTTAGATCTGAGATTTGAGTTTGAATAGTGCTGATTTGTATTCATACACTGGTGCTTTCACAACATTCGGGGTTTGTGACCATTTTTGGCGCAAACACTAGTAGTTATGAGTGGGTCAAAACACTCACCTTTGATTTTAAATCGATTTGAAATCCAAAATAAGGCCCAAAATTCAATAGTCTTAGAATTCAACCAAACCAGCTCTATAATGTTCGGAATTTCGATACGATCTCAACGGAGAAAATCGCGTGTGAATCCGAGCTCGTATGCAAAAGTTATTAATGTTAGAAGATTGGAAAATTTCGACCTATGCCGCCTTAATTACCCGGTGCATACTCTGAGTTTTTATCAAAATGACCCGAGACCCGAGTCATTTGGCTCCTAACCCGAAGTCGCTCTAGGGTTTTTGCCTCTGGAACTCGAAGCGTGCCCAGATCCGCCTTGTTTGGCCTCGAACTCTCTCTGACCATAAGTCGCTGCAGGGTTTTCTCCTCTGAAACTCGAAGTAAACCTCTTCCCGACTCGAAGTAAACCTGGAGCAAATTTTTTTTTTTTGTTTTTTTTTTTGAAATTAGGTTTTGGAATTTGGGAATTTGGTTTTAGAAGGAGGAAGAAGATGTACGTACAAAAATAATAATATGTGAAACAACTAGGGTTTATAACAGCCTATATATAGGTAGGGTTGGATTGAAACGACTGTGCGACCCAAAAAGCACGTTCTGACTCCGAAACGAAAATAAGTCATCCCATATATCGAAATGGATGTTTTCAATATTTTAAACTCAATGGAACACGTTTCAAGTCCTAATCCAATCGTATGAAGAAGTTGGCTTAAAAATCAGCTTATTCCAAATTGATTTCTACGCGTTTCGATGCCGTACGATCAAACGACAAGTCTGATCGCTACGAAACTTGAAATCCTACAATAATTCACCGTTACGGATCTGATGAAACTAGTTTCGTCAAAATCCGAGGTAGTGGCTGTTTCCTGGAGATTTGACCAGGCAACTAGTGATCAGCATCAGGTAGTACTCGGCATCAGAGAGTGTCCGGCATCCAGGAGTGTTCGGCGAAGCACTTGGCACCCAGGAGTGTTCGGCGACAACCAATGCTCAGCATCAGCTAGCGTTCGGCATCATTAGAACTCGGTGATAGGAGAACTCGGCAACAAGAATACTCGGCATCCCAAGGTACTCGGCGTAGTACTCAGCAACAGGAGTACTCGGCATCCCAAGGTACTCGGCGTAGTACTCGGCAACGGGAGTACTCGGCATCCCAAGGTACTCGGCGTAGTACTCGGCAACGGGAGTACTCGGCATCCCAAGGTACTCGGCGTAGTACTCAGCAACAGTAGTACTCGGCATCCCAAGGTACTCGGCGTAGTACTCGGCAACGGGAGTACTCGGTATCCCAAGGTACTCGGCGTAGTACTCGGCAACGGGAGTACTCGGCATCCAGAAGACATTCAGCATGCACAACTACTCAAGGTAACAATGTCGTTCGGCCTGCATGCATTGTTCGTTCAAGGGCTTCAGATAGAGACACGTTCGGCCTCAACTGACAACCATCCTGCACTTCCCACACATCCAACGTACCATTCGGCATAGGAAGGACTGTTCGGCATCAGAGCGTTCGGCATACCAGGTTCGGCATGCAGCGACCACAACACCTGGGCTAGAGCGATCGGCCACCAAGCCCACTTGGGAAGTCCAGCCCATATTTGCCTATAAATAGAGGGGCGGGGTCACAATGAAATGGATCCTTTTTTGGGAGAAGACACTGGGGAGACTCTGCCATTTTCGAGACTCGTCTTCTCTACTTAAACAACTTCATGCAAGCATTTGATTCACGAATTGTATTTGTAATCAACTACAAAGAAGATCAATAAAGTTTAACCTCAAAGTGGACGTAGGCAATTACGCTGAACCACTATAAATTTGGTGTTCTTACTTTCTGCAGTTAGATTAGCATTGTCTTCTCTATTTAATTTACTTTCATCACTTATATCTCTACACAATCTTTCTCTACGAGGTTAGTGACCAATTTTGGTGCTAACACTTTGGTGCTTTCATTGAGAGTTAAATTCTCAGACCTCAAGGATCTGCTTTGAAGCTACTGGATTGAACAAATCCCCCAAAGAAGATCCGACTCACTGATAGGACATCCGTTGATTCTACTCAGAGTTCATACCGATAACTCTACAATGGAAAGACCACGTACCAGGTCAGCTTCTCATAATGCGGATGCCCATGAAACTGCTAGTGTGCAACAAGCAGGACCTAGCAATCAACCAGCGATTCCGAGTGCAGGAATTGCCGCTCAAGAACAGACTCCAGTTGTCACCAGAATAGAGTTCAATGACTTGATGAGAGAACTCAGGGAAAGCAGGAGACAACTAGGAGAGCGGATGCAAGCTAACGCCAACCTGATGGCACAACTCACTCAACAGCAGCAACAGAATGCTGGGGGCAATCCCGCTCCTTACTCTTCATCTGACAGCTCAACTTCCTCTGATGAACCTCCCAGGCACAGACGCTGCAAGACTGACGATGCACGAGCAGAAGCTGCTGTTCAAACAACTAGAGACCGTGACCAAGCAAGAGCTGGAAACTTCAGGACCGGGGTACAGACGGAGGATAGAGGCCCGGATCATCAAAATGATAACAATGTCGAACCTCAAGACGCACGATTGGCAGACCGCCAGGAGAGGAGGCATCAGCATGGACAGGCGCGTAGAACAGACACTAACCTTCCGCCTTCCATACAGACACCAGATCTGACAGCCATGATCAGGCAGTTGATGAAGGAAAATCAGGGGTTATCGAATGATGATTGGGGAGTGTCAAGAAGTCATACTCCGTTCACGGATGTTGTGTTGCAAGCGGCGTACCCCAGGAAGTTTAGTATGCCTACTATCCCTACGTATGAAGGGAGGACTGACCCCAGACAGCATGTCATGAGGTACGAATGGATGATGGATTCAGCTAGAGCGAATGATGCCACCAAGTGTAGGTGCTTTCCGATTACTCTATCTGGGATCGCTACTATGTGGTTCACCCGACTTCCTCCGTGATCCGTATCAAATTTCGAGGAGTTGGTAAAGAAGTTTATCGAGCAGTTCAGGATACACACTACGCGCCCAAAGGACGTGATGTCTCTATCAAGTGTAATCCAAAATCCCTGGGAGTCGTTGAAGGAATATTTACAAAGATTCCACGTAGAAGCAAATGAAGTCAGTAATCCCAATGACCATGCAATTCTGATGGCTGTAATGAGAGGTGTGGATCCAGACTCTGAGTTTGGAGACTGGCTGGCAGGAAAACCTCCGGCTACACTAGAGCGTTTCTACTCAAAGGCACACCAGTTCATAAGAAGAGAGGAAGCTAGGTGGGTACGACGAGATAAGGCGCCAGGACCTTTCCAAGAGTCAATAAAGAGCAACATTGCTATGAAGCAGTCTGGAGACAGCTCGGGAAAGGTCCAAGTCAATGTCCAGAACAAGCCTGGGCAACCCAAGGAGTCCGGCGGAAGGAGTCAAGGGAAAAAGAGAGAAGCGGGGAAGTGGAAGTCGAGAATCCCAAGCTACAGCGAGTATACTCCGCTGAATGCACCGCTTGAGAACATTTACTTATCCACCTGCAATACATTTCAATACAGAAAGCCACGTCCGAAAGAATCAACCGAGGAACAGAAGCGGACCGGGAAATATTGTCGCTTCCATGAGACTTATGGGCACAATACGGAGGACTGCAGACACCTACACAACGCTATTGAGAAGTTGATCAGGCAGAAGAAATTGCAAGAATTTGTGAAGGATCCACAAGAAGGAGGACAGGGAACGTCCAACCCAGGTCGTGCACCAGCTCCGCGTCATCCCGAGGAGCCTGCCCGAACCGTAGGTAGACTAGTCATAAATACAATTATCGGCGGACCTCACCCCGCGGATAAGAATTGGCAAGAGATGGAGCGATATGCAAGTTCCCCGAAGCATGCCGATTTTGAGTGTTGTTCGAACGCGGAGGACGGGACCTCTGCTAAGCAGCAGCGCGTAATGACAGACGATATTGTGTTCAGAAACAGGGACGCTGATCAGGTAGAAGCTCCGACCATCGACCCGATGGTCATATCTACAACGATCGGACCAGCTTATGTAAAGAGAATTCTGATTGATTGCGGAAGTTCAGTCAACATCATCTTCAAGAAGGCTTACGACCAAATGAAACTGGAAACAAAAGACCTGAAACCGTCCAAGGCTCGTATACACGGCTTTAACGGCACGACAACCGACGCCGTGGGGTACTTTGAGTTACCAGTTGAACTGGGACAAGGCGAGCATCGGAGGGTGCGAATTCTACCCTTCGTAGTTTTGGATGTGGATTCTCCATATAATGTTTTCTTGGGTCGGCCGGCCCTGGCTGAGTTTAGGGCAGCATTGGCCCCGTGGTGTTTAACTTTGAAGTTCCCAACTGACAAAGGAGTAGGTATTGTTCATGGCGACCAAGCAGCTGGTCGTTCCTGTTATGTGGCTGAGCTCCGAGAAGCCCATCGGAGGGAGAAGGGAAAGGTTGCGGACAATCCCGTCCGCATCCTTAATGCGGATAATTGACAAGTAGTGCCCGAGCCCTGGCTCGGGCATAGTTCTCGGATCTTCGGAGATATAGATCCGAGAGACGACGATGAGAAACCCAGGGAAGAGAAGGCGGCACCGGCTGAATTAACAATTGACATCTCAGTTAGCCGTGACGACCCTTCGCGAATTCTGAAAATCGGATCACAGCTTGGTCCTGCGATGACTGAAGACCTTAGCGACTTCCTCCGGGCGAATCTTGATGTTTTCGCCTGGACGCATTCTGATATGTGTGGGATTTCTCCCGCCATCACGAGTCATATGTTGAACATAGACCCGAAATACGTCCCAGTTAAACAAAAAAGGAGAGGAATGGATCCGGAGAGGTCCGCCGCTCTCGGAGAGGAGGTGGACAAACACAAAGCAAATGGGTTCGTCCGCGATGCCCTCTACCCTGAGTGGGTATCCAACCCCGTGCTGGTAAAAAAGGCGAATGGGAAATGGAGGACTTGTGTAGATTATTCCGACTTGAACAAAGCATGCCCTAAGGACAGTTTCCCGTTGCCTAGGATCGATCAGTTGGTCGACTCCACCGCAGGACACGAGCTGTTGTCATTCATGGATGCGTATTCAGGGTACAACCAAATCCCGATGCATATTCCGGACCAAGAACACACCAGCTTCGTTACAAATGTCGGACTGTATTACTATGTAGTGATGCCCTTTGGATTGAAGAATGCAGGAGCAACTTACCAGTGTTTAGTGAATCGAATGTTCAAGGACCAGCTGGGTAGAACGATGGAAGTCTATGTGGATGACATGCTCGTGAAGTCACAACGGTCAAACGACCACATTCGAGACTTGGCTGAAATGTTCGACATACTCAGATTTTATGGGATGAAGATCAACCCTCTGAAGTGTTCCTTCGGCATTGCATCAGGGAAGTTTTTGGGATTCATCGTCAATGCTAGGGGAATTGAAGCCAACCTAGAAAAGATCCAAGCTATTCGAGATGTGCAAGCGCCCAGGACTATAAAACAAGTACAGTGCTTGAATGGAAAAGTAGCTGCATTGAGTCGATTTATATCCTGGGCAACTGACAAGTGCATCCCATTTTTTGATATAATAAAGAAAGGGAAGAGAAATTTTGAATGGACGACTAGTTGTGAGGAAGCATTCCAAAATCTGGTGAGGCATCTGGAGAGTCCACCAATGCTGTCAAAACTAGTTGACCACGAAATGTTATATGTATACTTGGCAGTATCCCCACATGCGCTAAGTGCGGCTTTGGTTCGTGAGGAGGATCGAGTCCAGAAGCCGGTGTACTATGTTAGCAAGCGTTTAACAGGGGCAGAGAGGAATTACCCTAAGATCGAGAAATTGGCTTATTGCTTGGTGATTGCATCACGTAAGCTGCGCCCATACTTTCAAGCACATTCAATCGGCGTTTATACCGATCAACCCCTGAGGCAAGTACTCCAACGGCCGGAAACTTCTGGAAAGTTGCTAAAATGGAACATCGAGTTGAGCCAATTCGATATCACCTACTTACCACGGAGAGCCGTCCGAGGGCAAGCGTTAGCAGATTTCATCGCTGAGTTTACCATACCCATCGAACCGGAAGATCACGACATCATTCCCCCTGTTCGATGGAAATTATACACTGACGGTGCATCAAACGACCGTTGCTCCGGCGCGGGCATAGTTCTCATAACTCCGGAAAACCGATCAATCTGTTATGCCGTGAAGCTTGATTTCCCGGCTACAAATAACGAAGCAGAATATGAGGCACTGATCGCTGGCTTGAAGCTCATCAGAGAACTCGGGATCAAATCAATCGAAATCTTTTGCGACTCACAGTTGGTGGTTTACCAAGTACGAGGAGACTACCAAGCAAAGGGACGAAAGCTCGCTCCGTACCTCGTTCAGGTCCAAGAACTACTATCAAATCTTGAGCGTTATGACATTTCACATATCCCGCTCGAACAGAACAAAGAAGCCGACTTATTGGCTAAGTTTGCAAGTACCGGCGATGCGCAGCAAATGGGATTGTATCCCGTCGAAGTCTTGCATGCCCCGAGCATAGACGGGATGAAACTCGATCGCGTGTTGGAAACAGAAATCGAGAAGGAATCGTGGATAACCCCATTCAAACTGTACCTAACGACCGGGGCTTTACCAGAAAAAAGAAGCAAAAGACGGCAGGTCCTTCGAAAGGCCGCGCGATACGTAATGCAGGATGGGTCGATGTACCGAAAAGGATTCTCAGTCCCATTATTGCGATGCATCGCTCATGATGAGACAAAGCGGGTCTTAAGAGAGGTTCACGAAGGGGAATGTGGCGACCAAACTGGGGGGCAAACGCTAGCAAAGAAGATCCTCCGCTATGGATATTGCTGGCCCACCGTAAACCGGGACGCCGCGGACTACGCAAGAAAATGCGACAAGTGTCAAAGATATGCAAAAATCCCGAGGGCTCCATCAACGGAACTCACACAAATGATTAGTCCCTGGCCATTTGCGATCTGGGGAATCGACATAATCGGCTCTTTGCCTATATCCAAAGGTGGCGCGAAATATGCGATAGTTGCAGTCGACTATTTCACAAAATGGGCTGAGGCAGAACCTTTGGCCACAATCACCTCTAAGAAGGTCATTAACTTCGTTGTACGAAACATTATATGCCGCTTTGGCCTTCCACGCACCATCATTACGGACAACGGGACGCAATTTGAAAGTAGAGAGTTCAAAGAGTTCTGTTTAAAGTATGGCATCGAGAAGAAGTTCGCCGCCGTGGCACACCCGAAAGCTAACGGGCAAGTCGAGGCCGTCAACAAAATAATCAAGTCCATACTGAAGAAGCGTCTGGAGAAGGTTGGAGGCAAGTGGGTAGATGAACTCCCGACAGCATTATGGGCATATAGAACTACCCACAAGTCAGCGACCGGCCACACTCCATTCGCCTTGGCATACGGCTCTGAAGCCGTTATACCCGTGGAACTTGAAGTTCCATCACACCGAGTGACATACTATGATCCCAAGACGAACCAGAATCTCTTGTTGGAATCACTGGACTGCATTGATGAAAAGCATGAAGAAGCTGAATTAAGGGCGGCAGCGCATAGGCACCGAGTCAAGCGCTACTACGACGGCAGAGTCCGCCCAAGGATCTTTGATGTGGGTGATCTTGTTCTGAAATGAGTTTTCCCGGTACCATCACGTATGAATCCCAGCTGGGAAGGTCCGTACGCCATTGAACGGAAGCTTGGAGAGGGAACATTCAAGCTAGCGACCGTTGATGGCACGACACTCCCCCGAGCATGGAACAGTGAACATCTGCGGCACTATTACATTTAGCATATTTCCTTTCTTGTTTTAGGCACTGTTATTTCCTGCATCTTTCCATTCAGTAATAACTTAGTTTCTTTTTAAAAGTTGTAATCGAGTAGTTTAGTTGATTTTCATTAATAAAGGCTTGAAGCCGTACCTTCCATGAATCACTAACGTTTCTATATCTCGTAATTGAATGACGAACTACATTATCTTGTACGACATACGGACTAGAGTATAAACGATTTCAAATCTCCGAATCCCCAGAGTGCGGAGCGGAGTACTCTAAGTCCCCAGAGCGCGGACTAGAGTATAAACGATTTCAAATCTTCAAATCCCCAGAGTGCGGAGCAGAGTACTCTAAGTCCCCAGAGCGCGGACTAGAGTATAAACGATTTCAAATCTCCGAATCCCCAGAGTGCGGAGCGGAGTACTCTAAGTCCCCAGAGCGCGGACTAGAGTATAAACGATTTCAAATCTTCAAATCCCCAGAGTGCGGAGCGGAGTACTCTAAGTCCCCAGAGCGCGGACTAGAGTATAAACGATTTCAAATCTCCGAATCCACAGAGTGCGGAGCGGAGTACTCTAAGTCCCCAGAGCGCGGACTAGAGTATAAACGATTTAAAATCTCCGAATCCCCAGAGTGCGAAGCGGAGTACTCTAAGTCCCCAGAGCGCGGACTAGAGTATAAACGATTTCAAATCTTCGAATCCCCAGAGTGCGGAGCGGAGTACTCTAAGTCCCCAGAGCGTGGGCTAGAGTATAAACGATTTCAAATCTCCGAATCCCCAGAGCGCGGATCGGAGTACTCTAAGTCCCCAGAGCGCGGACTAGAGTATAAACGATTTCGAACCTCCGAATCCCCTGAACGCGGATCAACTTACTCTAAATCTCCGGAGCGCAGATTTAGAAAAAAGGTCCAAGTACTCGAGAAATGTGGAATAAGGAGTATGCCACGTCCGGAGATGTTTGAACAACATGAAAATGGACTGGGAGATAAGGCAACTCATAAGAACTTGAGTTATGGCTGCAATTAGTCATCAAACCAAAGAAAAGCAAGAGAATCATTCGAACGAAAAAGAAACTAAAAACTTTATTCGATCGGTCCAAAATGGGGTTACATGATCACTCCTACAAAATTCAGACCTGTCTATACAAACTACAAGCTACGGAAGATAAAAGAAATTACAAGACTTAAGCAAGAAGCTCGTTGAACGAGTGTATCGATTATTTCTTCGATTTCTTCTTCTTGTCTTCCTTTGTCTTTTCTGATGACTCCTCTCCCTCACGCTTTTTCTTGGACTTCTTGCTTGCTAAGGAAGCGGAGTCAGGAGTAGGAGACGGAACATCTAGTGGTTTGGACCTGCCCGGGAGGATGATTTTCAAAGGTCTGTTCCGCGGGTCGGTAAGTTCCAGGATTCCAGGTTCAACTTTGACCTCGGCCTTTTTCTTCTCCTCTTCGGCGAGGCGGTCCTTCATGGTCATTTGCGAGGTATGCTCAGAGGCGCCGGTAATTTCAATTTCATCATTCCCTTCGGCAGGAGATGAAGTGTCGAGCTTATCATCATCCAGTGCCCCGATCACCTGAGCATCGGGACCAGGGAGTACTCCCGCATGGACAGCGTCGCTTGTTTTCCCTGCCTCCTCCTTGGCGTCATCGCTCCTCGGAGTTTGCTCGGCGTCAGAACAACCTGCACGAAAACATAAAGAATGAGCGTTAGAACGAGTAGGCACTGCTGAAAAATGACGGGATCTTTCAACTTTTAGAGAAGGGAGAATTTCCTACCAGGTTCCGGTTGGCTATCGGTGGCGCGTGGGGTTTCACCCTCCAGGATAGGGGATAGCACATGAGCACCAAGCCCGGGATCTTCGGGGTCATAACCAGCATGCTGCTCTAATGGATCAAGTGTCGGCCGACCGATCAATTGAGCAGCGGGAGGAGCAGCAGTATGAGGAGCAGATGTACTGACCCCGGACGGGCCAGCTTCATCATTTTTCTCTTGTGGAAGGGGAGAGCCTTTTCTGTAAAGTGCCAATGCTGCGGATAAACCCGATGGCTCATTCCCCCTAAGGAACTCCTTCACCAAGGCCTCCTCATCGACCTCTTCGGAGCCCGACTCGATCTTCCTGATCCTTATCAAAGTTTCCCAGGCCTCAGCTAGGGATTCGAGATAGCCATCGCCCAAGAACGTTAAGTCGCGATGCATGAGGACGCGGGCTCCGTATTCGACAATCAACGGGTCAAACATGCACTTGACCTCTTCCCTGCCGGCCTCTGCGGCCGCCTCGAGGCGAGAATCAATCTCCTCCGCAACCACTCTTTTGCCCTCCTCACGGGCCTCATCCTTCATTTTCTCAACCCCGGCAAGTTCATCATCGAGCTTCGCTTTCAGGAGACGAGTAGCGACGATTTCATCACAGTATCGCTGCGATTCTTCTTGAGCAGCTACCTTGTCCTCCTTCTCCTTGGAGAGTAATTCTTTCAGCTCTCTGACTTGCATGACGAGCGCATCCCTCTCTTTTTGGACAGAGTCTTTCTCTAGGGTGAGGGCACCGCTGCGCTGGACTGCTTCGTCAAGCTCTTTTTTGTGAGCCGCCTCTAAACGAGTAACTGCCTCAGCAGTATCTTTTGCGCTTTGTTCAGCGGCTTCCAGCTTTGACTTGTACAAAGCGAGCTCTACGTCTTGGTGCTCGATGATATTTTTGTCGCAGCCAACCTCCAGTTTCAGGCGATCAATCTCATGTTGGCGCTC
This sequence comes from Allium fistulosum, assembly GCA_030737815.1. NCBI lineage: Eukaryota > Viridiplantae > Streptophyta > Magnoliopsida > Asparagales > Amaryllidaceae > Allium > Allium fistulosum. Next base: position 1,111,201,288 of record CM060904.1, read on the forward strand.
AACGGATACCTCTGAGATCTTCTCCACCAAGTGCACAAACGCGTTATGTTGAACATAGACGTCGTTATTGCAGGCAATGGCACTCTGTTTCACATGCCCGGGAATATGATGAATGGTTGGGAGGAACTTCAGACCGTCGAAGCAAATTTTCGGAAACTTGGCCTTAAGATCGACCATCTTTTCCGCAACAGTCGGGTCCACCGCAGGAGTAGGAGGAGGAGGCTTTGAAAGTTCCACTCTTTTTCGTTGCTCCCGGACTTGCCTCGTACTCGATGAACCGGAGTGTTGTTCTCGAGGAGCATCAGAGTGGTAACCCTTCTGTGAAGTTTTATCTTTATCCGGCACAGTTGGAGGAAGGGGATCACGAGACTGCGAAGATTGAGAATGTGCCTTCTTGCGGTGAGACGACTCACGGGGATGGTTGTCTCTATCTTCATAATCGTCTCTACCCCTGCGTCTGCCTGAACCAGAGTCTTGTCCAGAGTGATGAAATATGGAAGAGCCATGAAGGCGATCAAGTCCGTGAGAACGCCCCATATCACCTGCAAAGAATGGAAATAACAACGAGTTAAGAAAAATCCGTAAGATAAGAAAAAACTTGAAGTGTATGATGGAATGCGTATGTGCGTGTGTGTCCTAGTGTTCCCCCCGACAGACCAGTTCGTTTATCTTTACTAATCGAAGTGTTGTCTCCTTGGATCGGGAGTTGAACTCCCGCATGGCCTCTAGTGGGTGAAGAAAATTTGAGGGCTTCAGGATCATCAAACCCGTAATTAAGAATGTCTTCGGGAATAGAAAGGTTCGATAGACCCCTCAAGGAACTTTCCAGATGTTGCGAGGAAGCCTCTTTCTCAAGCGGGATAGGCGTAACTTTTGAAGTGCCACCAACTTTCTCCTTTTGAACTGTATATTTTAACTTCTTCTTCCCCTTCGAAGGGGAGGATGACGTCTCAATATCTTGAACTTCGATTGCCGGATTCCAAGCGGGACCCACGTTCTCGCCCTGAGTCTCAGGAGCTTCGTCTTCTTTGCGCTCGCTGTCTTCATGCATATCGGGAATGCGGCGCGACGACGACCCGGACTGTTTTTTCCCTTTACCGGACGGAGGTTTGGGAATGGTGACACCTTCTGGAAGGCTGATCCGACGACCAGGAGCTAGCAAGCCAAACCCCGGCAGTGATTCATTTGAAATGATAGTCCGGATGTCTCGTTCCTCGGCAGGAAGAGCTCTAATGGCTTCAACAGCCTCAGAATATCCTCGGCCTTCCGGACGCGGGTTGATACCTGAAAAGATGAAACAAAGAATAAGGAAAAACATGACTCCGGTTAAATGCAAATGGTGACTCAGCAGAGAAACTTACTACCTTCAACCCATCTCCTCGCAAAACCAGGAGGGCAGCGCACATAGAACCATTCCTGTTTGTACAGGGCGAATTTACTGCATGCCCCTGTCAGGATCTGGCATTTGTGGTACGGCTCGAGGAACATAAAGGAAGGACTGTCTTTCCGTCTCTTGATCATATAGATATATCTGATATCACCGGCGGTTGGAGGTCTGGAGAAGACGACCATGAAAAGTAAGTAAGTCCCATATAGAAATGCATGGCCGTTCGGGTGCAGCTGCGACGGAGCTATGTCGATATACTGCAATACATCCCGGAGAAATAAATTGAATGGAGGCACGCTGCCCATCCAACACATGAACTTGTTACAGGTTGTATACCCGACTGGGGGTAGATGACGATGATCGTATCGCAAAGGAACTAAGACGTCAGCAAAAGGGATGCCATTAATGGAGCATATCCATCGAAGAGCGGCTTCGTTGACCTTCGAAGCTTGTGAATCGATCGGATTGTCTAGTAGGATTGTCGCCTCCAGGGCATCAGGTGCTAGGTTATGAACAGGAGAAGTCGACGGATTAGAAGTATCAGCGGCTACTTGCCTTGATGACGACCCAGGCCTGTCAGATATAGTGGCGGAGCTAGACTTTCTCGACATTCCCGATAAATAACGAACCTGGCTAAGTGCTTGAGAGAACTATACTTAAAAAACGTTGAACGTTAGAATTAGCAACACGAGTTTTCACCCCACGTGGTGTGTGAACTAGTGCAAGCAATCGTGTACAAGCAATGAAAATCTAAAGATATCAAAGATATGAAAGTGAGCTTCGGATCGTCGCCTTCGAAGACCGTCATCGCTGACCGTCTCAAAGAGCCCGCATGGTGGTGATTACAGTCCCAGATTCAGAAAACATATGATTTATAAAGTAACCGGCCTAAGTGTAGTTTGACATTTATACTGTTCGGCATTTAAATGTTGTTTGGCAATTGTATTGTTCATCCTAAGTATAGGTCAGCATGTATGTTTGTTCGGCATGCCACAGTGTTCGGCTAAGTCTGTGTTCGGCTAAAGGCCTCGTTCAGTTAAGTCATTGTCCAGTTAAAAGTTCTGTTCGGCATTCAGAATGTTCGGCCTAAGTACAATGTTCGGTTTTGTTTTGCTCGGTCTAAGTTCTGTTCGGCAATTGTATTGTTCGGCCTAAACATGGTTCGGCATGTCAGTTGCTCAATATTTCATGACGTTCGGCATTGATACAGTTCGGCGTCTAAGTGTGTTCGGCTCGAGTTCGATTCGGCTAAATTGGTGTTCGGCATTTGTGTTTGACTTTGGTTTGTTTGGCTAAATTATCGTTCGGCATTCCTTAGTTTATTCAGATGAAATACTGTTCGGCAGCCTCCACCATTCGGCGCATGACAACATACGCCGAACCAGGGCTGTGCCATCCAACACCCTTACCACCTCCAACGTTTTCCTTTTCCTTTTTCAACTAGAGTTCGGCACGATGAAGCTAAATACAGTGACCACATGTGTAAACACCCCGAATCCTTCCTCCTCGCCTCGCATTATCGTTCGGCAATATATTCGAAAGCTTTCTACGTGACACACTTCCGTCTCATTTGAAAACTATTTGAGTTATACGAGGAATAGTACCTAGTTTGCATAATTGGAGAGTATGAAGGAATGGTCAGGTTTTAAATCTGATCGTCTAGCGAAAATTGCTAATCTTTGAAGAGTGGCAGAAGTGAAAAGGTAAAGGAGAGAAGACGGGGAGGACCTGGTTATATAGGGGGAAGGTAGAAGTTGAAAAGGCTATACCCGGTAGAACCGGTCAATACTAGGGTGTTCGGCATCGTAGCAAAGTGACGTTCGGCACACGAGGATTGTTCGGCTACGAACGCATCGTTCGGCATCCAGGCCACGCTCGCCACGCACCTCCGCCACAGGCATTCTCGAGAAGGCATCATCAAGGGAAATCGAACCAGATTCAAAGCGCATCACGTTCGGTCACATAATACACTTTGGGGGGCAAGTGTTTCCTGGAGATTTGACCAGGCAACTAGTGCTCAGCATCAGGTAGCACTCGGCATCAGAGAGTGTCCGGCATCCAGGAGTGTTCGGCGAAGCACTTGGCACCCAGGAGTGTTCGGCGACAACCAATGCTCAGCGTCAGCTAGCGTTCGGCATCATTAGAACTCGGTGATAGGAGAACTCGGCAACAAGAATACTCGGCATCCCAAGGTACTCGGCGTAGTACTCAGCAACAGGAGTACTCGGCATCCCAAGGTACTCGGCGTAGTACTCGGCAACGGGAGTACTCGGCATCCCAAGGTACTCGGCGTAGTACTCAGCAACTGTAGTACTCGGCATCCTAAGGTACTCGGCGTAGTACTCGGCAACGGGAGTACTCGGCATCCCAAGGTACTCGGCGTAGTACTCGGCAACGGGAGTACTCGGCATCCAGAAGACATTCAGCATGCACAACTACTCAAGGTAACAATGTCGTTCGGCCTGCATGCATTGTTCGTTCAAGGGCTTCAGATAGAGACACGTTCGGCCTCAACTGACAACCATCCTGCACTTCCCACACATCCAACGTACCGTTCGGCATAGGAAGGACTGTTCGGCATCAGAGCGTTCGGCATACCAGGTTCGGCATGCAGCGACCACAACACCTGGGCTAGAGCGATCGGCCACCAAGCCCACTTGGGAAGTCCAGCCCATATTTGCCTATAAATAGAGGGGCAGGGTCACAATGAAATGGATCCTTTTTTGGGAGAAGACACTGGGGAGACTCTGCCATTTTCGAGACTCTTCTTCTCTACTTAAACAACTTCATGCAAGCATTTGATTCACGAATTGTATTTGTAATCAACTACAAAGAAGATCAATAAAGTTTAACCTCAAAGTGGACGTAGGCAATTACGCTGAACCACTATAAATTTGGTGTTCTTACTTTCTGTAGTTAGATTAGCATTGTCTTCTCTGTTTAATTTACTTTCATCACTTATATCTCTACACAATCTTTCTCTACGAGGTTAGTGACCAATTTTGGTGCTAACAGTGGCCAAAATAGACATTTTTACATTAATTAAATAAATTAATATTAAATTAATCGCTTTTTAATCCAATATTTATAAACTAACCATTTTTATCATTTTTGATTACATAGACATTTACAATAATTTAAAACAAATTTACATATCAAATTCAGTGTTAAATATTTCACTAATTAAAGTGTTCAATTTCAACTGTAATTAATTCCAATTAATTAAAATTAAATTCCAATTAATTAAAATTAAATTCCAATAAATTGTTTTTAATTTGATTTCAGTCTTTTTGTTAAATCAATTATTATTCTATAGATATAGTTAACATTTGTTTATATCTTGTTATGCTAATATTACACTAATATACTACAATTTCCTTCTTTTACCATATTAGTTGCAATATTTCAATTACATTGAAATTTTCTAAATTTTATTATGATTTAAATCCTAATAAATAAATTTATCCATGTTTCACCCTTTCATTAAGTCAATTATTGCCTTGGGAATATAATTAACATTTCTATACATTTTATTGCATTCCCATTTACAGTTATCGTCTTAACTCATCTTAATGTAATATTTAATTATATTTAATTGCAATAAATTCATTTATTAAGATTCAAATTACAATAAAATGATCAAACTTGATTTCAATTCTTTTTATTCAATCAATTGTCATATTATGAATAAAATTTACGTTGGGTTACATCTTACTGAATTAATACTCTACAATTATCAATTTAATCCACATTAACTGTGCTAATTTAAATGAATTAATTGCAATTGATCGCCAATTTAATTTAACAGACTAAATAAATATGTAACATATAATAATTGTCACTGTTTACTTTTAATCACATCTTATAAGTTTATTATCCACAACAAGTGTTACAATTACTACCACAACACTAATTTTATTCAATTACAATTAGTTGCATCTATTTCATTGATTAATCAACATTTAACCATCAATTATTCTTTAAATCCAATTATCAATTAATACACACATTATTGTAATTAATTTATAATCTATAACCCATTATAACTTTGTAATCATTTTAATTAGGAATTACATTTAAAGCAGTTATCAATTACCCTACATTAATACTATTTAATTTTTATTCCAGTTATATTCTTATTATTAATCACAAATTTTTTTATTTCTTCCAACATTAAATCACAAAACTTTATTTAATTAACTAATGTTAATTGTCGAAAATTACGGGTCGTTACACTCTCCCCCACTCAAAACTTTTCGTCCTCGAAAAGGAAAAGAAGGGAAAAGAAGGAGTTAAGCAATCTATATATTTTATTCAAAATATTAAATTTATAAACAATTAATTTACATAATTAAATAATTTAAATTAATATACCAATTTATAACAATTAAATCCTTTTATATTCAAGCAAATGAAAGTTTGGAAAACATTTCACAAAATTTTCTAAGTCCAAAATTCACAGAAAATTTCGGCAGAGTCTCCTTTGTACAGAGAGGTCTGGGAATAAAATAATATCAATAATAACAATATATATCATATATTACAAATAAAATATTCCAAACCACGGGAAAACAATATAATATCACTAGAAAACTGTAATCCGAGAACGTACCTATTTGTCGGGCAATTAACGCTTAATTTATGAAACCAAAAGCAGTAGTTATTGCTTCCATACATGTATTTCACTTATATAATCCAAAAGAGTTAATAATTATATAAAAATAAAATATTTAAGTTTTCTTAACCAATAACAAAACAAATAAATACTACATAACAACAATCACTTGCAAACAAACAGTACAAACATCATTTCAACAAAGAAAGCAATCATCCATCCATTGCAACCAAAAACAAAATGGTTTGTTCGGGTTCAAAACTTCTAATCATATAAAATGATAAATAAACCATGAAGTAAACCATACACTCAACAGTCGTATATAAAAATTATAGGTTATTTATACATCCTACACAATAAAAGTATCCTTCCCCAACCAATCCATAAGTTAAACAAACAATAATTTCAAGTAATATTTAAGTTTATTCTATTAATCTTTTTCACATCATTTATTGTTCATATATTTCTTATTTTTCATTTTCTCTCTCTTTTTTTCAATGATTTTTCTTTAATTCACGTTCATTATTTACAAAGTTTTAAATTTTCATTTACTCATGTAAGGCTTATTTCATTACTTTACATTCTTTACTTACATAATTTATATCCATTTCAATTATTTGGATAATAAATGAATTCATTATTGAAGTATTGTATACATTTTATTTCAGTTTACTTCACATTTACAATTTAGTTTGGTTTTCTTTTTTCCATCATTTACCTTTCTTTCTCATTCATAAAATGTTTATTTTCTTTAATTTACATTCGTTATTACTTACAAAAGTTCATTCCTCCTTTATTCATACAATGCCATTTTCTTTCATTTTATTACCTTACATTCATTGCTTAAATAAGTTATTTTTATTTCAATTATTGGATTATATATTATTAGGTAAGTTTCTTTACAATTCAATTCACCATTTATAAATTATTCCTTTTCACATTCATTCTTCCATATATAGTATTATTGAATATTAATTCCATTTCTAAATCATTTCAATGTTTCTGAAGTTATAATCATTCAATTTATATATAGTACTCATTTTAATTATAAATGGTTGCAATATTAATTCAAGTTTATAATTATTTACTTATAGTGTTCACCTTTTACTATTCAATCTGTTTTTAAATAGGTTAAATATGTCAACTTAAGTTTATAATCATTTTTCTTACATAATTTACTTTTATTTCATTTTTTCTTACATCATTTACTTTTATTTCATTCAATTAGTAGCATTTCAAACTATTAACTTCAGTTTATAACAATTTATAACATTAGAATTCTTATAAAAAAAAGTAAGTCCATTGAACACTTCATTTTTCCAAGTTTTACCTGTATAATATTCTATTACATATTCTTATTTAACATTTCAACTTTTTAATAGTTTGGTAAGTTATATATATGTTTTTAAGAATGCAATTGAATATTACCCAGGTTTCTCTAATTTATTTAGTTAACAAAAATGTTCAATAGTTTCAATTTCTTATTTTCATTTCTTTTCTATTTATGATTTTCAAAATTTCAGTTTCTTATCTGTATCATTAATCATTTTAACATCAAATTTCTTATTTTCATTTTTGAAAATTCCAATTATTAATATAGTCAAGGTTTCATCCATTACACTAATTTCAATTTTCTAATTTACAGAAACTTAAGAAATAAACAACCGGGTTCCATTTCAATCATTTAAATAATATATATCGCTAATAACTTATACATACATATATATATGTCAAATCCAACTCCAGAAGTTGAAATTAAGTTCGTTTATCAAATAGGATATGCAGTAAAACTACTATAGCAGTTTTCCCACTTTGAAACTCGAAAATTAACGTCGATGATGCATGCACTCATCATAGAAATTATTTTCCAGCGACTAAGAGGGGAGTACGAACTTATTTCATTCCAAAATTCTTTTATACTTTTCTTTCAAATCATATTGAAATATTTATATCTGAAAATACTTCCAAATAATACTAATATTATATTCCAAAAATCCTTTGAAAGAAATTTCAAAAATCCCGAAACTAAAGTTCTAAATTTCCAATTTATATTTACTTTACTTGTAAATCCTATTTTAAAATCAATATTTATAAGATTTCTCCACCTAACAAACAACATATTACATCTAATTATATTGCTTTTAAGATTATTCTTTTATATAAAAATATAATACTAGGCAAAATTATTTCATTTACCTATTTTCAAAACAATATTGTGTCGATCTATCCTATTAAGTGTTTAGAAATTCCTATCGATGCCATAGCGTTCTATGTACTGACCAAAATTTATAAATACTCCATAGAACAAATTAACACAATACAAAACCTTTTATAACACTAACAAATACACTCTCTCATATATACACTCAATGACTCATTCTGGGGTATTACTACCCTATTTATATGAGTCAGACCCCACAAAAAGGTTATCGCTAAATCAAAGCTCTGATACCAACTATAACGACTTGCCTTTTTAGATGTTTTAAGCAGACACGCATGTCAGACTCAAACCATTCAAAAGTGGAGATTGTTATGGGGTAAATAAGAAAAAGAGAAAGAAATAAAACAAATATAGCATCTCGCAGCGGAATGACAAAATATAATAATAAAATAAACAGTTCATGAAGCTGTTTACAAATAACATTGACTATACTTTTACAATACAGATCAGAGTTACATAAATAGGAATAAGTAAATAAATGCAGTGGAACAACATGATGCAACAGAATAAATAAAACAAACAATAATAGTACTATATCTTCGTCTTCGTCCTCCAGAAAGTAGTCTTCGATAAACTGAAAAGCTCAGACTGACCCGAGTGAATTGAAAAGACAAAACACACGAGTCAAAACTAAAAGATCTTATGTAAGTTAAACCAATAGTATAATAATATGAGTGTAACGGCGTTAGAGATGTTTATGGGGTTTGACATCTCCTATCCAGTGTTATCGTGAGTGCAATAACTTAAGAGATGTTAGGGATTACCACCTCCTAAGGATCCATTAAACTATCTACTATGTAGTACAGTACGCTATTATAATAGTGTCTACAGTAAAGTAAAGTATTAAAATAGCGTTAAGGCGTTACCCATATCCCCCTTAACGCATTTTCTATATTCCCGTAGTCTATACAATGCCGTAGGCTCCACCAAACCGATGGTTTACCCAGAGGACAACCCATAGGTACGGTACAAAACAAACTCGTAGAAGGCGCTCTAGGGCATGTGAACATGGCACTCGAAGAAATGCCAGGGTAGATTTACCAATTGCAGAACCGGGCTGGTGGTAACGCGTAGAAGCTACTACCGCCCACTTCGGAACACACTCTCATTATCAAAATCGAGGGCTGGCCACCAAATCATCACAAAGTCATAATATGGTATCGAAGAAGCATGTTTGATCGGAGGAATGACCTCACTTGGCCCAGGTATAGCTCCTATTTTATTCACATCTAAGCTGATTCACGAGAGTCAGGGTCACGTCAATACCTCATATAGAAATCGTTCGCAAAACCATCGTACTTCATTTTTGGAATCTCCACCACGTACACAGTTGTTAAAGTGGTTTTGGGTATTGGCTGAGAGTATGACAATATCTGATCCCGGTCTCTTTAACAACCAAACGCTTATTTCACACCGGATGGTTCTTTTATATTTCAAAAATTCAATTCACAATTTATATCAAAATATCATATTCAATTTCAAATCATATCTCTTTCGAAATCATATTCACTTTCAAACTATATTCACTTTCAAAATCATATTCGCTTCCAAATCATATTCACTTTCAAATCATATTCACTTTTGAAATTCACATTCACTTTGATATTATCGATAAGTTATGTTAATTAATTCTTCATTTCAAATCATCTTATTCACTCAACTATGTCATTTCACAAAAGGTATCAATTCCAACTTAGGTTGTTTCATCATCAAGGATTTAAATATAAATACTTCAACTTTACACAGTCTGAAATTTTAAAAAATAGTTTAGGTAATTATAAATAGTTTATACAATTTTAAAAATAGTTTAAATAGATTTAAAATAGTTTTAAATAGTAAAATAGTTTAAATTGACTTAAATTTGATTTAATTAGTTTTAAGATTATTTAAATAAATTAAATAGATTTAAATTAGGTTAAGTAGATTTTACATAGATTAGATAAACTTAAAATAGATTTAATAGATTTAAATTATATTAAATGGATTTAAAATAGATTAAATAAATTTAATTAGTTTAAAATTGGTAAAATAGGTTAAATTGGATTAAATAGGTTGTAGCAGACTAATACAAATTAAAATAGTTTTAAATTGATTAAAATAGTTAATTTAATTAAAATATTTTAAATTAATTTAAATAGATTTCAGAGTTATATCCAACATTTCAATGACTCAATTCCAATAAATTCATTTATATTTGACACTTCAACTTTGAAATTCCAATTTAAATTCTTCGAGCAATTCATTAAACAAATTCCAATTTCCACATTTAACACTTGGATTATCGAAAATAATTCAGTTTATATAAATCAATTTCTATTTCAAAACGCCAGTTAACTGAATTCAAAATTTAAAGAATTAAAAATCATTTAAATTTAACCAATCCGGTGTCCGTATATAATTCTCTACCCTAGGGTCAAGTGATACAGATATTTACCATTTCAATCCGCAATTTTAAAATTTTTATATTTGTGGATATATATCATTTCAATCCGCAATCCCAAAATATCAAATCCATAAAATCGCTCGAGTCTATCATTTCAACCCATAACGATTTTTCCTTAATCTATTGATCATTCGGGTATGTATCATTTCAACCCATAGTGAACTTGCAGTTATAACGATATAAAATAAACCATCCATTCATCCAATATCAACAATCAACATCCATTACAAACATCATCCAAATCAATCAATAAATATCAATATAGAACTGATAATCAATAAAAGGTATTTAACTGGCAATTTGTATTCAATAATAAATTAAACAACGATTTAATTCAAATAAATTCAAATTAACTGAGATGTTGATTCAAAATATACCAAACAATCATAAAAAAATTTCTAATCACACTATAAATTTAATTTAACAAACATATAAATTTTAGAAGTTGTGAGTGGGTTAAAACACTCACCTTTGAATTCAAATTGATTTGAAATTCAAAATAGGGCCCAAATTTGAACGGTCTCAGAATTCGTCGAAACCAGCATCAAGGTGTCCGGAATTTTATTACGATCCCAGCAGAGAAAACCGCGCGTGAAACAGACCTTGTATGTGAAAGTTATACGACTAAATTTAAAACAAATAAAATAATAATAAATAAAACTTTACACGTCACCAACCGATTCACGCAGAAAACATCGAAGACGAACCGAAAGCCACCTCCTATAGCAGAACTTTGACCAACCACCACTCACGCCGCCGATCACCTGAGAGTGTCGCGCCGCCGCCGTATGCTCGCCTCGACAAGCCGCACGAGGCGACCTCGGTCCGGACCTCCCTCTTCACCGCCGGCCGCCGCCTAGGTTTAGGGTTTTCGAACCCTAAAATCATGAATTCCGGTCACATACATCCTTTAAGGTCAAGCGACCACCTCCAAACCACTCCAGACATCGAGCACGACAAAACCCCCCCAATCAATTTCATGGATGGATGCCAAAATAAAACGCTCAATTTTTGACTTTGATAGCGATTTCTGATCGATTCGGTCACTGTCTCAAAAAACAAACACAAGACGTAGGTTTCATTCGTCGAGATCTTTCCAACGATATAAAATTTGATATAGTTTGTGGAGTTTGAAATTTTGATTTGGTTTTTGATTTGCAATTGGATCTAGAATTTGTTTGTCTGCCATTGGAACGAGGAGGTGAGAAAGAAATATACGTACAAACAAACGAGAATAGAAACAACCTAGGGTTTATAACGATCTATTTATAGATGGATCAGAAATAGAACGAATGAACACGATTGATTTGGGTTTGAACGATAAACGACCCGAAAAGCCCGTTCTGTCTCCGGAACGAAATTGGGTCAACCCATATATCAAAATGGATGTTTTCAAATATTTTAAACTCAATGCAACCGGTTTCAGGTCCTAATTCCATCGTATGAAGAAGTTATGTTAAAATCAGTTTGTTCAAATTGATTTCAATTAAATTGATTTCAAGGCGTTTCAAGCCCGTACGATCAAACGGCAAGTCCGATCGTTCTGAAACTTGAAATCCTACAATAATTCACCGTTACGGATCCGATGAAACTGGTTTCGTCGAAATCCGAGTCAGTGGTCAAAATGGCTAATTTCACATTAATTAAATAAATTAATATTAAATTAATTAAATCACTTTTTTTTAGTTTAAATCTTAATAATTTGCAACATCTATCATTTTTTATTTCTTAATCACTTACAATAATTTAAAAAAATTTAGATGTCAATTTAAAGTTGATTAATCCATCAATTTCAGTGTTTAATTTCAATTTCATTAAATTCAGAAATTATAAAATAAAAATCTAAAATCCATTTATTAAATTTTTAAACATTGTTATTCAAGTCTTTTATTTCAATAAGGATATAACTAACATTGGTTTATCCTAATACATTAAAATATTTCCCATTTCATCTTCCTGTCACTTTTCGTTATAATTAATTTCATTTAATTGCACTAATTTCAACTATTACAATTTAAATTCCAATAAATTGATAAATCTTGATTTCCATTCTTTTTATCAAATCCATTATTACTTTATGAAATAAACTAACATTTCCATTCGTCTTATTACATTCATATTTTGCAATTATTGTCTTAATCTCATTAATGTAACACTAAATTTTATTTTAATTTAATTGATTCCCCATTTTAATTTAATAGACTAAATAAAGAAGTAACATATAATAGTTGTTACCACTAATCTTTAATTACATTTATAGGTTTATTACTTACAACAAATGTTACCATTTCTTTCATGACACTTTTATTCAATTACCATTAACTATCTATTATCCATTAACTATCTATTATTTCCTTGGTTAATCCAATATTTCATTTATTTACTTATATTCAATTTATAACCAAGTATAGCATTTTTATTATTTCAATTAATTGGAATTTCATTCAATTTATCAAAAATTTACTTTAATTAACATTGTTACATTTCATCTTAGCTATTATTTCATTTTTAGTTTACAAATTTTTATTTCTTTCAATATTAAATCACAAATCTTATTTAATTAACCATTTTAATTATCGATAATTTACGGGTTGTTATAATAATTCACTATTACGGATCCGATGAAACTGGTTTCGTCGAAATCCGAGACAGTGGCCAAAATAGCTATTTATACATTAATTAAATAAATTAATATTAAATTACTTAATCACTTTTTAATCCAATATTTATAAACTAACCATTTTTATCATTTTTGATTACATAGACATTTACAATAATTTAAAACAAATTTACATATCTAATTCAGTGTCAAAAATATTTCACTAATTATAGTGTTCAATTTCAACTGTAATTAAATCCAATTAATTAAAATTAAATTCCAATAAATTGTTTTTAATTTGATTTCAATCTTTTTATTAAATCGATTATTACTCTATAGATATAATTAACATTTGTTTATATCTTGCTACGCTAATATTACACTAATATACTACAATTTCCTTCTTTTACCATATTAGTTGCAATATTTCAATTACATTGAAATTTTATAAATTTTATTATGATTTAAATCCCAATAAATAAAATTATCCATGTTTCACCCTTTCATTAAGTCAATTATTGCCTTGGGAATATAATTAACATTTCTATACATTTTATTGCATTCCCATTTTACAGTTATCGTCTTAACTCATCTTAATGTAATATTTAATTATATTTAATTGCAATAAATTCATTCATTAAGATTCAAATTCCAATAAATTGATCAAACTTGATTTCAATTCTTTTTATTCAATCAATTGTCATATTATGAATAAAATTTACGTTGGGTTACATCTTACTGAATTAATACTCGACAATTATCAATTTAATCCACATTAACTGCGCTAATTTAAATGAATTAATTGAAATTGATCGCCATTTTAATTTAACAGACTAAATAAATAGGTAACATATAATAATTGTCACCATTTACTTTTAATCACATCTTATAAGTTTATTATCCACAACAAGTGTTACAATTACTACCACAACACTAATTTTATTCAATTACAATTAGTTACATCTATTTCATTGATTAATCAGCATTTAACCATCAATTATTCTTTAAATCCAATTATCAATTAATACAAACATTATTGTAATTAATTTACAATCTATAACCCATTATAACTTTGTAATCATTTTATTTAATTAGAATTACATTTAAAGTAGTTATTAATTACCCTACATTAATACTATTTCATTTTTATTCCAATCATATTCTTACTGTTAATCATAGTTTTTTTTATTTCTTCCAACATTAAATCACAAAACTTTATTTAACTGACTAATTTTAATTGTCGAAAATCACGAGTCCTTACAACATATATCAATGTCACATCCAATATGGGCAAACTACTAAGTTTGACATTCAACAATTTATATAACATGTATATGACCGAAGTTAAAATCGACTCCGGATTCCTCTACAAAATTCCCTGTATTTCAAATTATATGTCATTTTCTTTTTAAAGCGTAAATTGAGCTAAACCAATAAATAATTCAAAACACAAAAACAATAATTTATATCTGGCATATATCACATACAGTTTATCCAAAGGTGAGTAAACTCACCAAAATTCCAGTTGACGCTTAAGCATTCCGGTTTAATCTAAAATCAAACGACGTTCGATTTTAGCTCAAAATCCTACATGATCCAAACTTGACTAAACCAATTCCAGTGCGTAGATAACACTTCTAAGAGCGCAATGCAAGAGACCTTGTCTCGATTGGACCTCATATTAGATAGATATTGATTTTATAAGTTTACGGATTAAAATATAATAAATTAACTTCAACCAATTCCTTAATTACCCTTCCCTGGGCACTACACGCTGATACACCCAACCTTAGCCATGCATTCATCCACCCTCCCTCCCTCAATTCACCATGAAATCACTCACCGTTCGCGGTAACGAACCACTCTTCACCTCCTCTTCGCAATGCACCAATCGAAGTCGAGCTCGATCCCCTCGAACAAATCTCGACCTGGAACATCTTCGACCACAGCTTGAAATGTCGCACGCCTCCCAATGTAGTTGCACCCTCTCAAACGACCACAACTTATGCTCCTTCATGCAAGAGACCCAATGCAACCAATCCAGAAACCTATCTCCGCTTAGATCAAACTCAAATCCGAACCCTAGTATCGGCCACTTTTTGTTGATCAACTCCAAACCCAACCACACGGTTCCAAACCAACATGGATGCGAAGCCATTCATCCCACGAGTTCAACGGATCCAATGTTGTATTTTTTCATTAAGTGGATTATTTGGTTTTCATTCTTGAAAGAGGAGGCCTGCTTTCTTTTTGTTTACAGGAAATGATAAAAAAGAGAAAGAGGAAGAGAAAAGTCAAGAGTGTTTAATAATCTAAGTGTAGAGTTTAATTTATTATTTGATTTCCGGCACTTTGCTACATATAATTTCGTTTATATACGAACCAAAAACAATAAAAACAAAAATACGATCGCGCACAAAAATGTGACACGATCCCAAGACAATAATAATATGCACCAGTTACCTTATTATGTATAATTTCAAAAATACCAATGTTTGCTGTAAAACACATTAAACGATAATTTAAATATTTTTCAAATTAAAAATTATGGAAAAATCCTATAAATTAAAATAAAAACACTTCATTAAAAATAAAGTCGTTCTATTAACAATTGATATTCTTATAATTTATTAAATTTGAATCAAATCTGAGTTTTTAAATAAATTAAATATTCCCATTTGAAATATTAAAACTTGCGGGTCGTTACATTCTTCCTGTAATATCCTTAATTTTTTATGACATTATTCAGGAAGTTTAATTAGATAAATTAAATAGAATAATGATGATAAGGAGATTGAGATTTGATTAAATTATATTTATAGGGTCTTGCTTATTAACAAAGTAAATGGGCTTTAATTGATTTAAAAGTTAATTAAACTATACATGGGCATATTAGTAAGGGACAGTTTGGCATAGGTCCCTAATAAATTTCAAAATACACAAAAACCCTAGTAAAAAAAAGTTTGTAAATTAGGTCCATGGAATTAAGTTACCGAATAATGGCATACACTTATGCAATTATTCAGTGAATAATTGCAGACATTTATGCAATTATATCACAAAATTGCAGACATTTCCACAATTATTCACTGAAAAATTGCGGAAATTTCCGCAATTATTCACCGAAAAAATTGCATAAATTTATGCAACTTTTGGATATAATTGTATAAATGTCTGCAATTATTCAGTGAATAATTGCATAACTATATGCAATTACTTAGTAACTTAATTTTAGGGACTTAATTTACATACTTTTTTTTACTGGGGCCTTTGTATATTTTGAAACTTATTAGGGACCTGAGCCTAAAATTCACTATTAGTAAATTAGCCAACTAATTATACACGGCTATAACTTCTCATTTTGTCCATTCACGTTCATTTTATTTCTCAAATCAAAATAAACGCAAGAACCCTAATAGAGCCGGCCATTAACAAGAGAGAAGAGGAATTTTAATCAAAAGCTAGGGAGGATTAATTAACAACAAATCTCAAATTCCTTATCAAGATTAAGGTGAATAATAATCTCCTACCATCTCTATTTTTGTTCTATGATTATATGGTTTCGAATTTATGATTTAAATTCATTTTTATGATAAAATGGATGATGATATGCTTGAGTTATATTACGATGATTTGTTTTAATTCATAAGCACATGAATTTGTACGATTTTAGTGTAAAACCGAGAATATATGATTTCAAATTGCCATAGAAAAATTTTATGTTAAGTAAAACATGATTTTGGAGATGGGTTTTAATTTTTAGAATTTTCCAAGCTATGGAAATTTTATTAGGAATTTATGATGAAAGATATGATGTAATTGGGTTTAAAATTTATTTCGAGAATTTCAGGAAGAAATTGGGTTTAAAATTTTAATATGTTTGATTACCTGATGAAATTGAACTTCTGTGATTTTTGGTAATTTTTCCCAATTGATTTATTAGGGGAAATAAATTATTTTAAAGGAAGGGCATTTTAGCAAATGTCGGTTTTTTATTATATGGAAAGTTTTTAATGTTTAAAACCTTTAATTTTGGATCTGAATAAATGCAGCAGTTTTAGATGTAATGTATTTGAAAAGTTTTATTGCAGCCAATCAGTGTTTTATAAATAGACAAGTTGTTAGAAAGTAATTACTAAAAGTGCTATAATTCAGCCTTTAAATTAGAAAAAGGCGTTCGGCCTCTATTAGTAAGGACCTTTCGACTCCTTTGATTCTGCCTCGTCCCAATCGAAACCAATACAATCGAAACCACCATAGTCGAAACCAATACACAAGATATCACTTAGATGGTATGCATTGGATTGGAAGGAGGATGGAAGCCTTGGTGTCGAAGGCTAGCCTCCGATGGAGTCGAAACCCTACTTTGTTTTCAAAAGTTAAAGTCTTGCCTTTTTTACTTAAAGCTTTCGACATAGTCATAACGTATGTATTGAAAGGGTTTTATAATTAGCTTTCGAAGAGGGTTGTCATATTATGTTAAAGTATTAGCTTTCGAAAGGGGTACCTTTTTCTTTAAATAAGGGTTTTCGAAAGGACTGGTTTCGTTCCAGTCGAAACCAAGCCGCTAATTCCCCTTTCGAGTGCATTAAAGTCATCTATGTTGTCGAATGGGTTACTTCAGTTTTACTTAAGCCTTTTTCCTATATGCTTCTGAAGAGGTTGAGAGTTTCGAAGGTGATGGAGTCGAAAGGGGTTTCGACTCTATCCTTCAAAGTTTTTGTTTTAAAGGTTTTGCTTTCGACTCAGATGGTTTCGACACCATCAATTTTTCCCTAAACTGATTTTCATTTGTTTCGAAAGAGATACTTTCTTCATAACCATTTTGACCCAAATGATGTTTTTAAAAGAGTAAGTCCAATACTTTTGAAAGGGGTACTTTCATTTGTTTCGATACTCTATACTTTAAAAAGATGATTTAATACCATTGAAAGGTGTAATAGGTTTCGAAAGAGAATGTTTACTAAAAGCTTCGAAAGGTATGCATACAATGTTCTTAAAAGAGGTCTTTGCTTTCGAAGGAGGCTATCCAGAGGTTTCTAAAGAGATGTTTTTATGGTTTCAAGACATAAACCCAATCTTAATTTAAAGTAATAACCATGGCATAAATAAAAATTTTGAAATGTTATTCACATTGTTATTAACCCATAACTGTATTTTGGGGAAAGGGCATAATAACCATTTAGGTTGACCTAGTAGTGAATATAACTTAACAGATGTTAAACTTTTAATTAAAGATATTTATAGGGGCCAATAGGTTTAAGTAAGCCCCATGAAAACTGTATGACATTGGCAGAGGCCAATAGGTTCATAGTCAGTTCATGAAAACTATGATTTGATACTGGCAGGGGCCAGTAGGTTTGTAGTTAGCCCATGAAAACTATATATGGATTAAGATATTGGCAGTCAGCCAATAGGTCCCTAGTTAGCCCATGAAATTAAGATATTGGAGTTACCAATAGGTTCTTAGTGATCCCATGAATACTAAGTAATTGGACAGATAGTCCTTAACATTTAACAGGTTAATAGTAACCATAGAAACTATAATTGAGACAAATGGTCAGAATGAATGGGGATGGATAATCTAGAATTGGTTTATTTGTTTTGCATATCATCATAAAGTTTTGAAATACTATGTTTAACCATTGTGGATGCAGGAGCACATTATATGGTTTTTTAAATGTTTTAGGAAACTAGTGAGGGGAAAAACCCGTTCCACTAAGCGGCGTGGCCTCACTAGATATCTAAATGGTTTGAGGTGGTAAATTATTATTCATACCAGCCTTTTGTCTGACTCGAAGTTTTTGTTTTCCCCTTAAATTCTCGGGTACTCAATTGATTTTTGAGTAGGTTGAGAGTTAAGGTTTCCAGGTGTTCTTTTAGATGAATAAAGTTTCCAAGGGCGTGTAGGAGGCAAACTTGTTATTAGAGTTCTTTTATTTCCGCTGTGTGTTTGTTTGTAAAGGAAAATTGTTTTCTTGTCTATCTATATACTCTAATCTACTAATGGGGCATCTTCATATGCCACTCTTGGCCTACCTTGTAATAATTATATGTTATCTGAACGAGGTCTGCGAATTGGGATTATGTAATCAATTTGGAATATTTTGAAATGGAATGTGGAATTTGTCTGCTTTTAAATTTTTTTCCACATTCTTGTGTTTCTGCGTATCAATGTATCTAATGTCGCCGTATTTGGTCGTCGAGGATTAATAACTATGGATGACTGCAGCATCCATAGTCGTTAGTTTTTGGCATCCAAGAAGGGGGATGTTACAAGTTGGTATCAGAGCATTGGTTTATGAAACTTTAAAAGAAACTTAAACCTAAAAGATTTTCAAAACATAATCCAATGAATCAGATACTAAGATTGAGGTTTGGGTTAACTCTATAGTAACGTACTTGTATTTGCTATATCTAGTTGTATATAGTAGGTACGTATCCCCGCTCTCTTAGGCCGTTCTTCTGTATCTTACTATGGTTCGTATGCAGATTACAAGAAAGGAGATATGGAAGCAGCAAACAGAAGAGGAAATCTCAGCAGAGGAAGCACCACAACTAATGGAAATGCTAGACCCACTACCAAGAGAAACCCGGGTCGACCGGCTAATGCAAGTAACCAAAATGCTAAAGCCAATGTGGGAGCTGGATATCCACCAGTAGATATATGGGTGATGTATCAGCTCTTAGCCGGTTTGATGCAAATTGGACCTACTACCGGAGTTGCTGGAAATGCAGGTGGAGCAAATCATGTGGCTCTAGTTGGGAATATTGCTTTGTTGAGTAGAGATTACACCAGTTTGGATGGGAAGCCATTCTTGGGAACAGAGAGCGCCATAGAAGTTCAAAATTGGTTTTTGCATTGTGAATGTATATTTACTGATTTAGGCTTGAATGATGGTCAAAATAGGAGGTTGATCTCTAGACAGTTGCAGGGGTCAGCACTACATTGGTGGAATAGTGTCACTGCCGGAGTGCCGGAAGAGCAGTTAACTTGGAATGGTTTTAAGACAAGATTTGAGCAGAAGTTTGTGTTTGAATTTGCTAAGTCTGAGCTGATGAGGAATTTTATGGATTTAGTGCAAGAAGAGATGTCAGTAGTCGAGTATGCTACCAAGTTTGAAGAGCTGTCTAGATATGGATATGCTATTATAGATACTGACATCAAAAGGAATGAGAAGTTCATTCGGGGACTAAGGCCCGAGCTTGCTAGAATGACCATGACACATGTCTGTGATCCTTGTAATATAGTGGTGGAGATGGCCATTCGCCATGAGGAGTTGCTTGCTGATTTAGCCAAAGAGAAGTCAGTGGAGACCCAGTGTTCTCAAGGGAAGAAGACGAAGTTCTTTAAAAAGAAGGGAGCCCAGAGGGGAGACACGGCTAAGAAGTCAAAGGCTGAGGTAGTTTGCTATAAGTGTGACAAGAAAGGTCACTTTGCTAATGAATGCCGGTTAGGAAATGGGAAGAAAGCTGCAGTTAAGAAGAATGTGAAATGCTTCAACTGTGATCAAGTTGGGCATTACAAGAATCAGTGTCCAGAGCCAGTTAGGGAGGACAAAGGAAAGGTTTTTGCTATAGGACCAGCTAGGCCTACTGCGGCAGATAAGGGAAATATTGTGATGGAAGGTACGCTTTTGATTCAGAGTATTCCAGTTAGAGTACTTTTTGATACTGGTGCATCACATTCATTTATATCTCAGTGTTTGGTAGATAGATTATGTCTAGAACCCACCTACCTATTACTTCCTTAAGGGTTGTGAATCCAATAGGAGGGTATGCAACTCGAGGGTTAAGATGTGACCAGTTAGAACTTGACTTGTTAGGTCATAAGTTTGCATGCAGTTTGTATGTTATTGATTTCGTAGATTTCGGGATCATTTTGGGTATGGATTGGTTGAGTGGGTATAAGGCTAGAATATTTTGCCAGGATAAGGAAATATCACTAAGACACCCTGATAGTCATAACCGAGTGATATTCTCTGTAGAGAACACTGACCGAAGTATTAGTGCTATGCTTAGTGCTATGGAGGTAGAAAATGAGTTAAGTCAGGTTCAGGTAGCAAGAGAGTTTGCAGATATCTTTGAGCCATTCACTGGACTACCCCCGATAAGAGCTGTTTAGTTTAGAATAGATCTTGTGCCCAGAGCTAAACCTGTAAGTAGACCACCTAGTAGAATGACACCAACTGAGATGAAGGAATTGAAGGTGCAGCTAGTGGATCTAGAAGGAAGGAATTTTATTAGACCAAGCAGTTCGCCTTGGGGAGCGACCGTAGTGTTCGTAAAGAAACAGATGGGTCATTGAGGATGTGCATCGACTATCGTAAGTTAAACAAAATGACGATTAAGAATAAGTATCCTTTGCCAAGAATAGATGATCTGTTTGATTAGTTGAGCGAAGCCAGAGTGTTTTCCCAATTGGATTTGGCGACCGGTTTCCATCAGTTGAGAGTGGCAGAGGATAGTATTCCTTTGACAGCATTTCGAACTAGGTATGGTTCATATGAGTGGTTGGTGATGCCATTTGGATTGACGAATGCACCTGCTTTCTTCGTAGATTTGATGAATCGAGTTTTCCGAGAATACTTGGATAGGTTTGTACTAGTGTTTATAGATGACGTTCTAGTATACTCTAACGATGAGAGGGAGCATGAAGTTCATCTTAGGGTGGTGCTTGAGACGTTGAGGCAAAATCAGCTAAAGGCGAAGTTTCCAAGTGTCATTTCTGGAAGAAAGAGGTAAAGTTTCTTGGTCACAAGGTTTCAGAAAAAGGGTTGTCAGTCGATCCAGATAAGATCGAAGCTGTGAATAATTGGAAGAGACCAGAGAGTGACCGAGATCAGGAGTTTTCTTGGACTTGCTGGCTACTACCGGAGATTCATTAAGGATTTCACGCAGATAGGAGCACCCTTAACTAAGCTAACCAGGAAGGGGGTGAGATTTGTTTGGTTCGACAAATGTGAGGAGGCATTCCTTAAGTTAAAGCATTTGTTGACCAATGCACCAGTATTAGTAGTTCCAGACGGAAACCAAGGACTGGTAGTGTATACTGATGCATGTGGAAATGGATTAGGAGCGGTGTTGATGCAGAGTGGTAAAGTCATTGCCTACGCATCTAGGTAGCTTAGACCACATGAAGTTAGGTATCCTACTCATGATTTGGAGTTAGCAGTTGTGATCTTCGCATTGAAGATTTGGAGACATTATCTCTTAGGGGAGAGATTTGAGTTATATACCGATCATAAGTCTTTACGGTATTTATTCTTTCAGAAGGAGTTGAATATGAGACAACAGAGGTGGCTGGAGTTTTTGGCTGCATATGATTTTGGTATAGAATATACACTAGGAAAAGGTAATAAGGTGGACGATGCTTTTAGCAGGAAACATCAGAATGTGGTGTTAGATATGTTGGCGGAGTGGAAGGATTTAGAAGCCTTAGTCAGTTGTGATGTGCAGTTAAGATCGACCAAGAGTGCCCATTCCATTCCCGTTAAGACAACCAGAACGACACATGTTTTAGATAAGTTGTTCCTGAAGAACATGGTTAGACTGCATGGAGTTCCTAGTAGTATAGTCAGTGATAGAGATGCATTGTTCACTAATGAATTCTGGAAGAGTCTACAGGAAGTAATGGGAACCAAGCTTAACATGAGTATTGCTTATCACCCTCAGACGGATGGGCAGACAGAGAGAGTCAATAAGGTACTCGAAGAGTTATTGAGAGCTTATGTATTGGACTTTAGTGGATCTTGGGAAGATCACCTACATTTGGTTGAGTTTTCCTATAATAATATTTATCAGACTAGTATAGGAATTGCACCGTTTGAAGCTTTGTATGGGAGACCATGCAAATCACCAGCATGTTGGTTGAAGACTGGAGATAGATTGGTCTTAGGTCCAGATTTGGTTAGAGAAGCGTCATAAAAGATTGAGTTAATCCGAGGAAGGATGAAGAAAGCTCAGTCTAGACAGAAGAGTTATGCAGATAAGAGGCGTAAGGACCTAGAATTCTTAGTTGGAGATAAGGTTTTCATTAAGGTATCACCTATGAAAGGTGTGATACGATTTGGAAAGTCAGGGAAGTTAGCCCCAAGATATGTAGGTCCATTCCAGATTATAAAGAGGATTGGAAAGCTTGCATACAGAATAGAGTTGCCGAGCAGTTTGGCAGGTGTCCATAATGTATTTCATGTGTCTCATCTTCGCAAGTATGTGCATGATCTAGAGACTACTATTCCTCCGACAGGGTTGGATGACTTAATGGTAGAGCTTAATTTGACTTTTGTTAGACAACCAGTTTGGGTTGTAACTGGAGATGAGAAAAGATTAAGGAACAAGACAGTCAGGTTGGTGAAAGTTAGTGGAGTGACAACGAGAAGGACTATACTTTGGAGACAGAGGACGGGATTAGAGATACTTATCCCGATCTGCTTTGAGGGTATGTCTATATTAAATTTATATAGATAGTTGCTAGTCAGTTAGACTAGTATGGTTGTTAGGAGTTGTTACAAATGATTGCTATGTTTAGTATTTAGTCATTACTGAATTTCGAGGACGAAATCTTTAAGGGGGGAGCCTGTAACATCCCTAAATATTTAGGAAATTATTCAGGAAGTTTAATTAGATATATTAAATAGAATAAAGATGATAAGGACATTGATATTTGATTAAATTATATTTATAGGGCCGTGCTTATTAACAAAGTAAATGGGCTTTAAATTGATTTAAAGGTTAATTAAACTAAACATGGGCATATTAGTAAATTAGCCAACTAATTATACACGGCTATAACTTCTCATTTTATCCATTCACGTTCATTTTATTTCTCAAATCAAAATAAATGCAAGAACCCTAATAGAGCCGGCCATTAACAAGAGAGAAGAGGAATTTTAATCAAAAGCTAGGGAGGATTAATCAACAACAAATCTCAAATTCCTTATCAAGTTTAAGGTAAATAATAATCTCCTACCATCTCTATTTTTGTTCTATGATTATATGGTTTTGAATTTATGATTTAAATTCATTTTTGCGATAAAATGGATGATGATATGCTTGAGTTATATTATGATGATTTGTTTTAATTCATAAGCACATGAATTTGTACGGTTTTAGTGTAAAACCGAGAATATATGGTTTTAGATTGCCATGGAAAATTTTTATGTTAAGTAAAAACATGATTTTGGAGACGGGTTTTAATTTTCAAAATTTTCAAAGCTATGGAAATTTTATTAAGAATTTATGATGAAAGCAATGATGTAATTGGGTTTAAAATTTATTTCGAGAATTTCAGGAAGAAATTGGGTTTAAAATTTTAATATGTTTGATTACCTGATGAAATTGAACTTCTGTGATTTTTGGTAATTTTTCCCAATTGATTTATTAGGGGAAATAAATTATTTTAAAGGAAGGGCTTTTTAGCAAATGTCGGTTTTTGGTTATATGGAAAGGTTTTAACATTTAAAACCTTTAATTTTGGATCTGAATAAATGTAGCAGTTTTAGATGTAAAGTATTCAAAAAGTTTTATGGCAGTCAATCAGTGTTTTACAAATAGGCAAGTTGTTAGAAAGTAATTACTAAAAGTGCTATAATTCAGCCTTTAAATCAGAAAAAGGCATTCCGCCTCTATTAGTAAGGACCTTTCGACTCCTTTGATCCCACCTCATCCCAGTCGAAACCAACATAGTAAAAACCATCATAGTAGAAACAAATACATAAGATATCACTTAGATGGTATGTAGCGGATTGGAAGGAGGGAGGAAGCCTTGGTGTCGAAAGGCTAGCCTCCGATGGAGTCGAAACCCTGCTTTGTTTTCAAAAGTTAAAGTCTTGCCTTGTTTTACTTAAAGCTTTCGACATAGTTGTAACGTATGTTTCCGAAAGGGTTTTATAAGTAGCTTTCGAAGAGTGTTGTCATATTATGTTAAAGTATTAGCTTTTCGAAAGGGGTACCTTTTTTTTAAATAAGATTTTTCAAATGGACTGGTTTCGTCCCAGTCAAAACCAAGCTGCTAATTCCCCTTCCGACTGCATTGAAGTCATCTATGTTGTCAAAGGGGTTACTTCAATTTTGCTTAAGCCTTTATCCTGTATGCATCCGAAGGGGTTAAGGGTTTCGAAGGTGATGGAGTCGAAAGGGGTTTCGACTCTGTCCTTTAAAGTTTTTGTTTTAAAGGTTTTGCTTTCGACTAAGATGGTTCTGACACCATCATTTTTTCCCTAAACTGGTTTTTGTAAGTTTCGAAAGTGATCTTTCGTATATAATCATTTTGACCCAAATGATGTTTTTAAAAGAGCAAACCCAATACTTTCGAAAGGGGTACTTTCATTTGTTTCGAAGCTTTAAATTTTTAAAATGATGATTTGATACCATCGAAAGGTATAATAGGTTTCGAAAGAGAATGTTTACTAAAAGCTTTGAAAGGTATGTATACAATGTTTTGAAAAGAGGTCTTCGCTTCCAAAGGAGGCTTTCTAGAGGTTTCGAAGGAAATGTTTTTATGGTTTCAAGACATAAACCCAATCTCAATTTAAAGTAATAACCATGGCATAAATAAGGATTTTGAAATGTTATTCACATTGTTATTAACCCATAACTGTATTTTGGGGAAAGGGTCGAATAACCAGTTAGGTTGACCCATTAGTGAATATAACTTAACAAATGTTATACTTTTAATTAAAGATATTGGCAGGGTCCAATAGGTTTACAGTAATCCCATGAAAACTTTATGATATTGGCAGGGGCCAATAGGTTTATGGTCAACCCATGAAAACTATGATTTGATACTGGTAGGGGCTAGTTGGTTTGTAATTAGCCCATAAAAACTATATCCGCATTAAGATATTGACAGTCAGCCAATAGGTTCCTAGTTAGCCCATGAAAACTAGGATAAGGAATAAGATATTGGAGTTACCAATAGGTTCTTAGTGATCCCATGAAAACTAAGTAATTGGACAGAGAGTCCTTAACATTTAACAGGTTAATAGTAACCCTAGAAACTATAATTAAGACAAATGGTCAGAATGAATGGGGATGGGTAATCCAGAATTGATTTATTTGTTTTGCATATCATCATAATGTTTTGAAATACTATGTTTAACCATTATGGATGCAGGAGCACAGTATATGGTTTTATAAATGTTTTAGGATACTAGTGAGGGGAAAAACCCATTCCGCTAAGCGGTGTGTCTCACTAGATATCTAAATGGTTTGAGGTGATAAATTATTATTCATACCAGGCTTTATGTCTGACTCAAAGTTTTTGTTTTCCCCTTAATCTCTCTAGTACTCAATTGAATTTCGAGTAGGTTGAGAGTTAAGGTTTCTAGGTGTTCTTTTAGACGAATAAAGCTTCTGAGGCATGCAGGAGGCAAACTTGTTATTAGAGTTCTTTTATTTCCGTTGTGTATTTGTTTGTAAAGGCAAATTGTTTTCTTGCCTATCTATATACTTTGATCTACCATGAGGGCATCTTCATATGTCACTCTTGGCGTATTTTATAATAATTATATGTTATCTGAACGCGATCTGCGAATTGGGATTATGTAATCAATTTGGAATATTTTGAAATGGAATGTGGAATTTGTTTGTTGTTTAATTTTTTTCCATATTCTTGTGTTTCTGTATATCAATGTATCTAATGTCGTCATATTTGGTCGCCGAGGATTAATAACTATGGATGACTGCAGCATCCGTAGCCATTAGTTTTGGGCCTCCAAGTAGAGGGATGTTACACTTCCCCTTATAAGAATTTCGTCTCTGAAATTCCGAAAGGAAGAAAAATGTTGCAACGAACCGGATTTTCGACCCTCGAAAATCGACTCTAATACGTCCACTGTATTACATGCCGAGAAATCGAATGCTGGAAAACCCAATTGTTAGGGGAAAAAGAAAGAAAAAAGAAGATAAGATGAAAACTCAACAACATAGAATCTCATAGCGGAATGAATAATCTATAATATACAACAAGTCTTTACACAAAAACAAACTATAATATATGTATATACAGACTTCAATCAAAGTATACTAACCTATTTCAGCCTGGACAGTTATAACAACCTGTCCTCACAATTGTTAATAACACAACAATGAATACAGTGGAAAATAACCATCTACGTGAATACGTCTCTGGAACTCTAGCTCGTCTCTTGAAGCTCCAAGCATCCAAACCAATCTGTAATATGCTCGGTCTGACCCGAGCATTATAATAAAATAACACCAGAGTCAGTCTGGAAAACTAGCGCGAGAAAACACACCTAACTGGACTTTAAAGTTATATAGAAGTCTTTGAAATCAAAAGGTATCTCATAAGACCACAACGCACATAAACACGGATGGGTTTTACCTTACGATAACCAAAACATTTTCTATATAAAATCCCTTTATATTATAATAATGTCTAGAGGTCAAAGTAAAATATGAATATAGCTGAAATGCTTACAACTAACGTTTCAACATAGTTGGGCATAACTAAGTCCATACGACGTTATTGGAGAATAGATTCCGTACAATGACTGGGCTACTGGGGTACCGCCCGTCACGGTGCATCTCTAGATAAAATAACACCAAGGACCTCGCTTGGATCCCCTGCCAGCACAGGATTGACCTACCCCTTGCTGAATAGTACCAAATATGATCACCCCTCCGTTAATGGGCCCCGAAGCATACAAATGAGAGATAATACCATGTCTAGATAGGAATGATCATACCCTACTTGGGAGCGACCCACTTAGCACTGCTGCATCTCCCATGTTTTAGTCATTCCCGGTTGGTAAGGCTTGAGGCTACGATTACCTTCCACGAACATTTACACCTAGAATACTCTTTGCCCTCCAACGACAATGTGCTGATAGCATTCACTCATACAAGTCCGCTCTGGGTCTGAACGAAACTGAAGGCACTATTCCTACTACATCCATTTTGGAATCACCCGCAGGAATAGTAGCGATTAGCCCTTGCACTTCACATCTCTATCTTCGATTCCATGCTCTTTCTGATGTCTTCATTTTGAAACGCATTCGTTGGATCGAAGTTGTTTTCGGATAACATATCCGATCCCGGTCTCCTTGAAACAACGTTCGATAATTTCCGGTAAAATCAACCTTGGTTTTTTAGGAAATAAATAGTCAAAGATAAGATTAGAGATCACCTCCTAACCGTTAGTGGACGGATTTCCTTATCATTGTCCTAGAAGAATGAAACGGGATTTATACGCATAGTACAGCATCATCAAAGATGACTATGCCATATATTCATGTGTTTCTCCTAGATATTTCCAAAGTTACGTTTTGGGTCCAATTTCAATAGTCGGTTATTTAACTATCGAATAACAAACATTTAATCAGGGATTTATTTCATAGGGAAAACCAACATTGGTTAAACATATAAGAAATCACTAGCCTCATTTCATAAATCTTCATAAATAAAACCCACTTTGTAAATTACTTCTATATAAACACCTTTACAAAGATATACTCGCGAATCTCTATATTTCAATACTTAGAAATATCCATTTACTTATCTAAACTGTATAAGTATTCCTTAAAATTTAGAAAGTTTTCTTTTATTCGATTCTCCAATCATTTATAAAATTCCTTATAATCCTTCTTAAAACATCTATAACTCATTTTATAAATCCTCTGGACCATTTATAAAACTCTTTTATGCATTCCAATCGTTCATAAACTCTTTTTGTACATTCCTAAAATCATTTATGAAGCCTTGATAAATCCATAAAACCATTTATAAAACTTCTTTCATGAAGCTATAAACCCATTTCTAAAATTGGTTTATAAATATCTAACCATTTATAAACTCTTCCACCTTGCAAATACCCCGTCCTCAACTCTTCAAACCATTTTTCAAACTCCTTTATAAATTCCAAGTCTTTCGACTCCATTTCCAAGTCTCGGAAGCATTTATAAATAATTTAAATCGTTTACTTCAAAACATCACTATATAATAATAATTATTAACAATGAACATTATAAATAAATTGAAATTATTAACTTTAAAACATCTTAAAATAATAATTAATAATTCCAAAATATTGTTTAAGAAATAATAATAATTAAACATTACCATTTTATAAATAATAATAATTAATTTCAAAACCTAATTAATAAATCCTTATTTTTAACTTCAAACCATAATTTTCTTGAAATAATTAACCTTTAAATGTTTAGATAAATTCTTTAAAACCATATTACTATAAATAAATAACTTTAAACAATACTAATATAATTTAAATAACTTTAAAATAATATTACTATAATTTATTAACTTTAAAACAATATTATAATTAAATAACCATAAAATAATATTAGTAGAATTAATTAAATAATCCTTAGAACACAATATTTCCGAAATCCAGATTTAAAAATCGTTTCTTGTCTCAAAAACCAATTACGACTTAAACGGCAATTTATAGTATTTTTAAAACACTAATTTGAGGCTAATAGCCATCCAACACTTAACCAATATCAATATTGATTTTCTATCTACTAGTTTTTAGTTTTCAACATATAACAATGTTATAACCATGATGTCCACGATCAGGTTTATTTTCAATAATCCATATAAAATATATTATTGAAACAATTCAACAATAGCAAGGAATCCTGTTGGATCCCTCCAACCTGTTTCCACCTACATCACAAATGTTATATAATCATAAAATAAAATCAACCTCTTCGAGGTGGGATTCGTATACAAAAGGTCATCCGCTCTTACACGGGAACGTAATAGGGTCTCATCCGCTCCAATAGGCGGGAATATATCCAAACCAACTAATAAATATAGTAATTCATCCAAACAATCATTAAACAAATTTTATCAACTATTTATCATACTAGTTATCCAAAAAGGGGAGTTTAACTCATCGAAATTTTCTATAGTCGTCGAGGCGTTCCGGTTTGGAACTAAAACGAGCGACGTCCGATTTTAGCCTAAAATTCAACAGTCTCTAAATTCGTCCAAACTAGTTCCATTACGAATATCTCAATGACACGAGTCCAACGAAAAAGGTTTCGTTTCGATCGGACCTCGTATGAAGGAGTTATCAATTTTATAAGTTATCAACAAATTTAGAAAATAAAATTAAATAACTTCAGGATAATTACAAATATACCCCTCTCCACTAACTCCTTCATCTTCTCCCCCAAACGACAGAAACATGCGCAGGCAACCCAAAATCGTGCACGTTAATCCACTAACACGGAGAATCACTCGATGGTTTTCGAATTCGTCTTCGTCATTGGTCCTCTCTTCGAAATCTCCACACGCCCGAGCCATCCACTAAGCACTCGAGCTCACCATTCGAAACGTGTCACTCTAGTTCACCTCATCGAACCCTATAGGTTGCGCATCCCAATCGGCCACCAGATCTCGCGAAATTTTGTGATGAGGTGTTATCTTCCACGACTAACTCGAATACGAACCCCAAAACACGAATCGATGCTTCAATCCTTCATAAACTCGAACCCTAGCTCCGCTGTTAAAAATTTCCACTCCCAAAAACTGCTGTGCACACATAATGAAGGGTATAGGAATGAAGCCCATAGCCATATGAGTTTAACGAATCGAAAATTCTAGTTTTAGTTAAGTATATATTTTTATTTTTGAATTCTCATTTTCTTTCTTCATTTTGGAGATGGTTTTATAACAGCAGAGAGGACATGGGAAGTATGGCACTGTACGGGGTGATATGGACTAAAGGTGATGGGCAAAACATTGTATGGTCAAATCGAAGTAAATATATTATTTAAATTCAAAATATCTTGCTATATAATTTCGGACCCCAATCGAGACATACCATCTGGCGTTCTATATGTTATACCATATTCCGAACGCAATGGAACTAGTCTCGAGCCCTAATTAGATCGTATGCAGAAGATAGCTTTTTGAACCCAATTATTATATTAAACTTTCAATATTAATTTCTATGAGTTTCAATCTCTCATGGCCAAATGATACATCTAACCGCCATGAAATTTGACAGTGTATTATAAATCATTATTACGGATCCAATGAAACTGGTTTCGTCAAATCAAAGACAGTGTCCCGGAAGGCTATTTTCACTCGCTAATTAAAATGAGTTATTTTCAAAATCAATTAAATCACTTTTAAATCCAATTTAAAAGTTTTATTATCTTCATTCTTATTAAATAGAAATTAAATAAGATTTTAAAACATTTTTATCCAATTTAAAACCCAAGATTCAATTATTTAATGATTTTCAATTCTTAAATTCAACAATTAAATTATCCAATAAATTGCTATATTTGAAATTCGAATTATTTAATCTATAAAATTAACTTTTCAATATTTAAAATTTAATAAATATTTCAAACCCAAATAACTAAAATTCTGGGTCGTTACATTCTTCCCTCCTTAAAAGAATTTCGTCCTCGAAATTGCAAGATAGAAAAATGCCCAAACCCCTTCTTTTTAAAACTAATTAGTTGAAATAACTTACAAAATCCTTTTAAGCCTTTAACTTACAAAAATCAATTTGTTGAAACCTTGTTATTGCTTTTCCTATGTTTCAAAATTCATTCACAGATTCCAACTAATATTATCCATTCAATCATTTCAGGTTATAACTCAAAAATCAAATTTTTAGTTATCAAGAATTCCTTTAAAATTTCTAACTCTTTAAATTTTTGGAAAATTTTGCCAGCGTCTCCTTTGCGCAGCTCCATCAAAATAACCACAAATCGCCACTACGGGCCAAACCAACAAAGAAAACAAAGCCAAATGGCTCAATCATAAAACCATCAAATTCAAACAATAATATAAACATGTACCTTTTTCGAGCAATCAAATTTCTTATGAAATGAAAGGCATCAAATTAGCTCTTGCTTTTATATACCTGCATCTTATTTACCAATGATATCCAAACATATAGTTCATAATCATATCAATTTGAAATTCCAAGTTTTCAACATTTACTTTACTAAATCCCGTACGATGTACGTACATCATCCGTACGCAATACCAAATCCGATCCTCACTCGATCACACAATTTCACTTCCGAACTGGTATCGTTCACACGACCCTCTAGTGCGGACTTAGATCTGATTCCTTGATTAGAAACCGTCATTCTCCTTGCATAGCCATATACTATGATAGAGAATCCCAGAATCAACCAAAAATCCATATCCAGTGTTCGCCGTCAAGAATCGAGTGAAAAATCCCAACTCGGACCGATGTAAATCATCTCAAAATCATGTACTCGAATCTGGATCAAACCGTTATGCGAATAAAATAATATACGTACAACTTAAGTATTTATTTCTATTTACTTCCGTTCAATTGGTATACATTCAATTATCCACAATTATTCATATTTATTATTTACTTAGTATATTCTTTCAATATTGATATCACTTAAGAAACATTTCATCGGATTCTATGTTTAATAACATTTCACCCCATACTAATTTCATTTATGAATCATTCATAAAATTTTACTCAAGTTTATAAACATTTCATACATCACTCTTTGTGTTTACTACCACTTCACAACTTAAGTCTATATCCATCTTAGATCAAATACAATTTTATTTAACTAAATTCCATTGTTCAAACTCAATATTTCAACCATATTCCAAAACCATATTCAACTCACTAATTTATTTAATTTAGTCCATCCACTAATTCATTTCAAATCTCAATCAATTTTATTTCAAAAATTATTTTATTTAACTTAATTTAAGTTGAATCATTTCAAATTTGATTTTATCAACATTTTTATTCAACAAATTAAAACATTGTTTTAACTTACTAATTCTCGAAATTTATAAGTTATCAAACTTATTTATTATATTTTCATAAAATACCTAATTGAAAATTTCCATAGTTTAAACACCTTATTCTTATTCATTTTAAATCATTTTGAAACAATATATATACATAATTACCTTTGGTGTATCAAATCATTCTTTTGGATTTTAAAATCAAAACTGGTTTTACCAAAACAAAACTCCAATGGTAGTAATTCCTCTTTTGGAAATCCGAAAATGAATGTCGATGATGCTGCAGTCATCATCGAAATTATTTTCCAGTGACCGAGGTGAGTTTAGTGCTTTTTATTCCTTTTAAAACCCTTTAAATATTTCTATTCAAAAATATTTTCGAAATATTATTATTATTATTATTTTCTAAAACTTTGAAAAACATTTTCAAAACCAACGAAATTTAAATTCTCAAATTCCCAACTTTTGAACTCTTTTTACTTACAAATCATATTTACAATATACTTCTGAAATTTCCTTGTAATTTATAAATCACATTTATAAATAGTATCTATATAATTATATTTGGTTATATAAAATTATTTTTTTGTTGTTAATCTTTGTTTGCATTATAATTATGACAAGTTTTATTAGAGCACAACAATAACACAAATGGTAATAATCAAATATTCTCATTCTCTAACAACCAAGCACACCATATATATTATAATAATTTTTTGAAAATTATTCCTTTATATATAATATAAAATAAAGGTAAAATTATTTCATTTACCCAATTTCAAAACAATACCATGTCGAATTACTCTTTCAAGTGTTTAGAGATCCCTATCAATGACGTTAATTACTCGTATTGACCAGAATCCATAAGCCACTCAATAGATCAACTAACACAATATAATCAAATTTTATATCACTAACAAATACGCGCACACATACACACACATACACTCAAACTCATTCTAGGGTTCTACTGACCCTATCTCTAATGAGTACCCCACCAAAGCCTAGGTTCTCGCTTAACCTTCGGCTCTGATACCAAATGTAACGGACCATAGGCTTTTCAACCATCCTAGCCCCACCGTGGCATACACTGGTACCTCAAATCTGCTTTTACGGCCAGCCTCGCGACTGTAAGCACCTAGCAAACCAACCCATCAAGGCCTTATACTACCTCTCCGGGACGTGCAGGGGTAAGAGTCTCTTGCTCACCACCAAACAGAAAGCGAGAACCCACTATCAAGTTAATCCAACCAATGGAAACAGATAAGATCCCAGCCTCTTTGAAACAACGTTCGATAATTTCCGTTAAACTCAACCCCGGTTCTTTTGGAAATAAATAATCAAAGATAAGATCAGAGATCACCTCCTTACCGTTAGTAGATGGATTTCCTTATCGTTGTCCAAAAAGAATGAAACGAGATTTATACGCACAATACAACATCATCGAAGATGACTGTGCCATATAACACACGTGTTTCTCCTAGATATTTCCAAAGTTACGTTTTGGTTCCAATTTCGATAGTCGGTTATTTAACTATTGAATAACAAACATTCAATCATGGATTTATTTCATAGGGAAAACCAACATTGGTTAAGCATATAAGCAATCACTAGCCTCGTTTCATAAATATTCATAAATAAAACCCACTGTAAATTACATGTATTAAAACACCTTTACAAAGATATACTCGCGAAACTCTATATTTCAATACTTAGAAATATCCATATACTTATCTCAACGGTATAAGTATATTCACAAAATTTAGAAAGTTTTCTTTTATTCGATTCTCCAATCATTTATAAAATTCCTTATAATCCTTCTTAAAACATTTATAACTCATTTTATAAATCATCTGACCATTTATAAAATTCTTTTATATATTCCAATCATTCATAAATTCTTTTTGTGCATTACTAAAATCATTTATAAAGCCTTGATAAATCCATAAAACCATTTATAAAACTTCTTTCATGAATCTATAAAGCCGTTTCTAAAGTTGGTTTATAAATATCTAACCATTTATAAACTCTTCCACCTTGCAAATACCCCTTCCTTAACTCTTCAAACCATTTTATAAACTCCTTTATAAATTCTAAGTCTTTCAACATCATTTCCGGGTCTCGGAAACATTTATAAATAATTTAAATCATTTACTTCAAAATATCACTATATAATAATAATTATTAACAATGAACATTATAAATAAATTGAAATTATTAACTTTAAAACATCTTAAAATAATAATTAATAATTCCAAAATATTGTTTAAGAAATAATAATAATTAAACTTTACCATTTTATAAATAATAATAATTAATTTCAAAACCTTATTAATAAATCCTTATTTTTAACTTCAAAACATAATTTTCTAAAAATAATTAACCTTTTAATGTTTAGATAAATTCTTTGAAACCATATTACTATAAATAAATAACTTTAAACAATACTAATATAATTTAAATAACTTTAAAATAATATTACTATAATTTATTAACTTTAAAACAATATTATAATTAAATAACCATAAAATAATATTAGTAGAATTAATTAAAGAATCCTTAGAACACAATATTTCCGAAATCCAATTTCGGATTTAAAAATCGTTTCTTGTCTCAAAAACCAATTCCGACTTAAACGGCAATTTATAGTATTTTTAAAATACTAATTTGAGGCTAATAGCCATCCAACACTTAACCAATATCAATATTGATTTTCTATCACTACTAATTTTTAGTTTTCAACATATAACAATGTTATAACCATGATGTCCACGATCAGGTTTATTTTTCAATAATCCATATAAAATATATTATTGAAACAATTCAACAATAGCGAGGAATCTTGTTGGATCCCTCCAGCCTGTTTCCCCCTGCATCACAAATGTTATATAATCATAAAATAAAATCAACTGCTTTGAGGCGGGATTCGTATACAAAAGGTCATCCGCTCTTACACGGGAATGTAATAGGCTCTCATTCGCTCCAATAGGCGGGAATATATCCAAACCAACTAATAAATGTAGTAGTTCATCCAAACAATCATTCAACAATTTTTATCAACTATATATCATACTAGTTATCCAAAAAGGTGAGTTTAACTGACCGAAATTTTCTATCGTCGTCGAGGCATTCCGGTTTGGAACTAAAACCGAACGACGTCCGATTTTAGCCCAAAATTCAACAGTCTCCAAATTCGTCCAAACTAGTTCCACTACGAAAATATCGACGACACAAGTCCAACGCAAAAAGTTTCGTCTCGATCAGACTTCGTATGAAGGAGTTATCAATTTTATAAGTTATCAACAAAATTAGAAAATAAAATTAAATAACTTCAGGATAATTACAAATATACCCCTCTCCACTAACTCCTTCATCTTCTTCCCCAAATGATAGAAACATGCATAGACAACCCATAATCATGCACGTTAATCCACTGACACGGAGAATCACTCGATAGTTTTCGAATTCGTCTTCGTCGTTGGTCCTCTCTTCGAAATCTCCACACGCCCGAGCCATCCACCAAGCACTCAAGCTCACCCTTCGAAACGCATCGCTCCAGTTCACTTCGTCGAACCCTATAGGTTGCGCGTCCCAATCGGCCACCAGATCTCGCGAAATTTTGCGATGAGGTGTTATCTTCCACGACTAACTCGAATACGAACCCCAAAACACGAATCGATGCTTCAATCCTTCATAAACTCGAACCCTAGCTCCGCTGTTAAAAATTTCCACTCCCAAAAACTGTTGTGCACACATAATGAAGGGTATAGGAATGAAGCCCATGGCCATACGTGTTTAACGAATCGACATTTTCTATTTTTAGTTAAGTATATATTTTTATTTTTATTTTTGAATTCTCGTTTTCTTTCTTCATTTTGGAGATGGTTTTATAACAGCAGAGAGGACATGGGAGGTATGGCTCTGTACGGGGTGATATGGACTAAAGGTGATGGGCAAAACAGTGTATGGTCAAATCGAAGTAAATATATTATTTAAATTCAAAATATCTTGCTATATAATTTCGGACCCCAATCGAGACGTACCACCTGGCGTTCTATATGTTATACCCCTATTCCGAATGCAATGGAACTAGTCTCGAGCCCTAATTAGATTGTATGCAGAAGATAGCTTTTTGAACCCAATTATTAAATTAAATTTTCAATTTTAATTTCTACGCATTTCGATCTCTCACGGCCAAACGATACATCTGGTCGCCATGAAATTGGACGGCGTATTATAACTCATTATTACGGATCTAATGAAACTGGTTTCGTCGAAATCTGAGATGGTGCCTCGGAAGGCTATTTTCACTCGTTAATTAAAATGAGTTATTTTCAAAATCAGTTAAATCACTTTTAAATCCAATTTAAAAGTTTTATTATCTTCATTCTTATTAAATATAAATTAAATAAGATTTTAAATCATTTTTATCCAACTTAAAACCCAAGGTTCCATTATTTAACAATTTTCAATTCTTAAATTCAACAATTAAATTATCCAATAAATCGCTATATTTGAAATTTGAGTTATTTAATCTATAAAACTAACTTTTCAATATTTAAAATTTATTAAATATTTCAAACTCAAATAACTAAAATTCTTGGTCGTTACATATGTCTTCACACCCTTAAACTTATAAAATCGCATATAAAATCGTGTAATCGAATCTGGATCAAGAACAGTTATGCGAATAAAATGATCTATGTGCAACTTACGTATTACTCATTGGTCTCTTAATTACACCAATTTCTTTTAACTTAAATTTATTTATATCAATAGTATTTCATTTAATACTAAAATGATATATGAATTTTTCTCATAAAACAATTACTTAAGTCAATAAACATCTTGTAAAACACAACTCATGTTTATCTACACTTTAAAACTTAAGTTCATATTTATATAATACTCTTTGAGATCCTAAGAGTATATATACAATATCAGATTTGTTTTACTTAACCAGAACGTTCAACAAATTGAAAACTTGTTTTAACTTACTATCTTTCCATTCTAGAGTTTCAAAACTCTACTTTTATATTTTTACAAATACACTTAGCTCCAAGTTCTCAAACTAATTCAGAAGTTTTTGACTGTCACAAATTGCCCAAAATTCTATTTCATTTCAACAAATGGACACTACCGAACAACATATCATAAAGAGATGCACAAACCAAATTATCCTAATGCATAGGATACATGAGTCCATAAAATAACTTAACTGAAAAGTTCAGAGTTAAACACCCGGGTTTTATTTCAAATCTATTTCAAATAATAATATATACTTATAATTTTAGTATATAGAATCATACTATTGAGATTAAATAAAAATATGTTTTATCAAAACAATTCTGTAGTAAACTACTATGGTAGCATCCCCACTTAGACACTCGAATATGAACGTCGATGATGCTACAGTCATCAACATAATTATTTTCCAGTGACAGAATTGAGTTCAGTGCTTTCTATGTCCTTCATAATCCTTTTTGGAAACATTTCTATACTTAAATACCTTTAAATAATACTATTAATATTTTCCCTAAAACTTTGAAAAATATTTTTTTAAAACATCAGAATTTAAGTTCTCAAATTCTCAGTTTAAACCCTTTTTATTAATAAACCATTCTTCTAAACAATATTTATATAATTTGACTTTCTTATAAAAAATCATTTAACAAATGTATATCTTTGTTTAGATTATAATAAACAACTTTTATTAAAATAAAATTTAACCAAACATCATCATCGAACACCTTATATCAAATCATGAAACTGAATTCACAAGGTGTTCGTATTTAATCTAACCCAAAATAATAAATGCTCATAAATTGGTCGATAATAAATAACCAACCAATAAGAGTCAATGCTCTAAACTGGACGAGCATGACTAATCAAATAATAAATGATAGTAATTGGATATTATCATTTCCTAACAAACAAACACATCATAAGTAACTATATCCGTTTTTTGAAAATTGTTTTTTATATATAAATATAATTCTAAGTAAAATTATTTCATTTACCAATTTAAAAAACAATACTATTTTGGTTGGCCTTATTCAGGTATTTAAGAATCCTTATCGATAACGTTGGTTAGACGCCTCGAGCAGAATTCATAAACCACTCGACAGATCAATCAACACAATATAAAACATTTTTATAACATTAACAAATACGCGCTCTGATATATATACACTCAACTCATTCTAGGGTGCTACTAACGCTATCTCTAATGATTTTGCCCCATCAAAGCCTAGGTGTTTGCTCAACCAAAGCTCTGAAACCATGTGTAACAACTAGCCTTTTTGACCCTCAAAAGTCAACACTAATGCATCCAAGGTATTTACATATGGAACATTCAAGTGCAAAAGAAACAGATTGTTAGGGTGAATAAAAGAAAAGACGAGTAATATATAATATACAACAGATCTTTACAAAAGAAAAGTGTAATATACATTCATCGGTCAGAGTAACTATCTATCATTAGCTTAGACAGTTATAACAACCTATCCTCACAAAATGATGACAAATACAAAACAACAAATGTAGTGGAAATAAAGTTACGTAAATATGTCTTGGAGGATCAGGCTCATCTCCTGAATCTCCAAAGCATCCATAACTAAATATGGAAATATGCTCGGGCTAACCCAAGCATTATAAGAAAATAATGCCCGGATCAGTCTGGTATACCAGTGTGAGAAACAAAAATCAAGTGGATTACAATGTTTAATAAAACCATTTAGAAATAAAGGTATCCCGTAAGACCATGCTGCACATAAACATGGATGGATTTTTACCTTACAATAACCAAACCATATTGTTAGAAAATCCAGTGATCTTATAATAATATCTAGGGTTTTAAATAAATAAATAACATAGCTGAAATACTTGCATCTCACTTCTAGCATAGTTGGGCACAACTAAGTCCGTAAGGCACTTGTTGGAGAATAGATTCCATACAACGACAAGGTAAGGGACTACCTTCCATGCAGTACATCTCTGGATAAAATATACCAAGGCTACAAAACAATTTCCTATCTACCAACAGGGAACTAGGCTACCACTTCCTAGATAGTACCGAATATAATCACCCCTCGGCTGCGAACTGGACATACCGTTATGTTGCCACAAGCATACATAATCCGAGAATATCGATCTACGTACAAGTGATGACCATACCCTAATGGGAGTGATCTACTTAGCCCTACTGCATCTACCATGTTTTAGCCATTCCCGGCTTTTGAGGCTTGAGTTTACATTTTACCTTTTAGAAAATCCCACTTCAAGTGCTAATATTGTCCTTCAGGGAACAATGCAATGCCTGCATTAATCCATACAAGTAGTTCTGGGACTGAACAAATCGAAGGCACTACCTCTACTACATCCTCAAAATTAGTAGCAAGTAGTTCTTGCACTTCAAAGAACTCCATCTTTGATCATCTTTAAGATGTCTCCAATTCGAACTCTTATGCCGGTTCGAAGTGGTTTTCAAATAATATATCCAATCTTGGTCTCTCCGAATCGACAACGACGGTTTTCAAAATTGGCCAATATTTGATAGTCGGTTATTTAACTATCAAATAAACAAACAATCAAATCAGAGATTTAATTCCACATGGAAACCAAGTATGGTTAAGCACATGAGCAACCATTAAGCCTCTTTAATTAATCCTTTCATTAATTAAAACCACTTTGTAAATTCTTGTATTAAAATACTTTTACAAAGATATACTCACAAACCCTCTCTACTCTTTTCAATACTTGAAAAATATTGATACATTCATCTCAACTGTATAAGTATACTCATAAAACATTTTACTTTCAATACTTAAAAGCTTTTCTATATACTTATGTCAATAGTATAAGTATATTCACAAAACACTACACTTTCAATACTTAGAAAGTGTACCCATATACTTATCTCAATGGTATAAGTATATTCACAAATCTTATTAAAGAATTCATTTCTAAAACCATACTTATTTGGGTTAAAAAAATGTAACTTAAAACATTAATAAATAAACCCAAAACATTTTTGGTGTAAGTAAAAGATCGTATAGAAATTAGACTAAATAAACTTACCACCAGTTCCTGGTTTCAAACAGTACTATCCCTTGATTAATAATGAAATCGAACAAGTTAGAAAGCCATCCTTACCTCGACGTGCATTTTAAATTCTCAAGATAGAGGCGAGTTTCCATACCTTAGAATTTGGTGTTAAGTATGAAAAGAATACTTTTCATACCACCATAATTTAAAATGGTCATTTATGGAAATCAAATCTCCTTTCCTTTTATAAAATTCCTTTTTATACATCTCTTAATATAATTATAAAACTCCTTTTATAAATCTCGAAATATAACTATAAATTCTTTTTATAAATCTCCAAATATAATTATAAAACACCTTTATAAATCTTCAAATATAATTATAAAACTCCTTTTATAAATCTCCTTATAAAACTTCTTTTATAAATCTCTTCTATAAGTATCATTTATAAAGTACCTTCATAAAATATTATTTATATTTAAATCTTATATATATTCCATAAAATGATCATTCCATATATCACTATAAATTCACAGATGTGATTTATTATTTCAATTTATCAAAATGATATTAATTTCCTTTTTATAAAATGTCATTTATAAATCTATCCTTTTATATATAAAATACCATTTATAAATATATTCTTTTTAAACAATATTTTATACAAAAACATTTCATAAATATTTATATTTCTCTCTTCTTTTAAAAACAAAATCACTTTATTTTAAAGGATAAATTCCACTTTTGCTTTAAAATAATCATATGTTATTATATTAACTTTTCTATAAAATAAATACTTCCCGAAATACTTCTAAAGCATTTCATATATATTAGAAAAGGCTAATAAAAAGATTGAAGTAAAATAGAGAAGTTCAAAACCCATTTCTAAATAAAATATCACAGAAAATCTAAAATACACATTAAATGTAACATCCTGAAATTTTCAACCATTCGCATCCATACATGTCGGATTTGAATTGCTCAAAATATCATATTGTTAATTTTTATATTTGGCAAAACTCATCATATACAGTAAATAAAATAATCACAGAATCACAGACACAGAGTAATATAAAAATAAGCAGCGGAAACAAAAGAATAGTAGTTCATGAAGCTACCATATATATAACAGAGTTAAACAAGATACAACAGAAGTCTCGAATACATAGATGTCTCAATACAATAGTCAAATACAAGATCTGAACACATCACTGGAATCAACTAAATAACTGAAAGCAGAATCGATATAGCTAGATCTCCAAGCGAAGCTCCAACTCCAAAGGTGAGTCTCGAACACTGAACCACTTAGTCTGACCTGAGCATAAAGAAAAACACAAAACACTCGAGTCAGGATTAACATTCTTATATCAATAAATCCAACTCAAGTGAAATATCAACTGAAATACAAGTAACTTACAGGATGTTTGGGATAACCATCCTCTAAGGATTCGTTAAACTATCTACTATCTAGTAATATAGGCTATTATAATATTGTCTACAGTAAAGTATAATATTTAAAAATAGCGTTAAGGCTTTACATTTTCCACCTTAACACATTTTTAGGTATGCCAATAGTCTATACAGTACTGTAATACCCCGTAAACTGAAGCTACCAGAGGATACTCCATAGGTACGACACAAATCAAACTCATAGTAAAGCTCGCTATGGTAGGTGACACGGCACAACAAGGCAATGCCAGGGTAGATATACCAATTATGCATCCGGAATGTTGGTAACGCAAAGCCGCAGAAATCGCCCAACTCGAGCTACACTCCCGAATCAAGGGTGCGCACCAAATCAATCACAAAGTAATAGAGTGGCATACGATGGAGTGTGTCCGATAAGAGGAGCTACCTCATTAGCTCGGAATCGCTCCTGTTTTAGCCACCTTATGCCAACTCACGGGAGTTAGGTCCACGTATATACCTCAAGATCGTCGCCACCATCCTACTTCATTCTGGAATCTCCACCGCGTACACAGTTGTTAAAGTGGTTTTTGGTATCGACAGAGAGTATGCCCATATCCGATCCCGGTCTCTTTAACAACTAAACGTTATTATAACATAGTTGTCATTTCAAAGTAGTTTATACTTCAAAACCAAAATATCATTTCCATTTCAAAAACCAAATCAATATGATATCATTTCTTACTTAAAATAATATTCATTTCCAAAATCATATCACTTTCAAAGTTATAACGCTTTCGAAATCATAAGTCTTTTAAAATCAAAACACTTTGGAAACCATAGCTTGAAATCATAACATTTTGGAATCCATAAACCTTTCCTCTTAAACAGTTTAGATATTAAAAATAGTATATAAAATAAAATAGTTTATAAAATAAAATAGTTTATAAAATAAAATAATTTATATAAAATAGTTATAAGTTAAAACAATTTATATTAAAATAATTAGTATATTTAAAATAGTTTATATTAAAAATAGTTATAAGTTAAAATAGTTTATATTAAAATAATTAATAAAGTAAATAAATAAATAGTTTTAAATATAATTTAAAAATAGTTTATATAATAAAATAGCTTCCTCAAATTTCACAAATCGATTCAAATCAACTCGAATTCCAAAATTCAATTTAATTCAATCTTAATTCATCAATTTCAACTCAATTCAATTTCGAAATAAATCATTTCAAATTATATCGATTTCAAATACATATTTGAACCATAAAATAAGTCATTTCAATTTCAATATATTTCAAAGCTTTAAATATTCAACATTTCAAAACTTAATTCGATAAATTCATATATATATCAAATTCACTTTAATATTATTTAGTTTTGAAATATTTACTTAATCATTTCAATAACATCTAAATGCATCTTCAATTTACAAATTTAAATAACAAAATATCCCATTTAAATTTATATAAGTTTGAAATATTCATTTAAGTCACTTTTAATCAAATTCAAACTATAAAACATATCTTTAAAATTTCAAATTTAATAAATTTCAAATCAAACTTATTTAAGTAAAATTCTTAAATAAATATAATTTCAAATCAATTTCAAATTTATCTTTCCAACCTGAATTATTATAAACTCTATATTTGAAAAAAAATATTAAATAAATCCTTAACATATTATATCAACTTTATTAAATCAACTTTAATAAATCTTTTAAAAACAATATTTATTAAAACCATACATTTCTTTTCAGAACCATAGAAATCATTTCAAAATATTTATATATAGACCACGGTGTCTGTATATAATTTTCTATCCTATGGACAAGTGATACGGATATTTATCATTTTAATCCGCAATTTAAAATATATACGGGTATATATCTTTTCAACCCGCAATCCCAAATTCAATTCAATGAAAATCACTTGGGTTTATCATTTCAACCCATAACGATTTTCTCCTATTCTACAGATCATTCGGGTATGTATCATTTCAACCCATAGGGAATTCTATACTAACAGGGAACTTGCAGAGTGATAATAGATATGATAATAATATAACAATCAGTAACAGGCATATATCATCAGTGATAAATAACAGATAATGGTGTCAGATGTCACAGGTGAACAGA
This sequence comes from Allium fistulosum, assembly GCA_030737815.1. NCBI lineage: Eukaryota > Viridiplantae > Streptophyta > Magnoliopsida > Asparagales > Amaryllidaceae > Allium > Allium fistulosum. The sequence goes on from CM060904.1 coordinate 1,111,245,916, forward strand.
TACAGATAACATCATATATATAGCAATGTAAATAACTAACATCAACATATTTTAGTCGTCGTTTCAATTGAAATCAAATTTAATAAATATAAGAACATTAATCGTGAGTGATTTCTCACCTTTCAAGGCTAGAGAGAATAGGAGATGACACGGATACGAACACAGATACAGACACTGAAATTGGGTTACAAATCCAAGCACGAATTCGATGATCAAAGCTGATAACAAGGAATAGACGAAATTAAATCAGAACAGGACGATGAAGATAAATGGTATAAGAGAATTTATATATATCTCTATATAACTATATATATATAATCATATTCTAAATTCAAACACCTATTAATTAAATATATATATCAAAAATCATTGTTTTAAAAAAAACACATCTATTATAAATCAACACATATACCATATAAAATTTGAAATATATATATATATATATGTATACTTATAAAAATACAAAATACTTACATATATAATATATGTTCATTGCAACATATCAAATACCACATATATAAACTTTTACACTTTGTATACTTTATAAATTATAAACTGTATAAACTGTCATACCTATAGATATATATTATATAAAATGCTACAAGTAGCCATTCTCAGGAAAATCATAGCTTATGTATTATATTTAAACCCATACGTACTGATATATATAGTAATACTTTTAACATATTATAAATATATTAATATCCACTATAATATATATATATAAGGTTATATATAAGCAACTTAACATAAGCTTCTGGCAACATATAATATATATATATACACACACATTCCAGTAAAACATGTAACAAGATGTATATACTGCTTCATGTACATAAACACTCATCTTTGTATAAACCTTTACATAGTTTATATACTTCATACAAGCTACAGTATAATTGTTCATATAATTTCATAATATATGTAAATACTTTAAACACATACATTTTCAAAAAAATAGACATTTGTATAAACTAACTATAAAAGAATCTACGCACAAAACTTTTTTTTATATATAACAGGATATATTTTTATACATATACATGTAACATATATATAATTACACATAAACATTGTATATAAATAATAACTTATACACTAAAACCCATACTTTATAACTAGTATAGACGCACATTAATATATATTATATAGATATATATAAACTTACACAGCCGAAGATATATATATTCGAAACAATACTCGTTCTTTTCTTTTTTTCAACAAAATATATTATTCATACTAATATATATAAACATTGGATATATTATTATCAAACTATATGGATTCAAAGAAAAGAAACAAAATGTGTGCATAGGCATATGCAAACAACTTCACAAACATGTATGCTGACTTTAACATAGATATGTATGCAACATAAATTATATATATATATATACATTCCTATAAACACGCAAACAAGATGTGTATATACTTTGTACACAGGATAATAAAATACATATATTACAAACTTAATATATATATATATATACTCGAAAGTCCAACAGAATGCATGCTATACTTCAGTAAACAATATACTCTTGTCAAAATATATACTACTATAACTATATATATAACTACAGATCACATATGACTTATATAAAATATATAACTTATATAAACTTAGATATATACATATCGGCAGAACATATACATATATAGGCTAATATATAAAAGGACTAAAAGGATTTAAGAATTTTGCCTTGGTAGGTGGTCTGGCTGTGATGCAGTAGTGGGCGGGTCAGGTTAGTTTCGGTCATGGCAGAGGGAGGCTACAAGTGAGGGACGAGATCAGAGTAGATCTAAGGAGGTAGTGGCCTTTGGTGAAGCGGACAAGGAATCACTGGCGCTACGAACGATTTTGATGATGTTCGGGTTTGAGGGAAAGCTCAGCAAGCTTCGGTCTGGATACGTGGTGAATGAGAGAGTGGAACGGCAAAGGAGCGGATTCCTTTTTTTTTAACGAACAGAAAAATGATAAAGTAGAGAGGAAACTGGATGGAGAAATGAACCGATTGGTAATGAATTGGAACCAGAGAATTTGAAAATCCAATTATTAAATTCTGAATGCAAAAAGGCTAGTGGCGATACAGTTTAAACGGTGGAACATTGAAAGTTAAAGAAACAAAAAGGCACCAAAAACCGGTACCGATACGGAATCGTTTTCACAAATTCCGCGCGTATGAGGCTTCAAAACACAGAATTGAATATACCGCAGAGATCAGCACGACGAGATGATCAAAACGGTATACAGATATCAGTGGTATAATCATCCGACCAAAAGTCGATAATCGGTACCGAAAATGCTACTAATTTGCCGAAAATAAGATAAAAGAAGCAATAACAGTCAAAATTTGGAGAAACGAAATATGACGTCTCACTCAGAAGTTGATCTACAAATTTTCTATAGAAAAATATTCAGGTTTGGAAAATGTTTTACCATCATCAAATATTAACTGATATAAATTGAAATAGAATTACACAATAAAATAAACTTCCGTATTATTAGATGAAAATTTACCAGTTGCTATGTTTAGATAGACATATTTCAAATATTAAAGTTTTATTTCAAAATTTTATTATTTAAAATTTCACAAAAATTCAATTAATTAAATTAGTAAACCACTAAAATTTACGGGTTATTACATTAAAAATCATTGTTCGAATCAAAACCATTTTCAATTCAAAACAGCAAACCATTGTATTTCAAAATACTAAAATGAGGCTTAGGGCTACCATAGCACTTAACCAATGCTACTATTACCTTTATCACTAAAACGGTTCAACTTTTAACATATTATCAATGTCATATCCAATATGGCCAAACTATCAAGTTTTGACATTCAATATTTAATATAAAAGGTATATAACTGAAATTAAAATCAATAATAATGAGGAATCTAAATTCCTCTACAAAATTCCTTGTATTTCAATTTATATGTCATTCGCTTTTTAAAGTGGTAATTCAACTAAACCAAACCAATAAATTATTCAAACATAATAACAATAGTTTATATATATCATATAGCACATATTGTTCATCCAAAGGTGAGTAAACTCACTAAAATTCCAGTTGACGCTTAAGTGTTCTGATTTGATCTAGCTCAAAATTGCACTTACTCCAAACTTAACAAAACCGATTCCAGTGCGTAGATAAGCTTCTACAAGCGCAACACAAAAGATCGCATCTCGATTGAACCTCGTATGAGAGATATTGATTTTATAAGTTTACAGATTAAAATATAATTAATTAACTTAAACCAATTCCTTAATTACCCTTCCCTATGCATGATATACCGATACACCTAACCCTAGCCATTTATTCATCCACCTCACTCCCTCGATTCAATACAAAACACTCGCTGTTCACGCCAACGAACCACTCTTCACCTCCTTTGCGCAATGCACCAACTGAAGTCAAGCTCAATCCCTTTAAACAAATTGCGACCTAGAACATCCTCGACTACGGCCTGAAATGTCGCACGCCTCCCATTGCAGTTGCACCCTCTTAAACGACCACCACCATGCTCCTTCATGCCACAAACCCAATATGACCAACCCCAAACCCTATCTCCGCCTAAATCAAACTTAGACCCAAACCCTAGTATTGGCCCCTTCATACAGATCAACTCCAAACCCGACCACATGCTTCCAAACCAACATAGATGCGAAGTCCTTCATCCCACGAGTTTAATGCTGATCAAATGTTGTTATTTTTTCACTAAGTAGATTATTTGATTTTGATTTTAGAAAGAGAAGGCTTGCTTTTTTTCTAGGAAATGATAAAAAAGAGAAAGAGGAAGAGAAAAGTCAAGAGTGTTAAATTATCCAAGTGTAGAGTTTAGTTTATTATGTGATTTTCGGCATTTCGCTAAACAGAATTTCGTTCGCATACGAACCGCAAACGATAAAAATAAAAATACGATCGCATAGAAAAATATGACAGGATCCTAAAATAACAATGATATACACCGGTTATCTTATTATATATAATTTCAAAAATACCAGCGTTTGTCATAAAATTTGTTAAACGATAATTTAAGTATTTTCCAAATTAAAAATTATGGAAAATTCCTATAAAATAAATATAAAAATATTTCATTAAAAATCAAGTCGTTTTATTAACAATTGATTTTCTTATAATTTATTAAAGTTGAATCAAATCTGAATTTTTAAATAAGTTAAATATTCTCATTCGAAACGTTAAAAATTACGGTTCATTATAACCCATATTTGATCCATGTATGTAAAGTAGGTGCAATTACCCAATATAACTTTAACATAAATCCAATAATGGCATCAAAATCTTGGTAGTTCTCACTTGAATCATTGGAGTAGGATATAACATTGCTATTAGTTCAGCCATCTGAGTTTTGTGATTCATACCATCAAAATTACTTTAGTCAAAACTGTATTTGAACATGGTTTGAAATAAAGTGTATAAACAGAGAAATGTAGAATAAGTGGGGAGAACTAGAGGGACTACATATGTAACAACTCATATTTTTAACAATCGTAATTAATACGACTAAATGGTTCAATCAAATTAAATGACTTAATCGAACGAATGGTTTAAAATATTTCTAAAGATAAATGAACTGGGACTTGATACTTATTCCATTGCATTTGTAATGCCATTAACATATCAAAAACATATAAATTTTGTTAAAATCGATAATGAGAAAAAAAGAGATGAAAAGATTAACTAAGGGAAATGGTAATTAAGTCAGAATATGTCCTTTTAATTTCTAAAATAAACCTTTCTTCCCCATTCTCTCATTTCCTCGTTTTCTTCTCCAAAAGAGAAACTAGATCTTCTGGTTTACATTCCTCATATTTCTTCAATTTTCAATATAAAATTACGAATAAATACTATAAATCCAAGTTAAAGGATTCTCTACAGATCTGTATACTCATGTTGGCAACTTGGTTAGGATTGAACTTGGACTTCTAAGATAAAGAAGCTTTGAGAGTGGAGCTTGAGCTTATGATTTTCTTTGAATTTGAAGACCGAGATTAATTTTCTGTGCTTTATAATCACCATTTATGTTATATTCTTTTAAATGCTAATGGTTGAGTTAGGGTTTAATAAATGAACTTAAGTTAGGATTTTTGAGATGAGAATTTTGTTAACTGAGTATTTCTAAATCTTTAATCATGCAATGGATGTATTGATGAAGCTAAAGAACGAATGTACTATCTTGATTATTGGTTTGGACTGAATTAATTGTTGATTGGTTTAGGAATGATTGTATAAGTAGATATTAGGTTAGGACATTAGAGAATGACATTGTTAGACATATGCGGGAGTTGGAGTGGACATAGATTAGTTATTATTATATAGGTTGAATGGAATTCATTGCTTCAATGTCGTACATCGAGTAAAGAAGAAAACGGTACTCGTCCAAATGATGATTAACTTATAATAAGGGCAAGAATCCAGGTGAAGAGATGTAAATGTAAAATGCCTCGGTGACACAGAGCATGACATCAAAAAGTAAAAATGGAATACAAATAAGAGAAAGATAAAAGGTTGGAACAAATTTCTTTAAGGGAAATTCCTTGATCAAAATTTACTCTCGATCGAAATAGGCATTCAGATGTCGAATTTCCATTCAAACACCTGAGTTGATAAAACTGGGATTCTTACAATATTTCAGCATAAATGTAGGGCCATTTAGACATCTAGATTACTTTTCCAAACATATAAATCAAGTTCAGATGTCTAACTCCCTAGTTTAGACTTCTGGACAACTAATGAGTTAAACAGTTAGGCAATGCTTTAAGATTTTGGAAATTTGGAGTACTCGGTTCATTTTGTGCACATAGAATTTGCTTGAAAGGTCCCGAGTGAATAAAGATCAATCGTGTGAGTTTGGGAATGGCTCATCAAATCATAGAAAGCGTATGGTTGATGCTAAGCGATATGAAGACTTGGGTGATGGTTTGGGATGTGATCTGATTTGTATGGTGGCGGTATAGAGTAAGTCATTCAGTGACTTGAATAAGAGAAAACAAGAGAATCATCATGATATACGATTCTATAGTGTTTTGTGTACAGGGTAAGTCCATGTCCCTTGGCTAAAGTCTTGGGATTTGATATTTATAAACCATTTGTTGTAAGAGTTATTAGTCTCGATTTTCTTTTCCTAGGTCCTCTTTGTAAACAAATGGTAGCAATGAGGCACATATGCACTTATTTTGTTTGATACGATTATAGATGATGTGGCATAGTGATATGGTTTTGGTGTTACATTTATGATCATACTTAGTGGGTCTTGGCCCTACCGCAAGACCTAAGGCCTACTAGCCTAGTGTTTAGCGGTTAAGAGATGCTCGGTTGCCAGGTGATTAGTAGTTCATTTACATATCTCATGTTATGTAGCACTACAGTAGAAAAGTGCTAACTTGTTAGATGCAGGTGTAGATGCGGGTTTTAGTATGGTTCGTTACCTAGAGTTGTATTGTTTGGTATTATACATGATATACTAGTGTACTAGTAATCATGCATTTTAGTGATATTCCATATTCAATGGTCTTTAAGTTTGATCCTCTTTATGTTGTCTCTTTTGTTATCTATTGACTTAGATGAAGTATTCTATAGAATAGAGGCGAGTTTTAGAGCTATGCCACTACCACTACTATATCTATACAATATTTTGGTTATAAACAGTTAGACTATATGTATTATAGACGTATTGTATGAAGATATAATATGCTATTTATACTCCATTTTTTTGAGTATGATGTATTATGATATTAGATATTATTCCTCCTTCACTTATATAATATGCTTTTAGTCCCATACATGTTTATACTGATATTACATTTATTCCTTCCTCTATGAGATGATTAGTATATACATGGTGATATATATGCTTCATTATTTCAAATACAACCTTACAAACCATCATCACTGATAGTTTTGAAATTTGAGTGCCTTTTGTGCATGAATTACGGGTTTCATGAATGATGGGTTGGTACATTTAGAGCTTAGGTTACTCGAACACCATAAATTGGGATAATGCGAGAAAGTGTACTCGTACTTTGTTATATTTATATGTATAGAGTTTAGGAACCGACTCTTTTGTTTCTAGTACTCTACACCGTCTTTTTGGAAGTTACTAATGATTCCCATTAATGGATAACTACTATGAGTTGTGTCACTCTAGCAATGGTCGTTAGAGACATTGTTGAGTCCCTAGATCTTCAGATACCAACATTATTCTAGAGGTATTTATAGGCTATAGCACAAGGCATCCCACCTCCAGTGGGTGTCCTGCCTGTTCTTACAATAGGTGGAGTGTTGCCTACCTCCACCACTCCCACCTCCCACTCTTGACTTCCTAAGATTTTGTAGGGATTACCTCCGCATAGGAGGCAAGCTGTATATGGGGATAAATTCATTTATAGAGACATAAACATGGCTCTACACAAGTGAGCATATATTTGATGATACGTCACTTTTGATTGTGCTGAGGTGGTTACCAGCATCTAGGGAACAATATGAGAAAACACTGTGTTAGTGGGTAATAGTGACACGGGAGGTGGATGCGCATATTATAACTTGGGAAGAGTTTAGAAGAAGGTTTCAAGGTCAGTTTATCTATGAGGTTGAGAAAGTTTTGCAATTGGAGAAGTTCATGTATATGCAATAAGGTAATAAGAACATGAAGGAGTATATGTAACAACCCCTGCTTTCTACGCCATAATAATAAATAAATTTTATTAACATAAAATATTTGAATTTGATTTATGATAATTAATATTTTGAAAATAAATTTTTAGTTTTTTAAATACTTGCCAATAAAATATTTTATTATAATTAATTGAATTAAATTAATAAAATCTTTTTGGATAATTTATTAAAATTAAATAAATTCTTTTAATTGAATGTAAATTATTTTTAAAATTGTAAATTAATTTGAACTGGATTGAAATATATTTATAAATAAATGAAAAGAATTAAAATTTAAATTTGAATGGAAAATATAGTAAAAACTAGATTGAATTAGAGTTTAAACTGAATTTAAAATCAAGCCAGAAGAAAATTAACAAGCCTAAGCCCAAAACTTTTCTCCCATACTCTAGAACTCTCCCTGCTTCTTAGTTTATCAGCCTGACCTCCCCTTTCATTGGTTGGGAGCCCTACTCTTCTTCTTTAAAAGGAAATCAAGACCATATAAAAAAATATCGTAGTGAAAGGAATCGATGGTGAAGACGATGTGAGGGATAAATGTAACAACCCGAAATTTAAACCATAATAATTAATTCGTTAATTAACTAAATAATAAAATAACTTTGTGAAATTATCAGAATTGAGCCACAGGAGTTGCACCATTGTGTCCGTGGTAAATTTCTGGTCAATTTCCATATATAGAAAGTTAGAATCCGAGCTAAAATGAACGAGATATGAATTAAACAAAATAAATAGGATATATATATATATATATGCCGGGTCGACCGGTCGGTCGACCTGGGCACAAGGGCGGTCGACCCGCCTTGTTTTTTTAGCGAACGAACGAACGCTCGTTCTAACGTTAGTGACGTATTTTGCATTCTTCAACTCGATCTGGACCTTCCGTTTCTGCATCTAATGGCTCCTATTCAGCCTATGACGTGGTTGCATCCTATTCAATCCCCAAATCCAACGGTCTGAGATACACTTCTACCCCAATAAATAGAACCCTAGGCCTAACACTTTTTCTCATTCTAAGATTTTCTCCAATTGGGTTCACCTATTCAGGAAGGACTCTAAATGGAATAATTTTCGAAGGAGGAAATCATTTTAAATAAAAATATTTAACAACCCCAAGTGGATCCGGGAAGGCCTAAAGGAAAGAGCTAAGGACCTGAGGTGAGTGATTGTAATTATTTTAAATTTCTTTAAGTGATTTAAAATAATAGGGTTTTCAATAGTTGGAGTTTAACTATGATTTTTTGAGTAACCTTTTTAGTAATTTATTTACAGTTTTTAGAATTATTTTCATTCTATTCCTTCTAGCAATTCTTTTCAGTTAATTTTTGTTAATTATAGCTTTTCCCATTTAATTATAGTTTATTTATAGTATTTTAATTTATTTACCATTATTTATGTGTTATTTACATCTTCTTTCTACGCCTTGGATTTCCTTCTATTTCCAGTTTTCTTTTATTTCTCCTTCTTCTTCTTCGCATATGGATTAGAATAGAATTAACGCGAAATTGGATTAAATTATAAGAAATCTGAAATAATGGAATATGAGATGTAAATCACAAAGGCTGTAATATAGTTGGAATAGGACTGACATTATGCCTAATTATGATATTAATTGGACTGAATTAAGAAGATTGGCCTAGTTATAACTTAGAATTATAATTAAAAAGAATAAAAGAAGAAAGAAGCTTATTTTCACACTTAGACCTTGGGTTAAGTAATAAGCATGATTATAACGTAAGTTATAAATTTATAAACTATGGAAACTATGGTAAACTATGGAAATTATGGCACTTATTTTAATACTTAGGATAAATTAATAAGCAATAATAGTAATTGATAAAAATAAAGGCTTATTTAAATAATTTATCTAAGTTAATAAGCAAAGATAAGAGTAGGACCTGTACCAAATAGCATTCCCCTAATATTTCTATAGTTACGGTGTTTCACATAATCCTGAAGTGAGACGATGTGTTTCACATAACCCTGAAGTGAGGCGAGGGGTACGCTTATGCTTACAGTGGTAGTAAACGATCAGTCTATGGTAGTTCAAACCAAGGGGATTTGAACAAGGAGCGCAACTAGATTTTTGTTTGATAGGGACCAGTACCAACAACATTTCCTATGTTTTTCTATGGACACGGTGTTTCACATAACCCTGAAGTGAGACGAGGTGCTTCACACATAATCCTGAAGTGAGGCGAGGGGCACGCTTATGTTGTCTAGGGTAAATAAAAGGTCAAAAGAGGGAACAACAGGAACGCGAGCTTAGTGGTGGTCACACGTGCGGCTTCTAGTGATGGCTCATAAATCGTTATGAGTTCCAAGCTCTTAGTAAGTGTGTCTTTCGTAGACACCAAAGTCTACTGTGTAGGGAAACGTCTGGTCCGCAGTAGATTCTATGGAGTAGCAGGCTGATCAAAGGGTAGAATTAGGACTTCAGCCTAATCAAAGCAGCTATCAAGGACAAGTGCAAACAATCAAAGTTAACATATCTTATTAATTGAGTACTAGTTAATTCGTATTTATTTCCAGCTTTATCTCTCCTATTTCCTTTGTTTCCTTTTATATATACTAGAACTATTGAAGAATCTATTATTTTTACTTTGCTTGAAGATTCTAGTAGTTACTATCATTCACAGGAATTTTAGTCTGACCCACTCCTCTATTTTCCCCTTTTCCCCCCACAGGCAATCAAGGGAGAGGGCAGTAGATTGCAGTTGCTTGGAGGTTTCTTGGAGAAGATTCTGCTATGAATTTCCCTACTTTTATTTCCATTTTTCATTCTTTGTACCGACACTTGAGAGGGATATTTATACTCTAATTTTTGTTGAGACTACGAGTTTTTATTTAATCAGACATGTTGGGTTTTGAGACATGTATGTTGTATTTGGTATTTGACTTATTTGGTTTTTGAAGCAATTATAAAGTTTTTGTTTTGAATAAGTTATTATTTTAGTTTCCACTATTTTTACTTATTTTTGCCTTGTGAATCTTAGTCTCTGTTAGTATCAGTTATATCTACAATGCACCACGCCTTTTAGTGTGTCCTTTTGGGTATATTAAGGGGTGTGGGGTGTTTCACTTGGTATACGAGCCTAAGGTTACAGGATTCCTAAAAATTTGTTTTAAAAATAAAGTATTTTCTAAAATAACTTGTTTTAAAAAGTATTTTTAGAAAAGAAACTCTTAGAAATAGTTTTCGGGTATAAAAGAGTTTTTATAAAAATCCCTCAAAAGTCCAGTTCAACCTTCTTTCGATTCTTTCGAGCATAAATTCTCTTTTCTTTGCATATAATGGTCGATTGGTTCCGTTGAGCTACGGTACCAGAGGTGCAAGGGCAAGTGCCCAATGCAACACCAGTAGGTGGAAATCCCTTTAATCCTCCCACATCAGCCCCCTTTTCTGAGCTATGCAAGGACTTCGCTAGTACAAGAGGCAAAACGTTTTCTGCAATGGAGGATTCTGAGGAGACGCGGGTTAGTTTTGAGAATTAGGAGCAAAGGCTTAGGCGGTTAGGGTTGGAGGACCGACAGAGTGTTCAACCTATATATTGGCAGTTGGAAGAAGAGCTTAAGGGGGTTCCTACAAGCTCTAAGAAGCCATGGTAAAAGGGCAAGAAGGACAAGAGGAACGAGGAAGGCCCTCAAAAGCAAATCAAGAAGGGAGCAAAGTGCCATAGTTGTGGGATTATTGGTCATTACGCAAGAAACTGCAAGAAAGAAAAGATGAAGGGAAAGTGCTTTAATTTCGGGCAGCATTCCGGATAGAGGTAGGAAAGTCACAGTTGAAGGTTTGATTTCTTTTTTCTGATTTTCCCATTCGAACTCTATTCGATTCTATAGCATCACACTCTTTTATCTCTAGTTCTATTGTGGATTGTTTTCACTTAGACATCTCTTTAGTAGTAGACGCCATTGTTGTTTCAAACCCCATAGAAGGATCGGCACACTTGTCTATGGTTGGTAGGGGTTTGAAAATTTATATCCTAGGCGTAGAATTCTACTGCGACGCCTATGTTTTGGGATTCTCGGGGTATGGTATAATCTTGGGTATGAATTGGCTATCCACATATGGAGCTATATTAGACTGCGAGAGGAGAGTCGTTAGATTAGAGACATGCATCAGTAGGACTCTCAAGATTTCTTGCGACCCGCAAGGGTTAGTTATGTTGAGCTTCCTTTATTCCCTCGATTCATAATCAGAGTTAGATTCGGTTCCTGTCGTCGGAGATTTTCCAGACATCTTTGAGGAGTTTATGGGGACTACCCCCCTAAGAGAGATATTGACTTTAGGATTTATTTTGCTAGCCAGTAGCATTACCCGTATAGCATATGGCGCTTAGGGAAAGGAAGGGATTGAGCAAGCAGATCCGTTAGCTTTTTGAGAAAGGTTTCATAAGAAGAAACATATGGGAACAGGGAGCGCCCTTCATCTTCGCTACAAAAGAAGGTGGTTCTCTTCGACTTTCCATTGACCATACAGAATTGAATAAGCTCACAAAGAAGAACCATTATCCACTCCCTAAGATAGATGATCTTTTCGACAAGTTAGTTGGCTCTTCAGTATTTTCTCAGCTTGGTCTAGCCATTGGATTTCATCAGCTTAGGGTAGCTGATGACAGCATTGCTAGACCGCATTTAGGACACCAGACGGATTCTTTAAGTGGTTAGTCATGTCTTTTAGGCTAACCAATGTCCCAGCCTATTCTATAGATTTGATGAACCATGTTTTTAGAGATGTCCTAAAATAAAGTTCGTGGTGGTATTCGTGGTCGACATTTTGGTGTTTTCCAAGAAGTATGGGAGAGCATGTTATTCGACTAAAGGAGGTTCTTTGTACGCTTCGTGTTTGTTAGTTGAGAGCAAAGTTCTTGAAATATCACTTTTGGCACAAGGAAGCATGTTTCTTGGGGCATAGTGAATGTCTACACATAGAATAAGTTTGATAAACGGTTTTGTACATTTAGGTTCAAACTGTGGAAATCCAAAGAGAAATAGGCAAGGATTGGAGATGTACAATAGAGAAGGAGAAAAACTATGTGTAGATAATTACAGAAATTATAATTGTTTCATATAAGTGGATTTAACGGTAGTACCTTAGAATAAATCTAACAAAAACTTTAGTAGGGAAATGAGATTTCCAAGGTTTAAGAAAAGTACTCCTAGGTTACTAAGGACAAAATCCACTTTATGCCAAGCCCAATAAAATGAGATTTTTGAAAATAAAAAAAAATGGGGAAAAATGTAATTGTTAGAATTGAAATTTTTCACTGTTAATATTTTCTTTTCGAAAATAAATATGGGGTTTTTTGAAGAATGGTATGAAATTTAAGTTGGTTTTTATATAATGAAAAATTGGAATTCTTTTTGAAGAATTATGGAGTATATATATATAACTCACTAGTTTCATTGTAAGTAAACAAAGATTTTAAACATAAAAACCTAGAGTGTATCAAGAATCGAAAACGTAGATTACAACTTTTATTGTTGTAATAAATTTTTTCGTAAAAAATAAGAGGAGCATATGCTATAACACTGTTGTTATAGTAAGTGACTCCCAAGAGAAATATTTTTACATAGGTATATGAGATTTATTGGTATTTATTTAATTGAATCCATATACTAGTATTTTTAGGTTGTAGTAACGGTGTTTTACGCAACATCCGTTTTACCCCAAATAAAAATGTATTTTAAAATGTAATTTCTAAGTATAGAAACAAAATGGTTTGTAAAGTACGCTTATTTTTTTTAATAAGTATAAGGAAGTATTTTTGTAGTTATGGAAATATTAAAACAATTTTGAAGATAAGTTTTCTGAAAGGAAAATGTGTAAGTTAGATATTAGAAAATATTTATCATGGAAGAATATAATTTAAACATATTTTAATCTATTGGAATGAAAAGAATAATGGTATGATTTTCTATGAAACCAATAAAAATGTTTTGTGCAAGTTACAAGGAATACATAAAAGAGATATACAAGGTATGAAAAGCACTATATTTGTATAGCCTAATTCAAAAAATATATAATAAGTTCCTTGTAATTTCATATAAACATGAAATTATATTTTTAAAAGGTTCATAGAAGATTTTATTGTTAATAATTTCTAATTTGAGAAAGTAGTTCCAATATATTAAGGTATGAGACCGTAAGGTATAATAAGAAGATGTTTTGGAAACACATAAAAACAGTTTTAAAGATATTTTTTAAAGAAAATGGTTTGGTGAAAAAGTAAATAAGTTTTTGGAAATGAAAAACTTAATAAAAGTAGAATTTGAAAATTCAATTTTTTATAGAAAACTAAAAGTTCTTTAAAAGAAAACGAGGAATAAGGTTTGGACTTAGAATTTGAAAGTTTTCCCCTCTAAGTTTGGAAATAATGTTAAGTAACCAAGTATTTTCGAATTTAATAGAAACTCAAAAATAACACTTTTTAAAGGAAAAGATTTTGGGATTTGATGTTTTAAAAATTTAGAAACCTTAATTTTTAAAATGAAACTATAAACACCAAACCAAACTCCTAAATATGAAGTAGATAGGGATCATTTCCTAGGTGTAACGAAAAAGGGGTAAGGGTACAAAGGAGACAACAGTAATTACTTTTGGAAGTAATAATAGAGTTTTCGTAGAGTGTGTAGGACCCTAGTGAGAACCTAGGAATGTGGATTCATGTGAGCAGACTAAAGAAGAACAGCAAAATGGAGTTAGTAAAATTGTAAGACACGCATGGTTGAGAATGGATATTCCTGATTTTGGAAGAACTTGGGTAAAGCATCTTTCTTTAGTGGAATTCCATAAGACAGTAGTTCTTAAGCTAGCATTGGAATGGCACCTTCCGAAGCTCTTTATGGAAGAACGCGCAAGTCGCTTTCGTATTGGATAGAGTTTACATAGGTTAAAAAGACTTCGAAGAAGATTAAATTGATTAGGAGAAAATGCGTACTTCTTATCCACATCTCTCTTTGATAGTAAATTTCGAATTTCCTATTTCCAACTTTAGTTTTGAATAGGTTCTTTCCTTTATTATCCTTTGGGATGGTAGAACTTAGGATTTAACCTATGGATGGTAGGATTTGATGTAAACATGTTAATAGAACATGTTATGAATGATGTATGCTAGTGATTGCAAGTGTTTGCTAGTGGATGCTAATGGACGCATATAGGTACACTAGGCACTGTTATTATTTAGGGATCGGCCTAACTAGGACACTAGAGCATATGCATATGGATGTGTGTGCATTTTATTCTATTTTCCATGGTTGCTATAAGTGGATGATTTTCACATGGTTGTTATATTTGGATGATGTTTGTAGCACGCATATAGAATTATCAGCTATCATTAGGAAATTTTCGCATTCATTTGGATACATGGCACGGACATGATTGCACAAAAGGAGGTCAACTGAATCAGTGGACCGCCTAATCTTTTGCATTAGTTACGGACATTTACACTACACTAATTCCATAAGTATCATAAATTGCATTAGAAAAACTTAAGGACAATGGATGAATGGTTGATTGAGTAGTTGGTAGTAGAATTGGATGAAAACATTTAGTACATTCTTTTATCCTTAGAGATTTCGGGGACGAAATACCTTAAGGAGGGGAGAATGTAACAACCCAAAATTTAAACCATAATAACTAATTCGTTAATTAACTAAATAATAAAATAACTTTGTGAAATTATCAGAATTGAGCCACGGGAGTTGCAATATTGTGTCCGTGGTAATTTTCTAGTCAATTTCCATATATAGAACGTCAGAATTCGAGCTAAAATGAACGAGATATTAATTAAACAAAATAAACAGAATATATATATATATGCCAGGTCGACCGGCCGGTCGACCTGGGCACAAGGGCAGTCTACCGCCCGGTCGACCCGCCTTGTTTTTTTAGCGAACGAACGAACGCTCGTTCGTTCTAACATTAGTGACGTATTTTGCATTCTTCAACTCGATCTGGTCCTTCCGTTTCTGCATCTGATGGCTCCTATTCAGCCTATGACGTGGTTGCATCCTATTCAATCCCCAAATCCAACGGTCTGAGATCCACTTCTACCCCAATAAATAGAACCCTAGGCCTAACACTTTTTCTCATTCTAAGATTTTCTCTGTTAACCCGCCTTTTGGCAAGGCCACGGACAGACGGATTTAACTTAAACAACTACACAACTATCGAGACTAAAGTATGATGGGTTCGGTTTAAAATGATGATAGGCAGTTTGGCAGATGTCGCTCGGCATTGGGATGGTTCGGCGTTGGTGGCTGTTCGACATAGAGAGATCGTCGTTCGACATAGAGGGATCGATCGGCATTCCAGGAGCACTCGGCATTCGGTAGCACTCGGCATCCAGGAGCGCTCGGCATTTAGAGGCGCTCGGCATTAGAGATCGTTCGGCATGACGGACGCTCGGCATTAGAAACTGTTCGGCATCAGACATGGTTCGGCATGATGGATATTCGGCATTAAGTATCGTTCGGCATTGGATGGAGCGCTCGGCATAAATCTCATTCGGCATTGGATGGATCGTTCGGCATTAGGGAGCGTTCGACATTGGATGGGTCGTTCGGCATACCTCACCTCGCTCGACATTGCACCTCGCACCTCCATATCTCGCACCTCCATACTCCGCACCTCCATACCTCGCACCTCCATATCTTGGTACCTCGCACCTCCATACCTCGCACCTCCATATCTTGGTACCTCGCAGCTCCATACCTCGGTACCTCGCACCTCCATATCTTGTTACCTCGCACCTCCATACCTCGGTACCTCGCACCTCCATATCTTGGTACCTTGCACCTCCATACCTCGGTACCTCGCACCTCCATACCTCGGTACCTCGCACCTCCGTACCTCGCACCTCCGTACCTCGGTGCCTCGCACCTCCCAACGTTCGGCATGAGGAGATCGTTCGGCATTCACACCTTGTTCGGCATTCAGCGTTCGGCATCTATGGTTCGGCATATGGAGACCACTCCATTTGGGCTGAGGTACTCGGCTACCAGGCCCACCAGGGAAGTCCAACCCATCTTTGTCTATAAATAGAGAGGCAGGGGCACAGTAAAAGGGGATCTTCTTCCTGCTCTCTTACTTTCTCTTTTCTAAGGCTAAGGCAACTCTGCCATTTTGTAACTGTAATCGATTATTACAGCAATAAAAAGCAAACTTCTGGAGTGGACGTAGGCCGGAGTTAGCCGAACCACTATAAAATCTGTTGTTCTTTACTGCTTTCATTTCAGTTTTAACTGTTCTTCACATTATTACTCTCTACATACATTCTACCTCTGAGCTGTGATTGGTATTTGGTGCTTTCATCTGGATTTGGGGGTTAGTGACCAATTTTGGCGCTAACACTTTGGTGCTTCCACTGAGAATTGAACTCAGGAATTTTGGAGTTAGGAACTTGGATCTTAGAAAGCAATGGCAAGACCACCAACGAGGAAGCAAGCAGTGGAAAGGAGCAATCAGGAAGGAAGTCAAGCGGCATCTTCTGGAGCTGGGGAGGGTCATGCATCCATCTACATAACTCGGGACGAGATGCAAGTGATGATGAATTCTATGCAAGAGCAGATGATGAAACGGCAAGAGGAGATGATGCAGGCTCTTCTTAGGCAATTTGGACAACCAGGAACTGCAGTTGCTCAAGATCGTGGAGCTGGACCAGAGGAACTCAACCAACGGACAGATGGAGTTAATCAGCAGGGGGCAGCTCCTAATCAACAAACAGTTAACAATCTAGATGGACCTAGACTCGGGGGCACACCACCAGGTGATGCTGGACCAGTTCATGGAGGGATACCGGATAACGCTACACGGCCTGGCATCGATAGGAATACAGGAGTACGTGATGAATAATATGTGCCAGAATTTCCTCGGGGACTTGGGGGGCAGTCTGGATTGGTTGGAAACACTGGATTGGCTGACATTATCAGGCGGACTATTCGCGGAGGTCTGACAAACAGGGATTCAGAGGGAGTTAACAAAAGTCCGTTTACCCGGAACATCAGGACAGCTAGGAATCCGTCCGATTTCAAACTACCCACTCTGGAAGTATACAACGGGAAGACGGATCCCACCGACCACTTGATGAGATACACTTGGCATATGGAAGTGCTGGGGGCAACGGAGGAGGTTATGGCCCGATGTTTCCCCCTATACTTGACTGAAATTGCTGCTATGTGGTTTAGACAGCTGGAGGACGGATCCATTGGAACATGGACAGAACTGGTGGACAAGTTCTTAAGTCAGTTTCGAGTTCACATAAAAAGGCCAAAGAACGTGATGACTCTAACGTCAGTCAAACAGGGGGCAGATGAATCGCTCAGGACATTCTTAACTCGATTTAATGCAGCAGTTGCTTCGGTGGATCTGCCAGATAAATCAATGGTTCTGATGGCTGCGGTATCAGGAGTCAGAGATAACTCGGATTTCAAAGTATCATTGGTACGGGACCCACCGTTGGATCTTGGGGAATTCTTTCATGAAGCTGAAAGATTTCTTCGACAAGAGAATGCATGTTTGGACATGAGGTCAAAGGAAGTAAACATGACTAAGGATGGAGGACTACCCGACGAAAGCTTGGGTGGGGGCAAGGATAAAGGGAAAAGGAAGAGCTGGGGAGAACCAAAGTTCTCCACTTACACAGAATTGAACGCAACGTTAGAGCGGATTTTCTTAGATACTCAAGATCGCCTTTCTTATCGAAGGCTAGCAAGGAGGGAACCCTCAGAACGAGAAAGGGCGTTAGGAAGGCACTGTCTTTTTCATGACCTGGACGGGCATGACACTAACAGCTGCCGGCATTTGAAGGACATAATCGAGGAGCATATAAGGAATGGTCAGTTGCGACAGTATGTCGGAACTCGGAATGCGGCGGTGGAACAGGAGCAGCCACCGCCTGCCTTGAACGACAAGGGCATGAGGCCCAGGAATGGTGGCCGATTGGTCATCAACTAATCCTGATGGTTTGGAATAAGTAACAAACTCCGGGCAAACGGTTAAATCACTTACTCATGTATGGGGTCGGAGATAACCCTCAGGCATGCTCTGAGATGATGGCTTACCGAAACGCCCGGGTTTGCGAAATCTGTTTTTTCCTTTGACTTGGACATTTGCTTTTTCTGGTTTGGTTTTGGAGTTTGGTTTGAACTCCCTGTTTTGCTCATTTTCTGGTTTGGATTCTGGTTTGGATGTTTGTTTTTTGGTATGGATTTTCGATATGGGTTTCTGGTTTTCTATTTTGGATTTGGATTTCGGATCGGATTTTGATTGGATTTTCTCTGGATTTTGGCTAAAAGGTCGTCGAGTATGGACTATGCTCGGCAAGGGTCCGAAGAGACCAGGATTCGGCCTAGGACTTAGGCCATATATTATCGGTTACTATTTTAGATCGTCGAATATGGACTATGCTCGGCAAGGGTCCGGAGTGACCAGGATTCGGCTTAGGACTTAAGCCACGGCATTCTTCGACGTTCAGGGACACTGAACCATGAACACCATGGAATTACTTAACGTAGGTCGTCAAGTGTGGATTGCGCTTGGCAAGAACCCGGAGAGGTTACGGATTTGGATATTGGCTATGAATAGCTAAGGATTCGGACAAGGACCCGAAGCGGTCCCGGATTTGGATATCGACCCGGAGAGGTCATGGATAT
This sequence comes from Allium fistulosum, assembly GCA_030737815.1. Taxonomy (NCBI): domain Eukaryota; kingdom Viridiplantae; phylum Streptophyta; class Magnoliopsida; order Asparagales; family Amaryllidaceae; genus Allium; species Allium fistulosum. The sequence continues at coordinate 1,111,265,270 of CM060904.1, forward strand.
GGTTATAGGTTATTGGATATGGATGGATTGGAACTCGGTAGTCGGGTTCAGATGGATGTGGAATTGGGTAAGGACTTGGTTACTGGATAAGAATCAGACATCGACTCGGAACAATCGCGGAAATGGATCAAGATATGGCCGTGGTACTCGGATAAGATGGCTTGGTAATGGATTGGGTTATGAATCGAAAAGTATGGATGTGGATAACATACATACTTGGGATATTGGACTTGAGGCTATTCAAAACACACCTTTCACAGCAAGGTATGTTTTGGGGGGCAAGTGTTAACCCGCCTTTTGGCAAGGCCGTGGACAGACGGATTTAACTTAAACAACTTCACAACTATCAAGACTAAAGTATGATGGGTTCGGTTTAAAATGATGATAGGCAGTTTGGCAGATGTCGCTCGGCATTGGGATGGTTCGGCGTTGGAGACTGTTCGGCATAGAGAGATCGTCGTTCGACATAGAGGGATCGATCGGCATTCCAGGAGCACTCGGCATTCGGTAGCACTCGGCATCCAGGAGCGCTCGGCATTTAGAGGTGCTCCGCATTAGAGATCGTTCGGCATGACGGGCGCTCGGCATTAGAAACTGTTCGGCATCAGACATGGTTCGGCATGATGGAGGTTCGGCATTAAGTATCGTTCGGCATTGGATGGAGCGCTCGGCATAAATCTCGTTCGGCATTGGATGGATCGTTCGGCATTAGGGAGCGTTCGACATTGGATGGGTCGTTCGGCATACCTCACCTCGCTCGACATTGCACCTTGCACCTCCATATCTCGCACCTCCATACTCCGCACCTCCATACCTCGCACCTCCATACCTCGCACCTCCATATCTTGGTACCTCGCACCTCCATTCCTCGGTACCTCGCACCTCCATATCTTGGTACCTCGCACCTCCATACCTCGGTACCTCGCACCTCCATATCTTGGTACCTCGCACCTCCATACCTCGGTACCTCGCACCTCCATATCTTGGTACCTCGCACCTCCATATCTTGGTACCTCGCACCTCCATACCTCGGTACCTCGCACCTCCGTACCTCGATACCTCGGTGCCTCGCACCTCCCAACGTTCGGCATGAGGAGATCGTTCGGCATTCACACCTTGTTCGGCATTCAGCGTTCGGCATCTATGGTTCGGCATATGGAGACCACTCCATTTGGGCTGAGGTACTCGGCTACCAGGCCCACCAGGGAAGTCCAACCCATCTTTGTCTATAAATAGAGAGGCAGGGGCACAGTAAAAGGGGATATTCTTTCTGCTCTCTTACTTTCTCTTTTCTAAGGCTAAGGCAACTCTGCCATTTTGTAACTGTAATCGATTATTACAGCAATAAAAAGCAAACTTCTGGAGTGGACGTAGGCCGGAGTTAGCCGAACCACTATAAAATCTGTTGTTCTTTACTGCTTTCATTTCAGTTTTAACTGTTCTTCACATTATTACTCTCTACATACATTCTATCTCTGAGCTGTGATTGGTATTTGGTGCTTTCATCTGGATTTGGGGGTTAGTGACCAATTTTGGCGCTAACATTCTCAAATTGGGTTCACCTATTCAGGAAGGACCCTAAGCAGAATAATTTTCCAAGGAGGAAATCATTTTAAATAAAAATATTTAACAACCCCAAGTGGATCCGGGAAGGCCTAAAGGGAAGAGCTAAGGACCATGGGCGAGTGATTGTAATTATTTTAAATTTCCTTAAGTGATTTAAAATAATAGGGTTTTCAATAGTTGGAGTTTAACTACGATTTTTTGAGTAACCTTTTTAGTAATTTATTTACAGTTTTTAGAATTATTTTCAGTATATCCCTTTTTAGCAATTCTTTTCAGTTAATTTTTGTTAATTATAGCTTTTCCCATTTAATTATAGTTTATTTATAGTATTTTAATTTATTTACTGTTATTTATGCGTTATTTACATCTTCTTTCTACGCCTTGGATTTCCTTCTATTTTCAGTTTTCTTTTATTTCTCCTTCTTCTTCTTCACGTATGGATCAAAATAGAATTAACGCGAAATTGGATTAAATTATAAGAAATCTAAAATAATGGAATATGAGATGTAAATCACAAAGGCTATAATATAGTTGGAATAGGACTGAAATTATGCCTAATTATGATATTAATTGGACTAAATTAAGAAGATTGGCCTAATTATAACTTAGAATTATAACTAAAAGAATAAAAGAAGAAAGAAGCTTATTTTCATACTTAGACCTTGGGTTAAGTAATAAGCATGATTATAATGTAAGTTATAAATTGATAAACTATGGAAACTATGGCGCTTATTTTAAGACTTACGATAAATTAATAAGCAATAATAGTAACTGATAAAAATAAAGGCTTATTTAAATAATTTATCTAAGTTAATAAGCAAAGATAAGAGTAGGACCTGTACCAAATAGCATTCCCTTAATATTTCTATAGTTACGGTGTTTCACATAATCCTGAAGTGAGACGACGTGCTTCACATAACCTTGAAGTGAGGCAAGGGGTACGCTTATGCTTATAGTGGTAGTAAATGGTCAGTCTATCATAGTTCAAATCAAGGGGATTTGAACAAGGGGCGCAACTAGATTTTTGTTTGATATGGCCAGTACCAACAACATTTCCTCTATTATTCTATGGACAAGGTGTTTCACATAACCCTGAAGTGAGACGAGGTGCTTCACATAATCCTGAAGTAAGGAGAGGGGCACGCTTATGCTGTCTAGGGTAAATAAAAGGTCAAAAGAGGGAACAACAGGAACGCGAGCTTAGTGGTGGTCACGCGTGCGGCTTTCAATGATGGCTCATAAATCGTTATGACTTCCAAGCTCTTAGTAAGTGTGTCTTTCGTAGACACCAAAGTCTACTGTGTAGGGAAACATCCGGTCCACAGTAGATTCTATGGAGTAGCAGGCCGATCAAAGGATAGAATTAGGACTTCAGCCTAATCAAAGCAACTATCAAGGACAATTGCAAACAATCAAAGTTAACCTATCTTATTAATTGAGTACTAGTTAATTCGTATTTATTTCCAGCTTTATCTCTCCTATTTCCTTTGTTTCCTTTTATATATACTAGAACTATTGAAGAGTCTATTACTTTTGCTTTGCTTGAAGATTCTAGTAGTTACTATCATTCGCCGGACTTTTAGTCTGCCCCACTCCTCTATTCCCCCCATAGGAAATCAAGGGAGAGGGCAGTAGATTGTAGTTGCACAGAGGTTTCTTGGAGAAGATTCTTCTATGGATTTCCCTACTTTTATTTCTGTTTTTCTTTCTTTGTACTGGCACTTGAGAGGGATATTTAAACTTTGATTTTTGTTGAGACTACGAGTTTTTATTTCATGAGACTTATTGGTTTTTGAGACATGTATGTTGTATTTGGTATTTGACTTATTTGGTTTATGAAGCAATTATGAAGTATTTGTTTTGAATAAGTTATTATTTTAGTTTCCGCTGTTTTTACCAATTTTTGTCTTGTGAATCTTAGTCTCTGTTAGTTTCAGTTATACCTACAGCGCACCACGCCTTTTAATGTGTCCCTTTGGGTATATTAAGGGGTGTGGGGTGTTTTCATAGAAGAAGCCTTCGTCGTGGCGGTAAATGTTTGGGTATGGGCACGTGGTTGAAGGCAATAGGCGGAGGTGTTGTCGAGGTTTGCATACGAGCTTCAATGACGCTCGAGGGAGCTGGCGACACGATAGGTTTGCTATCGCGTGAGATGAAGGTCGGTAGTTGGGGAAGGCAGCGAAGTGCATGCAAGCAGGAGCAATATTTAAAAAAAAATTGGAGCCACAACCTAGGCTGGTGGCAAAATTGGCATCGATGGCAGCAAAGGGGATTGTGAATGTGACATTGAAGAAGTCTGGCTGATATTAGTGGCACAAATGTGTGTGTGAGTGGTGGCATTATAGGGTTTCTAGCAATATAGATGATGGGTCCGTAATGATGGGCTTGGCTGCGACATCGGGAAGGCGATGTCAATGTTGTGTTTGAGGTGAGGGTAGTATCTATTCTGGAGAACTTGAACAGTATTTCGATGAGTATTTACACTCAAACTATATCGCTATATTTATCACATATATCGATGAGTATTTCAATGTTGTGTTTGAATAGTATTTCGATGAGTATAAGTAAGGGTTATGTATTATAGTAGTGTATACACACATGCGCACACACACTTAGGATAATATAATTAATGGTTGTATTATATATGTAAAGAAAACACGAAAAAAAAAAGTGAAACATTAGTAGACATTAAGTACGCTTAGGCATAAAATCATGCTGGCTCATGTTTGTGAAGGGGGGAGTCATGTTGGGGAATGAGTACATGGGGGAAGAGGTCGCATGGGGACATGGCAAGCATGGAGTGGAGGTTATGTCCTTTAAGGGTAGTTTGGTGGTTTAATTTATCCCTTAGTATATAACTAAATTTCTAATTCTTTTTCTCATTTCTATTTTCATTTTCAAACCACCATTCAAGTTCTCATGAAAACTTTGATGGCATCTAAGAGTTCTTAAGTTCAAAAATCCATTCTCCTTTCCATTTCTTCCTTAAGCAAAATCCGTAAAACATCCTACTTTCTTCTCTAAATCACTTAACCACTCAAAATAAGTCCACACACACCCATATTCATTTAGGCCGGCACTAAACCTCCTAGGCCGAACCACTTTGGCATTTTAAAGCATCCAAAAAATCCATTTTTCCAAGATAGAACCAAAGACCTCGGTCATGTTTAGGTTTGTGTGGAAGTTAGAGTTGAATTTGCAAACTTTTTGTGAGTAAAGTTCTTTTCTTTAAACTAAAGTTTTGAACTTTATTTTCTTCATGTTATAGTCACTATTTTGTTGCTTGGTTTGTAATTTTCGGATGTAAAGTTTGTGACTAGGTTTGTGCCTTAAAAGATGACACCATTGTTGTTAGTAAACATTTAGAATTAGTTGTAAAGTTCGATGTAAAGTTTGTATAAGTGATGCCTTCTTATGTTCATAAATATTGTTTTCTTTATATATATCCCATGTTTATGTTATGTGTGGTGAAGCTTGGATGAAAATCAATACGACATAAAAGTAGTTCTCGAAGTGTCCGTATAGCGACTATCGCTATATCGGCATTTTTGGAAATTACCATCTCTTCGAGACCTTTTGGTTTATTCTCGTACTTGGTTATTGTTACAAAGTTAGTTAAGTTTTTGAATAATGATGGATTTAAAATTAATTAACTAATTTAATAATGATTTTTTAACTTTAATTAATCATTTTAATTAATGAGGATTAAGGTTAATTAATTATCCCAATAAGGGGGAGTTTAAAATTAATTAATTACTTTATTAATAATACTTAAATTAATAATACTTAAATTAATTAATAATTTTATAAATGATGATTGAGGTTAATTAATCATTTCATAATGATGGATTAAAGTTAATTAATTATTTTAATTAATGGTGTTTTAAAATTAATTAACCCTTTTAATTAATGACTTTTAGAGTTAATTAATTAGTTTAAATCTAATTAATCGCTTTCTTTAATGATGTCTTAAATTAAATAATCATTTTTAATTAATGACATTTAATTTTCTTTATTAATTAATTTAATTAATGATGTTTAAATTTAATTAATTAATAATGTTTAAATTTAATTTATTTATCTAATTAATGATGTTTTTAAAAGTGATTAACCATTTTAATTGAAGGTATTTGAAATTAATTAAATAGAATTAACTAATGAAGTTTAAAGATAATTAATTATTCATATTAATGATGGTTAAAGCTAATTAACCAATTTAATAAGGATGCTTTAAGTTATTAAATCTTTTTAGTAATGGTGTTTTAAAGTTAATAAAACATTTTTACAAAGATGTTTAATGTTAATACTTGTGAAGTGAAACCCCAGCACAAATTTGATTTCAAAAGTAAAAGTTCGATTCGTTATGGAAAAGAAGTTTCGGTAAACGATATCGCTTATATGGAAAAAAATTAGTCACACTCTTGATACTAAACGTCGAGGTATGGAAACTTGTCACTATCTCGAAAGTTAAAATTTATCATCAAGGAAATGCCTAGAGGTGACACTTCCTTCACTTGCCCAACTTCATTTTTAACCGAGAAATGGTACAAGTTTGAAATCGATGAAGTCATAGGAATATGAGGTTTACTGTCCGTATACGATCAGTTTGTTACCTTCGATAGTCGATTTGTTTACTATCGATTACCTCAGCCTTCTTCGTATTTCGTCACTCTAAGACGATGTGTTGCTCACTTGAGCTTTGTTATCCATTAAAGGAAATGACTAAACCCAAATAGCAAGTGGGGAACAAGATATATGAAGTTGCTCCTATTAGGGTATTGTTTCCTGGAGATTTGACCAGGCAACTGAGTGCTCGGCATTGGCCACTACTCGGCATGAAGGACTGTTCGGAATCCAGTGGGACTCGGCATCCATAGCGTTCGGCATCCGTAGTGCTCGGCGATCAGGAGACTCGGCGTCATTTAGTGTTCGGCGACAACCAATGCTCGGCGCTAGCGTTCGGCATACAAAGGTGCTCAGCATCGAGACTGCTCGGCATCAGGTAGCACTCGGCATCAGAGAGTGTCCGGCATCCAGGAGTGTTCGGCGAAGCATTTAGCATCCAGGAGTGTTCGGCGAAGCATTTGGCGTCAAGTAGTGTTCGGCATCGACTAGCACTCGGCTACAGGAGTACTCGGCATCCCAAGGTACTCGGCGTCAAGTAGTGTTCGGCATCAACTGGCACTCGGCTACAAGAGCGTTCGGCATCCCATGGCACTCGGCATCCAAAGGTACTTGGCGTAGTATTCGGCAACAGGAGTACTCGGCATCCCAAGGTACTCGGCGTCAGTAGAACTCGGCGATAGGATAACTCGGCAACGAGAGCGCTCGGCATTCAGAAGGCATTCAGTATGCACAACTTCACAAGGACCGTTCGGCATGGAAAGCATCGTCCGACATGGGAAGGGCTGCTCGGCATCAGAGCGTTCGGCATACCAGGATCGGCATGCAGCGACCACTGTACTGGGGCTAGAGTGTTTGGCCATCCAGCCCATTTGAGAAGTCCAGCCCATATTTGCCTATAAATAGAGGGGCAGGGTCACAGTGAAAGGGATCCTTTTTTGGGAGAGAAAACACCGGGGAGACCCTGCCATTTTCAAGAATCATCTTCTCTACTTAACAACTCCACTCAAGCATTTGATTCACGAATTGTATTTGTAATCAACCATAAAGGAAATCAATAAAGTTGAACAAAGTGGACGTAGGCAATTACGCTGAACCACTATAAATTTGGTGTTCTTGCTTTCTGCATTTAAATTAGCATTGTCTTCTCTGTTTAATTTACTTTCATCACTTATATCTCTACACAATCTTTCTGAACGAGGTTAGTGACCAATTTTGGTGCTAACACTTTGGTGCTTTCACTGAGAATCGAATTCTCAGACCTCAAGGATTTGCTTTGAAGCTACTGGATTGAACAAATCCCCCAAAGAAGATCCGACTCACTGATAGGACATCCGTTGATTCTACTCAGAGTTCATACCAATAACTCTACAATGGCAAGACCACGGACCAGGTCAGCTTCTCATAATGCGGATGCCCGCGAGACTGCTAGCATGCAACAAGCAGGACCTAGCAATCAACCAGCGATCCCGAGTGCAGGGATTGCCGCTCAAGAACAGACTCCAGTTGTCACCAGAGTAGAGTTCAATGACTTGATGAGAGAACTTAGGGAAAGCAGGAGACAACTGGGAGAACAGATGCAAGCTAATGCCAACCTGATGGCACAACTCACTCAACAGCAGCAACAGAATGCTGGGGGCAATCCCGCTGCTTACTCCTCATCTGATAGCTCAACTTCCTCTGATGAACCTCCCAGGCGCAGACGCCGTAAGACTGATGCTGCGCGAGCAGATGCTGCTGTTCGAACAGCTGGAGACCGCGACCAAGCAAGAGCTGGAAGCTTCAGGACCGGGATACAGATGGAAGATAGAGGCCCAGATCATCAGAATGCTAACGATGTCGAACCTCAAGATGCACGATTGGCAGATCGCCAAGAGAGAAGGCATCAGCATGGACAGGCGCGTAGAACAGACTCCAACCTTCCGCCTTCCATACAGACACCCGATCTGACAGCCATGATCAGGCAATTGATGAAAGAGAATCAGGGCTTATCAAATGATGACTGGGGAGTGTCAAGAAGTCATACTCCGTTCACGGATGTGGTGTTGCAAGCGGCGTACCCCAGGAAGTTTAGTATGCCTACTATTCCTGCATATGAAGGAAAGACTGACCCTAGACAACATGTCATGAGGTACGAATGGATGATGGATTCAGCCAGAGCGAATGATGCCACCAAGTGTAGGTGCTTTCCGATTACTCTATCTGGGATCGCTACTATGTGGTTCACCCGACTTCCTCCGCGATCCGTATCAAATTTCGAGGAGTTGGCAAAGAAGTTTGTTGAGCAGTTCAGGATACACACTACGCGCCCAAAGGACGTGATGTCTCTGTCAAGTGTAATCCAAAATCCTGGGGAGTCGTTGAAGGAATATTTGCAAAGATTCCACGTAGCAGCAACTGAAGTCAGTAACCCCAATGACCATTAAATTCTGATGGCTGTAATGAGAGGTGTGGATCCAGACTCTGAGTTTGGAGACTGGCTGGCAGGAAAACCTCCAGCTACGCTAGAGCGTTTCTACTCTAAGGCACACCAGTTCATGAGGAGAGAGGAATCTAGGTGGGTACGACGAGATAAGGCGCCAGGACCTGTCCAAGAGTCAATAAAGAGCAACATTGCTGTGAAGCAATCCGGAGACAGCTCGGGAAAGGTCCAAGTCAATGTCCAGAACAAGCCTGGGCAACCCAAGGAGTCCGGAGGAAGAAGCCAAGGGAAAAGGAAAGAAGCAGGAAAGTGGAAGTCGAGAATTCCAAGCTACAGTGAGTACACTCCGCTAAACGCCCCACTTGAAAACATTTACCTATCCACCTGCAATACTTTTCAGTACAGAAAACCACGTCCAAAAGAATCAACTGAAGAACAGAAGCGGACCGGGAAATATTGTCGCTTCCATGAGACTTATGGACACAATACGGAAGAATGTAGACACTTGCACGACGCTATCGAGAAGTTGATCAGGCAGAAGAAATTGCAAGAATTTGTGAAGGATCCACAAGAAGGGGGACAGGGAACGTCGAACCCAGGTCGTGCACCAGCTCCACGTCATCCCGAGGAGCCTGCCCGGACCGTTGGTAGGTTGGTCATAAATACAATTATTGGCGGGCCTCACCCCGCGGATAAGAATTGGCAGGAGATGGAGCGATATGCAAGTTCCTTGAAGCATGCAGATTTTGAGTGTTGTTCGAACATGGAGGACGGAGCCCCTGCTAAGCAACAGCGCGTAATGACAGACGATATTGTGTTCAGAAGCAGAGACGCTGATCAGGTAGAGGCTCCGACCATCGACCCCATGGTCATATCTGCAACGATCGGACCAGCATACGTAAAAAGAATTCTGATTGATTCTGGAAGTTCAGTCAACATCATCTTCAAGAAGGCCTACAATCAAATGAAGCTAGAAACAAAAGACTTGAAACCATCCAAAGCTCGTATCCACGGCTTTAACGGCGCTGCAACTGAGGCAGTGGGATATGTCGAGTTACCAGTTGAACTGGGACAAGGCGAGCGTCGGAGAGTGCGAATTCTACCCTTTGTAGTTTTGGATGTGGGCTCTCCATATAACGTTTTCTTGGGCCGGCCGGCCCTGGCGGAGTTTAGGGCAGCGTTAGCCCCGTGGTGTTTAACTTTGAAGTTCCCGACTGACAAGGGAGTAGGCATTGTTCACGGCGACCAAGCAGTTGGTCGTTCCTGTTATGTGGCCGAGCTCCGAGAGGCCCACCGGAGGGAGAAGGGAAAGGTTGCGGACAATCCCGTCCGCATCCTCAATGCGGATAATTGACAAGTAATGCCCGAGCCCTGGCTCGGGCATAGTTCTCGGATCTACGGAAGTATATATCCGAGAGACGACGATGAGAAACCCAGGGAAGAGAAAGCGGCACCGGCTGAATTAACAATTGACATTTCAGTTAGCCATGACGACCCTTCGCGTATACTGAAGATCGGATCACAGCTAGGCCCCGCAATGACTGAAGACCTTAGCGACTTCCTCCGGACGAACCTTGATGTTTTCGCCTGGACGCATTCTGATATGTGTGGGATTTCTCCCGCCATCACGAGTCATATGTTGAACATAGACCCGAAATACGTCCCAGTCAAGCAAAAAAGGAGAGGAATGGATCCGGAGAGGTCCGCCGCTCTTGGAGAGGAGGTGGACAAACTCAAAGCAAATGGGTTCATCCGCGACGCCCTCTACCTAGAATGGGTCTCCAACCCCGTGCTAGTAAAGAAGGCGAATGGGAAATGGAGGACTTGCGTAGATTATTCCGACTTGAACAAAGCATGCCCTAAGGACAGTTTCCCGTTGCCTAGGATCGATCAGTTGGTCGATTCCACCGCAGGACACGAGTTACTGTCATTCATGGATGCGTACTCAGGATACAACCAAATCCCAATGCATATTTCGGACCAAGAACACACCAGCTTCGTTACAAATGTCGGGCTGTATTGCTATGTAGTGATGCCCTTTAGATTGAAGACTGCTGGAGCAACTTACCAACGTCTGGTGAATCGAATGTTCAAGGACCAGCTGGGTAAGACCATGGAAGTCTATATGGATGACATGCTCGTGAAGTCACGACGGACAAACGACCACATTCAAGACTTGGCTGAAATGTTCGACATACTCGGGTTTTATGGCATGAAGATCAACCCGTTGAAGTGTTCTTTCGGCGTCGCATCAGGGAAGTTTTTGGGATTCATCGTCAACGCTAGGGGAATCGAAGCCAACCCAGAAAAGATCCAGGCTATTCGAGATGTACAAGCGCCCAGGACTATAAAGCAGGTACAGAGCTTGAACGGAAAAGTAGCTGCGCTGAGTCGATTTATATCCAAGGCAACTGACAAGTGCATCCCGTTCTTTGACATAATAAAGAAAGGAAAGAGAAATTTTGAATGGACGTCTAGCTGTGAGGAAGCATTTCGGAATCTGGTGAGGCATCTGGAGAGCCCACCAATGCTATCAAAGCCAGTCGATCATGAGATGTTGTACGTATACTTGGCTGTATCCCCACATGCGATAAGTGCGGCTTTGGTACAAGAGGAGGATCGAGTCCAAAAGCCGGTGTATTATGTTAGCAAACGTTTAACAGGGGCCGAGAGGAATTACCCTAAAATAGAGAAATTGGCTTATTGCTTGGTGATTGCATCACGAAAGCTTCGCCCGTACTTTCAAGCACATTCAATAGGTGTTTATTCCGATCAACCCCTGAGGCAGGTACTCCAACGGCCGGAAACTTCTGGAAGATTGCTAAGATGGAACATCGAGTTGAGCCAATTCGATATCGCGTACTTACCACGGAGAGCCATCCGAGGGCAAGCATTAGCAGACTTCATCACTGAATTTACCATACCCATCAAACCGGACGATCATGACATCATTCCCCCCGTTCGATGGAAATTATACACTGACGGTGCATCGAACGACCGTTGCTCCAGCGCGGGCGTAGTTCTTGTAACTCCGGAAAACCGATCGATCTGTTGTGCCCTGAAGCTCGATTTCCCGGCTACAAATAACGAAGCCGAATATGAAGCACTGATCGCTGGCTTGAAGCTCATCAGGGAGCTCGGGATCGAATCAGTCGAAATCTTTTGTGACTCGCAGTTGGTGGTTTACCAAGTACGGGGAGACTACCAAGCAAAGGGACGAAAGCTTGCTCCGTACCTCATTCAGGTCCAAGAACTACTATCAAATCTTGAGCGTTATGACATCTCACATATCCCGCGCGAACAGAACAAAGAAACCGACTTGTTGGCTAAGTTCGCGAGTACCGACGATGCGCAACAAATGGGATTGTATCCCGTCGAAGTCTTGCATGCCCCGAGCATAGACGAAATGAAAGTCGATCGCGTGTTGGGAACAGAAATCGAGAAGGAATCGTGGATAACCCCGTTCAAACTGTATCTGACGACCGGGGCTTTACCAGGAAAAAGAAGCGAAAGACGGCAGGTCCTTCGAAAGGCCGCGCGATACATAATGCAGGATGGATCAATGTATCGAAAAGGATTCTCAGTCCCATTATTACGATGCATCGCTCATGATAAAACAAAGCAAGTCTTGAGAGAGGTTCACGAAGGGGAATGTGGCGACCATACTGGGGGGCAAACACTAGCAAAGAAGATCCTCCGCTATGGATATTACTGGCCCACCGTAAACCGGGATGCCGCAGACTACGCAAGAAAATGCGACAAGTGTCAAAGATATGCGAAAATCCCGAGGGCTCCATCAATGGAACTCACACAAATGATCAGTCCCTGGCCATTTGCGATCTGGGGAATCGATATAATCGGCTCTTTGCCTCTATCCAAAGGTGGTGCGAAATACGCAATAGTTGCAGCCGACTATTTCACGAAATGGGCTGAGGTAGAACCTTTGGCCACTATCACCTCTAAGAAGGTCATTAACTTCGTTGTACGAAACATTATATGCCGCTTTGGCCTTCCACGCACCATCATTACAGACAACGGAACGCAATTTGAAAGTAGAGAGTTCAAAGAGTTCTGTTTAAAGTACGGCATCGAGAAAAAGTTCGCCGCCGTTGCACACCCAAAAGCTAACGGGCAAGTTGAGGCCGTTAACAAAATAATCAAGTCCATACTGAAGAAGCGTCTGGAGAAGGTTGGTGGCAGGTGGGTAGACGAACTCCCGACAGCATTATGGGCGTATAGAACTACCCACAAGCCCGCGACCGGCCACACTCCGTTCGCCTTGGCATACGGATCTGAAGCCGTTATACCCGTGGAACTTGAAGTTCCATCGCACCGAGTGACATACTATGATCCCAAGACGAACCAAAACCTCTTGTTGGAATCACTGGACTGCATCGACGAAAAGCGTGAAGAAGCTGAATTAAGGGCGGCAGCGCACAGACATCGAGTCAAGCGTTACTACGACGGCAGAGTCCGCCCAAGAATCTTTGATGTGGGTGATCTCGTTTTGAAACGAGTCTTCCCGGTACCATCACGCATGAATCCCAGCTGGGAAGGTCCATACGCCATTGAACGGAAGCTTGGGGAAGGAACATTCAAGCTAGCGACTGTTGATGGCGCGACACTTCCCCGAGCATGGAACAGTGAACATCTGCGGCACTATTACATTTAGCATGTTTTCCTTTCTTGTTGTAGGCACTGTTATTTCCTGCATGTTTCCGTTCAATAATAACTTAGTTTCCTTTTAAAGTTGTAATCAAGCGATTTAGTTGATTTTCATTAATAAAGGCTTGAAGCCATATTTTCTATGAAGTTTCTATATCTCTTAATTGGATGATGAATTACATTATCATGCACGACATACAGACTCGTACGAACGATTCCAAATCTCCGAATCCCCAGAGAGCGGATCGGAGTACTCTAAGTCCCCGGAGCGCGGACTAGAGTATAAACGATTCCAAATCTCCGAATCCCCAGAGCGTGGATCGGAGTACTCTAAGTCCCCGGAGCGCGGACTAGAGTATAAACGATTCCAAATCTCCGAATCCCCAGAGAGCGGATCGGAGTACTCTAAGTCCCCGGAGCGCGGACTAGAGTATAAACGATTCCAAATCTCCGAATCCCCAGAGCACGGATCGGAGTACTCTAAGTCCCTAGAGCGCGGACTAGAGTATAAACGATTCCAAATCTCCGAATCCCCAGAGCGTGGATCGGAGTACTCTAAGTCCCCAGAGCGCGGACTAGAGCATAAACGATTCCAAAATTTCCGAATCCTCGAAGTGCGGAGCAAAGTACTCTAATTCCCCGGAGCGCGGACTAGAGTATAAACTATTTCAAGCCTCCAAGTCCCCGGGACACAGAGTCAGCAAGAAGACCAAGTACTCAAAAGATGAGGGACGAGAGGTACGCCATGTCCAAAAATGTTTGAACAGCACAAGAATGGACCGGGAGATAATGCAACTCATAAGAACTTGAGTTATGGCTACAATTAGTCAGCAAACCAAATAAAGATAAGAGAATCATTTAAACAAAAAGAAACTAAAACTTTATTCAATAAGTCCAAAATGGGGATACATGATCACTCCTACAAAATTCAGACCTCTCTATACAAACTACAAGTTGTGGAAGATAAAAACAATTGCAAAACTTAAGCAGGAAACTTGTTGAACAAGTGCATCGATTATTTCTTCGACTTCTTCTTCTTGTCTTCCTTTGGTGTTTCCGACGACTCCTCTCCCTCACGCTTTTTCTTGGACTTTTTGCTTGCTAGAGAAACGGAGTTAGGAGTAGGAGACGGGACATCTAGTGGCTTGGACCTGCCCAGGAGAATGATTTTCAAAGGTCTGTTCCGCGGGTCAGTGAGTTCCAGTATTTCAGATTCAACTTTGACTTTGACCTTTTTCTTCTCCTCGTCGGCAAGACGGTCCTTCATGCTCATCTCTGAAGTATGCTCAGAGGCGCCAGTGATTTTAACTTCATCGCTTCCTTCGGCAGGAGACGAAGTATCAAGTTTGTCATTATCAAGCGCCCCGATCACTTGAGCGTCTGGACCGGGAGTTACTCCTGCGTGAGCAACGTCGCTTGTTTTCTCTGCTTCCTCCTTGGCGTCATCGCTCCTCGAAGTTGGCTCGGCATCAGAGCAACCTGCACGAAAATATAAGAAATGAGCATTAGAACGAATAGCCACTGCTGAAAATTGACGGGAACTCTTCAACTTCTAGAGAAAGAAGAATTTCCTACCAGGGTCCGGCTGGCTATCGGTGGCACGAGGGGTTTCACCCTCCAAGATAGGTGACAGCACGTGAACACCAAGCCCGGGATCTTCGGGATCATAACTAGCATGCCGCTCGAATGGATCAAGTGCTGGCCGACCGGCCGATTGAGCAGCATAAGGAGCGGCAACGTGAGGAGTAGTAGCATCGGCCCCAGACGGGCCGGCTT
This sequence comes from Allium fistulosum, assembly GCA_030737815.1. Classification (NCBI taxonomy): domain Eukaryota; kingdom Viridiplantae; phylum Streptophyta; class Magnoliopsida; order Asparagales; family Amaryllidaceae; genus Allium; species Allium fistulosum. The sequence continues at coordinate 1,111,280,322 of CM060904.1, forward strand.
CGTCGTTCTTCTCTTTCGAAGGGGAAGAGCCTTTGCCATAAAGAGCCAATGCTGCGGATAAATCCGATGGCTCATTCCCCCTCAGGAACTCCTTCACCAATGCATCCTCGTCGACCTCTTCGGAGCCTGACTCGACTTTCCTGATCTTTATCAGAGTTTCCCATGCCTCAGCCAGGGATTCGAGGTAGCCGTCGCCCAAGAATGTTAAGTCACGGTGCATAAGGACGCGGGCTCCGTACTCGGCGATCAATGGGTCAAACATACTTTTGACCTCTTCCCTGCCGGCCTCTGCGGCCGCCTCAAGGCGAGAATCAAGCTCCTCCACAGCCATTCTTTTGCCCTCCTCACGGGCCTCATCCTTCATTTTCTCGACCCCCGCAAGTTCATCGTCGAGTTTTGTCTTCAGGAGTCGGGTAGCAACAATCTCATCACAATATCGCTGTGATTCTTCCTGAGCAGCTATTTTGTCTTCTTTCTCCTTGGAGAGTAGTTCTTTCAGCTCTTTGACTTGAGTAGCGAGCGCGTCCCTTTCTTTTTGGACAGAGTCTTTTTCTAGGGCAAGGGCGCAGCTGCACTGGACTGCTTCGTCAAGCTCCTTTTTGTGAGCCACCTCTAAGCGAGTAACTGCCTCAGCAGTATCTTTTGCACCTTGTTCAGCGGCTTCTAGCTTTGACTTATACGAAGAGAGCTCTTCTTCTTGGAGTTTGATGATTTTCTTATCGTTGTCAGCCTCCAGATTCAGACGGTCAATCTCGTGTTGACGCTCGACAGATACTTCCGAGATCTTCTCCACCAAGTGCACGAATGCGTCATGTTGAACATAGACGTCATTGTTGCAGGCAATGGCACTTTGCTTCACGTGCCCAGGAATGTGATGGATGGCTGGGAGGAATTTCAAGCCGTCAAAACAGATTTTTGGAAACTTGGCCTTAAGGTCGACCATCTTTTCCGCAACAGTTGGGTCCACGGCAGGAGTAGGAGGAGGAGGTCTTGAGAATTCCGTTCTTTTACGTTGCTCTCGAACTTGCCTCGTACTCGATGAACTGGAATGTTGTTCTCGAGCAGCATCAGACTGATAACCCTTCTGCAAAGACTTCTCTTTATCCGGCTCAGTTGGAGGAGGAAGATCGCGGGACTGGGAAGATTGAGAGTGTGCTTTCTTGCGGTGAGACGACTCGCGAGGACGATTGTCCCTATCTTCATAATCACCTCGGTCCCTGCGTCTGCCTGAACCGGAATCCCGTCCGGAGTGATGGAATATAGAAGACCCCTGAAGGCGATCAAGTCCGTGAGAGCGGCCCATATCACCTGCAAAGAATGGAGATAACAACGAGTTAAGGAGAATTCACGAATTAAAAAGACTTGAAGTATATTATGGAATGCGCATGTGCGTGTGTGTCCTAGTGTTCCCCCCGACGGACCCGTTCGTTTATCTTTGCTAATCGGAGTATTGTCTCCTTGAGCCGGGAGTTGAACTCCTGCGTTGCCCCTCGCGGGCGAAGAGAATTTGAGGGTTTCAGGATCATCGAACCCGTAATTAAGCAAATCATCGGGAATTGACAGGTTTGACAGACCCTTCAAGGAACTTTCAAGATGCTGTGAAGAAGCCTCTTTCTCAGGCGGTATAAGCGTGACTTTTGAAGTACCGCCAACTTTCTCCTTCTGAACTTTATACTTTAACTTCTTCTTTCCCTTCGAAGGGGAGGACGACGTCTCGATGTCGTGGACTTCAACTGCTGGATTCTGAGCAGGACCCGCATTCTCACCCTGAGTTTCAGGAGCATCATCCTCTTTGCGCTCGCTTTCTTCGTGCGTATCGGGAGCGCGGCGCGACGACGATCCGACAAGTTTTTTCCCTTTACCGGACGGAGGTTTGGGAATAGTAACACCTTCCGGAAGGCTGATCCGACGACCAGGAGCCAGCAAGCCGAACCCCGACAGCGATTCATTTGAAATGATAACTCGGATGTCTCGATCCTCGGCAGGAAGGGCCCTAATGGCTTCAACAGCCTCAGAATATCCTCGGCCTTCCGGACGCGGGTTGATACCTGAAAAGATGAAATGAAGAGTTAGGAAAGGCATGACTCCGGTTAAATACGAATAATAACTCGGTAGAGAGACTTACTGCCCTCAACCCATCTCCTAGCAAAACCAGACGGGCAGCGCACATAGAACCATTCCTATTTGTACAGGGCGAATTTGCTGCATGCCCCTGTCAGGATCTGGCATTTGTGGTATGGCTCGAGGAACATAAAAGAAGGACTGTCTTTCCGTCTCTTGAACATATAAATGTATCTGATATCACCGGGGGTTGGAGGTCTGGAGAAGACAGCCATGAAAAGTAAATAAGTCCCATATAGGAATGCATGGCCATTCGGGTGGAGCTGCGATGGAGCTATGTTTATATACTGCAGCACATCCCGGAGAAATAAATTGAATGGAGGCACGCTGCCCATCCAACACATGAACTTGTTACAGGTGGTGTACCCGACTGGGGGCAAATGAGGGCGGTCGTGTCTCGAAGGAACTAACACTTCGGCAAAAGGAATCCCGTGAATGGAGCATATCCGTCGCAGAGCAGCTTCGTTGATCTTCGAGGCTTGAGAATCGATCGGATTGTCTAGTAAGATGGTTGACTCCAGAGCATCAGGCGCCAAGTTATGAGCGGGAGAGGTTGACGGGTTAGAAGTATCTGCGGCTCCCTGCCTCGATGACGGCCCAGGCCTGTCGGATATGGTAGCGGAGCTAGATTTTCTCGACATCCCAAATAAATAACTAAGTGCTTGAGAGAACTATACTTAAAAAACGTTGAACGTTAGAATTAGCAACACGAGTTTCCCCCCCACGTGGTGTGTAAACTAGTGCAGGCAATTGTGTACAAGCGATAAGAATCTAAAGGTTTTTTAAAGATATAATAATCAGCTTCGAATCATCGCCTTCGAAGACCGTCATCGCTGACCGTCTCAAAAAGCTTGCCTTGAGGCGATTACAGTTCCAGATTCAAAAAGCATATGTTCTATAAAGTGACCGGCCTAAGTGTAGTCTGACATTTATACTGTTCGGCATTTAAGTAATGATCGGCAATTGTATTGTTCGTCCTAAGTATAGGTCAGCATGTATGTTTGCTCGGCATGTCGAGCGTTTGGCTAAAGGTCTCGTTCGGTTAGGACATTGTCCTGTTAAGAGTTCTGTTCGGCATTTAAGATTGTTCGTCCTAAGTATAGTGTTCGGCTGTGTTTTGCTCGGACTAAAGAGTGTTCGGCAATTGTATTGTTCGGCTGAATTCAACGCTCGGCATGTCAATTGTTCGGCTTGGGTTATTGTTCGGCTAAGTTATTGCTCTACATTTTAGTAATTGTTCAGCATTGATACCGTTTGGCATTCAAGACTGTTCGGTTTGGGTTATCGTTCGGCTAAAAGTAGCGCTCCACCACGATTTCAACTCCACCCTACACCTTCTCCATCTGCGTCGAACGACAGGGACAGATCGCCCGGCGAAGACTACGCCGTTCAGCATCCCATCTTTCTTTTCCCTCCAGTCTCGTTCGGCACGAAGGAGCTAGCCCTAACTAGACAACTCCAAACATGCGAGCCATTTGTGCTCGACGCATATTATACGATCATAGAGATGTCACGTTTCTCACGAAAACAACCTAAGTCTTGTGTTGAAGTAATCTAATCACAGAAGGATAGATACCTAGTTCGAAAGTCGAAGTTGAGGAAGGATCAATTAGGTCTCAAATCTGGTAGGATGGCAAGAATTGCAAGTCTCTAAGGAATGACAGAAAAGAAGGAGTAAAAGGAAAAGAGACGGGAAGGACTTGGTTATATAGAGGGAGGTAGAAGTTGAAGAGGCTATACCCGGTAGAACCGGTCAACACCGAAGGGTTCGGCATCGTAGCAGAGTGACGTTCGGCACACGAGGTACGTTCGGCTTCGAGCGTATCGTTCGGCATCTAAATCTCGTTCGTCTTGCACCTCCTTCACTAACATTCTCGAGTAGGTACCTCCGAGGTAAGTCGTACCAGATTCAAAGCACATCACGTTCGGCCACGCGATACACTTTGGGGGGCAAGTGTTTCCTGGAGATTTGACCAGGCAACTGAGTGCTCGGCATTGGCCACTACTCGGCATGAAGGACTGTTCGGCATCCAGTGGGACTCGGCATCCATAGCGTTCGGCATCCGTAGTGCTCGGCGATCAGGAGACTCGGCGTCATTTAGTGTTCGGCGACAACCAATGCTCGGCGCTAGCGTTCGGCATACAAAGGTGCTCGGCATCGAGACTGCTCGGCATCAGGTAGCACTCGGCATCAGAGAGTGTCCGGCATCTAGGAGTGTTCGGCGAAGCATTTAGCATCCAGGAGTGTTCGGCGAAGCATTTGGCGTCAAGTAGTGTTCGGCATCGACTAGCACTCGGCTACAGGAGTACTCGGCATCCCAAGGTACTCGGCGTCAAGTAGTGTTCGGCATCAATTGGCACTCGGCTACAAGAGCGTTCGGCATCCCATGGCACTCGGCATCCAAAGGTACTTGGCGTAGTATTCGGCAACAGGAGTACTCGGCATCCCAAGGTACTCGGCGTCAGTAGAACTCGGCGATAGGACAACTCGGCAACGAGAGCGCTCGGCATTCAGAAGGCATTCAGTATGCACAACTTCACAAGGACCGTTCGGCATGGAAAGCATCGTCCGGCATGGGAAGGGCTGCTCGGCATCAGAGCGTTCGGCATACCAGGATCGGCATGCAGCGACCACTGTACTGGGGCTAGAGTGTTCGGCCATCCAGCCCATTTGGGAAGTCCAGCCCATATTTGCCTATAAATAGAGAGGCAGGGTCACAGTGAAAGGGATCCTTTTTTGGGAGAGAAAACACCGGGGAGACCCTGCCATTTTCAAGACTCATCTTCTCTACTTAACAACTCCACTCAAGCATTTGATTCACGAATTGTAGTTGTAATCAACCATAAAGGAAATCAATAAAGTTGAACAAAGTGGACGTAGGCAATTACGCTGAACCACTATAAATTTGGTGTTCTTGCTTTCTGCATTTAAATTAGCATTGTCTTCTCTGTTTAATTTACTTTCATCACTTATATCTCTACACAATCTTTCTGAACGAGGTTAGTGACCAATTTTGGTGCTAACAGGTATTATCACATTTAATCTAGATTTGGTTTGGATATTTGTGCATCCGGATGTGAAATACTTGGATTCTCGGTAACAATTGGTGGGGTCCAACTTGGAGATTTCCGAGAGTCATCGGAGTTCTCAAATATAAATTCTAAAGGTATATTTGCGGTAAAGGGGGTGCACTCTCCTAGTCGTTGTTGGAAAAAATTCCTTTCCTTGTTTGATTCGAACCTTCAAATTTGTTTTCTTAATTGGATCGGGAAGAGTCTAACACTTTTCGCGATGTTTAGTTATTTGTACTCATTTTTTATATTTGGATGTTGTTCTTGTTAGAGAAAACCCATTTCGTGTTAGGCGGCCTGATCTCATAAGTCGTTGTTTAATTACACATATTGTTTAGAATTTTACTTATACCAGACACATTGTCTGACCCGAGTTGTTTGTTTCCCTAAACTCTCGGGTACTCATTTTTATTTGAGTAGTCTGAGAGTAGCATGTCTTTAATAGGCTCTTTTAAAGACAGTGTCTGAGCAAGAGGCATTATTTATTTAGTTGTATATTTCCGCTATTTGTTTAATTCATGTAAGTGTATTTTGTTTGAGCATGTGTAAAGACAGGTTGTTAAAACTGCCTAAGCTGATTGTAGTACTTTTGTGTAACTTTGATAACTCCATGTTAGGGAGTAACCTTATGTATTATTTTACTGTTATGATGTATTTAATAGATTCATTGTGAAATTTTCTTTTCTATTCTTTTTTATTTTACCCCGACAATTCATCTTTTGGATGCTTGGGCAATGGCACATGAATACCGTGGATGTATTAAGTGTCGTTTCCCGGGGTCAGAAAGGCGGATCGTCACAGTTGGTATCAGAGCTTCGTTTGAGCGAACACCTTAGCCTAATTGGGGTACAACTCATTAGAGATTGGGTGAAAAGAGCCCTTGAATGAGTTAACCATGAGAGAGCATTTTTATCACCCACCATAAAGTCTTGTTTTAGATCCTTTTGTGTTGTTTCCTTAAATCATTTTGGTCCTATCTTTGTATTCTAACAATACCTGTCATTGTTCAGATAATTGAAAATGAGTACAGCTAGAAGAGGGAGAGGATCTGGAACCAGCATGGCTACAAATGGCAGAGCTGCTAGAGATAGGCCAGTTATAGAGCTGGTAAAAGAAGCAGTAGTACAAGTTCAACAGCCTCAGAACTTTGCTACTCTGTGCAAAAATTATACTTCATTGGGTGGTAAACCATTCTTTGGAACTGAAGATATTCTGAAAGTTTAGTCTTGGCTTCATTCTTCAGAAAGGATTTTCGATAATCTGCAGTTGGAAGATGCTAGGAAGTGATTCTTGGCATTGTGACAGCTCCAAAAGTCAGTAATGGATTGGTGGGATTCGGTGACAGTTAATACCCTAGAGGAAGATTTCTCTTGGGCACAATTCAATGATTTTTTCGAAGCTTGGTTTATTTTGAATGCGGCGAGGACTCGGTTGTTTAGGAGTTTTAGATATGACGGTGGCGCAGTATGAACATCAATTCAATGCATTGTCTCGCTTTGGACTAGGATTGATAGACACGCCACTCAAAAAGAATGAGATGGTCGTGGAAGGACTGAGGCCAGAATTCCATCATGAGATAACCAATCATGTTAATGGCACCTTTACCAATCTGAATAGCATGGGCTTGAGGTTTAAAGATTTAGATATTAAGCAAGGAGTTCAAAAGGACGTAGTGCCAGTAGTTAGTGCCCAACCTTTATCAGTTATCAAAGTTGCAAATAAGCCGAATTTCAAGTGCAAGTTTAAAGGAAAGAAGCAGTGGTCGGGAAAAAAACCCGGAGGTGGAAAAGAAACCCGGAGGTGGAACTCTAACTCAGAAGAAGAAGCAGCCCAACTTGCCTAACGTTCTTTGTTTCAAGTGCAACAAGATGGGCCATTTTTCAAATCAGTGTCCAAGTGAATTCTGTTACAACTACGGCCAACTGGAACAAATGAAGAATGAGTGAAGCTTACCAAAGAAAAGGTCGCAAGGACAAGCTTTTTCTATCGAGGAAATACCATCTACTTCTACGGATCAGAAGGGAAAGCAGGTGTTGCAAGGTACCTTGTCTGTGACGCCCCACCTCTATACCCACGCTAGCCAAGGACAATTCATAACACAGTGGCTATATATATCTTCGGAAACAAATATAGAAATAAACATAACACAAATCAGTCACAGACAATTAATATCACAAAGGCGGAAATAGATATGAATATAACACATGAAAGTGTACATCAGAGTAGTGGTCAAATAAGATCCACAATATCACAAAAGAATAGATACAGGTGTTACACAAAAGAATTTATACATTAAGGAGTTTCTAGCTCTAATGTATAACCACAAAACTACAAATCTAATGTAGTTAGCCAAAAGTCAGATAATACTCCCAGATGAGAGGTCAAGCTGAAGCACCTGTAGCATCTCGGTCTGACCCGATTATTATTTAATAAGAAAATAATAAACGGATCCGTCTAACTATAAATATCAGATTAAAATGAGATAGAACATGAGATATGACAAAAGACGTATGATAACATTAATGCCCTATTATAACTAGTATGCATGTAAAACACCAAAATCATACAATACCTCAATAATCTCAAACACAGAAAAGAACGTCATATTCTTTAGTTTATTCATCAAACACAAAAATATTGACTATAATATCAATGCCAATCACAAAAGTTAACGACACACAAATTCACAAATACACAAATATTGATAGAGCTTATCGATGTAAATCACGAAAATTGGTGAAACACAAGTTCTAGAAATCATCAACAAGAAATCCAGAAATCACAATAAAAAGAGGGGGGAGGCCTATCACAAAACGAGAGCATGAAAACTCTCAACACGTGTATCACAAAACGGAACGCTATTCCATGGTTGCTAACCATTAGTTTTGAGCCGAAGCTCCACTAAAACGGTCCGAAGACCTTTGAGCCGAAACTCCACTAAAACGGTCCGAAGACCATGGGTCGCTACCCCACAAATTTGAGCCGAAGCTGCACAAGACGAGGTACAGTCCCCCACGCGGACAAAGAGACATCGCACATCGCTAGTCTAATTCACAAAAATGATCATCATCGATCATCAAGAAGTGTCAATTACACTAAGCTAGTAAATATATGAGTTTAGCTTCATGTCCCATAACCACTAGCTTAACTTAAATATTTACGAACAGATAGTAGATTTTCACTCGAAAATTGTCACAAGAGATTTTCAATCGAACAAGTCCATAAATTAACCGGTGAAGTAAACGCAAGCGTTTCATACCACTTGTTTTGCTAAGCCGTTTAATTAGATTTTCTCATACGAATGAGGTAAAGGTTTGTATATACTAATAGATTAGAAAACGGTTTTATAAACGAACTTTGTATTAAAAATAGAGTTGAAATCATTTTAGTAAAAGAGTTTGAATATTTACTACTAGTATAAAAACCTTTATATTTTTAAAGTGACAAATCACAAAAACGATTGTAGAAACAATAAATGATAAAAATTCACATACGAAGACGTGAATCAAATCCAAAGAAATCGATACCAAATCCATCGAAATAGATAATCTCAAAAATCCCAAAAAAGAAGTCATCAATGTCAATAATAGATGATAACAACAAACGGGAATCAACACGAATCGATAAAATTTGGAAATCAAGCAAAACAGGCAAAAATAGAAATAATAGGCAAAATAGGAGCAGGTCGGTCGACTGACTCACTGAGTTCGATCGACCGAACTCAGACCCGGAAAAATCCGCGGGATGCTGGTCAGTCGACCGGACTCAGTATGCCAGTCGACTGGACCAGAGCCAGAGAAGTGTTCTGGTAGTAGGTCGGTCGGCTGGACCAGAGTTCCGGTCGACCGGAACCTATTTCCAGCACTTCCAAGCCTATCTAAGTGAAGAGCAAACTCTTCCAAATTGCAACCGGACGAGCAATGGCGCTAAGGGTTTATGCCAATCGGCAACCCAGCCCTATAGGCTCTTCGATATGCCACCAAAAACATGTTCACGAATCAAAACAAGGATTTTCAAAGTTTTGACTTCAAAACACCAAAAATTGAAATGTTCACCAAATCAATTCAAACCAAAAGCAATTGAACATGAATATGTGTTAGGAATTCATACCTAACATTAATGATAGAAATAGACATAGATGTGAGATAAAAATCTCACCTTTTAACCCAAAAACAATGAATGAGAAGCTTGAAGACAAGGGAAGATCAACCACACTTCAATCTCAACACAAGAAGCTTGAATCTAAGCTTAAAAGAGAAACACTTCCCAAATTAGGTTTAGGAATTTTCTGAAATCAAAGAGAGAATGAGTGGGAGAAGAAGGAGATGATGCTTACCAATGCTTCTCTTTGAATTTGGAGCTAGAACTTGATTTGCAAATGGAAACTAGGGCTTAGGATTTTTAATTCTCTTTCTCTTCCCCCATTATTCTCTTTAGAACTGAAAAGATAAGGAAGAGGGGATGAATAAAGAGAGGTGGTTCAGTTTTGGGTATTAAGTTGGCTAGTGGGTTGAACCCAAACCCAAAGTGAAAAAGGTCAAATTTTTAGCTAGCTCCAAACATATCAATGTTTATACTCAAAAAGGTTGCAAACGGCATTTTGAACTCAATGGAAGGGGTCCCGAGTCCCAATTCGACTGTTTGCAAAAAGTAACTTTTCGGACTAAAATCCGACTAACGATACCATATTTAAATAAAACATTTAAATAGATAATTGTAAAATATGCGGGTTGTTACAGACTCCCCTCCTTAAATAAATTGCGTCCTCGCAATCATAAGAAATATTTGAACAAAAAGTAACAACCATAAAAGCATATCAACACAAAAGAAGAAATTTGAAATAAGAAGTTCACCTCAAAGAGCTCAAGAGAGTAAGTCCGGATGTGTTCGCTCGATGAATTCTCTAGATTCCCAAGAGCAATCCTTAAGATTTGAGGACCATTAAACTTTCACAAGCGGGACATCTTTATTTCGAAGGCGTTTAACCTCCGAAGCAATTACACGAATAGGATGTTGCTCATATGTTAAATTAGGCGAAACTTTAATTTCTTCAACAACACCGGGCTCGAGAATAGAATGGAATCTCGAAGGCATTTCCGTAATTAAGAAACGTGAAACACGTCATGAATAGCAGAAAATCGAGCTGGTAATAAGAGGCGATAAGCCACAGAACCAATACGTTCGGTGATGGGAAATGGGCCTATATATCGAGGTGCTAATTTTCCCGATCGACTAAAACGCACAACACCCTTCATAGGTGAAACACGAAAAAACACAAAATCTCCCACAGAAAATTCTAATTTCCTTCTTCGGTTATCGGCATAGGATTTTTGCTTACTTTGAGCTTCTTTCATCCTATGACGAATAAGGTCAATCTTTTCTGTGGCATCCCGGATAAAATCTGGACCTAAAACTAGTTTCTCACCGGCTTCAAGCCAACACGAAGGAGATCGGCATGGCCTTCCGTATAGTGCCTCGAAAGGTGCCATACCAATACTAGATTGGAAGCTATTATTATAGGAAAATTCAACAAGAGAAATATGATCTTCCCAACTTCCACCAAAGTCAAGAAAACAAGCACGAAGAAGATCTTCAAGAGTTTGATTCACATGCTCGGTTTGTCCATCGGACTGCGGATGATAAGCGGTGCTAAAATTAAGCTTCGTTCCCAAAGCTCTTTGAAGACTCTTCCAAAATCCACTAGTAAACAATGGATCACGATCACTAACAATAGAATTAGGGACTCCATGCAATTTAACAATTTCTTTAATAAAGAGTTTGGCCAAAAGAGGAACGGTCCGATTAGACCGAACGGGATTAAAATGAGCGGATTTAGTAAGTCTATCAACAATCACCCATAAGCTATCATGACCCGAACGAGAACGGGGAAGGCCGTCAATAAAATCCATGGAAATATGATCCCACTTCCACATTGGGATGTCTAAAGGTTGCAATAACCCAACGGGCCTTTAATGCTCGGCCTTAATGAGTTGGCAAGTCATGCAACGCTTAACGAAGTTAGCGATATCAAATTTCATTCCCTCCCAATAATAAAGTCGCTTCATATCCGCATACATTTTGCTACTACCGGGATGAATGGTGAATTTAGAACGATGAGAATCTTCTAATATATCTTTATGAAGATCACTAATATTTGGTATGACAAGTCTACCAAATTTTTGAATACCGCCACGAGAATCAATATCAAAGTCTTTCATACCTTCAATATCAATTTTATCCCTCAAATTTTGGCCAAGAAGAACCAATTCGGGATATAGTTTTTGAACTTCAAGAATGCGGTCCAAAAGAGATGGGTGAGCCTCAAGGCTACATAAAACAAGAGATGAACATAAATCGGATACACGATCTCAAATCTCACAAGTAGACAAAGTCTCGAGATCGTTCCATTCGGATATCATCATAGAAACAACCGCTTGTTGCTTTCGGCTAAGGGCGTCGGCAACACGATTTCCCTTCCCGGGAGTATAAAGAATATCAAGATCATATGATGCAAGGAACTCGAGCAACCGTTGTTGACGCAAATTAAGTTCCCTTTGAGAAAATAAATACTTTAAAGATTTATGATCGGTGTAAAGAATAAATTTTTCTCCTAAAAGATAATGACGCCAAATTCGAAGAGCGAAAACAATAGCCGCGAGCTCTAAATCATGAGTGGCATATCTAGTCTCGGCTGGCTTCAATTGCCTAGAAGCATAAGCAATAACACGTTCTATTTGCATAAGAACGGCACCCAAACCAACGCGACTAGCATCGGTATACACAACAAAATCTTGGTTTCCTTCAGGAATCACAAGAATAGGAGCATCGGAAAGGAGTTCCTTTAATTTCTGAAAAGAAGATTCACATTTGTCGGACCATATGTATTTAACTCCTTTCTTTGTCAAACTAGTAAGAGGCACGGAAATTTTAGAAAAGTCTTTTATGAAATGACGGTAATAGCCCGCCAATCCGAGAAAGCTACGGATTTCCGTCACACTCTCCGGTCTCTTCCAATTTTGAATCGCTTCAATCTTCGAAGGATCCACGGAAATTCTGGATTCGGAAATAATGTGACCAAGAAACTTCACACGAGATTGCCAAAAGTGGCATTTAGAAAAAATTTCTTTTAATTGATTACTCCTAAGAGTTTCCAACACAATCCGAAGATGCTTTTCATGTTCTTCCTCGGTTTTTGAATACACAAGAATATCATCAATAAAGATGAGAACAAATCGATCGAGGAAATCTTTGAAAACTCGATTCATGAGGTCAACAAAATAAGCTGGAGCATTCGTCAAACCAAATGGCATAACAAGCCATTCATACGATCCATAACGAGTACGGAATGATGTCAAAGGAATACTATCCTCTGCAATACAAAGCTGATGAAAACCAGTTGCTAAGTCCAATTGTGAAAAGACTCTAGCACCACTAAGTTGGTCAAATAGATCATCAATCCGAGGCAATGGATATTTATTCTTGATAGTGAGATCATTAAGCTTGCGGTAGTCAACGCAGAGCCTAAGTGTACCATCGAATTTCTTCACAAAAATAGCCGAAGCTCCCCAAGGCGAGGAACTAGAGCGAATAAATTGCTTCGTCTCCAATTCGGATAATTGTTTGCACATCTCCTCATTTTCCTTATTGGACATGCGATAAGGAGGACGAGTGATAAGTTGAGCTCCAGGGACAAGATTAATTCTGAACTCAATTGCTCGCTTAGGTGGCAATCCTAGAACGGGCTCAAATATGTCGGAAAATTCACGAACAACGTGAATAAGAGAAATGACATCTTCCTCATCATCATTATCGTCATCATGAGGGTTTAGAGAATATAATGATGCTGCCAAAGTAGAATACGAATCTTTAAGAACAATAGAAACCTGCTTAACAGATTGAGGATGTCGAAGATAAATAGTCCGCTCATGACATAGGATATGAGCTTCATAACGGTTAAGCCAATCCATTCCCAAAATCATCCCAAAGCCTAAGTAACGCATGACATGAAAATCGGCTAGGAAAGAAAAATCACATAAAACAATCTCGACATCTTTACAAAGTAGACTGAGTGTTGCGGATCCACCAACTGGATTCGCAATTCTCAAAGAAGTCATCAAACACATAACATCCAAAGAAAAAGTATCAACAAGTTCCTTTGAAATAAAAGAATGGGACGCACCCGTATCAAAAAGAACTTGAATAGGATGATCACGAAACACAATAATACCATCAAGGATAGAATGAGAAATTCCTTGACCACGAGAAGTGTTGCAAGGAGCTTTCGCCACATTAAGTTTTCCCTCCTTCTTGTCTTGAAGTCTGGGACACACAGATATATAATGGTCCGGGCTTTTGCAATAGCAACAAACACGGGGCTTTGAACACTTATTCGCATAATGGTCCTTAGAACCACAGTTGTAGCATTGCCCACCACTAGAGGTAGAAGTCTTAGTTGCCAGAGATGCTTGTTTCCCTTTCTTATTGTTGGGATAAGGACCTTTGAACTTATTACGCCTTTTCTTGTTGGTGAAGTTCGGTTTAGCACTCCCAATCTCAACATCACTTGCTCTATCTGCCTCTTCAAGTCGAAGATCTATGTCAATGAGTTGATCAAAAGAGACTTCTAAATTTAGAAGTAATGGCTTCTTGAGATTTTTGTTCAAGCCATAGACAAATCTTTGGTTCTTCTTCAATGGGGTGTTGATGTACTCAACCCCATATTTAGAAAGTGACTCGAAAGAAGCGACGTAATCTGCCATGGAGGATTCACCTTGAACAAGGTCTATGAAACGACGGGCCAAAGTCACCTTCTCAGCTTCTGGCACAAACTTTAACTCGAATCGTTCCCGGAATTGCTCCCAAGTAAGATCCGTTTCATTAATTTCGCAAATCAGAAGCTCGTACCAGTCTAATGCTCTTTCTTGGAGCATACTAGAGGCCACCTGAACTCGGTGAAGATAAATAAGATTCATGCGAGAAAAGATGCGGTCGCATGTTCTTAGCTAAGCCTGGACTTCAATAATGGTTTCACAACCTTTGAATGGCTTTCCACCCAAGTTGGTATAATCGTTGCACAAGCGTGCAAATCCAAGGTTAGGGTGAATAGGCTCCGGAATAGAACCGGCTGCTTGAGCATTCTTTACAAGATCAAGAAGCTGCTGGGCAGACATAAAAACTCCATCCTGGGGAGTAGCACTAGATTGACCGGCGCTGGGGCGGCCTGGTCTAACCATTTCCCTTCTTTAAGAAAGAAAGAAAGAAAAAGAAAAGGTTACTCTTAAAACAAATATCAAGCAAACTTGATCGATAAAACAAGGAATCATAAAAGAAAATAGGATAAAACAGGTCCAATTGACTCGAATAAAATCCTAAGGCACGACTCCTAAGAAGGACTTAGGACAATGATCCTTGTTAGATTATTCTATATAGTTCTGAAGTTTCGCTCTGATACCAAGTTGTGACGCCCCACCTCTATACACACGCTAGCCAAGGACACTACGGGGTAATGCCGTCAACTAGTGCGGAGAATAAGGCTGTTGAGGAGCGACCATCTGTGTAATTGCTTTGTGCGAGCACCGATATGTCAGAAAATATATCTTACATCTCATCTCAAAAGGAAATCCGACATACCGATACAAACTCAAAGCTACAACACAGTGGCTATATATATCTTCGGAAACAAATATAGAAATAAACATAACACAAATCAGTCATAGACAATTCATATCACAAAGGCGGAAATAGATATGAATATAACACATGAAAGTGTACATCAGAGTAATGGTCAAATAAGATCCACAATATCACAAAAGAATAGATACAGGTGCTACACAAAAGAATATATACATTAAGGAGTTTTTATCTCTAATGTATAACCACAAAACTACAAATTTAATGTAGTTAGCCAAAAGTCAGATAATACTCCCAGATGAGAGGTCAAGTTGAAGCACCTGTAGCATCTCGGTCTGACCCGAGTATTATTTAAAAAGAAAATAATAAACGGATCAGTCTAACTATAAATATCAGATTAAAATGAGATAGAACATGAGATATGACAAAAGACGTATGATAACATTAATGCCCCACTATAACTAGTATGCATGTAAAACACCAAAATCATACAATACCTCAATAATCTCAAACACAGAAAAGAACGTCATATTCTTTAGTTTATTCACCAAACACAAAAATATTGATTATAATATCAATGCCAATCACAAAAGTTAACGACACACAAATTCACCAATACACAAATATTGATAGAGCTTATCGATGTAAATCACGAAAATTGGTGAAACACAAGTTCTAGAAATCATCAACCAGAAATCCAGAAATCACAATAAAAAGAAGGGGGGAGGCCTATCACAAAACGAGAGCATGAAAACTCTCAACACGTGTATCACAAAACGGAACGCTATTCCATGGTTGCTAACATTTAATTTTGAGCCGAAGCTCCACTAAAACGGTCCGAAGACCTTTGAGCCGAAACTCCACTAAATCGGTCCGAAGACCATGGGTCGCTACCCCACAAATTTGAGTCGAAGCTCCACAAGACGAGGTACAGTCCCCCACGTGGACAAAGAGACATCGCACATCGCTAGTCTAATTCACAAAAATGATCATCATCGATCATCAAGAAGTGTCAATTACACTAAGCTAGTAAATATATGAGTTTAGCTTCATGTCCCATAACCACTAGCTTAACTTAAATATTTACGAACAGATTGTAGATTTTCACTCAAAAATTGTCACAAGAGATTTTCAATCGAACAAGTCCATAAATTAACCGGTGAAGTAAACGCAAGCGTTTCATACCACTTGTTTTGCTAAGCCGTTTAATTAGATTTTCTCATACGAATGAGGTAAAGGTTTGTATATACTAATAGATTAGAAAATGGTTTTATAAACGAACTTTGTATTAAAAATAGAGTTGAAATCATTTTAGTAAAAGAGTTTGAATATTTACTACTAGTATAAAAACCTTTATATTTTTAAAGTGACAAATCACAAAAACGATTGTAGAAACAATAAATGATAAAAATTCACATACGAAGACGTGAATCAAATCCAAAGAAATCGATACCAAATCCATCGAAATAGATATTCTCAAAAATCCCAAAAAAGAAGTCATCAACGTCAATAATATATAACAACAAATGGGAATCAACACGAATCGATAAAATTTGGAAATCAAGCAAAACAGGCAAAAATAGACATAATAGGCAAAATAGGAGCAGGTCGGTCGACTGACTCACTGAGTTCGGTCGACCGAACTCAGACCTGGAAAAATCCGCGGGATGCTGGTCAGTCGACCGGACTCAGTATGCCAGTCGACTGGACCAGAGCCAGAGAAGTGTTCTGGTAGCAGGTCGGTCAGCTGGACCAGAGTTCCGGTCGACCGGAACCTGTTTCCAGCACTTCCAAGCCTATCTAAGTGAAGAGCAAACTCTTCTAAATTGCAACCGGACGAGCAATGGCGCTAAGGGTTTATGCCAATCGGCAACCCAGCCCTATAGGCTCTTCGATATGCCACCAAAAACATGTTCACGAATCAAAACAAGGATTTTCAAAGTTTTGACTTCAAAACACCAAAAATTGAAATGTTCACCAAATCAATTCAAACCAAAAGCAATTGAACATGAATATGTGTTAGGAATTCATACCTAACATTAATGATAGAAATAGACATAGATGTGAGATAAAAATCTCACCTTTTAACCCAAAAACAATGAATGAGAAGCTTGAAGACAAGGGAAGATCAACCACACTTCAATCTCAACACAAGAAGCTTGAATCTAAGCTTAAAAGAGAAACACTTCCCAAATTAGGTTTAGGAATTTTCTGAAATCAAAGAGAGAATGAGTTGGAGAAGAAGGAGATGATGCTTACCAATGCTTCTCTTTGAATTTGGAGCTAGAACTTGATTTGCAAATGGAAACTAGGGCTTAGGATTTTTAATTCTCTTTCTCTTCCCCCATTATTCTCTTTAGAACTGAAAAGATAAGGAAGAGGGGATGAATAAAGTGAGGTGGTTCAGTTTTGGGTATTAAGTTGGCTAGTGGGCTGAACCCAAACCCAAACCCAAAGTGAAAAAGGTCAAATTTTTAGCTAGCTCCAAACATATCAATGTTTATACTCAGAAAGGTTGCAAACGACATTTTGAACTCAATGGAAGGGGTCCCGAGTCCCAATTCGACTCTTTGCAAAAAGTAACTTTTCGGACTAAAATCCGACTAACGATACCATATTTAAATAAAATATTTAAATAGATAATTGTAAAATATGCGGGTTGTTACATTATCCATTTTTGATATTCCTATTAGAGTATTGTTCAATACCGGTGCATCTCACAGTTTTATTTTGGTCGATCTAGTTGATGAACTTAATCTTAAACCCATCCTTCTAAATAATTTTCTTTGTGTGTCGAATCCAATTGGGGGGCCGACAAATCTTGACACTATGTGTCTAGGTGTGCCTATTTCATGTCGAAACCAACTCTTTCTTTTTGACTTGTTTGTTCTTGGGTTCATGGGTTATGGGGTGTTGTTAGGAATGGATTAGTTATGTAAGTTTAGAGCGATTGTAGATTGTAATAAAAGGATTATCAGAGTCAATGATTTTGGAGACGTTGGTGCAGATATAAATTATGGCAGGCTAAATTAATTAATGAGTAGTTTTCTCTATTCCCTTGAAGTGGCTAAAGAGGAGATAAAAGATATACCAATTGTTCGGGATCTCAAGAATATTTTTGATGAAGTGCAGGATTTACCTCTTCATAGTTAAGTGGAATTCTATATTGATTTAATTTTAGGAACCAGACTGATTGTACAACCTCCTCGAAGGTTGGCCTTGAAAGAGAGAAGGGAATTGGAGAAACATGTGTTTGACTTATTGTAGAAGGGTATGATCTGGCATAGCATATCAAGTTGGGGATCGCCAGCAGTTTTCGTTACAAAGGCGGACAGTTCTCTTAGGTTATGTGTAGAATACTGAGAGTTAAATAAGAGAACTATCAAGAATAAGTATCCTTTACCTAGGATCGATGATATGTTTGACTAGATCTACGGCACTCGGGTATTTTCTCTACGGGATCTTACCACTGGTTTTCACCAATTAAGTGTAGCAGAGGATAGTGTACCTTTAACGGCACTTTATATCCCTGATAGTTTTTACAAGTGGTTAGTCATGCCATTCGGAATGACTAACGCACCCGCTTATTTCGTGGACTTAATGAATCGATTTTTCCAAGATTTTCTTAATAAGTTTGTTCTCGTCTTCATTGATGATATTCTTGTTTATTCTAAGACGGAGGAAGAGCACAAGTATCATCTCCAATTCATTCTAAATACTTTAAGAAGACATGTGTTGAAAGAAAATTTTTCTAAGTGCCATTTCTGGAAAACCAAAGTTAGATTTCTAGGGCACGTAGTTTCGAGTGAAGGCAAATCAATGGACCCAGCTAAAGTAGTTGAAGTTCAAAACTGGAAGAAGCCCAAAAATGTGATAGAGGTCAGAAGATTCCTCAGATTGGCTGGTTTTTATAAAATATTCATCAAAGATTTATCGAAGATTGCTTCTCATCTAACAAAATTGACAAAGAAAGATGCTAAGTTTGTGTGGACACCTAATGCGATCAAGCATTCAATGAATTGAAGGAGAAATTAACCAGTGCTCCTATTTTAACTATTCCAAATGGGAGCAAAGGGTTAACTATATACACGGATGCTTGCGGAACCGGATTGGTAGCAGTTCTGATGCAACATGGAAAAGTTATTTCACATGCAAGTCGATGGCTAAAACCACATGAGAAGAATTATGCTACGCACGATTTAGAGCTCTTGGTAGTTTTCTTCGCATTAAAGATCTGGAGGCATTATCATTTAGGTGAAAAGTTCGAGTTATATATGGATCACAAATCTTTAAAGTATCTCTTTACTCAAAAGGACTTGAACTTAAGGCCACAACGTTGGCTAGAGTTTCTAGCGGCTTATGATCTTGAGATTTTGTATACACCGGAGAAAGCTAATGTTGTAGCTAATGCACTAAGCAGGAATTATGCAGTTTTGGCTAATATAGAGTTTCAACCGACTCTTATCTGAAGCATTGAGAATAATCAATAGAGGGACGTTCATCTTTCTCAGATAGCTAGAGCTTTTAGTGAAAAGGTTTCGATGGAGAAGTGGCCAGGATTCATGGTAGATGACCGTGATGTCTTAAGGATGAATGGTCGGTTGTATGTTCCGGATATGGATGGAATTAGACAGGAAGTTCTGACAGAGTCTCATCATTTTAAAATAACGACACATCGATGGGTCACTAAGATGTATCGGGACATGAAGCGTACTTTCTGGTGGGAAGGGATAAAAAGAGACGTTGCTATATTTATGAGTAGATGTGCTAACTGCCAGCACGTAAAGGGAAGTCACAGGAAGAAAGCCAAACTACTTCAGCCACTTGAGACTCCAAAGTGGAGCAGATTTTTATGGATTTCATCAATGGATTGCCAAGATCGAGGTAAGGTAATGAAGGAATTTGGGTTATTGTCGATAGGTTAACCAAGAGCGCTCACTTCGTACTAGTCAAGGTAACAAGGATGGCTGCTAGTTTGGCTCAATTATAGGTTAAAGAGACTGTTAGGCTTCATGGCATTCCATGTGGTATTGTGAGTGATCGAGATCCGATCTTCACAAGGCATGATACACTTGAGATAGAGCTGAATTTGAGCACATCTTTTCACCCTCAGACAGATGGGCATACCGAAAGGGTGAATCGTGTTATGGAGGATTTTCCTCAAGCTTTTATGCTAGACTTTGGAGGTTCATGGAAGGACCGTTTGCTATTGGTTGAGTTCGCTTATAATAACAATTTTCAGGCGAGTATTGGGTTGACGCCTTTTGAGGCATTATATGAAAGGCCTTGTAGGTCTCCATCTTGTTGGCTAGAACCAGGAGACCCCTTAGTACTTGGACTAGATATAATTTGTGATGCCATAAATAAGGTGGATTGGATTAGGAAGTAGTTAAAGATAGCTCAGAGTTGGCAGAAGAACTATGCAGATGTGAGGCATCGAGATTACAAGTTCGAAGTTGGGGACTCTGTATTCATCAAAGTTTTCCGATAAGAGGCGTGATTCGGTTCGGGAAAGGAGGAAAGCTAGCTCCTTGTTTTATTGGACCTTTTAAGATACTCAAGAGGATAGGAACTCTTGAATATAAAGTGGAGTTTCCAGCCAGGTGGTCAGGTATACACGATGTTTTCCATGTATCACATCTACATAAGTATGTACATGATCCTACTTAGACTATTCAACCATCTCAGTAGGAGGATGTAGAAGTTAAGCCTGACTTGTAAGACAACATATTCGAATTATCGATCGGGATAAGAAATGGTTAATGACTAAGGTTGTGGACTTGGTCAAAGTACAATGGAGTGAAGATCCCAAAGACTACACTTGGGAGACTGTAGAGAGTATGAGGGAAGCTTACCGTAAGTTGGTGTTAGGATAGTGTTTGTTTGTTTGTATGAATTATATATGCACTGTTTGTGATATATTACTTAGTGTGTATCTGTTGTATGGGTTTCATGATATATATTCCCTTTTTGAGTTATTTTGAGTTATCTTCTTAAGTGTTAATTTCGAAGACAAAATTCATTTAGGGGGGAGAGTGTAACGATATGGAATTTCCCTGCGTTAATTTGTGAATATTTAATAAATTTTAAATATTAAAAATAGTAAATTTTATAATCAAGGTTAAAACTCTTTTTAATGATAAATAATGATGGTTAAATAGTTTTTCAAATTTGTTTACAAAAATATTTAGTTTGAAGAAAAATCAAAAATGTGACTGGAATTCGTTTTTTGAATTTTCAACGTTTCGTGTTTCGTCGACTAAAAGTTGTCAAACACGTTGTAAACTCTAGAGTATAAATACTCACATACGTTTATAAATAATTTAGGGTTATGTATTATAATAGTATATATATACTCTTAGGATAATATAATTAACGGATGTATTATATATGTAAAGAAAACATGAAAAAGTAAAGTGAAATATTTGTAGACACTAAGTACGCTCAGGGACCAAATCATGTTGGCTCATGTTTATGAAGGGGGGGTCATGTAGGAGTATGAGTACATGGGGGAAGAGATGGCATGTTGACATGGTAGGCATGGAATGGAGGTTATATCCTTTAAGGCTAGTTTGGTAATTTAATTTATCCCTTAGTATATAACTAAATTTCCTAATTTTTTTTCTTATTTTCTCATTTCTATTTTCATTTTCAAACCTCCATTCAAGTTCTCATGAACACTTTAATTGCATTTAAGAGTTCTTAAGTTCAAAAATCCATTCTCCTTTTCATTTCTTCCTTAAGCAAAATCCGTAAAACATCTTCATTTCTTCTCTAAATCACTTAATCACTCAAAACAAGTACACACACGCTCCCTTAGTCATCTAGGCCGAGCACTAACCCTCCTAGGTTGAACCACTTTGGCATTTTAAAGCATCCAAAAATCCATTTTTCCAAGTTAGAAGCAAAGATCTTGGTCATGTTTAAGTTTGTGTGGAAGGTAGAGTTGAATTTGCACACTTTTTGTGAGTAAAATTCATTTTTTTAAACTAAAATTTTGAACTTTATTTCCTTCATATTGTAGTCACTATTTTGTTGCTTAGTTTGTAATTTTTGGATATAAAGTTTGTAACTAGGTTTATGCTTTAAAAGATGACACCATTGTTGTTAGTAGACCCTTAGAATTAGTTGTAAAGTTCGAAGTAAAGTTTTCATAAGTGATGCCTTCTTATGTTCATGCATATTGTTTACTTTATATATATGCCGTGTTTATGTTATGTGAAGTGATGTTGGGATGAAAATCAATATGACATAAAAGTAGTTCTCGAAGTGTCTATATAGCGACTATTACTATATCAGCACTTTTGGAAATTACCATCTCTTCGAAACCTTTTGGTTTATTCTCGTACTTGGGTTTTGTTTACAAAGTTAGTTAAGTTTTTAAATAATGATGGATTTAAAATTAATTAACTAATTAATAATGATTTTTAACTTTAATTAACCATTTTAATTAATGAGGATTAAGGTTAATTAATTATCTTAATAATGAGGAGTTTAAAATTAATTAATTACTTTGCTAATAATACTTAAATTAATTAATCATTTTATCAAATGATGATTAAGGTTAATTAATCATTTAATGATGACGGATTAAAGTTAATTAATTATTTTAATTAATGGTGTTTTAAAATTAATTAACCCTTTTTAATTAATGACTTTTAGAGTTAATTAATTATTTTAAATCTAATTAATCGCTTTCTTCAATGAAGTCTTAAATTAATTAATCATTTTTAATTAATGATATTTAATTTTCTATTTTAACTCATTTATTTAATGATGTTTAAACTTAATTAACCAATTTAATTAATGATGTTTAAATTTAATTTATTTATGTTTTAAAAAGTGATAACCTTTTTAATTAAAGGTATTTGAATTTAACTAAATCGAGTTAATTAATGAAGTTTAAAGATAATCAATCATTCTTATTAATGATAGTTAAAGCTAATTAACCAATTTAATAAGGATGTTTTTAGTTATTAAACCTTTTTAATAATGGTGTTTTAAAGTTAATAAAACATTTTTACAAAGATGTTTAATGTTAATACTTATGAAGTGAAACCCAAGCACGAATTCGGTTTTAAAAGTAAAAGTTCGATTCGGTTATGAAAAATAAGTTTCCGTAAACGATATTGCTTATATGGAAAGAATTTTGTCATACTCTTGACACTAAACGTAGAGGTTTGGAAACTAGTCACTATCTCGAAAGTTTGTCGTCAAGGCAATGCCTAGAGGTAACACTACCTTCACTTGCCCGACTTTATTTTTAACCAAAACATAGTACAAGTTTGAAATTGACGAGTAATCGTATGAATATGAGGTTTACAGTCCACATACGATCATTTTGTTATCTTCGATAGCCGATTTGTTGACTATCGATTACCTCAGCCTTCTTTGTATTTCGTCACTCTAAGATGATGTGTCGCTCACTTGAGTTTTGTTATCCTTTATCGGAAACGACTAAACCCGAAGAGCAAATTAGGGTGAGCTATGTGAGGTTGCTCCCATTTGGGTATTATCACATCTACTCTAGATTTTGTTCGGATATTTATGGACCCAGATGTGAAATACTCGGATTCTCGGTAATAGTTGGCGAGGTCCGTCTTGGAGGTTTTCGAGAGCCATCGGAGTTCTTAAGTATATATTCTAGAGGTATACTTTCGGTAAAGAGGGTGCACCCTAGTCGTTGTTGGAAAAAAACTCCTTTCCTTGTTTGATTCGAACCTTCAAATTTGTTTTGTAACAACCCGCAAATTTTGAAATATTTTAAATGAAAATTTATTTGAAACTTTGAATTTAACTATTTTAAATTTCATAAACTTGGAAAATTTAAAGTAAAATTTTGAGTTTTGATGTGAAATGTTTTCCAAATTTAATAAAATAAAGTTTTTTCTTAAAATACAAATTTTGGTCAACTTTGGTCAAAGTTTGACTTTTTGTGAAAATTTTAAAAATTTGAATTTTTTACTTTTACTTTTTTTATGAGATGAATTTAATTTTTACATTTCCCCAGTTTTTCGTTTTGTTAAATTTTGATGTTTACTTCTCAAATTTTGCAACTTTTGGCGTAATACACGCAGTTATTTTCCCTACAACTTCTATTTTATTTTTATTGTGATTTGTTTGGGCTTAGACCATTTGGGTTAGAAAACCTTTAGTTAGATGAGTAGCCTATATATAATCTCTTAGGGTTTTGGCAAGACTCCACATCCATTCATTTGTGCCTCCACAGAAAAATGTAAGTCTTCTTCTCCTTCTTCTTCCTCCTCTTTCCAAAACCCTAGATCTTCTTCTCCACCACTCCTCTTCTTCCAAAATTTTCCACCACCTTCACCACCTCCTCTCACCTTCTTCTCTTCTCTCCTATTCTCCACCTCTTCCCAAAACCCTAGACCTTCCTCTTCCAAACCCTAGTCGTGACCTCTTCCCTACCCTAAACCGACCACCATCACCAAATAGCATCCCCATAGCCGAGCACAACCTTTTGCCTCCCCTCCCTTTTGCCTTCCTAGCCGTGAGCCTTGCCCTAGAGATGATGGCCGAACCCAAAAAAACCCCTAGCCTAACCCTAAACCTAGCTATGGCCGAACCTATCTACACCAAAACCTAGCTATGGCCGAACCCACCTAGCCTAGACCAAACCAAAACCACCTCTAGACCAAGCCTATGCAAACCCTAGACAAGCCCTCTTATGTATTTTGCAAATATATATTTTTCTATTTTATTTTTCGATGTAAAATTATTTGTTAACGTATGGAATTTATTTTTATTTTTCAAGCGTCGAATTTGGATTCTCCTCTCACTCAAACTGGTCCATAGTTTGTTGATTTTTGTGTTGCGCTTTGAATCACTTTTCCAACCAAAGAAAGGTGAGAAATCACACTTGATATACATACTTATTTATTTGATGAATTGATGACAATTGAACCGTATGGATATGTATATGCAAGTTTGACATTTCACCTATGATTTTATCATATTACTTCATATGTTATATCATGTTATTTCATATGTTTATATCATATTACTTCATATGTTATACCATGTTATTTCATATGTTTATATCATATTACTTCATATGTTATACCATGTCATTTCATATGTTTATATTTTGTCATTCATATGATTTTATTTTGTTATTTCATATCATATTATGTCTGTTTGATCATATGTCATGATATGTTTAATATTTTTTATGTTTATTTCATATTTTGAAATCACACTGCAAGTTCCTTCACTATGGGTTGAAATGATACATACCCGAACGATCTTTAGAGTAAGAAAAAATTGTTATGGGCTGAAATGATAAGCTTGAGCAATTTTATTTGACTTGGCATTGCGGGTTTGAAATGATATAAAACCCAGAAAATTAATAAATTGTGGATTGAAATGATATATGTCCGTATTTACTTGACCCTGGGGTAGAGAATTTTATACAGACTCCATGGTTGATTTAAAATGATTTTTCTAAAAATTATTATGTATTTTGGATTTTTATATATGAATCTCAACTAAAATTTATTGTGATAATTTCTATGAATTTGTTTACATGTGTCAAACTTTTATAAGAAATAAATAGTTGGAAATGTAAATTTTGGAATCTAATTTATAGTATGAAGGTTAATTGAAAATTTATAAGCCAATTTGACTTAATAATAGTATTTTATTCTAACCTATAAATTGTAAGTTTTAATTCATGTAATAGTGATTAAAATAAATGTTTTGTGAAAAGAAATGTAAGTTTTAACAAATGAAAATGGTATGATTTGAGAAATAAAAATGATAAATGTCATTTACTGAAAAGAAATAAAAAGGTAAGTAAAATTACTTTTAACTTGGTATAAAGATTTATGCTTTAAAATTTGATGTTTTAGTGACAAAGTTATTAAATCAAAGGCGTGATTTCTTTAAATGACTAAATAGCTTAAATTTGAGTAATATAATAGGAAGAATAGAATGACGTTGATAAAAACTGTAAATATATATATACTATTTGATTTTATAGACTATTGTAGCAGGAAGTATTACAGTAACAATTCAAAACTGTTGCAATTTCTTACGGTAGCAATTCAAAACTGCTGTAGTTTCTTACTGTAACAATTCTGCACTGCTGCGGATTCTTACAATAACACTTCTTTACTGCTGCGAATTCTTACCGTAACAGTCCTGCACTGCTGCGAATCCTTACAGTAGCACTTATGTACTGCTGCGTTTTCTTAAAGGTGACATTTTATGAATGCTACCATTTTCTTAAAGGTTACATGTATGGTTCTAAAGGTAACATTCTTAAAGTGCTATGATCTCTAAACTTTTATGTTTAAAAAGGGTTATAATTAAATGAATTTGGAAGTATTACTACTTTGGGAAAATGAATATTATTTTAAAAGAATAATGATATGGAATTTATATGGTTTAAAAGGAATATGTTTGATATGAAATATAAACCATTTGAAATTTATATAACTATGGGTTATAATAACGATTGGTTGTTAAAGAGACCGAGATCGGATATGGGCATACTCTCTGTCGATACTGAAAACCACTTTAACAATTATGTACGCGGTGGAGATTCCAGAATAAAGTACGATGGTGGCGACGATCCTAAAGGTATATTTACATGGACCTAACTCCCGTGAGTTAGCATAAGGTGGCTAAAACAAGAGCGATTCTCGAGCCAAGGAGGTAGCTCCTCTAATCGGACCCACTTCATCGTTAGCCATTATATTACTTTGTGATTGATTTGGTGCGCACCTTTGATTCGAGAGTGTGGTTTGAGTTGGGCGGTAGTTGCGGCTATGCATTACCAACAGCCCGAATGCTTAATTGGTATATCTACCCTGGCATTGCCTAGTCGTGCCGTGTCACCTACCCTAGCGCGCCTTCTACGAGTTTGTTTTGTACCATACCTATGGAGTGCCCTCTGACGACGCCCGGTACGGGGGAGATTACGGTACTGTATAGACTATGAGAATATATTAAATATGTTAAGAGGATATGGGTAACTTCTTAACGCTATTTTAATAGTTTACTTTACTTTAGACATTATTATAATAGCGTATATTACTACATAGTAGATAGTTTAACGGATCCTTAAAGGATGGGCGATCCCAAGCATCCTTTAAGTTACTGATGCATTCCATTACAGTTCACTTGAGTTGATTTACATTTTATAAGTATGTATGTCCTGACTCGAGTGTTTTGTGTTTTGCTTCACGCTCGGGTTAGCCTGAGTTCCACAGCTTTGGTTTCATCCTCTTTCGAAGCTAGAGATCCGCTGAAGATTCAGTCGTCTACTTGATATTTTATTCCAGTTATTTCCATGCCACTTTTGCTTTTGTAGTAGCAACTTATGTATCTAACTTTACAAGTTTATTTGTTTCCAGACTTGGTATTATGTATTGGTTTTGAGACTTTGTATCTAGGAGCTTCATGAACTCCTATGTTTATTTATCCCGCTGAGAAATTATGATATTATGTGTTTGTGATTCTGTGATTGATTTTATTTTCCCCAAATTTTATTAACAATCTGTTGTTTTGAATTATTCAAGTCTGACATGTGTGGTTTATGGTCGATTTGAATGGTCCAAAATGGAGGGATGTTACAGTTGGTATCAGAGCTTTGGTTTTAGGCAAACCTTAGCCTACGGGGCAAAAACTCATTAGAGATGTGGTAGAAATACCCTAGAATGAGTAAAATCAATCTTAGAATCATTCTTTGCGAGAGAACGTATTTTCAAGTATAAAATGGTTTTTAAATGATTTTCAAATGATTTTTCAAGGATTATTTTGGATATAAAATTTTCTTATTTCAAAAAAAAAATTCAAATTCCTTTTCTTAGAGTTCTTCCTTTCGAATCCACCTTGTTTTATAGAATTCTTTGATTAGGATTTCCAGTCTAGTTGGATCTTTTCTTCTATCTTTTCCTTTATCTTTGTCCTAAAATTCATTCTTGAATTTCCAGGATGAATCGTAGGAATGCCAGAGGTCGTGGTGTTGCCCCTGTTCCAGCACCAGTTGCACCGATTAGGTTTACTACTCTCTGTAAGGGGTTCACCCAATTAGGTGGTACTAAGTTTCTGGGATCAGAGACCATCATTGAGGCTCGGTAGTGGCTGAGAGGTTTGGAAAGGATTTTTACTAGTTTGGAGATCACTGACGCTCAGAAGCGCCAGTTAGCAGCATGGCAGTTGAAGGAGGCAGTACTAGATTGGTGGGAATCTGTTATAGCCAACACTGTTGAGGCAGATATTTCTTGGGATCAATTTAGGTATTGTCTTAAGTCAGTCCTTTTTGAATTTAGTTAGGTTATCCATGTGGAATCTTTCTTAAGTTTGGATATTTTGTTTAGGGAGGCTTTTGTGACGAAGTGGATGCCAGAGGCTGGGAAGTCTCAGCTATACAGGGAGTTTATGGACCTTAAGCAGGGGGATATGTCATTTGCTGAGTATGAGAGGAAGTTTGATGAGCTTTCCAAGTTTGGTCCTAGTTTGATTGATACCCCTCTTAAGAAGAATGAGAAGTTTATAGCTGGAGCTCGCCCAGAGTTTTATGATCGACTGATTTCTCATGTGCACAGCCTATTTACGGCATTGATGGATATGGCCATTAGATATGAGAACCCCACTTCTAAGGAATCATTTGTTGCTCATGCACCTTCATCTCAGCCATCTTCTAGCAACTCTAAGAAGCGAAAGTCAAATTTCCAGCGTTAGAAGCAGAACTGGCTCAAGAATCCAGGTTTAGGATCTTCTTCTTCCCGGAAGCAGCCTATTGATCTTTCTTCCATCACTTGCTTTAGGTGTGATCGGAAAGGGCACTATTATAATAGTTGTCCTACTTTAGCCAGAGCTGTTGTTCCTCTAGCTCGGATGACTAGGCGTGATCTTTGCCATGTCTGTTTGGAGCCTGGCCACTTCAAGCAGGATTGTCCCTTGTATCAGAAGGGCAAGACATCTGGAGTCTTTGCCATGACTTCTTCCACTCATGCTCCGCCTACTCCACCTGCTCCTAGTGATACCCAATGTACTCTTCAAAGCACCTTTACCTTGTTCAAACTTCCTGTTCGCGTTTTATTTGACACTGGAGCTTCGCATAGTTTCATATCTGTGGATCTTTGTGATAAGTTTGAGCATATCCTTTCACCTAAGTTTGCATCCGAACCTTTATGTGTTACTAACCCTATTGGTGTCCCCGCAAACCTTAGTAGGATTTGTAACAATGTGAAACTCTACCATTCTGACCATCGCTTTTCTGGAAATTTCTATCTCCTTGGTTTCGATGCTTTTGATCTATTGCTTGGAGGAGATTGGCTGAAGACGCATGAAGTTGTTATCTCTTGTAAAACCCAAACTGTTTCTCTTATTGATGATTTTGGTAACCCTTTGATATTTCAGTGTCGCATGCCTCAGGAGTATGCAGGCAGTTTTATCTATTTTCTTGATTCTTCCCTTAGTGATCTTGATTCTACTCCTGTGGTCAAACTCTATCCCAATGTATTTGGTGAAGTCACTTCTTTACCTCCTAAACACAAAATCGAATTCTGTATTGATCTCATTCCTGGAGCTCAACCTGTAGTTCTTCCTCCCAGAAGAATGGCACCCCACAAGAAGGTTGAGTTGAGGAAGCAAATTGAAGACTTGTTCTCCAAAGGTTTGATCAGACCTAGTCATTCCGAATGGGGGCAGCGGTGCTTTTTGTCACTTAGTCTGATGGTTCTTTGAGGATGTGTGTTGATTATAGGGAGCTGAACAAGCATGGCATGAAAAACAGATATCCAATGCCTCGCATTAATGATATGTTTGATCATTTGTATGGTGCTACTGTATTCTCTTAGCTTGATCTTGCCACCGGTTTCCACCAGCTCAGAATTGTTGAGGAAAGCATTCCCAAAACTGCTTTCCATTCTGAGGATGGTTTCTTTGAATGCTTAGTTATGCCTTTTGGTTTGTCTAATGCCCCAACTTTCTTTGTCGACCTTATGAATCGTGTCTTCCGTGATGTTCTCAATAAGTTTGTTCTAGTTTTCATCGACGATATCCTTGATTTCTCTAAGATAGAGGAGGAGCATGAATCTCATTTGAGCTTTGTTCTGGGGACTCTCAGAAGTCATCAGTTGAAAGCCAAATTCTCGAAATGCCATTTCTGGAAAGATGAAGTCCGATTTCTTGGACATATTGTTTCTGGTGATGGAGTTTCTGTTGATCCAGTTAAGATCGCTGCGATCAATGTAAGTCTATCTTCTCTTCTTTCCTTTGTACATTAATTATTCTATCTCTTTATCGGTTCTTATTCTCCCTATTCTATTTTAGAATTAGGAAACTCTTAGGACTCCATCTGATATCCGTAGTTTTCTGGGCCTTACCGGTTATTATCGAAGATTCATTGAGAATTTTGCTCGGATTGCTGCATCTCTCACCGCTCTAACTCATAAGAATGCTAAGTTCAGATGGAATGATAAGTGTGAAGCTGCATTCAATGAGTTGAAGCACAAGCTT
Source organism: Allium fistulosum (assembly GCA_030737815.1). Lineage (NCBI taxonomy): Eukaryota > Viridiplantae > Streptophyta > Magnoliopsida > Asparagales > Amaryllidaceae > Allium > Allium fistulosum. The sequence goes on from CM060904.1 coordinate 1,111,310,637, forward strand.
ACTTCCGCACCAGTTCTTACCGTTCCAAATGGAAATGAGAGATTAATGGTATACACTGATGCCAGTCGTGAAGGTTTGGGAGCCGTTCTGATGCAGGATGGGAAGGTTATCGCTTATGCCAGTCGTCAGTTGAAGACTCATGAAGCCAATTATGCATCCCATGATTTGGAATTGCTTGCCGTAGTTTTTTCTTTGAAGCTTTGGATTCATCATCTATTGGGAACTAAGTTTGAGCTCTTTATGGATCATAAGTCTTTGAAATATATTTTCACCTAGAAGGACTTGAATCTGAGGCAAGTTAGGTGACTTGAGTTTCTAGCTTCTTATGACCTCGACGTCAACTATACCCCAGGGAAAGCTAATGTTGTAGCCGATGCTTTGAGTAGAAAGAAGGCGATGTCATGTCAGCTTGTTGTTTCTTCTCCTCTTATGGATCGTATTATTGCTAAGCAAGATCAGGATGAGATGCTTAGGCTTATTAAGGAAAATGTTCGTAGCAGGGTTAGTGGTAGTAGCCAAAATGGTAGTGGAGCTCAGATCGATGATAGAGGGATTTTGAGGATTAATAATCGGCTTTGTGTCCCGAATGTCGATGGATTGAGGCAAGAATTACTTCGGGAAAATCATTGGTCCAGACTTTCTATTCATCTAGGTGTGACGAAGATGTACCATGATATGAAGAAGCTGTATTGGTGGAGTGGTATGAAGCGTGATATCTCCCTTTTTGTTAGTAGATGTGCGACTTGTCAGCAGGTTAAGGCTGATCATCAGAAAACCGCTAGATTATTGCAACCTCTTGAAGTCCCCAATTTGAAATGGGAATAAGTTTCTATGGATTTTATTGATGGATTACCGAGGACTAGGAGAGGTAATGAAAGTATTTGGGTAGTTGTGGATAGATTGACCAAGTCAGCTCAATTCATTCCGGTTAGGTCCAGCCGTTTTGCTTCTAGTTTGGCTGAGATTTATATGAGAGAGATAGTTCATCTTTATGGTGTTCCTGTTAGTATTGTCTGTGATAGAGATCCCATCTTTACCAGTCGGTTTTGGAAAGCTTTTCAGGAATCTTTAGGTACTCGTCTGAATCTGAGCACTGCTTACCATCCGCAGACCGACGGTCAAACGGAAAGAGTGAATCAGATTCTGGAAGATCTTCTTCGTGCATGTGTCCTCGATTATGGAAGATCTTGGGAAGATCATCTCCTCTCGTTGAGTTCACTTGTAACAATAGTTATCAGGTATAGTCTCTAATATCTGTTTAAGGTTGTCTTAAACATTTATCTATCGTATTCCATCTTTTGAATTCAGGCTAGTATCGAAATGACTCCATTTGCTGCTCTTTATGGACGACCTTGCAAATCTCCATCTTGCTGGATTGAATCCGGTAATCGTTTGGTTCTTGGTCTGGATATGATTCTAGAGGCTTCTGAAAAGGTTGAGGAGATTAGGAGGAAGATGAGGATTGCGTAGGATAGACAGAAAAAGTATGCTGACCGGCGTAGGAGGAGTTTGGAGTTTTCGGTTGGTGATCAGGTTTTCCTTAAGGTCTCTCCATTAAGAAATGTGATTCGTTTTGGTCGGAGAGGGAAGCTCGCTCCGAGGTTTATTGGTCCTTTTCGCATCTTAGAGAGAGTTGGTTCCTTAGCTTATCGTTTGGAATTGCCTGCGAAACTTTCTGGAGTGCATAATGTGTTCCATGTCTCGCACCTTCATCGATATCTCCATGACCCATCCTTGATTATTCAGCCTTCTGCTCTTGAGAGTTTGGATATTGAGACAAACCTTACTCTTGAGAGGAAGCCACTTCGTATTATCGATAGAGGTACGAAGCAGCTTCGGAGAAAATCTGTCAACCTAGTAAAAGTGTAGTGGAGCACTGATGATTGGGATTGTACTTGGGAAATGGAAGAGAACATTCGTGCTTTAAATCCGGAATTGTTTATTCCAAGTACTATTTGCTGTCCTACCTTATCCTTCTTTATTTTCTGGTCTCGTTCCTTCTCGAGGACGAAAAGTTTTGAGTAAGAGAGAGTGTAATAACCCGCAAATTTTGAAATATTTTAAATGAAAATTTATTTGAAAATTTGAATTTAACTATTTTAAATTTGATAAACATGGAAATTTTAAAGTAAAATTTTGAGTTTTGATGTGAAATGTTTTCCAAATTTAATAAAATAAAGATTTTTCTAAAAATACAAATTCTGGTCAACTTTGGTCAAAGTTTGACTTTCTGTGAAAATTTTAAAATTTTGAATTTTTAACTTTTACTTTTTTTATGAAGATGAGTTTAATTTTTACATTTTCCCAGTTTTTCGTTTTGTTAAATTTTGATGTTTACTTCTCAAATTTTGCAACTTTTGGCGTATTACACGTAGTTATTTTCCCTACAACTTCTATTTTATTTTTATTGTGATTTGTTTGGGCTTAAACCATTTGGCTTAGAAAACCTTTAGTTAGATGAGTAGCCTATATATAATCTCCTAGGGTTTAGGCTAGCCTCCACATCCATTCATTTGTGCCTCCACAGAAAAATGTAAGTCTTCTTCTCCTTCTTCTTCCTCCTCTTTCCAAAACCCTAGATCTTCTTCTCCACCACTCCTCTTCTTCCAAACTTTGCCACCACCTCCTCTCACCTACTTCTCTTCTCTCCTATTCTCCACCTCTTCCCAAAACCCTAGACCTTCCTCTTCCAAACCCTAGCTGTGACCTCTTCCCTACCCAAACCCGACCACCATCACCAAATAGCATCCCCATAGCCGAGCACAACCTTTTGCCTCCCCTTCCTTTTGCCTTCCTAGCCGTGAGCCTTGCCCTAGAGATGATGGCCGAACCCAAAAAAAAAACCCTAGCCTAACCCTAAACCTAGCTATGGCTGAACCTATCTACACCAAAACCTAGCTATGGTCGAACCCACCTAATCCAAACCTAGCATAGACCAAACCAAAACCACCTCTAGACCAAACCTATGCAAAGCCTAAACAAGCCCGCTCATGTATTTTGCAAATATATATTGTTCTATTTTATTTTTCTATGTAAAATTATTTGTTTGCGTATGGAATTTATTTTTATTTTTCAAGCGTCGGATTTGGATTCTCCTCTCACTCAAACTAGTCCGTAGTTTGTTGATTTTTGTGTTGCGCTTTGAATCACTTTTCCAACCAAACAAAGGTGAGAAATCACCCTTGACATACATACTTATTTATTTGATGAATTGATGACAATTGAACCATATGGATATGTATATGAAAGTTTGACATTTAACATATGATTTTATCATATTACTTCATATGTTATATCATGTTATTTCATATGTTTATATCATATTACTTCATATGTTATATCATGTCATTTCATATGTTTATATTATGTCATTCATATGATTTTATTTTGTTATTTCATATCATATTATGTCCGTTTGATCATAATCATGATATGTTGAAATTTTTTATGTTTATTTCATATTCTGAAATCACACTGCAAGTTCCTTCACTATGGGTTGAAATGATACATACTCGAACGATCTTCAGAGTAAGGAAAAATTATTATGGGCTGAAATGATAGGCTTGAGAAATTTTATTTGACTTGGGATTGCGGGTTTGAAATGATATAAAACCAGAAAAATTAATAAATTGCGGATTGAAATGATATATGTCCGTATTTACATGACCCTAGGGTAGAGAATTTTACAGACTCCGTGGTTGATTTAAAATGATTTTTCTAAAAATTATTATGTATTTTGGATTTTTATATATGAATCTCAACTAAAATTTATTGTGATAATTTCTATGAATTTGTTTACATGTGTTAAAATTTTATAAGAAATAAATAGTTGGAAATGTAAATTTTGGAATCTAATTTACAGTATGAAGGTTAATTGAAATTTTATAAGCCAATTTGACTTAATAATAGTACTTTATTCTAACCTATAAATTATAAGTTTTAATTCATGTAATAGTGATTAAAATAAATGTTTTGTGAAAAGAAATGTAAGTTTTAACAAATGAAAATGGTATGATTTGGGAAATAAAAATGATAAATGTCATTTACTGAAAAGAAATAAAAAGGTAAGTAAAAATACTTTTAACTTGGTATAAAGATTTATGCTTTAAAATTTGATGTTTTAGTAACAAAGTTATAAAATCTAAGGCATGATTTCTTTAAATGACTAAATAGCTTAAATTTGAGTAATATAATAGGAAGAATAGAATGATGTTGATAAAAACTGTAAATATATATATACTATTTGATTTTATAGACTATTGTAGTAGGAAGTATTACAGTATCAATTCAAAACTGCTGCGATTTCTTACGGTAGCAATTCAAAACTGCTGCAGTTTCTTACTGTAACAATTCTGCACTGCGGCGGATTCTTACAGTGACACTTCTGCACTGCTGCGAATTCTTACCGTAACAGTTCTGCACTGCTGCGAATTCTTACAGTAGCACTTCTGTACTACTGCGTTTTCTTAAAGGTGACATTTTCTGAATGCTACAATTTTATTAAAGGTTACATGTATGGTTCTAAAGGTTACATTCTTAAAGTGATATGATCTCTAAACTTTTATTTTTAAAAGGGTTATAATTAAATGAATTTGGAAGTATTACTACTTTGGGAAAATGAATATTATTTTAAAAGAATAATGATATGGAATTTATATGGTTTAAAAGGAATATGTTTGATATGAAATATAAACCATTTGAAATTTATATAACCACGGGTTATAATAACGATTGGTTGTTAAAGAGACCGGAATCGGATATGGGCATACTCTCTATCGATACCGAAAACCACTTTAAGAACTGTGTACGCGGTGGAGATTACAGAATGAAGTAGGATGGTGGCGACGATTCTATAGATATATTTACATGGACCTAACTCCCGTGAGTTAGCATAAGGTGGCTAAAACAGGAGCAATTCTCGGGCCAAGAAGGTAGCTCCTCTTATCGGACACACTTCACCGTTAGCCATTCTATTACTTTGTGATTTATTTGGTGCGCACCTTTGATTCAGGAGTGTGTATCGAGTTGGGCGGTAGTTGCGGCTATACGTTACCAATAGCCTGGATGCGTAATTGGTATATCTACCCTAACATTGCCTAATCGTGCCGTGTCACCTACCCTAGCGCGCCTTCTACGAGTTTGTTTTGTACCATACCTATGGAGTGCCCTCTGACGATGCCTAGTACGGAGGAGATTACGGTACTGTATAAACTATGAGAATATATAAAATGTGTTAAGGGGGATATGGGTAACGCCTTGACGCTATTTGTGACGACCGCCCATGACCCCTGCATCGAATCTAAAGATAGAGTGCTGTAAAGTGTGCCAGGCGACCATGGACGATTGTCAAGGTAAGATTAAAACAACAGAATCTATCGTATTACTCACAGCGCACGGACAAAATACAATAGAACATATGTATAGTGAAGCTTTACAGAACAAAATGACATCATATAAACTCCATAAAAGTTGAATACAAGCATCCAAGTAGTCAATACATCAAGCCTCACTACATATCTCTCAGAGAATACAAAACAGCGGAATATCCAGTACATATAATAAGAAGATAATATGCAACCCTCCAGCTCGTCTTCGATATCAGCATCGTGAGAAGAGAACAGCACCTGTCACCTGCTACCTAGTCTGCCCGTCCCAAAATGGACGAACAGCCCAAGGCAATAAGAATTAAAACATAAAGCCTTGAGTCAGACAACAGTCTTAGTGAGCAGTAAATTAACTAACAACATACCAAAAGAGCATAAAGGAAAAGGAATAGGAATACAACCCTCCCACTCCAACCTCATTCTACAGTGATAGCCCCCAGACACACACTAAGCAGAAGCAAACATAGCAGAGCATACAATTTAAAGTATAACTACTATCACTCGAGTCAAGGGCGATGTTTTCCAAGTACCAAAGCCTAAATCAGATAAGCACCCAGAAAATACCGCTCTTGAGTCCGAGTGACGATACAACCAAACATCCATGACTCTGGCTATCACTGTTATCATTGCTTCGATATCACCGTTAATTGAATGACCGGCACATTCTTTCAGCCGTCCGTCAAGGGCTAATGGAAACCCCGGTTCTAGACATAACTCCCGCACGTCGTCGCAGCCCGTGCCTAGGACTATCGAATCTGCCCAGAGTACTCGACCATCAACAGTTGGCCGTTGGGACTATCGAATCTGCCCAAACGTACTCTTGCTTAGAGCATGCTAGAACCTTCAACAACGATGCTATCCAAGCCTCCTAGTCATCCTCCTCGACGACTATTCTCATATCCATTCATTATCCTCAACTCGAATCATATCACCGAGTTATCCACATGCTTGGAATGATCCCGTCTGGATTAGACCAAGTCTTCATCACATGATTGCCTCGCTTCATTACATCCTCGCGAAGCCTCATCTCATCATCACATCATCGAATCTATGCATAAGAGCTTCATCATCCCGCTACATATGCCACGAGTAGCTTTTCCAATTCAAGAGCCTTCCCCTTAGCCTTTGAATCACCTTCGATCTAAATCTAATCATCAATCATCTAGTTCATAACAATCAATCAAATCAAACATCAATCCAAGCAATCAAGCATTCAAAAATGATCTAAGTAGACAATTATAACAATAATGGCATTTTCGTAATTAAAGAGTTGAAAGTCCAATAAGCATGAAAACATGGATTATATCTCTACAAACTTGATGAATGAACTTGCATAGGTTAACATATGATAAAATGGATGTAACATCATCATGAACAATGGATCTATATGGATCTACACATAGGATGAAGAAAATGCATGGAAATCACTATTTTAACACCAAATCGGGCCAACAATCCGATATACTCCTTTGGATCCGTGTGAGAGATAATCACCACTCACCAAATCACCTAAACAACCCAAAAGATAACAACTTCAGATCTGGACAGCGAAGAACTAAGCTAGATCCGACAAGATCTCACTAAACGAAGAAATCTCTCTTGAAAAGATGAAGATCTTCAATCTAAGCTCTTGAATCTTCAATCTTGATCTTCGATTTGGATGGATGGAAGCACTAGATTAGAGTGGAGAAAAGAAGTGAAGAAGTGTAGAAGCCGAGCTCTCAAAATGGCAGCACTTCGTCGCTTCAAAATCTGGATCCCAAAAATGAAGAGAAGCTCTCCTATTTATAGCAGAAAACTGCCTAAGTCGTAACTCGGCTATCTTCTTAAGTCGCTGCCGACTTAACACTATGCCGACCTACGACCTAAAAACCCCCACGACTTAACAGACAAGCCTACGACTTAACATGCGCGCGACCTAACTTATTCGAGCTACACGACCTAATACACGCGCGCTCCCTCCTAAGTCGCCTGGACGACTTAACAACTTAGCACCATTCGACTTATCACTTAGCGACCTAACCACAGGTGCGACCTATCACTTAAGCTTACGCGACCTAATCAAAAAAGCGCATCAGCGACCTACGACTTAGCAAACTTGCGACCTAACTATCCTAGGTCGCCTACGACCTAACTCAACACGCTGGTCACGCGACCTAAAACTTACGCGACTTAACAATCTCGCGCGACCTAACACTTGAGCCAACCTGCGACCTAACAACTTACTAAGCTACGACCTAAGACTTACAAAACCCTGCGACCTAACAACTTAGCACCCACGCGACCTAACTACTAAGTCGCGAACAAACTGGGATACGACCTAACTACTAAGTCATCTACGACTTAACTATTAAGTCGTTAACTAACTTATTCCTTAGGTCGGTCAATCTCATAGGTCGCTAACTCGAACTGCCGACCTAACACTTAACTCACCCAAACACTTAGGTCGCTCACAACATTTCCTTAGGTCGTTGCCGACCTAACTCTACCCCAGAATTACTTAGGTCGCCTACTCCTCTTAAGTCGGTCACGACTCATCACTTAGGTCGGTCACTACCTTAAGTCGGCAACTCAACCCAGACCTATCCCTTAACTTGCCTATCCCCTTAGGTCGCAGATCTTCTCTAAGTCGCTCACGACTTATCTCCTAAGTTGCCAACAATATTTAGGTCGCGTACGACCTAGGACTTAGGCAATTTCAACCAAAATCTGAAACAACTAGAAAATGCTGAAAATCCCAGATTTTGACAAACTTTTCGATCCGTAAAATACGGGTCGTTACATTCTCTCCCCCTTAGGAATTTCGCCCCCGAAATTCCAAGCAAACAAAGCAATCAAAGACTATTCTGTATGCCTACCATCCATAGCAATCAACAAACCATGCATCCAATTCTAGCTTAGCGTACAGAATTCTAAGACTTAGAACAAGTTACAATATCGCGAGATGAGACGACACCTTAGGGCCATACCTTGAAGAGTTCAGGATGAGCTGCCTTCATCCTCTCTTCCACCTCCCACGTACAGTCGTTATCATCATCACTCCATTGTATCTTGAGCAACTTAACTACCTTTCTCCTAAGCTGTTTCGTGTCGGTTTCAACAACACGAAGCGGCTTACGAGGTCTTCTATCAACTGGATCAACTTCGAAATCTTCACAGCTCTTAGCAGAAACCACTGTATTCGAGTCGTGCACATACTTCCGTAGATATGATACGTGAAAAACATTGTGCACACCCGACATCTTCTCAGGTAACTCCAACCTATAGGCGAGCTTTCCAATTCGCTCGATGATCGGGAATGGTCCAACAAATCTCGGAGTCAATTTTCCTTTCTTCTCGAATCGGATAACATTCTTCAGTGGAGAAATCTTCACAAAAACCATATCTCCAATGTCGAATTCTAAATCCTTACGACGCTTATCGGCATAACTCTTCTGACGGTCTTGGGCTGCCTTCATTCGTTGCCAAATGATTTCTATACAATCCGAAGTCTGACGAATCATCTCTGGCCCAAGCATCAGCTTTTCTCCAGTTTCCAACCAACATGTTGGAGAGTTACACGGTCTTCCATACAATGCCTCATACGGTGCCATACCAATGCTCGACTGGTAACTGTTGTTGTACGCAAACTCCACCAAATGAAGGTGATCTTCCCATGATCCTCCGAAGTCCAAAACACATGCTCTTAGAAGATCTTCCAAAACTCGGTTGACTCTCTCGGTCTGACCATCTGTTTGGGGATGATAAGCTGTACTCAAACACAACTCGGTTCCCAAGACTTCCTGGAAGCTCTTCCAAAATCCACTAGTGAACAATGGGTCTCGATCGCTCACTATACTCTTCGGAATACCATGAAATCGAACTATCCACTTAACATACAACTCAGCCAACTTTGATGCAGTCCTAGTCGATCGAACAGGAATGAATCGTGCACTCTTAGTCAGGCGATCCACAATGACCCAAATCCCTTCATTTCCCGTTCTGGTTCTAGGCAATCCATCGATAAAATCCATCGACACTTGTTCCCACTTCCATGTAGGAACTTCTAATGGTTGAAGCAATCTGCTTGGCTTCTTCTGTTCGGCTTTTACCAACTGGCAGTTCATACATTTGGAAATAAAATTTCCAACATCCTTCTTCATACCTTCCCAATAGTAGGTTCTCTTCATATCCCGATACATCTTATTTCCACCTGGATGAATTGTCAACTTCGAGTGATGACTTTCCTTCAGAACCTCACTCCTCAATTCATCTATATCGGGAACAACTAGTCGTCCTTGCTTCCGAAGCCAACCCTCTCGATCGACCTCGAATCCTTTATCCTTTTCTGGATCCAATCCAGATTCCAATTCACGGATAATCTTGACAAGCTTATCATCTCGCTTTTGGCTCTCGCCAATCCTTTCCACAAGAGAAGGTCTTATCGATAAGTTTGCCAACATCTCAGGTTCCAATTCACATCTAGGCCTGAAGTCAAATCCAGCTAAATATTCGAGACTCTTCCATTCTGAAAACATGGCTCCCAATCCTGCATGTCTTCGACTTAACGCATCTGCCACTGCGTTACCTTTTCCTGGAGTATAAGCTATACCAAAATCATATGATGCTAAAAACTCTAGCCAACGTTGCTGCCGAAGATTCAAATCCTTTTGGGAGAAAAGATACTTCAGCGACTTATGATCCGTAAACAACTCGAATCGAACTCCCAATAGATAATGTCTCCACATCTTCAGAGCAAATACAATCACCGCTAACTCCAAATCATGAGTTGGGTAATTCCTTTCATGCGGCTTCAGTTGTCGACTTGCATACGCAACAACTTTATTCTTCTGCATCAGCACTGCTCCAAGTCCAGTACCACATGCGTCGGTGTAAACCACCATCTCATCATTCCCACTTGGAATAGTCAAAACAGGAGCACTCGTCATTCGCTCTTTCAGGATTCCGAAAGCTTGCTCACACTTAGCATCCCAACTGAACACTTGGTTCTTTTTCGTCAATCCTGTTAACGGTGCAGCTATCTTGGAGAAGTCTTTGATAAACCGTCGATAATATCCTGCTAATCCAAGAAAACTTCTCACATCTGATGCATTCTTAGGTCTAACCCAATCCTGGATTGCTGCCACCTTAGCGGGATCAACCGCTATTCCATTTCCAGAAATCACATGGCCTAAGAACCTCACTTCACCCTTCCAGAAGTGACACTTCGAAAACTTAGCCTTCAGCTGATGTTTCCGTAAGATCTCCAAAACAACACGCAAGTGCGTCTTGTGCTCTTCTTCCGTTCTGGAATAAATCAGAATATCATCCACGAACACAAGTAGGAACTTGTTCAACTTATCTCTGAACACTCTATTCATAAGATCCACAAAATATGCTGGCGCGTTAGTCAATCCAAACGGCATTACCAGCCACTCAAAGAAACCGGATGGTGTCCTAAAAGCAGTCTTCGGCACACTATCCTTAGCTACTCTCAACTGGTGAAATCCCGTTGCCAAATCCATCTGAGAAAACACCTTAGCTTCGTGAAGCTGATCAAACAAGTCATCTATTCTCGGCAATGGATACTTGTTCTTCTTAGTCACCTTATTCAGCTCACGATAATCCACACACAATCTCAACGATCCATCTGCCTTGGTTGCAAACACAACTGGTGCACCCCACTCGGACACACTACGCCGAATGAATCCTTTCTGCAAAAGATCATCAACTTGCACCCTCAACTCCTGCTGTTCCCTAGGCGCCATCCGCCTAAGAGGCATCACAACAGGTCTGGCTCCTTCAACTAGATCTATACGAAACTCGATCTCTCTATGCGGCGGCAACCCTTTGACTTCGTCAAAGACATCCTCGAATCTATTAGCGATCGGCACTGATGACAGTCCATCCCGTGGAACAACTAGCGAATACATGAAGCTCATGAAGACGCCTTCTTCATGCTTACATCGTATCACAACCTTTCGCCCCTCCACATTCTCGACTGTCACTTCCAACCTTTCGCAATCAACCTTAGCCGCATACTTCCTAAGCCAGTCCATACCCAAAATAATTCCGAACCCCGCAAAGTTCAGAACAAAACAATCACAAACAAAAGAGCAACCATGACTCGATACAACTAGACCACGGCATAACATACACAAACAAGACGAACCCCCAACTAGATTAGTCACAACCAATGGCCTATCAACAATATCCGGTTCCAAACCTAACCGGCCTACTAGTTCATTACAAACAAACGAATGCGATGCTCCAGTATCAAACAGAACTCTAACTGGAACACCACATAGGAAAAGAGTACCTTGAACAACCACACTCTTTCCCTTCTCTTCAGCAGTAGGAGCTTTCGAAGACGACGGAACAGCTCCTAAAGCATAGGCTTGCACAATCTGCCTGTCCTTCCTTGGTTCTGGACAATTCTTCCTGAAATGCCCCGGCTTGTCATAGTTATGACACTTCATCGGCACCTTAGGATTCTTACAATCCTTCGAGAAATGGCCCTTCTGCTGACAGTTGTAGCAAGTCACCTCGCCTTTCGGTTTCTTTTGGCCATCCTTACCCTTCTGCTGCTGCTTCCTCTTCTGGTTTCCACCCTGCTGTGGTTTAGATTCTCCCTTGGTCACAGCAACAACAGATCCTTCCTTAGGAAACAGACTCTCATGCCTAAGAGCTTTCTCTACAAGCTTCTCAAATGAATCGTCCAAATGATCCACCAACTGTCTCCCAAGATAACTATCCAAGCCGGTCACAAACTTCTCATTCTTCTGATAAGCAGACTCAATATGTGATCGGGCATATTTGGACAAAGCTTCAAACTCAGAAACATACTCAAGAACAGATCTTCCACCCTGCTTGAGTTCTACAAACTTCTTGAACAGAACAGACTTCTGAGCTGTAGAAATGAACTTAGCTTCAAATCTAGCTTGGAATTGCTCCCAAGTAATCTCTTCCTCCGCAGTATTGATGGTAATAGAGTTCCACCAATCAGAGGCTCTCCCTTGAAGCTGCCTTGATGCCAACTTCCTCTTAGTTGCATCATCAATTCCCAAATCACCAAAGATCCTTCTACAAGCATCTATCCACCTCTGGACCTCAATAGTTGATTCTGTTCCCAAGAAAACCTTCCCTCCAAGAGCGGTATAATCCTTGCACAGCTTAGCAAAATCCACTGGTTTCGGAGTTTGGACTTGAACTCCAACATCAACTGCCGCTCCCGGAACCGGTATCCTTCTCATGATCGAAGTCATCATAGCTTCGAACATGGCTGCATAATCAGCAGTCTCTTCAGTAGTACGGCCTTCCCTAGCAGCTGGTCTCCCTCTTCGACTCATTCTCAATATCTATAAAAAAGAATGATTAGAACATCTAGAGAAACAACTGCATAAAGGTCTCAACTCTACTAAGCTACTATATTATATATAGTATTCATCCATCAAAATACAATTACGTCTCTCATACGTGGTTACTTCAGCGAGCGTTGGGTAAAATCGATTAACCAATGCTCTGATACCAAATGTGACGACCGCCCATGACCCCTGCATCGAATCTAAAGATAGAGCGCTGTAAAGTGTGCCAGGCGACCATGGACGATTGTCAAGGTAAGATTAAAACAACAGAATCTATCGTATTACTCACAGCGCACGGACAAAATACAATAGAACATATGTATAGTGAAGCTTTACAGAACAAAATGACATCATATAAACTCCATAAAAGTTGAATACAAGCATCCAAGTAGTCAATACATCAAGCCTCACTACATATCTCTCAGAGAATACAAAACAGCGGAATATCCAGTACATATAATAAGAAGATAATATGCAACCCTCCAGCTCGTCTTCGATATCAGCATCGTGAGAAGAGAACAGCACCTGTCACCTGCTACCTAGTCTGCCCGTCCCAAAATGGACGAACAGCCCAAGGCAATAAGAATTAAAACATAAAGCCTTGAGTCAGACAACAGTCTTAGTGAGCAGTAAATTAACTAACAACATACCAAAAGAGCATAAAGGAAAAGGAATAGGAATACAACCCTCCCACTCCAACCTCATTCTACAGTGATAGCCCCCAGACACACACTAAGCAGAAGCAAACATAGCAGAGCATACAATTTAAAGTATAACTACTATCACTCGAGTCAAGGGCGATGTTTTCCAAGTACCAAAGCCTAAATCAGATAAGCACCCAGAAAATACCGCTCTTGAGTCCGAGTGACGATACAACCAAACATCCATGACTCTGGCTATCACTGTTATCATTGCTTCGATATCACCGTTAATTGAATGACCGGCACATTCTTTCAGCCGTCCGTCAAGGGCTAATGGAAACCCCGGTTCTAGACATAACTCCCGCACGTCGTCGCAGCTCGTGCCTAGGACTATCGAATCTGCCCAGAGTACTCGACCATCAACAGTTGGCCGTTGGGACTATCGAATCTGCCCAAACGTACTCTTGCTTAGAGCATGCTAGAACCTTCAACAACGATGCTATCCAAGCCTCCTAGTCATCCTCCTCGACGACTATTCTCATATCCATTCATTATCCTCAACTCGAATCATATCACCGAGTTATCCACATGCTTGGAATGATCCCGTCTGGATTAGACCAAGTCTTCATCACATGATTGCCTCGCTTCATTACATCCTCGCGAAGCCTCATCTCATCATCACATCATCGAATCTATGCATAAGAGCTTCATCATCCCGCTACATATGCCACGAGTAGCTTTTCCAATTCAAGAGCCTTCCCCTTAGCCTTTGAATCACCTTCGATCTAAATCTAATCATCAATCATCTAGTTCATAACAATCAATCAAATCAAACATCAATCCAAGCAATCAAGCATTCAAAAATGATCTAAGTAGACAATTATAACAATAATGGCATTTTCGTAATTAAAGAGTTGAAAGTCCAATAAGCATGAAAACATGGATTATATCTCTACAAACTTGATGAATGAACTTGCATAGGTTAACATATGATAAAATGGATGTAACATCATCATGAACAATGGATCTATATGGATCTACACATAGGATGAAGAAAATGCATGGAAATCACTATTTTAACACCAAATCGGGCCAACAATCCGATATACTCCTTTGGATCCGTGTGAGAGATAATCACCACTCACCAAATCACCTAAACAACCCAAAAGATAACAACTTCAGATCTGGACAGCGAAGAACTAAGCTAGATCCGACAAGATCTCACTTCAAACGAAGAAATCTCTCTTGAAAAGATGAAGATCTTCAATCTAAGCTCTTGAATCTTCAATCTTGATCTTCGATTTGGATGGATGGAAGCACTAGATTAGAGTGGAGAAAAGAAGTGAAGAAGTGTAGAAGCCGAGCTCTCAAAATGGCAGCACTTCGTCGCTTCAAAATCTGGATCCCAAAAATGAAGAGAAGCTCTCCTATTTATAGCAGAAAACTGCCTAAGTCGTAACTCGGCTATCTTCTTAAGTCGCTGCCGACTTAACACTATGCCGACCTACGACCTAAAAACCCCCACGACTTAACAGACAAGCCTACGACTTAACATGCGCGCGACCTGTTGGGTGAATTTTCACCACCTGACCAACCCTAGCCGAACCAAAGTCTACAGGCTACCTAACCAACTCCTAGCCGGACCAACTCCAAGCCGGACCAACTCCTAGCCGGACCAACACCTAGCCGGACCAGGATCTAGCCGGACCAGGACCTAGCCGGACCAACTCCTAGCCGGACCAACTCCAAGCCGGACCAAATCCTAGCCGGACCAACTCCAAGCCGGACCAACTCCAAGCCGGACCAAATCCTAGCCGGACCAACTCCTAGCCGGACCAACACCTAGCCGGACCAGGATCTAGCCGGACCAGGATCTAGCCGGACCAGGACCTAGCCGGACCAACTCCTAGCCGGACCAACTCCAAGCCGGACCAACTCCTAGCCGGACCAACACCTAGCCGGACCAGGATCTAGCCGGATCAGGATCTAGCCGGACCAGGACCTAGCCGGACCAACTCACCTCCCATGCTTCGCCGAACCAACTCACCTCCTACCACCGGACCAAACGCTGCCGGACCAAGACGTGCCAGGCCAGATCACATCAGCCCAGGCCCACCAGCAGCTATATACATCCAAGACCCTTGCTCCCACCCTCACTTTATAAATAGAGGGGCAGGGGTACGACAATGGGGGACAAGTTTGAGAGCTCAAGCACGGAAGGAACTTTCAAACAACTTTCTTTTACTTGTACCAAAGCTTTGTACTTGTAATCACAACAAAAGAAGAGAAATAACATATAAAGTGGACGTAGGCACATTCTGGCTGAACCACTATAAATCTGCGTGTCTTTTTACAGTTTAGCCCCTGTTTTTCATATATTTGCATAAACCTCCAAAATCACTAAGAACAACATAAGATCTACTAAATCATACAACTTTGAGGTGTTTGTCCATTTTTTGTGCAAACATTTTTGGTGCTTTCACTGAGAACTAGAAGCTCGAAGCTTCAGCTTCATCCACTTAACAAGTTTTCCTAACAGCATCGTCCACCACTTGGAAAACATGCCTCCCAAACAGAGAAAAGATGTTAACAAAGGAAAAAACATCGCATCCAGCAGTCTTCCAGATCCAGCTGTCACGAATCAAGTAAATCGTCCTCCTCCAGTAGTACCAAATGAAGGACAGGCTAATCCGGCCACTCCTGCCACAGAACAGCCTACAGCAATTACTAGGGCAGATTTGGACAGAGTTGTGGTTGAAGTAACTAACCGCTTCACGTCCCAGCAGGAAGCCTTGGTGGACCATCTCATGTCACGCTTAAGGGATGCTGAAGAATCCAACCGCAACACTGGAACATTGGGCGAGTCCCAGTCTGGAGGATCTCAGAGACAACAAAGATCTTCCTTCTTCGAAGGAGCTAACGGCAGAAGTAGCCATGGTAGGAGCCGAGACCGAGCACAGCCCGAAGTTAGGCCTGAGGAAACGTTTGGTACCGAATCCAACGGGGGAGGTACCGGACGGAGGTCAACTGTAGCTGAGCCTGTCATACTGCCTAACCACGGAAACGCCGGTGAACGGGGCCGAGCTAGAGTCCAGCCCGAAGTTGGACCCCAGGAAGTGCTTAGATCAAAACCCAGCAGGGGAAGATCAAGGCAAGGGCCAACTGTAGCTGACCCTAGCATGCTCCCAGAAGATCAAAGGCAGCCGCTGGAAAATATGAGGAACGATAGACGATACCATCCCTACAGGTCATCTGGACGGAATCAATCCCATAGAACAGAACCAAACTCCTTTCTATCTGCTCCAAATTCTGATGAAAGGATGGCACGCTTATTCAGAGAGTGCATCCAACGGGAACAAAGAGATCGAGGGATAGGCGCTAGGGTAACTAGCCCTTTCGCCTGCAATATCGAAATTGCCATCACCCCCCGAGAATGGAAAATGCCAACAATGGAACCTTACAAAGGAACCTCTGACCCCGTTGTACACTTACAGAGATACACACAGCATATGCTCATGAGTGGAGCGACAGAAGGAGTGCTGTGCAAATGCTTTCCACTATTCTTAGCAGATCTAGCTACCTCCTGGTTCTGCCATCTACCCCAAGGATCCATCAGCTCGTGGGAAATGTTGAAAGAAAAGTTTATCAGTCAGTTCCGCATCCATGTGGAACAACCTAAGGACGCTTATTCCTTATCCAGCGTCAAACAGAAACCTGGAGAGATGGTGCAGCAATATTTAACCCGATTCAATGCCGCAGCGGCCGCAATCCAAGATGTCGATGAGAAGCTTATCTTAATGGCCCTCTGTAGTGGTGTGCATCCGGATACTAAATTTGCTAGAAGATTGACCAAAGAAAAACCAGCTACTTTACCCGATTTCTTCCATGAAGCTGGAAAATATATAAGACTTGAAGACGCTGCCGCTGAGAGGCAGACAGGACAATAAAATAAGGTGGCTCACAGCGATGCGCCCGCTGTAGCAAAGGACATTCGAAGAAATGATTCTAGAGACAATGCTGGGGGCAAGAAAGAAGCAAAGTGTCTATATCGTCCAGGACCGAGATTTGACGCTTACACCCTTTTAAATGAAACGATCGAAAACATCTTCCTGGCCACTCAAGACGAAGTTAAATACAAACGCCCCCCCGCACAAGAAGAAACCAGGTATCCTAAACTTGAGAAGCTAGCCTATTGCCTACTAATCACATCACGGAAACTGCGTCACTATTTTCAATCTCATTCCATCAGATTTCTGACCGATCAACCACTAAGGTACGGAGTCCCATTCAAAATCACATCGGACAATGGACTTCAGTTTGATAGCGAGGAGTACACCAACTGGTGCCGAGGGCACGAAATTCACAAAAGCTTCTCATCCGTAGCTTATCCCTAGGCAAACGGATAAGTCGAAGCCGTCAACAAAATTCTCAAAACTCTAATCAAAGAGAAACTCGAAAAGTCAAAGGGCGCTTGGGTGGATGAACTTCCTACGGCACTGTGGGCCTATCGCACATCTTTCAGAACATCAACGGGGCATACTCCTTTCTCTTTGGCATACGGATCGGAGGCTATGCTCCCAGTTAAAACTATAGTGCCTTCCCACCGCAGGATCCACTACAACCCAGAAGAGAATGAAGAGTTCCACCTCATGTCTTTGGATCTAATTGAGGAAAGAAGAAATGATGCAGTCCTTAAAGCAGCAGCCCACAAACAAAAAGTGGCAGCACAGTACAACTCCGAAGTCAAGCATCGCACCTTACAAGAACGGAGCTTATATTTTGTCAACAGTGGATGGAGAGGTGTTCTAGAGGGCATGGAACATCCAACACCTCCGTCGATACTTTTCTTAACTTGTACTGCCCATATGAAGCGAATTAACAAAGAGAATCAGTGGACGTAGGCATTTTCGTGCCGAACCACTTTAAAAAACCTTGTCTCTTTTTTAACTTGTTCCTTCATATCTTGGCTGCTTGTTAACTTTATCCTTTTCTGTTGAACGAAATCCTATGCAAGGCACTCCACAGTGCAACTTCACCTGGACAAGACCTAACAGGTACTATGCGAATCTATGCCCTCGCCAATGAGACACTTTCGCTCCGGCATCCCTCTGCTGCGAGTTAACTCATTGCTCGCGACGGCCCTTAAAGCCAACTGTAATGAGCCGATTATAAGCCACCGAGAAGGCCGACTATAGCCGAGGCAGCTCATTACGGCGTTCGGCTCGCCGGCAACTATGAACCAATTATAAGCCCCAACATAAGGTGTGGCCAGCCAGGGGTAGTTCACGGTTGACGATCGGCACCCACGCTAGCCGGCCACAGTAAATCGAATAATACCCACGATTACGGGCCATAATGGCCCGGGTAGTTACTGTGCGCGATCTCGGCTCCGATGTGTCTTAAGTGCGGCTGTGGTAAAAAAGAATTAACTCCCCGCGGAGGCGTAAGATGGGTGACGAATGTCTCCAAGACCCACAGCTAGGGAAAGTGACTACAAAACCCGTTTGCCACGAACTTAAGCACACCGAAGGCCTTCCGTGATTGGAAGTTTTACTCTTTCACATATTTCAATTCTATTTAAAGAACTTTTCTCCTATCCTCTATAACAATCCCTGAAGTACAGGACACAGAGTAGAAGATACTCACCAGCGGGAATGGGAATTCACGGTTGGATAGCAGGACATTCAACTGAGCTCCATCCTCGGTCGTACAAAAATATTCAAAACTGCCATCTACAATTAGAACATGAAAGGCGGTATTTTCTTCTTTTATACAAATTCCTGACTATAATTTATTCATACATCACACTAGCATTATAAGGCATGAAATTATGCTTTAAGCAAGAACTTGGCATTAAACACAACTGGATTACAAGCATATGCATAGCTATATTTCACATACAACATGTGAAAATAACAAAAGCATTCAAAAAACGACGGAATCAGCTTAAGTTAAAAAATTACACGTCAAGAATAGTGTTGTTTATTACAAGTAGCATAATTACAACCTAAGAGTTACATTACTGTTTTGAGACTAACGTATACAACAATGTCAAGCCCACCAAAAGATATCCAGGTCCAATCAAGGAGCCAGCCGCGTCGGAGTTTTATCCTCGCCCTGTTGCCCACCTGTCCGGTCAAAGAAAGAATTCATTAGTGATAAGCAACCAAGTTAACGGAAAGACCAGAAAGGAAGACTTACCAGCACCTGCTTCTTGACCATCCTGGTCATCATCCTCTACTTGTACACCTGCCTCCCCCGGCAACAGCATGCGCGCTCTATCAATCCCAAAGGAGCGGGAGATAACATCAAGCTGCTCGCCTTTGAGAAAGCCTGGGAAACAGTCGGGAGGTTAGTTCAGAAGTTCCTGAGGGCCGTACCCATCCACTAGTGACCTCGGGGTAGGCCCATGACGTCCCGGTTCTGACTGAGCTGGGGGCACTGCGGAAGGATCGTCTCTATCCTGGGATTTCCTCTTTTCTGATCGGGTTTCAACTTTACAAGACATTTATCTGCAAACACAAAGAAGTGCGTCGTTAGAATAAAGGAAGTAAACAAGCGAGTGTGTGCAGTCGGGAATTTCACTCATAATTCAAGTCCTAAAAGTGCATTCGGTAGTTCAAGGCCGAAAGGTCATTCGGTATTCAAACCATCAATCTCATTCGCCATTCTCAATACTACAGTTCATTCGGCATTCTCAATATCACGGTTCGTTCGGCATTCCCAATATCAAAGCTCATTCGGCACTCAAGTACCTCTGGTGCAGATTCATTCGGTAATTCAAAATATAAGAGCCATTCGGTAACTACCTGATTCGGTAGTCAAGGATGATCCGGCAACTACTTTGATTCGGCAGACGAGAATTTCGATTTGGCTGTCTTCAAACGGTAAGGAATGGTAGAGACATAAGGCCCATACTTATAGGGGAAGGTTGATTGACCGGACCAGCCAGTTCGGTTCCCAGACCGAATGAGATCGACAAACTAAAACAAAGCACAACATATGTTAAACATATGCCCTGCTTTGGGGGGCAAATGTTGGGTGAATTTTCACCACCTGACCAACCCTAGCCGAACCAAAGTCTACAGGCTACCTAACCAACTCCTAGTCGGACCAACTCCAAGCCGGACCAACTCCTAGCCGGACCAACACCTAGCCGGACCAGGATCTAGCCGGACCAGGACCTAGCCGGACCAACTCCTAGCCGGACCAACTCCAAGCCGGACCAAATCCTAGCCGGACCAACTCCAAGCCGGACCAACTCTAAGCCGGACCAAATCCTAGCCGGACCAACTCCTAGCCGGACCAACACCTAGCCGGACCAGGATCTAGCCGGACCAGGATCTAACCGGACCAGGACCTAGCCGGACCAACTCCTAGCCGGACCAACTCCAAGCCGGACCAACTCCTAGCCGGACCAACACCTAGCCGGACCAGGATCTAGCCGGATCAGGATCTAGCCGGACCAGGACCTAGCCGGACCAACTCACCTCCCATGCTTCGCCGAACCAACTCACCTCCTACCACCGGACCAAACGCTGCCGGACCAAGACGTGCCAGGCCAGATCACATCAGCCCAGGCCCACCAGCAGCTATATACATCCAAGACCCCTGCTCCCACCCTCACTTTATAAATAGAGGGGCAGGGGTACGACAATGGGGGACAAGTTTGAGAGCTCAAGCACGGAAGGAACTTTCAAACAACTTTCTTTTACTTGTACCAAAGCTTTGTACTTGTAATCACAACAAAAGAAGAGAAATAACATATAAAGTGGACGTAGGCACATTCTGGCTGAACCACTATAAATCTGCGTGTCTTTTTACAGTTTAGCCCCTGTTTTTCATATATTTGCATAAACCTCCAAAATCACTAAGAACAACATAAGATCTACTAAATCATACAACTTTGAGGTGTTTGTCCATTTTTTGTGCAAACACGACCTAACTTATTCGAGCTACACGACCTAATACACGCGCGCTCCCTCCTAAGTCGCCTGGACGACTTAACAACTTAGCACCATTCGACTTATCACTTAGCGACCTAACCACAGGTGCGACCTATCACTTAAGCTTACGCGACCTAATCAAAAAAGCGCATCAGCGACCTACGACTTAGCAAACTTGCGACCTAACTATCCTAGGTCGCCTACGACCTAACTCAACACGCTGGTCACGCGACCTAAAACTTACGCGACTTAACAATCTCGCGCGACCTAACACTTGAGCCAACCTGCGACCTAACAACTTACTAAGCTACGACCTAAGACTTACAAAACCCTGCGACCTAACAACTTAGCACCCACGCGACCTAACTACTAAGTCGCGAACAAACTGGGATACGACCTAACTACTAAGTCATCTACGACTTAACTATTAAGTCGTTAACTAACTTATTCCTTAGGTCGGTCAATCTCATAGGTCGCTAACTCGAACTGCCGACCTAACACTTAACTCACCCAAACACTTAGGTCGCTCACAACATTTCCTTAGGTCGTTGCCGACCTAACTCTACCCCAGAATTACTTAGGTCGCCTACTCCTCTTAAGTCGGTCACGACTCATCACTTAGGTCGGTCACTACCTTAAGTCGGCAACTCAACCCAGACCTATCCCTTAACTTGCCTATCCCCTTAGGTCGCAGATCTTCTCTAAGTCGCTCACGACTTATCTCCTAAGTTGCCAACAACATTTAGGTCGCGTACGACCTAGGACTTAGGCAATTTCAACCAAAATCTGAAACAACTAGAAAATGCTGAAAATCCCAGATTTTGACAAACTTTTCGATCCGTAAAATACGGGTCGTTACACTATTTTAATAGTTTACTTTACTTTAGAGATTATAATAATAGTGTATATTACTACATAGTAGATAGTTTAACGAATCCTTAGAGGATGGGCGATCCCAAGCATCCTTTAAGTTACTGATGCATTCCTTTACAGTTCACTTGAGTTGATTTACATTTTATAAGTATGTATGTCCTGACTCGAGTGTTTTGTGTTTTGCTTCACGCTCGGGTCAGCCTGAGTTCCATAACTTTGGTTTCATCCTCTTTCGAAGCTAGAGATCCGCTGAAGATTCAGTCGTCTATTTGATATTTTATTCCAGTTATTTCCATGCCACTTTTGCTTTTGTAGTAGCAACTTATGTATCTAACTTTACAAGTATATTTGTTTCCAGACTTGGTATTATGTATTGGTTTTGAGACTTTGTATCTAGGAGCTTC
The DNA here is from genome assembly GCA_030737815.1 of Allium fistulosum. Lineage (NCBI taxonomy): Eukaryota > Viridiplantae > Streptophyta > Magnoliopsida > Asparagales > Amaryllidaceae > Allium > Allium fistulosum. Next base: position 1,111,333,228 of record CM060904.1, read on the forward strand.
ATGAACTCCTATGTTTATTTATCCCGCTGCGAAATTCTGATATTCTGTGTCTGTGATTCTGTGATTGATTTTATTTGCCCCAAATTTTATTAACAATATGTTTTTTTGAATTATTCAAGTCTGACATGTGTGGTTTTATGGTCGATTTGAATGGTCCAAAATGGCGGGATGTTACATGTTTTCTTAATTGGATTAGGAAGAGTCTTGCACTCTTCGCGATGTTTAATTTTTTGTACTCATTCTTTACATTTGGATGTTGTTCTTATGAGAGAAAATCCGTTTCTCATTAGGCGTGGTCTCATAAGTTGATGTTTAATTACACGTACTGTTTGGAATTTTACTCATACCAGACACATTGTCTGACCAAATTTTTTATTTCCCTAAACTCTCGAGTAATGATTTTTATTTAAGTAGCCCGAGAGTAATAGGTCTTTTATAGGCGCTTTTGAAGATGACGTCCGAGCAGGAGGCCTTATCTATTTAGTTGTATATTTCTGTTGCTTGTTTAATTCATGTAAGTGTATTTTGTTTTTGCATGTGTAAAGGCAGGTTGTTTTAACTACCTAAGCTAATTGTAGTACTTTTGTGTAACTCTGATACTCCTTGTTAGGGAGTAACCTTATATACTATTTTACTGTAATGATATATTTAATAGTTTCATTATGATATTTTCTGTCCTATTCTTTTTATTTTACCCCGAAAATTCATCTTTTGGACGTGTGGGCAACGACACACGAATAACGTAGATGTATTAAGTGTCGTTTCTAGTGATCAGAATGGTGGGTCATCACGGTTTAGTTGAATCTTTTGGTTTAATTGATTATTTGGGATTGTTTGTGTTGGGTTGTTGGGATATTGATTTGAAATTGAATGATATTGAGATAGTTGATATCATGTGTTAGTTGGATACATCAGTTTGCAAACGAAACTCTGACCAATTGCAAATTGAAGTAAATATTTTTTCTATGCCGATGTGTGTATTTTGTGGATGACTGGAGTTTGACAGGACTCGACTTGGGTCACAAGGCAGTTTATATTGACAATTGATGATTTTGGAGAATTTTGCTCCATGATTTATATTTTCAGTGTTCAATTGATTTTTTTTGTTTTTAAAAGATGTTTGAAAAGTTATGAAAAATTGTTTAAGGATTTTGAAGTTTTATTAAAAGTATTTTATAAATAATTTAATAAAATTTTATCCATTTTAGCTATTTTCATATTTAAAAATTATTTTTTCAATTATAAATATAAATATAGTTTTCTTTTGATTATAAAACTTTTTTAAATCAATATTATGGCATATTTAAAGTTTAGAAGTTTGTTTTTTGGCAAAGCCAGCGGGGTTGAATGGCCCCTACTACTTATATCGAAAAGAAACCCTTACAATATAAATAGAGAAAGCATACAAAGGGGGAAGGTAGAAGTGAAAAAATACATGCAGAAAGGAAGAAAGAAATCAAAATAAAGCAGGGGCTGTAGACACTTTAAGACCACTTGACCAGAGCAGCCTGATCAAAAGGAAAGGTAGATAGATTTATCATATTGTGTATTTTCCTGCAAATTTCATAATAGATCTGCATTCTATTATTTCTTACCTGGTTGAAGGTTATGCTATTCCTCTCCTCCCAAATTACAGTGACCATGACTTTGAGCATAATTAACAGTTCATATGTCCACTGCTGCTTCCACCATATTGCTTTACATATTCTCATCCATTCAATCTTGTTGTCTCTCCTAGCAGAGCCATAGCCACCTCTGTGTTTGATTTTGGTCCATATGAAGTGAGTAAAAGAGCATTCGAAAAATAAGTGATGGACATCTTCAACCGTAGAGGAGCAATTTGTAAGAGGTAAAGACATTAAGTCCTCTATAGGAAAGATTTCTTAAAGTATGCAGGTCATTTCTAAAAACCTTCCACGGCATAAAGTTATATCTTTCATCTGCATATTTGTTCCATATACGTGTATACCATGGAAACAACCATGGTTCATCTCTCTAGCAAGCGTTGTATATACTGTTTTGGTGGAGTGATCTTTGAGTTTGTCTGACCATTTATAATCTTTTATGTGATTGTAGCTATAAGTTTGGCCATTATATTTATCCCACAGGGAATTTACTATAGCATTGCTTGTGTGATGCAAGGTTATTCTACAATTGACTATATAGCTCGTAGCTTTGGCATTAAGGGAGATACCAGTCTGTGTCATATTGTCATATGAGAGGTTCTACTGTAGGACCAAGCCATGATTGATCCAGGGAGTAGTCCAGAATTTTGAGGTACTGCCAGAAGCAAGTAGGAGTTTTGTATGAGGCATCAATATATCTCGTAATTTTAACATGGTTTTCCAGACCCAGCTGTGAGATTGTTTACTTTCTGCTAGCCAAATCTCATCTCCTTTCAAGTTGTTTCTGATTGACCATTGAACCCATAGTGAATCAGATTTGGGTATGAGGTTATGGAAGTGTATAGAAAAGGCAATCACATTCCATAATTTCATATTCTTTATCCCCAATCCCCCATGTCTCTTTGGTTTTTCCAGCTTCTTGTATGCTATGGGAGATAATTTTCTAGTGTGTATTGAACTGGTCCATAGAAATTTTATTATAGCAGACCTAATCATGGCTACTAATTTGGTACGCAGCAGGAATGTTCTACTCTAGTAAACTATCATGGAGAGAATGACAGCGTTAATAATAACGAGTCTCTAAGGTTGAGCTATGTACATATTCCCCCACCTATTCATGACTGTCGTGATTTTCTCATATAGAGGAACACATTGGGCAACTGTTACTCTTTTAGTTGCCAAAGGAATCCCAAGATAAGCCATATTAGAGTCAAGAGGTAGCATTTTTGTTATGATTAAGCAAACTATTTTTTGAAGATCAGTCAGACCAGCTAAAAGAATGTGGGATTTTTCTTGGTTTGTTTAAAGCTTAGAAAAGTTGTAGAAGGAGGAAAGTGTATCCATTATAGATTGTAATGACTTAACTGTTGGTTTGGCGAAAATTATCAAGTCATCTGCAAAGGCAAGAGCTGTTACCATCGGGTTTCTACACTTCGGATGCAGAGCAAAATTCTTCAATTCTACCTGCTTGTGTATTGTAAGGGTGAAAATCTCCATGATCATTATAAATAAGTATGCAGGAATTGGATCTCCTTGTCTCAAGCCATGTTACCTTTTAAATAACCAATAGTGTGAGCATAGTAAACCAGAGAATATCTGACTGTCAAGAATCATTTGTACAGCCACTTACTAAAAGCTAGTGGGAAATCCATCCTATCAAGAACAATCATTATAGCAGACCAGTTAACTGTGTCAAAGGCCTTTCTTATATCTATTTTCAACATGGCTCTAGGGGATTTGTATGATGAAGAGTAGCCATTCACTAATTCGTAAGACAGTAGGACATTATCGAGGATACTTCTATTTTGGAGGAATGCTGCTTGATTTGGAGAAATTATACGTTGGAGCATATTTTTGGGATGAGAAGCTAGAATATGTGATATAGACTTGTAAATGACATTGCAACATGCAATCGGTCTATATTGGGAGACATCAGAAGGAGAGGTAGTTTTGGGGATAAGGACAAGATTAGTAGAATTGATAGAGGAAAGTAAACACTTTTGTTGAAGAAATTATGAATAGCCTTGCATAAATCACCTGATATAATGTCCCAGTGGTGTGTGAAGAAGGAAACAGTAAAGTCATCAAGGCCAGGGGATGCTGTTTTCTCATTGTGAATATAGAGTTTTTTTATTTCCTCATTAGTTAAAGGACTAATCAGAGAACTCTGCATATCAGAAGAGAGCTTTGGGATTGGGAGGTTATTTATTATTGAGATGTCAGGGGCAGAGGGGAGGCCACCAAGTAAGTTTGTGTAGTAGTTAATGAATGCAGCATCAACCTGATCTGGGGTGGTATGAGTTACACCACGCATATCATTTATCTAATGTATCATAGACTTAGATTGTTTGACCTTCAATGATGCATGGAAGTGTTTAGAGTTCCTATTTCCATAAGTAGACCATTGTTGCTTATACTTTTGCTTTACCATATTTGCCTTTGTTGTGTAAGCTTTCTCATGCAGTGCAGTCAAGTCATTTTCTTTTGGAATTAAGGCTGGGTTGGAGTTTGAGTTTAAAATCATCTGTTGTACTTATTCTAGTTGCGCTGCTATATTATTGGAAAGTTTATTTCCTTGTCCATAAATTTTTTTGGCCCATAATTTGATTGCTTCTTTAGTGTTCTTTAGTTTTTTCTACAATGAGTGCATTCGGTTCCCATAGGTGTGTATTTTCCAAACTTCAGTAACTACCGGTTTCAAGTTGACATTATTAGTCCATTCATCACAAAATTTAAAGTTTACCTGTTTGAGGATGGCAGCAGATCCAAAGTTGAGTATTAAAGTACAGTGGTCAGATAGGAGTGGCATGGGGATGTGTATGTTTATAGAAGGCCATAGAAGTAGAGATGAGATGTTCATAAAGCCATGATCAATTTTTGATGGAGTTGGAGGATTTTTGTTGCTTTTATTGGTCCATGTATAATCAGACCCAGAGTATGGGATTTCTATCAAGGAAGCATTTTGAATGGTATTATTTAATGGAGATAGCTCGGTCAGGGTTAGTGGCCTACCACCACTTAGATGAGTAGAAAGAATGAGCAGTTAAAATCACCAATTAGACTCCAAGGATGTGTTGGCTGTCTAAAATGAGGTATGCAGTCATGCGTTATTTTTTTATCTGAGGAGAATTTGAGGCATAGATGAAGGTGTAATACATTGAAGTATTTGAAGGGAGGTGAAGAGCATGAGAATGAATGAATTGTGAGTCAATTAAGATAGGGGACAACCTATATATTGATGGATCATACAGTACTAGCAGTCTGCCATATGGAGCTTAAGAAAGATTAGATATGTGAGTCCAGTTTTTGTTTATGTATTTGGCAGCTCTCTGAGTTAAAGTGGTGTCTAGCTTAGTTTCAGAAATTGAGATTAATGAGAGGTTGTGGTTTTGAATAAGAGATTTGATTTGGTCAAGCTTCGTATGATGGTGAGCTCCTCTTATATTCCAAGCTGCTATGTTGTTCATCATTGATAAACTTTGTTGGGTTTTTTATTCAAGCTTCTTGTTCTTCTGGCATTGGAAGATGGTGTATTCTCTGGAATTTGATACATGGGAGTATCTGAATCATTTTCTGATTCAATTAGTGAATGAGAGATTGGGGATTGCAGATAATTAATTTTGTTGTTGCTTGCAGTCTATTTCTTTTTGCTATCCTTCAATGAAGTATTCAAAGAGGTAGGTTTCTTTTTGTTGGAGAGGTGATATTTGGTTGGTTTGATGATAGAGGAGGAAGTAGCCATAGTGGTTTGAGAAAGGTGGGGATCATCATCACTAGCAGAGGGTGGTGTTTGATTTTTAGAGCTTTCAGTAAGAGAGAATATGCAGTTTCCTCCAATGGAAAACGGATCAATATGATTATGGTTAGTAGGGTAGGATATTTATGATGTATCGTGCATGTGTGCACGAACAGGTGATATGTACTAATGTTGTTTTGAAGTAGGAGTAGGTAGAAGAGGAGGTAATATAGAATTGGAGTTAATTGAACGAATATTGGAAGGCTGTGTGAATAATACATGAGCAGTTTCAGTGGAGATTGAAGTAGAGGTGGGTCGAGAAGGTTCAAAAATGGGTTGAGCATGTACAGGAGTCTTTTGATGGGTAGTAGCCGTGACCAATTGGTTGTGCTCATCAGAACTATGGACATGCACATTAGCAGGCACTGTTTTCTTGTTGTATTCGTGTTGTTGCTGTGTCAATTCCTTTCCATACACTTTTGCTTTAGGATTTTTTTCTGTCTTTTTTAATTATTGCAGCTGTATTCTTCCTATTTATGTCATGAGGCCTTTTACCATCAGCATTAGATTTATTTCTTATTTCCACTAATTCTTCTTCCATCTCTATTTCGTTGCACTCTCCCTCTTCATTCTCATTTATTTCCCCATCTTCTTGCAAGTCCAGTACTGAATATTTGTTGCTAACTTTAGTAGTGTTATCATTTCTAACTCCTTTTTCTTGTCTTCTATCTTCTCCGTTGATATTTATTGTTATTTCCTTCCCACTGTTTGACTGTTCTGTGTTGGTTTCCTCATTGCTCATCATTTTACGATGAACATCAACAGATGCTTGTACATTTTCAACATTTAGTTTCCTTTTCTTTTTCCATACCGTTTTTTTCCTCAATACAGGTTATGGTCTGTTTTTTTCGTCTCATCATCTAAATCTGTCAGTATTGGCAACTCGTCTTCTTTACCATTTGCTTTATATATCATTTCCTCTGAATTTAAATGACAGTTCTTATGTTTGTGACCAAATACTTTACAAAGAGTGCATATATCTGGTTTCCATAGATATGATACTTGAATAATCTACCTTGTGCCATATGCATTCAATACTGGAAATGAATCAACTAGTTCATGGTTGGGGGACATTTCAACAAGACATTTAGCATATTGTATTCTATGTATTGATTCTGTTGCCTCATCAAGACACACCAACTTTCCTGATCTAATAGCTAACCAGTTGATTCCAAGTGGTGACCATAGGTATATAGGAATATTCGTCATTTGTACCCAGATTGGAACAGCTCTTATTGTTCCACACACATTACTTATGGTAGGATCCCACTGTTTAAGAATAAATAGCTTATTTTTCATGACAATAGGGTCACTTCTTATGATTTTATCTCTGTCAGATCCATCAGAGAGGAGGAAGAGAAAAATAGAGCCATCATATTTGACTTGAACGTTACCTTTCAGACTCCATCTACATTTTAGATTTTCAATCACATAAGTAAACGATAAGGGTTTATCAAGGAAAAAACCAACCAAATAATCTTGCCAGATATTGACACCTACAACAATGACTTGAGAAGGATGGACCATTGCATCACCATTGAAGGTTATGTCCAAATGCACGGGAGAATGTTTTCCCACGTTTCGAGGAAGGTTCTTAAAAAGGGATGACCAAGCGAGGTTATCAGACTCAAAGAGTGGTGGAAAATGATCGGAATAGACATTGGAAGCAAGTGGGTTGAAGTGATTAGAAGGTGGGAGGGAAGAAGAAGGTATGGCAGGCGCAGTAAGATGTGATATGTTAGGAGGGACTAGTATCGAGTCAGGTGGACGGGAGGGTGGCGGAGGAGATAGGGAAGGTATGGGGGGTGTCAGATGTGGTACAAGAAAGAGACAGGGAAGGATTGGACAAGGCGATAATTTAATCTGCTGCCATTAAAAAATTAAAAAGAGGATTGAATATGATGGAAGTTTAGAAGTATTTTAAAGGAAAATTATAGTCTATTCCTATTTTATAAAATATACTATTATAATAAAAATATTATTTTAAATGATTTTTATTATAAAAATTATTTAAATATGTTTAAAAGAATTTCCAAACCTTAGAAAAATATAGAATTCTTCTTAGGAATAATTATAAGGTATTGAATATGTTTTGAATAAATAAAGATCTCTTTTTATAATATGAGAAATTCAAATATGGTATAATTTAAAATAAAATGTTCTATTTCTAACTAGTTTGAGTATAAACTGAAGATTTTAAATTATACACATTGGTTTGAAATAAATATAATTTATTTTGCAATTAGTATTTTATTATAGTAGATTATGAAATGAATTTAGAGCAACAACAGGTGATTTTCAATATGAGCTATTAGAGATTATGAATTTACAGTGATGGTTTTGAATTGCAAATTATGTTTTGAAATGAAAAGAAATATTTTGTCGGTTTATAAATTTATTTTAAAGTATGATTTAGTTATAGAAAATTATGAAATAGCTTCTATAGTTATTTTGATTTATAAAGTGATTTTGGAAGTTTTGAAAATATGTATACAAGAATTTGGATATGAATTATAGTATTTGAATCTTTATATTAGGTTGAATAAGTAAAGTGAATATATTATTTAACACATATAACAGTAAGAAGGTTTTTTTTTCTAAATATAAAATTTAGTTAAGAAGTTTTATTATATTTCTATAAATATAATCTCTTTTCTAAATTCATATCTGAATGTTTTGAATATTTTATATTTTGTTTAATGAGAAATTTGAATAAATGGAGTTATTTACTGTCTAGCATGGGACTTTTGATAATATTTCTATAGTTATTCATTGGACTTATTTTATAGAATAGAATATGATGGAGGAGTGAGTGTGATATATGAGCTCTGAGTAAATGGACTAGTAACACGCGGTGGCATAGGACGCCGTTTATTTATTCGGCATATGTATCGTGATGTGTGTCAGCACATGTATGTTGCTATGTGTCAGCCATTATATGTATTTAGTGTTAGCCTATCACGGTCTGACTCCCTTTATATTTTGACAGTGAACCAGATTGGCTAGTATCCATCCTAGTAGTCTGATCGCGGTGGTCGCACCCCGGATCTATGACACGTTTCCTTATTTAGCTGAGGCTGTGTGTCGGCGTATTACCGTGTATTAGTATATGTGTTAGCCCCTTTGTGTCACCTAAGCCAGTAGTCTGTTACCATTTAAGGGCATGTGTAGGGTCTTGACCGTGTTTTCGCATAGTTGGGTACACTAATGGATATGAGTCATGATGTCCATCGAGGTAACCAAGATTGTAGGAGCCGTATTGAGTGAACATGTGTGTCGTGTTCACCAATCACGTGTGTAGTCTCTTGGAGCAAGTGTGTATATTAGTCTCCAGTCTGGTTCTGGTGTGTGTGATATAGACATATACTTATACTTCTTCATGAGATGATGAGTTATGATTATGCCTGAGACCGTGTCCAAAGTACGGTCAATTCCCATATCCTTCTCAGGCGTGTGTCACCGAATATCTTTCTCATTAGCGTGTGTCGCCAAATGCTATTCATTGGCATGTATAACCAATTTCTCTTTCTTAAGCATGTGTCATTGATTATTCTTTATAGGCATGTGTCGCCAGATATATTTTCATAGGCGTATGTTGCCAATTATAGCTTTCTTTGGTGTGCGTCACCATTACTATATTTTTGCTTATGGATAATTATTTATATTGATATTCTGAATATTTTATTTATTGAGATTGAGTGATATATTTGGGCAAGCTACATGCTAGCCTGATTATACATAGTGATATCTCTTATAGATGTTTTTAGAATTTAGATGATGAGTTTTGGATATGAATGATTCACCCATTTGATGTTGTTTTATGACTTTTGATTTGATGTTCTTTTATATGAGTCATGACATTTTTAAGCTTGGTTTTGTGGTGTTCTACGTTATATGATTTTTGGGTTGTTTGAGTATACCCAGCGTATACTAAGTTCTATAAGTTTATTGACCTTGGATTTAGATATAGTCTGACCCGTTTATTATTTATATAATACTCAAGTTAGTCTGAGACATTTTAAATTCAAGGACAATGAGACCAGCTTGTGTTTTGGGTAGATAAGAGGTTAGAAGGTGGTATTATTATATCAGTTGAGTATTATATAATTTCATGTATGTATATTCTGGTGTTGCATATTGGACATACCATGTATATTTATGTATTATACACTATCATTGTGATTCTGACTCTGTGTTTTCTGTTTGTATATAGTATATTGCTTGTTGTTCTATCTGGAAGATACACTTGTTTATTGGTTTATACCGATACTATATACATATATGTGAGTTATTTATTTAATGTTTAAATATGTATCAGTGTTAGTCCAAGGGAATATTCACGTATGTAATCCATATAACCTCATTCTTTGTATTACTGACGGTATTTCTTATTAATACTATTAGATAGTAAGGATATAGAGGTAGGATCTTTACAGTTGGTACTAGAGCAGGTTTAAAACAATACATTATATATAAGAGACACTACTCAAGAACTTAGAGAAACTTAGAGTACATGTCCCCTTGGGTGTGGTGGGCTGTTACCCTAAATTAAAGGGATAGTAGAAGTATACGATGAGTACTAAGATGATCATCTGGGGATGTACATGTTATTTTTCTTATTATATATATGTATTATTAATTTTATCCCATCACATTTGAGTGTTAACCTTCGTGGGGAATTTAAGTTGTAAATGGTGGTAGAGAAATAATGAATTGCTAGTCTGACCAGTAGTGTCAGCATTGGGGAAGGTGAATAATCATTTAGGTGGCTTTTAATAGAGTAGCTTGATCTAGTAGAGATTAGAGTGCGTAGCGGAAGCTGATAAATAGCTTTCCGATAAAGGCATTTGTTTGATTATTTGATGCACGTTTGTTTATTAATTTTTGTTTTCATTTGGCTTATTCTAGAAATTGGAATTAAGTAAGATTTATCACTTTAATTTTTTTAAAACCCACTTGAATCTAGATGGAGCCAAATTTGAATAGGAGCCAACGGTTTATCCAAATCTAAACTGCTAGAAAATAGTAAAATTTGTCCAATAAGTATTAAAATTAAAATATAATTAAAGATGTGGAATGAGAAATTAAATTAAATTAATAGGATACTTGATTGATATCATGAATGTATGATGATTTGAACTATTATTAATGAGTGCTGAATTGATTGTATATACGAATTTTGAAATTTAATATTTTATTTCAAATAAGCAAATGAGTTAATAAAATAGAAATTATTATATATAGTGATTGAAAGTATTTTAGTAGCTTGTATTTGGTGTTAGTTTGTACATACAGTGATTTAGGAATTTTATCCGATCAGTGTTATCAATAGAGATTCCAAAATGCATATACGATGCAGTCCGACGTAATATGTTGGAAATGGTAAAAGAAATATTTTACTTAAAATTGTACATTGTTTCATAAAGTAATATATTTTTTAGAACATGGAGAAAATTATTTTTCTAGATTAAATATTTTTGAACAATACATGCAACCATCGGATATTAGGGTGAAGCTGAGATCACAGGCAAGGCAGTGTTGATACAAAATCCTAGGCAGTCAAAATTGCAGCCAATTCGTGAAATGGTCTTTAAAATTATGTGGGCATGACAATGTTGTATATTTTAATACAAAATTAAATTATGGTTTATTGTATGTAAATACAAATATTTGACTAAGATAATACGTTGTAAATACAAAATTAAATTATTGTTTTAAATTGAAAAAAGATTTCCATCGAGAAAATAAAATAAACTAAATGTGGTACCTACTTTATTAATACGTAATTATAGAAAAAATATGGGGAAATATATGTAATTCAAAACAGTTTTATCATGTGTAAATGTTCGAAATCGTTTCAGAAGAAATAAAATTCATTGGAAAAATATATATTATGTAATGTTTTGAAAGCACTTGAAAAGAAATGATATTCAATGGAAAATTTATTGTTTTTACTTTATAAGTTAATTTGCTAACAAGAATTTGGATTTTGTTAACCTTTAATTATTCAGAAACAAAAAATAATAATAACAATGGTAATAATCAAATGTAGGGTTTGACAAAAATTTGGAAGTGTTAATTGATTGTTTGAATATATATATATATATATATATAATATGAATCTTGATAGAATAAAGTTAAGCTTTTCAAATATCAAGCAGTAGATGTAATTTGGCCTTAGACGTTAGTGAAGGGCGCTGACCGAATAAAAAATGTGTGTGATTGTCCTTCCTTTGTGTTCTTCCTGTGTGTGCATGTATTTGAGTGCTTGCTTGGATTGCTTTGCCTAGTCTGGTTACGTGTGCCATATGCATTCCTTGTGTGGCTAGTATTCATGTATGATATTGACTTAGCTTTTCTTTTGCATGTTCCTTATATGTGCATTCTTGGTTTATGTTGCACCCAGTCTTGTGTATTTTCAAAGAAATTTTAATGCATTGTGTGCTTGATTGCGTGCTTCCCTTGTGTGCTTGTGCGTGCTTGTGTGCTTGCCTTTGTGCACTTCCGCTTACTCCTGCACTTTGAAACTAAACATGATTTTACTTCTTTTGTGCACTTACACTTCCTCCTTCGCTTTAAACTTGAATTAATTTTTGGTTTGAATATAATGATGTGTTCAATTAGGCATAACTTTCAAACGGTTTGTCCGATTTCAACGATTTTGCCTATTTCGAAAAAGCTAAGAACCTAAGAAACAACTTTCATTTTAATCGATTCACAAAATTTTAATGTTTGCTATGCTAAAAATACAAATTACTAGAATGGTCCTGCATATATGTCGAAAAACCTACCATGCTACCCTTTAGAAAATCCCCTACAACTTGAGTTGTATTCTTTATTTTTGCAAAATGAAAGTTGTTTGGAAAGTTAACACATTATGCAACAATTTATTCTGTGAAAGCATGATTAGTCATTTTGACCCTTAAAAAATGGATAGAAATTAGGTGTAACAACCCGCATTTTCAATCCCCAGAAATCGACACTAATACACCCATGGTATTTACATGTTGAACATCCAAGTGCCAAAAAGACATATTATTGGGGTGAAAGAAAAAAAGATAGAATAGAATCTCACTGAAACGCGACGAGTAACATATAATATACCAATTATCTTTATATAAACAAAACCTTTTATATACATACACAAATCAAAGTACTAACCTGTGATCAGCCTGGACAGTTATAACAATCTATCCTTACAAATGTCGATATATGTAATATGAACAAAAAGTGGATGTTAAAATGCAGGAATATGCCAAGGAGGATCCAGCTCGTCTCCTAAAGCTCCAAAATGTCCAGCTAAACCTGGAAAATATGCTCAGGCTGACCTGAGTGTTATAAGAAAAATAACGCCCAGATTAGTCTGAAAAAACCACCGTGGGAAACACAATCATTCGGATTACTTATTATTATGAAACCTTTCAAAATAAAGGTATCTTATAAGACCACGTCGCACAAAAAAACGGTAGAGTTTTTACCTTCCGATAACCAAATCATTTATAGGAAATCTTCTGATATTATAATAATGTCTACGGTTTAAAATAAATATTGAATCTTGGCCGAAATTGTTACATTAGTTAAATCCCAGCATAATAGATATATAACTAAGTCTTAAGGCACTTATTGGAAAATGGATTCTATAAATGACAAGGTAAGGGTCTAACTTTCGTACAGTACTGTTGGCATCAAAATAGGCCACCAACACCCAGTTATGTGAAAGCACCAATATCTAATCCAATCACAGAAATATGAAGAGAAATAAATGAAAAACAAACTTAAAACAATCAGAAAGCAAGTAAATAGAGACATAGATTTATAATTGTTTGGCTAACTCCGGCCTACGTTCACTCTAAAAATTTCCCTTTTATTAGTTTACACTGCTGATTACAGTTACAAATCAATGAAATTCAAGAATCAAAGCAGTAAAGTATAGCCTAAGTAGAATCAAAGCGGCAGAGTATAGCCTAGGTAGAATAGGAAGTGAAGCAAAAATAAGATCGTTTTGCTGATGCCATGTCCATTATATTTATAGGTGAAGACGTGAAAATATCTCGCTCAAAATTCGAATTTGGAACCCTAAAGCCAAGATGAGCCTGCTCAGAAAGCTTGGGGTCCAATAGAGCCCAAAATAGGGATAGGTTTCGATCCTTATTTTGGTGGAATCATGGGGTGCGATCCCTATGATGGGTCCCCAATGATGTTATCTTCTAGCTCTCCAAATTTCATGTCAATCGCACTTACGGATCTTGAGTTACTGACTGATCATTAATTCGATTCAACTAAACCGATCCCTGAATAGGGATAGGGACCGATCCCTCCAAGTTGCTCCTTTAGGGTTGCGATCCTTATGATGTGTTCCTTGTGTTGTAATATGATTGTTCTCCAAGTTTCATGTCGATATCATCTATATATATTGCGTTATTGACCGATCATTACTGCAAATTCAACTAAACCGATCCATGAATAGGGATAAGGCCCGATCCCTATATAGGGACAGGGGCCGATCCCTCCAAACTACTCCAAATGATGTGCGATCCTGAGGGTAGACTCCCTGGAGTCCCTTCTTCTTGTTCCCAAAGTTTCACTTCAATCTGCCTTGTGGTTATTGAGTTATGAAGCGATCATTGAGTTGTGTTGTGTGCATCCTATTTAATATGATCCCTCTACTCCGATCCCTCTATTCTGATTCCTTTTTGTAGAATGAATATTCTGATTCAATCCCTAGGGGGAGTGCTAGTTCCATACTTAACCATATTTTGAGCGCTATCCATCCAAATCCATCCAACTATCGTCCATGGTTTCAAATATAATCGATCTCCAATCCCGACAACCATCTCTCTGGCATTCTTCCTCGATGATCATGAAGTATATTGGATTAAATCCACCTATGTACTACCTTTCCAAAAGGCGAACTTTACCTCCAAAACATGCTTTGCGATAGGTTGGTGTGTTTTGAATTGCCATAAATCCAAAATCTGAAGTCTATAATCCATCGATAGCCATATTATCCAATCCGTTGCCAATCCAAATCCATGATCTCTCCGGATTGTTAGTGAAATCCATGACTATTCCGAGTCGATATCCAATTTCGAATCCACGATCTCTCCGGATCGTTAGCCAAACTCATGGCCTCTCCAGACCGATATCCAAGTCCGTGACCCCTTCAGGTCAATATCTAAGTTCGCGACCTCTCCGTGTCATTATCCAAATCCATAGCCATTTGAAATCCTGGAAGTCAGTAAGCCATTCCACGATCTTTCTGGATCGTTATCCAAGTTCATGGTCTCTCTGCACCCTTTCTAAGCTCAATCCAAACTTAACGACAAGTAAGCTAATCCTGCCGCTCTCCGACGAAGCAGCTCACCCCCGCACTCCGGCCCTTCTGGGCACTTAGAGATCTCATGGTCCTCCTGGACCGATCATAGCCCCTTCGGGCTCTTGTTGGACCCCATCCTGTCACTCTCCGGTAAAGTGGGAACAACGATAAGTAATTCGATCTTGTCGCTCTTTAGCAAGTCAACTTACTTCTTACACTTCAATCCCTGACTCTCCGGCCAGGGACATAAAGCCATCAATTCCATACTGACTTCCTTTCTTCGTCCTCGACTCTTCGGTCGAGGGCTTAATGCATGTACGATTCCATCATGTCACTCTCCGGGGAAGGGACTCGCACCTTGCAGTTATTGCCCCGTCTCTCCGGTCGGGACAATAACCACGACCGATTTTATTCATCGCATTAATGCAGATCAAAAATAAATTAACAAATAAGAGTTCGTACAACCAAAAGTCCCAAAAGCAAGAAAACCAATAGGTGCCACTCAAGGCATGACGGTTCACCATCATCTCAGAGCATGCATAAGGACCGGCCTCGATCCCATATATGTGTAAGTGACTTAGCAGTTTTATTGTTTATTTCATGCTACCCCGATTAGGAGATGGTGATCTCTGACCTCGACCCAAGGCGATTTCCATTTGATGAGGACGGTGGCCGCTCCTATTCCACTGCCGCAGCTCGAGTCCTTGCATACTGTGGTATCCTGTCATCCCTAACATGCTCCTCAATCATATCCTAGAGATGCCTGGACTCATCCGTTGTATGCCCGTCCAATTCATGGAATATGCAGTACTTTCCAGACCTACGTTCTTGCTTCGTAGGGTCCCTCCTAGCCAGTTTTCGATAGGGGAGTTGCCCCCTTGTATCCAGATAAATCCACTCCAAACCTTCCATCAATTCCGAATAACAGGAGAACTTCGGCTCCCGCTCTCTCCTTTGCCTTTTTGATCCATCATATGCATCATCCATTTTCCGTTTACCCTTATCCTTACTCGGACCTTCTCCAAACGGTCCTTCACCTCTCACAGTATTCACTTCCAGTTTGTCGGTTTGTGCGTCCTCCTGCCGCAAGAACCTCTCAGCCTTGTGGTAAAATTCCATGAGATCCATTGGTGGATCCCGTTCCAATGCAACCTTGAAACTCGTGTCTTCGAAAATTCAAGAAACCGCCGCCATTAAAACCATTGATGGATCTGGTCAATCCATCGAAGCAACTACCGCATTAAACCATGTCAGAAAATTCCTTAGAGACTCTCCTATTCTCTGTTTCAGTGCTATCAATGTCATTACATTCTTGGGTCTCGTTATGTGGACTTGAAACTACCTCATGAACCGATATACCAACTCGCTCCACGTCCTGACTAAACCATTCTCTAGCTACCAAAACCAAAGCGTAGCTAACTCCATCAAATAAAGTGGAATACACCTTAACATGACCTCTTCCGATGCCCCCAACACTTCCATATGCCGGACATACCTCATCATATGCACAGTGGGGTCCGACTTTCTATCATATACTTCCAGCGTTGGTAGTTTAAACTCTGGTGGATTCCTAGCATTCCTAATATTAGGAGTGAATGGACTTCTATTTATATCCTTCAGATCCCTGTTCACCAATCCTCTACGCATTGCTCACCTGATCATCTCTGCAAACCGTCATTGTCATCCAGTGGTCGTCTCCTATCATCATTTCCAAATTGCCCCCCGAGTCCATGAGGGAATTCTAGAACGTACTCCTCTAAACAAGCATCCAAATTTTGATTCGCACCAAGCTCAATGGGATCGATTGCAGGTCCTCCAGCTTTGCGATCGACTAGACCTGGGGGCATGCCCCTAGCTTTTGGGGATCATGGCCGATCCCTCTGAAGGGATCTAGGCCGATCCCTTTAAGTTGGCTGGGGACTGCCCCTGGCTGCTCTGTTCCATTCCTTTGTCCAATAACTTTGTCTCCATGTTCCCGATCTGATTTCCAACGATTCCTGCTGCTCCAACTCCTTGATCTAATTTTTCATTAGCTCTTGCTACTCTATTCCCTTGGTTATGTGCTCCAGCTTGTCCAATCTGTAAGAGTAAATTCTACATCATCTTCTCTTGTCTCCTCAGCATCCTTTCCTGCATAGCATCCATCATCATTTCCATTTCATCCCTGCTGATGTAGATAGATGCTTGATTAGCTCCAGCTCCTGAGGAAGCTTCCTAACTCCCTTCATGGTGGCTCCTTTCAGGTAGCATTCACTTTGTTGATTGTTTTACCATTTCTCCAAATCTAAGCACTAGATCTTTTCCAAACTCTGAATCTGAATACCAAATCCATGGGGCTAGCTTTTTCGGTGAAAGCACCAAAATGTGGCTTCAAATTTGGCCACCAACACCCAGTTATGTGAAAGCACAAATATCCAATCCAATCACAGAAATATGAAGAGAAATAAATAAAGAATAAAATTAAAACAATCAGAAAGCAAGTAAATAGATAGTGGTTCAACTAACTTCGGCCTATGTCCACTCCAAAGATTTCCCTTTTATTAGTTTATATTGCTGATTATAGTTACAAATCTATGAAATTCAATAATCAAAGTGGTAGAGCATAGCCTAGATAGAAGATGAAGTGACGCAGAAAGAAGATCCTTTTGCTGATGCCATGCCCGCTGTATTTATTGAAGAAGACGTAAAAATATCTCGCTCAAAACCCGAATCTGGAACCTTGAAGCCAAGATAAGCCTACTCAGAAAGTTTGGGGCCCATCGGAGCCCAAAATAGGGATTGATGTTGATCCCTTTTTTGGTGGAATAATGGGGTGCAATCCCTATGGTGGGTCTTCCGTGATGTTATCCTCTTGCTCTCCAATTTTCATGTCCATCGCACTAACGGATCTTGAGTTATTGACCGATCATTACTGCAAATTCAACTGAATCAATCCCTGAATAGGGATAGGGGACGATCCCTATATAGATATAGGGGCCGATCCCTTCAATTTGCTTTTTTTGGGTTCCCCTATGGTGTGTTCCTTGTGTTGTAATATGCTTGTACTCCATGTTTCATGTCCATAGCATCTGTAGATTTTGAGTTATTGACCAATCATTACTCCAAATTAAACTAAACTTATCCCTGAATAGGGATAGGGGCCGATCCCTATATAGAGATAGGTTCTGATCCCTCCAAATGATATGCGATCCCTAGGGTAACTCCCTAGGGTCCCTTCTTTTTGTTCCCAAAGTTTCACTTCAATCCGCCTTGTGGTTGTTGAATTATGGAGCGATCATCATTGAGTTGTGTTGTATGCATCCGGCTTAATCCGATCCCTCTACTCCGATCCCTCTATTTCGATCCCTTTTTATAGAGTGAATATTCCAATCTAAACCCTCTCCTAGGGGGAGTTCTAGTTCCATACTTAACCATATTTTGAGCGCTGTCCATCTGCATCCATCCAACTATCGTCCATAGTTTCAAATATAATCGATCTCCAATCCCGGCAACCATCTTTCCAGGCTTTCTGCCTCGATGATCATGTAGTTGGGTTAAACCTGCCTATGTACTGCCTTGCCAAAAGACGGGTTAACAAGTACACCTCTAGAAAAAATGTACTGAGGCTGTCTTAATTTTCAACTCTGCTATTCAGCACCGGCCTACCCCTTCCTGGATAGTACCGAATTTGATCACCCCCGGGTTGTCCCTGAAAAACCATTTCCATGGCTACAAACATACATAATCCATAAATAAATGTCGATTTGGATACAATTGATGATCATACCCTAATGGGGCAACCCACATTGCCCTACGGCACATCCTTGCTTTACTTATTACCAGTTATGAGGCCTTAGGCTACGTTTTACCTTTTGTAGCAAATTTCACTTGTAATGCTAACACTGCCCTCCAAGCAATAATGCAATGTCAGCATTCGTCCATACAAGTTTGTTCTAGGACTGAACAAAACTGAAGTCACTACTTGTACTACATTCATTTTGGAACCACCCTCAGGATTAGTAGCAAGTATCTCGTGCACTTCAAATAACTTTGTCTTCGATCCCATCATCTTCAAGATGTCTTCAATTTGAACGCTTGAGCTAGTTTAAAGTGGTTTTCGAATAATTCATATTTATTCGATCCCGGTCTCTTCGAGCCAACATTCGATAGTTTTCAATAAACTTAACCCTAATTCTTTTAGAAATAATCAGACAATACATAAGCGCGAAGATGACCTCCTAACCGTTTAAGCGGATGGATTTCCTTATCATTTGTCCTGGGAAAATAAAACAAGATTTATATGCACGGTACAACATCATCGAAGATGACTACGCTATATAACTCCCGTGTTTCTCATATATATTTCTAGAGTTATATTTTATCAAGATTTGATAGTCGGTTATTTAACTATAAAATAAACAAACAATCAAACATAGATTTGGTTCCATATGGGACCCACTAAGCTTCTTTTAATTAATCTTTCATTAATTAAAAATCTCTTTCAATTATTTGATTCAAAATACTTCACAAAATATATATCCACAGACCCCTTATATTCCTTTCAATACTTGGAAAAACATTTTTATGTACTTATCTCACCGGTATAAGTATATTCACAACCCATTATATTTTCAATACTTAAGAAATATATCCATATACTTATCTCAACGGTAGAAGTATATTAACAAAAGCTTAGGAAGATCTTCCCTTTTCCAAATTCATATTTAAATGGGCTAAAACAATATTATTTAAAAACATTACTTACTAAAAACCAAACTACAATCCATTGATGTTAACTATGGAAAGTGTTTCCATACCACTTTAACTAAGAAGTATTTTCTTATCAAAAATCAAATCTCATTCCTGTTATAAAATTCATGTTTTACAAGCCTATTTCATGTTTATAGACTATTTTATATATCTCCAAAATAATTCATCAAACTTCTTTTATAAATCTCTAAAATGATTTATAAAATTCCTTTCTATAAAAAGTACTCTTTTCTATTTATATAGCTGGATTCTATTTATAAAACTCTTTTGTAAATCTTCCTTTATAAACTCCTTTATAAAAATTCTTTATAAAATCCATTAACCCATTTCATAAACCTTATAAAATTAACGCAAGCCTTTGTTATTATCAAATATCACTTATAAATCCCTTCCTTTATTTATAATTCATCATTCATAAATCTCTCTTACAACTATCACTTACAGAACTCCTTTACAAAATATCGTTTATAAATCCCCTTTATAAAACAATTTATAAACTCCCTTTATTAAATAAATTAATTACCTTTAAACATCATAAATAAAATAATTAAATAACTTTTAAATAGCATTTTAAAAAAATTACTCAACTTAAAACATCCTTAATAAAGTAATTAATTAACTTAACCTATTTTTAATTAAATCAATTAACTAAGTTAAACAACATTAATAATATAATTAAATAACTTTAAACAATGTAATTGATATAATTAAATATTTTAAACAATATTAATAATATAATTAAATAACTTTAACATCTTTAACTATATAATTAAAAATCTTAAACATCATTTAATAATATAAATTAATTAACTTAATTTTAAAATATTATTAATAAGGTAACTAATTTACTAATTTCAAAACATCACTTATAAACACTTAACCTCAAATTGGTATAAATCTAAAGTTAATTTAAATCCATACTTTACAAATTCGGAAAGGGGGTTTGCATCCACAATGGTACTAAATCAAGTTACCGTTTATTTAAATTTGACTTTAAGTCACACAACTGATATGTACATAAGCAACATATATGTAAAACATATCCATAATTAACCATTAATAATTAACACATCACTTTTCCAATATTGATTAATCCACATATTAAATAACTGGCACCTGAATAAATGTCTGATTAAATACAATAGCAGATTGGAGATTTATTCTACTAAACAGGTGTCCAAAACAATTTGATTATAATAGAAAGGTCTTTTATTTGGCTAAATAGATACACCAATGAAGTAAAATTAATTTAACTATGTCATTATTTTAAAACAACGTAATTAAACTCAATCACTATTATTTAATCATAAATTTTGTACTTCATTAAATCTATCAAATATTCATATTATAGCATTGCACTCGTCAATACGAGACAAATGAAAAAATCCACGGGTTAATTGGGTTTAAAACAAGTGAGATATTGATTTTCCAAGTTAACAAGTTTAATTCATAAAATTTAAACCAAATAAGTTTATAAGATACCTCACCCATACTAACTCAACCTAGCCCAACTCCAAAAGGCCCAAACCCGCACCTTTTCCTCCCTAAATCCAATATTTCCCAAATCAAAAGCTTCCCTCCAAATTCAATTTTCCCAAATGAAAACGCCTGAATCCATCACAGTAGTGCACGGCATGCATGTGCACGCAACAACTGCGCCACCAACACATGATCTAAAGCCACTCGCAAGTCCACCGTCTCGAGCTCGTCCCCATGGCACCACCGCCTTAAACCCAGACCACGTCGATCAAATTCCGACCTAGGTTTTAACTCGAGCACAACAACACTCTTCCTTCCATTACCTCGACCATTTGCAACCACCAACCCCACCACCATCGTGGCCACCATTGGCTGAAGCACCACCACCCCCATCCTTAGCTACCTCGATGCACCCAGTTGCCGTCGTGAACCAAATTTCTAAACGCAAAAACCCTCACCACTAAACCCTAGATCGATTTCGCACCACCACCATAGACCATCAAACATCCTTCGACCACTGCTACTTGCCACCACCCATTGTTGCTCCTAGTCAACTCTATTCACCTCCTCAACTATCAATGTGCCGGAAATCAGCATATGAACTGAAAATAGTCATCGCCTTCCCCACAACAAACTACACCACTAAAAATGCCGAGATCTCTTATAAAAATCTTAGTTTGTCGAGACAAACGCGATTATATCCTATGTTCTCCGATTCGAGATCGTCGAATTTCCTCCATTTCCAGCCACCTAATGTTTTCGGTAAAAAACTACCACCACCCTCGAAGAAACCACGAGCTACTAATTTAAAAAAAATACTACAAGTGAAAGAAACAAAATTTATATTGGAACATTGGTCAAAATGTCGATGGTTTGAGAGGGAATGATTTTTGAAGCAAAGAGAGAGTTATTGTCTCATTGTTTTCAAATGTACAGAGAGTTGGAAATAAAGTCAGGTAGGAGAAAAGGAACTCAAATGCAAAGTAAAAAAGGGATTGAGCATCATGAAGATGGAAATGAAATATAAGAATGGGGAATTTTTATATATATATAAGATAAAATAGAATAAAATAAAATAAAAATAAAATAGAACAAGTTAGAGACCAAAATGCCCTTAAACTCAATTTCCACTCCACCATCGTATCTTTAGCCACCCAAAGTACAAACGCTTATGTAAATATGGTGGATATTAGGAAGGACCATGTACTTAAGTTGATTTTCATACTTAAAGCATCATTTCTTTTCAAATCCATCTTATCATATTTTCAAATTTAAATAAAATTAATTCTTATTAGTATTATTTCACTTACTTATACATTTCACAATAAAAGTGTTCCCTTTAAACAATGTTTTTTTCTATTTTAAAGTATAAACAAAGGTATTACACCCTTTACAACTTATCGTTCGATAAAAAGATGAAAATCCAAAAAAGGGGTTTCTGTCACATTTTCAGTTTTCTATTGCACTACCTATTTTGTAAACAAAATTCAAAATTGAACTCCGTTATTAAGTATAAATTAAAAGTGTGCTATTTATTTATTAAAACCATAAATTGAATATTTAAAATAAATTAAATACTCATAAATCAAAACAAGATAATTCTGGGTCGTTATAGTGGGTTAAATAAGAAAGTGTGTTGCTTTTACTTTCAATTTATGCATACTTTTTTTTAACTCTTTATATGTTACTAATATTTGAATTTGAGATTAAGAATAGGTACATATGAAGCATACTTGGGCTAAATAGCAATGATAACTCCCTTTTGCTTGCATAAAGTAAGAATAGCTCGCTTAAATGCAAATAAATAGGTATGTTTTTATGCGATAATGATATATATTGTGATATTATTTTATTTCACCATGTTTCAAGATGCCTTGTATTGGGATGTGTATGAGTGTGAGTGTGTGTATATTTTGATATTACCGTGTTTTGATTTTTCGGAATGCTTTCCGTAAAAAGTAGATTCTGCCAAAATTCTCTGAAAAATCCGACACACTTAGAAAATTTTCACAAAATTTTTATCGTATGCGAAAATAGAAAGTCATTGAATTGAATCTATTTGAATTGTAACGTATGAAAAGATAAATTGGAGAAAGAGGCACATAAAGGATTGAGTAGTTTATGTTTGATAGAAGATCGTAGATACGAAGAAAGTTAGGGTATGAGTTGTATGACGTCTCCCTATAAGAAATTATGAGTACACAATTTTCGTAAAGGGGAGTATGTAATAATCCTGCTTTCTATGCCGTAATAATACATAATTTTTATTAAAATAAAAATATTTGAATTCGATTTGTGATAAGTAATACTTTGAAAATAAATTTTTAGTTAATTAAATTCTTTTTAATAAAAGATTTTGTTGTACTAAATTGAATCAAATTAATAAATTCTTTTTGGATAATTTATTGAAATTAAATAAATGTTTTAAATTGAATATAAACTATTTTTAAAAGTGTAAATTTATTTGAACCCGATTGAAATATATTTATAAATAAATGGTAAGAATCAAAATTTAAATTTGAATGGAAAATATAGTAAAAACTAGATTGAATTAGAATATAAATTGAATTTTAAAATCAAGCCCAAAGAAAATAAACAGGCCTAAGCCTAAAACTTTTCTCCCATATTCTAGAACTCTCCCTACTTCTTTGTTTTTCAGCCCGACCTTCCCTTTCATTGACTATGAGCCTTAATCCCCATATGAAAACGGAGATCGCGACCAAAATGAAAAATATCGCGGCGAAGAAATCGACGGAAAAGACGATGTGAGAGATGGAAGAAGCCCTCGTCGTGGCAGTTGATAGTTGGGTACAGGTCGCGTGGCTAAAGGCGATAGGCAGAGGCATTGTTGGGGTTTGCATGCGAGCTTTGATGACACTCGAGGTGGCTAGCGATGTGATGGGTTTGCTGCTAGGTGAGATGGAGGTCGCATGGCTGGGGAAAGCAACGAAGCACATGCGAGCTAGAGCAATGGTTGGCGATGGTTGAAGGAAAAATTGGAGCCACGACCTGGGCTGGTGGCCAAATTAGAATCGATGGCAGTAAGGGTGGACTGTGCATGTGAGGTTGAAGGTGCATGGCTGATGTCAGCGGTGGAGAAAATGTGTGTGTGTGAAGACCCAAAAATTATTGAGATAAGAATAATTAGATTAAAAATCAGAAAAAGGAAAACTTTCAAATATATATATGTTGGAAATAAACAGTAAGAAGAAATGGTATTTCAGAGGGAAGAAGATGTATAACTGAGTGTATATATGGAATATATATGTATATGTATATTACCATATGTGGTATTTAAATATATATATACCCAGAAAGAATAAACATAAAGTAAAAAGGAGAGAACACCAGAGTGATTAAAATATGAACACATTTACATATCAAGAGAAAACAGTTGGTTTGAAATAATTAACCAGAGGTTAATTGATAGAGAGGATACACATATATATATATTATAGCTTAACATAAAGAAAATAAAATAACTCAGTAAAGAGAAAATTGTTTACAGCAATTAAGTAAAGAGAAAATGATGTATTCTTTGATAAATTAAAATGCTTAAAAATATATATATATATATAAGCCACATGAAAATAATACACAAGTGAATCATGCAAATTGCATGCACACAGGGAAAGTGGTGGATAACTACTTTTACCAGAAATAGAAACCAAGGGAAATGGCACATTTAGCCATAACAGCACACAAAATTCTTTGACTGATGTGAGGATAAAATGGGTTTTTCCCTTCAACAAAACCCTAGTGAAATGATTTAAACCAGGAGTAGAAGTAAAGGTTTTTTCTCTGGGGAGAAAACAGAAAACAAAAAAAACAAAAAAGAGTAGGACACACACTGTTTGCAATCTTAGGCAATCTCGGGGGGAAAGAAGGGAAAGGTGAGTGATTAATCAATCTCATGAGGTTAAGGCATTAATACCCAAGATAAGGGCAGACATCTTATTTTTCTTTTGTGCTTGATCAACTTGTTTTCTTTCTCTGAATTAATGAATATTGAGCATGGTTGGTGTATTGATAAATCTTTGGTTGCTGTTTTGATATGTTCTATTGACTGTTTGAAAATAGTAATGCCATGATCTCTGAAATGGATCCAGTACCATGAACCATCAGCTTGTAGTTATGATAGAAAGATAAACACAAATTTTATTATGAAGTGGGGTAATATTGAAAGATAAGCTAGGCAGTGTGAACAAAGGAGGTTCATGCTTATGTCTAGTTTGTTTTAAATTAGAAATGAACAATGCAATAAATTATTTATGTGCTGATTTGTTCAGATCTAAGGCTAAAAATGTTTTAAAGGTTTTTCTCTAAAAACCCTACCCTATGTTCATAATAAAATTAAACATGAAAATTTAATGGAATTTACTGGATTTGTTAAGAGATCATGACATTCTGAAAAACTGGAATATACAAGTGATAAAACAAAATTTTGAATGAAGCAACTGGGAAGAAGAATGAAATAAAAACATGATCATTATGTATGAATGCATGGTCAGTTGAAATCCCTGAGTAAGATTAACTTTCTCTGATTTATAGAAAAAGAAAGATAGTAAAAGCAATTCAAGAGTTAATGAATCTTTCTGAAATAAGAAATGAGACTGGTCACTAGATTATAAAACTAATCTAGGAGGAAAGCCTTGATCTATCCATCATAAGGAGTATGATGGGTATGTGCGTGACTTGTTTAAGTCCTAGAGGCCTTTGTGCAGGGGTTAACAGAATTGAGTCCCTTGCAATGCACACATGGTGTTCAATGGCAAACAAATATGACCAAAAATTGGATTGATAAATCAAGTTTTAATGTTGAGTTATGGAAATTAAAATGAGTTAATTCCATAAGAATGGGTGTACATGTATACTGGATTGAATGATTGAATGGTTGCTTGTGTGCATGAATGTGGTAGGAGCTTAGATACAAATATTTATCCAGTTATATCATGAATCCAAATTTCTTCAAGTATTTTAATACCCTGCACTGCAATTTAAAAATGACAAAATATTGCATTTTGATTTCACTCATACCAGAATTATATTCTGACCCTATTTGTTGCTTTGTAACATCTGGGGTGTCTCATTTCTATGGAGGCAGCTCTAGATGTTGCTGCAGGAAAGGATGCATAGGAAACTTGTGTGCATGGGCAATTGAAGATTACTTGCATTTAGAATGTTTAAGGAGTTTTTAGCAGATATGTTGTAATAATTAGGCCAGGCCAAAAAAATATCATTATGGTTTAAGTATTATCTGGATTGATAAGTGTTGTGTTTCTGAGAAGTGAACTTGTAGGAATCCTTAAGTATTATTCATACTTGCATATGTGGGTTGCTATTTTAAAGGAGTTAAATCTGCATAGTTTCTGGTGGAGAAAGATATAGGAGATCATGTCATGTAATTTTGATATGTGCTCATGTCTCCTGTAGAAATGTTTGATGAACCTTAAGAAAAATGGTAGAGCAGAAACATTCATAGGAAGAAAAGAATAGAGTAAAAATCAATGAATTTGTAAAGGTTGAGTTGAATTTAAACTGGCTAACCAGTAGGCTTAACCATGACTTATAATTGATATAAGTCCATGCAAAGGCTGAAAGGCATAGCCTGAATCTGGTGGGGCATTTGATTTTCCCCGGTGAAAACATGTATTGCTTGGGGTAATAAGCTCATTTACCTGCTTAGTAATTGTAAACTCTACTGCACCTATGCTTAGCTAATTCCTGCTATTTTGATACTTAATTCAAATCTGGTAGTATTGGGTCATAATCAAAACCTTTGATAAATTATAAATGCATATGGTCTTGTTTGTAATGAGCATTTCCACCATTCAATAGAACAGTGACCACAACATTGTTCTCTTCATTAGAAAATATCAAATATCTTCATCATAAGTTCACCTGGAAGTCTTGCATTTTGTCTGATTCTTTTTACTTACTTGCCACAAGTATACTGACTATACACATGACCTTAGTTCCTGTTTAGCATGATAGTTAAGTTAGTACTCTGACATAAAAGTTGCTTGAAATTGAAATGAGTAGAACAAGCTAACCTAATAAGCATGAGTTAGGTTGAACACTTTTACCCAGTATAGAACAACATGTATCAAATCACAAAAATCCCAGAATTAAAAGGTATAGCTTGTAAATTCAGGGGTCAATTCATTTGTGAGGTAAATCAAGAAAAATAAGAAAACCAGTAATATTTAATCCTAAGGATAATCAAGCTGGAGTTCTAAAAAGAAATATAAACATATGATAAATAGAAAAGGCTATGTGACACCAAATCTCTAATATGAGAAATAAGGTGGAAAAGAGTTGCTTTGCTATTATAAACCACTCTGATAGGCAAAGAACCATTTATATATCTTCATATATGTAAATGATAGAATTTATTTAAATACTGATATACTTATATTAGTAAAATCCAAGATCTTGGGAAATCAAATCAAGAGAAGTGATCCATTGTAAAAGTATATATATATATAGGCATTTAAAAAAAATCTAACAGAAAAGTTACTATAAATAAATGAAATAGAAGTGGGTCATTTCAGTTGGTATCAGAGCTATGTTGTTAAAACATAGCACAAATATATTATCCAATTTTCTTGAAGGGATAAAATTCCAAAACAAAAAATAAATATATATACAATATTGATGGAAATAAATATCCACAGAAGAAATAAGTTGCATAGAATAATTAAACTAGAAAAAATGACTAACTAGCTATGCAATTGAAAAGTGAATCATGGTAGGAAGACCACCAAGTCATGGAGCAGGACCCTCCAATACAACACCAATGGTCAATTTGCAAGATTTGGTGAGGGCATTCAGAGAGGGAGCAGTGCACAGGGAAGAGAATCCTCATGAGGAACTAGCCAAACTGTTGAAGACATTTTCAAATTTAGGAGGCAAGGATTTTGAAGGCACTGAGGGAGTTATGGGAGTGCAGACATGGCTGAGAACTTTGGAAAGGATATTTGCGGATATGCAAATTAATGACCAAAGGAAGAGGCAGATAGCTTCAAGGAGACTTAAAGGAGCAGCTTTAGATTGGTGGGAGGTGATCATCACAGGAAGGCCAGAAAATGAGATAACATGGGATCAATTCAAGGAGATGCTTGAGGCAAGGTTCATTCCAGCAACAGCTAAGGCAACATTGCTTGAGGAATTTATAAGGCTAAGGCAGGGACCCTTGAGTGTGACTGAATACACTCAAAAATTTGAGAGTTTATCCAAGTATGGAACTATGCTCATAGGAGATGAAGAATCAAAGAATTCAAGGTTCATCCAAGGATTAAATGCAGGATTGGGAAGAGCAATGTTACCATACAAGGATAAAACATTTGATCAAGTCATAGATCTTGCTCTTTCTTTTGAACAACATGACAATGCAAGGGAAAAAATTAGGAGCATGAGGAACAACAATCAAAAGAAAGGAAAGAATAGAGAACATCCCTATGACAAAAAGAAAATGGATAAGAAAATGGAAGGAGCAACCACTGGAGAAGCTAAGAAGAAAGTCACTTGTTACAACTGTGGCAAAGAAAGACACATGAGTAATAAGTGTCAAGCAGCCAAGAAGGCACCATTCAGCTGTTATAACTGTGGGAAGGAAGGCCATATTAAAAGGAACTGCCCAGAGTTCAAAAGGGGAGCAAAGATAGGAGCACTTGAAGGCAGAACAAAAGCAACTGCAGTAGGAAGTCCTGGCCAATTGGAAGGTATACTTCTAATTAAAGATCACCCCATCTCAGTTATATATGACACTGGAGCAACACATTCATTAATATCCCAGGACATAGTGAATAAATTGACTCTCACATGCTATTTAGTTGATAATCCCTTGTTTATTCAGAGCCCACTAGGTAGCTCTTGTTTGCTAGGGTTAAAATGCTTGGGAGTGGAATTAAACATAGGAGGAAATGTGTTTAAATCTGATTTGTTTGTACTACAATACCCTGGACTAGGAATTATTTTAGGGATAGATTGGTTGAGCAAATTCAAAGCAATTTTAAATTTGGAAAACTTTACTATTTCTCTAAAAACAGAAGATGGTAAAAATATTTTAGTCATGAGTGAAATTGCTAAAATCAATTATTGTAATCAAATATGCAACATGACTGAGAAAGAATTAGAACTGGAAGATATAAAAATTATAAATGAATATCCAGATGTTTTTGGTGAAGTCATAGGTGTTCCAGAAAATAGGCAAGTAGAATTTCAGATAAGACTAATCCCAGGAGCAAGCCCAATCATCAAGAAGCCTACTAGGATGGGTCCTAAAGAATTAGTGGAATTGAAGCATCAGTTGGAACAACTGGAGCAGAAAGGCTTCATAAGGCCTAGTAATTCAAACTGGGGTACTCCAGTTGTATTTGTGAAGAAGCATGATGGTACTTTGAGGATGTGCATTGATTATAGGGAATTAAACAAAGTCACCATTAAAAACAAATACCCACTCCCCAGAATTGATGATATATTCGATCAATTGAATGGAGCAAGAATCTTTTCAAGGCTAGATTTAGCCTCTGGGTTCCATCAAATGAAGGTAGAGGAAGAAAGTATTAGGTACACTGCCTTCAACACAAGGTATGGATTATATGAATTTTTGGTGATGCCTTTTGGATTGACAAATGCACCATCATATTTTGTAGATTTAATGAATAGAACATTTAGAGATTTTCTAGACAAATTTGTAGTTGTCTTCATTGATGACATATTAGTGTACTCAAAATCAGAAGGAGAGCATGCAAAACACTTGCATCTGGTTTTGTCTAGATTAAGAGCACATGATTTGAAGGCAAAATTCTCTAAATGTACATTTTGGCAGAATGAGGTAAAAATTTTGGGGCACATTGTATCACAACATGGGGTTAGTGTAGATCCAACCAAGGTGATAGCAGTGCAGTCATGGAATAGGCCCAAATCAATGACTGAGGTGAGGTCATTTTTGGGAATGGCAGGCTATTATAGGAGTTTTATAAAAGACTTTGCAAAGATAGCTATCCCATTGACCCAGCTAACTAAAAAGGAGCAACCCTATGTGTGGATAGAGAGGTGTGAACAAGCTTTCATATCTCTGAAGAAGGCACTGGTAGAGGCTGCAGTTTTGCAAGTTCAGAGGGAAATGAAGAATTGGTAGTTTACACAGATGCTAGTGGATCTGGGTTGGGGGCAGTGCTTATGCAACATGGTAGAGTCATAGCATATGCATCAAGACAACTCAAGCCAAATGAAGCTAAGTATGCTACACATGACTTAGAACTAGCTGTTGTGGTATATGCATTAAAACTATGGAGACATTATTTATTAGGTGCTAAGTTTGAATTGTTTACTGATCACAAGTCACTTAAATATTTGTTTTCCCAAAAAGACTTGAACATGAGGCAACATAGGTGGGTAGAATTTCTAGCTGCCTATGATCTGGATATATTGTATACCCCTGGAAAAGCTAATAAAGTAGTAGATGCATTGAGCAGACATCAAGCAAAGTTGGCAAGCTTAATGATGACAGAATTCAAGAATTTGGCAATTCTTAGTGAGGTGGAAGTGAAAGAAGAAACTAGTGTATCAGAGAAGACACACAGTAAGATGATTGAATATGGTAAGTTAAGCCTCATCTCCTTAAAATCAACACTGGTTGATAAAATAGGACAAATGCAAGATCAAGATATAAATTTGGGGGAGAAAAAGAACATGATATCACAAGGCATGATAGTGGAAAACTATGAGGTAGATGATAAAGAATATTTAAGGAAAAAGGGGAAACTTTGTGTACCAAATGTAGAGGAGCTGAAACAAGAAATTATGGATGAGCATCACAAAACAAAATATACAATCCATCCTGGTGGTACAAAAATGTACCATGATCTCAAGAGGAATTACTGGTGGCCAGGGATGAAAGGAGCAGTAGCAAAATATGTGGCAAATTGTTTGACATGTCAACAAGTAAAGGCAGATTATCAAAGACCCTCAGGTTTACTCCAACCTTTGGAAGTGCCTACTTGGAAATGGGAAAGTATATCAATGGATTTTGTGGATGGTTTGCCAAGAACAAGAAGGGGCAATGATAGTATTTGGGTAGTGGTGGATAGACTCACAAAAACAGCACACTTCATCCCAATAAGTTCAAACAGAAATGCTCACAAGCTAGCTCAATTGTTTGTGAAAGAGATAGTGAGATTGCATGGCATCCCCAAGACTATCATTAGTGATAGAGATACTTTGTTTACTTCAAGGTTTTGGAGTAGCTTTCAAGAAGCCATGGGGACAGAACTAAGCTTAAGCACATCCTACCACCCACAAACAGATGGGCAAACTGAGATAGTTAACAAAGTTTTAGAGGATTTGCTGAGAGCATGCATACTAGATTTTGGAGGCAACTGGGAGGATCACATTTATTTAGCTGAGTTTGCTTATAATAATAGCTACCAGTCCACTATAGGAATGGCTCCATTTGAGGCTTTGTATGGGAAGCCTTGTTTATCTCCTGCATGTTGGATGGAGGCTGGTGAAAGGGTGTTGCTTGGCCCAGACCATATAAAGGAAACTTCTGCAAAAATTGAACTAGTGAGGCAAAGAATGAGAGTAGCTCAAGAGAGACAAAAAGCATATGCAGACAAAAGAAGAAGGCCAGTAGAATTTGAGGTAGGAGATTATGTGTTTCTCAAAGTATCACCAATGAGAAAAATATTGAGGTTTGGTAAAGCAGGGAAACTGTCACCAAGGTATATAGGACCCTATGAAATTGTTCAAAGAATAGGGGTTTTAGCTTATAGGTTGAGGTTGCCAGAGGAATTAAGCAAAATACATGATGTATTTCATGTATCCCAATTGATAAAATGGGTGCATGATAAAGAGTCTATTCTCGAATCTCCTACACATGTTGAAATTCAAGAAAATCTAGTTTATAAAAAGGAACCAGTGGGCATTGTGGCTAGAGAAGAAAAGAAACTGAGGAATAAAATAATTAAACTAGTTAAAATCCAATGGAGTTTGGATGGTAATGATTGCACTTGGGAGGCTGAAGAGAGGATAAAGGATAAATATCCTAAGCTGTTTGCTGCTTAAGGTATGCTTAAAAATTATTATGAGACCTTAAAATTATTTAAGTATGTTTGATTGATTGAGAGTAAGTAAGTTCCTGAAATTTCATTTAATAGAAATTAAGCTTTGTATACATTTGGATGGAAATGTATGAGAGAATAATTGTGGGACACAATTCCTTTTAGAGGGAGAGTATGTGAAGACCCAAAAATTATTGAGATAAGAATAATTAGATTAAAAATCATAAAAAGGAAAACTTTCAAATATATATATCTTGGAAATAAACAGTAAGAAGAAATGGTATTTTAGAGGGAAGAAGATGTATAACTGAGTTTATATATGGAATATATATGTATATGTATATTACCATATGTGGTATTTAAATATATATATACCCAGAAAGAATAAACATAAAGTAAAAAGGAGAGAACACAGAGTGATTAAAATATGAACACATTTACATATCAAGAGAAAATAGTAGGTTTGAAATAATTAACCAGAGGTTAATTGATAGAGAGGATACACATATATATATATATATATTATAGCTTAACATAAAGAAAATAAAATAACTCAGTAAAGAGAAAATTGTTTACAGCAATTAAGTAAAGAGAAAATGATGTATTCTTTGATAAATTAAAATGCTTAAAAATATATATATATATATAAGCCACATGAAAATAATACACAAGTGAATCATGCAAATTGCATGCACACAGGGAAAGTGGTGGATAACTACTTTTACCAGAAATAGAAACCAAGGGAAATGGCACATTTAGCCATAACAGCACACAAAATTCTTTGAGTGATGTGAGGATA
Organism: Allium fistulosum; assembly: GCA_030737815.1. Taxonomy (NCBI): domain Eukaryota; kingdom Viridiplantae; phylum Streptophyta; class Magnoliopsida; order Asparagales; family Amaryllidaceae; genus Allium; species Allium fistulosum. The sequence continues at coordinate 1,111,366,061 of CM060904.1, forward strand.
AAATGGGTTTTTCCCTTCAACAAAACCCTAGTGAAATGATTTAAACCAGGAGTAGAAGTAGAGGTTTTTTCTCTGGGGAGAAAACAAAAAACAAAAAAAAAGAAAAGAGTAGGACACACACTGTTTGCAATCTTAGGCAATCTCGGGGGGAAAGAAGGGAAAGGTGAGTGATTAATCAATCTCATGAGGTTAAGGCATTAAGATCCAAGATAAGGGCAGCCATCTTATTTTTATTTTGTGCTTGATCAACTTGTTTTCTTTCTCTGAATTAATGAATATTGAGCATGGTTGGTGTATTGATAAATCTTTGGTTGCTGTTTTGATATGTTCTATTGACTGTTTGAAAATAGTAATGCCATGATCTCTGAAATGGATCCAGTACCATGAACCATCAGCTTGTAGTTATGATAGAAAGATAAACACAAATTTTATTATGAAGTGGGGTAATATTGAAAGATAAGCTAGGCAGTGTGAACAAAGGAGGTTCATGCTTATGTCTAGTTTGTTTTAAATTAGAAATGAACAATGCAATAAATTATTTATGTGCTGATTTGTTCAGATCTAAGGCTAAAAATGTTTTAAAGGTTTTTCTCTAAAAACCCTACCCTATGTTCATAATAAAATTAAACATGAAAATTTAATGGAATTTACTGGATTTGTTAAGAGATCATGACATTCTGAAAAACAGGAATATACAAGTGATAAAACAAAATTTTGAATGAAGCAACTGGGAAGAAGAATGAAATAAAAACATGATCATTATGTATGAATGCATGGTCAGTTGAAATCCCTGAGTAAGATTAACTTTCTCTGATTTATAGAAAAAGAAAGATAGTAAAAGCAATTCAAGAGTTAATGAATCTTTCTGAAATAAGAAATGAGACTGGTCACTAGATTATAAAACTAATCTAGGAGGAAAGCCTTGATCTATCCATCATAAGGAGTATGATGGGTATGTGCGTGACTTGTTTAAGTCCTAGAGGCCTTTGTGCAGGGGTTAACAGAATTGAGTCCCTTGCAATGCACACATGGTGTTCAATGGCAAACAAATATGACCAAAAATTGGATTGATAAATCAAGTTTTAATGTTGAGTTATGGAAATTAAAATGAGTTAATTCCATAAGAATGGGTGTACATGTATACTGGATTGAATGATTGAATGGTTGCTTGTGTGCATGAATGTGGTAGGAGCTTAGATACAAATATTTATCCAGTTATATCATGAATCCAAATTTCTTCAAGTATTTTAATACCCTGCACTGCAATTTAAAAATGACAAAATATTGCATTTTGATTTCACTCATACCAGAATTATATTCTGACCCTATTTGTTGCTTTGTAACATCTGGGGTGTCTCATTTCTATGGAGGCAGCTCTAGATGTTGCTGCAGGAAAGGATGCATAGGAAACTTGTGTGCATGGGCAATTGAAGATTACTTGCATTTAGAATGTTTAAGGAGTTTTTAGCAGATATGTTGTAATAATTAGGCCAGGCCAAAAAAATATCATTATGGTTTAAGTATTATCTGGATTGATATGTGTTGTTTTTCTGAGAAGTGAACTTGTAGGAATCCTTAAGTATTATTCATACTTGCATATGTGGGTTGCTATTTTAAAGGAGTTAAATCTGCATAGTTTCTGGTGGAGAAAGATATAGGAGATCATGTCATGTAATTTTGATATGTGCTCATGTCTCCTGTAGAAATGTTTGATGAACCTTAAGAAAAATGGTAGAGCAGAAACATTCATAGGAAGTATTGAATAGAGTAAAAATCAATGAATTTGTAAAGGTTGAGTTGAATTTAAACTGGCTAACCAGTAGGCTTAACCATGACTTATAATTGATATAAGTCCATGCAAAGGCTGAAAGGCATAGCCTGAATCTGGTGGGGCATTTGATTTTCCCCGGTGAAAACATGTATTGCTTGGGGTAATAAGCTCATTTACCTGCTTAGTAATTGTAAACTCTACTGCACCTATGCTTAGCTAATTCCTGCTATTTTGATACTTAATTCAAATCTGGTAGTATTGGGTCATAATCAAAACCTTTGATAAATTATAAATGCATATGGTCTTGTTTGTAATGAGCATTTCCACCATTCAATAGAACAGTGACCACAACATTGTTCTCTTCATTAGAAAATATCAAATATCTTCATCATAAGTTCACTTGGAAGTCTTGCATTTTGTCTGATTCTTTTTACTTACTTGCCACAAGTATACTGACTATACACATGACCTTAGTTCCTGTTTAGCATGATAGTTAAGTTAGTACTCTGACATAAAAGTTGCTTGAAATTGAAATGAGTAGAACAAGCTAACCTAATAAGCATGAGTTAGGTTGAACACTTTTACCCAGTATAGAACAACATGTATCAAATCACAAAAATCCCAGAATTAAAAGGTATAGCTTGTAAATTCAGGGGTCAATTCATTTGTGAGGTAAATCAAGAAAAATAAGAAAACCAGTAATATTTAATCCTAAGGATAATCAAGCTGGAGTTCTAAAAAGAAATATAAACATATGATAAATAGAAAAGGCTATGTGACACCAAATCTCTAATATGAGAAATAAGGTGGAAAAGAGTTGCTTTGCTATTATAAACCACTCTGATAGGCAAAGAACCATTTATATATCTTCATATATGTAAATGATAGAATTTATTTAAATACTGATATACTTATATTAGTAAAATCCAGGATCTTGGGAAATCAAATCAAGAGAAGTGATCCATTGTAAAAGTATATATATATAGGCATTTAAAAAAAAATCTAACAGAAAAGTTACTATAAATAAATGAAATAGAAGTGGGTCATTTCAGTGTGAGTGGTAGCACTGGTCGCAGTTTCCGGTAGCACAGATGATGGGTCCGCAATGATGGACTTGGCTGTGACATAGGGAAGGCGATGTCAATGTTGTGTTTGAATTGAGGCTAGTCGCTATTCTAGAGAACTCGAACATCGTTTCGATGAGTATTTACACTCACAACTATATCGCTATATTTATCACATATATCGTTGAATTTTTTGGTTGCATCATTTGGTTTAATTGATTATTTAGGATTTTTGCATTTGGATTGTTGGGATATTGGTTTGAAATTGGATGATATTGAGATAGTTGATGGTTTGTGTTAGTTGGAAGTGTCAGTTTGCAAAAGAAACTCTGTCCGATTGCAAATTGAACTAAATATTTATTGTATGCCTAGGTGTGTATTTTATGGATGGTTGGAGTTTGACGGGACTCGACTTGGGTCACATGGCAAAGTATATATTGATAATTGATGATTTTAGAGAATTTTGCTCTATGATTTTTATTTTGAATGTTCGATTGATTTTCTTGTTTTTAAAAGATGTTTGAAAAGTTTTGAAAATTATCTTAAGGATTTTGAAGTTTTATTAAAAATATCTAATAAATAATTTACTAAAATTTAATCCAATTTAGCTATTTTCATATTTAAAAAATATATTTTTAATTATAAATATAAATATTTTGATTAAAAACCTCTTAAAATCAATATTATAATATATTTTTAGTTTGGAAGTATTTTAAATTCAAATTGTAATATATTGCTATTTTATAAAATATATTATAAAACTAACAATATTATTTTAAGTCGTTTTTTATTATAAAAGTTATTTAAACATGTTTGAAAGAATTTTCAAACCTTAGAAAAATATAAAATTCTTCTTATGAAATAATTATAAGGTATAGAATATGCTTTGAATAAATAAAGATCTCTTTTTATAATATGAGAATTCCAAATATGTTATAATTTAAAAGAAAATGTTCTATTTCTAACTAGTTTAAGTATAAACTGAAGATTTTGAATTATATTATTTGGTTTGAAATAAATATAATTATTTTGCAGTTTATAAATTTACTTTAGAAATAATATTTTATTGTAGAAGATTATGAAATGAATTTAAAGCAACATTAGGTGATTTTCTATATAAGCTATTAGAAATTTTTAATTTACAGTGAAGGTTTTAAATTACAAATTATGGTTTGAAATGAAAAGAAATATTTCGGAGGTTTGTAAATTTATTTTAAAGTATAATTTAGTTATAGAAAATTATGAAAAGCATCTATAGTTATTTTGATTTATAAAGTGATTTTGGAAGTTTTGAAAATATTTATATAAGAATTTGAATATGAATTATAGTATTTGAATTTTTATATCTGACTGAATAATAAAGTGAATATATTATTCAATACATATAAGTGTAATAAGAGTTTTAATTAATTTATGAATATAAAATTTATTTAAGAAGTTTTATTATAATCTATAAATATAATCTCTTTTTTAAATCTATATCTAAATTTTTTTGACTATTTCTATTACTTTAATGAGAAATTTGAATAAATGGAGTTATAATACCATCTGATATTAGACTTTGGATAATATTTCTCCAGTTATTCATTGGACTTGTTATATAGAATACTATGAAGGAGAGAGTGTGATATATGAGCTCTAATGTAACACCCCAAATTTTTGGTAGCATTATTAAGGATATTTAATTAGCTAAATTAAATAAAATAATGTGTTGATTATTGGATTGAGATTTGATTTTAATTAAGGGTAGCCGTGCCATTTAAAGAATGAATTAAAATAAGAAGTTTAAATTGAAATAGAGGAGGGTAAAATAGGAAAGAGGCCATTCTTGTACCCTAAAACCTTAGGCCGTGTATCCATACATGTTCATTTTTCATTGAAAATTTTTAGAACCCAAGGCCGGCCACCATTAACAAGAACAAGAGGAAGAAGATAGAGAAAAACTAAGGAAGAAGCTAATTCAAATCAAATCCATTCACATCTCAATCTCTTTAATCTCTGAAGCAAAGGTGAATAATGTTTATATCTCATTTTTTATTGTGTTTTTGGTTTTTAGATGAATGCCGAATATTTTGCATTGATTTGCCATGTTTTTGAATAATGGAGTGATTATATATACATGTTGATGATTTATGTATGTTCATATTGATTTTATGATAAGTTTTAAGGTTAAAACCCTATAAAATGACATTCAAATGCCTTGAAAACTTTTATGAAGATCATAAATATTATTTTGGAGATGGATTTCAATTTTTGGAATTTTCTAAAATTATGTGGAATTTATATGAATTTTCTAGTAAAGAAAATGTTAATTTGGGTTAATAATTATTTTCGGTTAAATAATAAAAGATTTGGGTCTGAAATTTTTATATGTTGGAAAACATATTAAAAGAGATTTATTGGAATTTTTGTAGATTTTTCCTAAGTGTTTTAATGGTTATATAAAATTATTTAAGGTATGGACTTAAATGTTTTATTTAATTAAGAGAGGAGAAGGGGCTTTTGGCAAAATAATTTACATTCGTTAATTCTGAACGTTGGTGGCACTTTTGAAAAATTGCAGTACTTTTTATTGGTAAAGGAAGAGGCAACCAATCACAATTAGACACGTAAGGTAGGTTAGGTGGAAAGAACTATTTGCTACATGTTTTTCACTGTTTTGACACCATCGGCACCAGGTTCCGCCTCATCATCTTCGCTTCAGACACAGTCAAAACCAATGCACATGGTATCAGTTTACTGGTTCATAGTGACTTGGATGTAGGCGGAAGGTAGGGAGTCAAAACCAGGGGTTGAGGCAGTACTTTGTTTTTAAATTAAAAATGCGCCTACTTGCTTTCAACTAAAATGGCTTTCGACTGAGTAGCTTTCGACTAGGTCAAATGGTTTTAAAAGGAATGGTTTCGATTGGATTGCGCCTTTGTTTTAAATGCAAACTTCTAGCTAAGTCGAAGTCTTTTTTACTGCCGCCTTTTACCTTTCGATCCAGATAGTTTCGAAAGGATTGCTTTGTTTTTAAAATATGGCCACTTCTCCAATGCTTTCGAAAGGGATGGTTTCGAGTCCATTACTTCTTTACTTAGGAAATAGTTTCAAAGCAGATGCTTTCGACGTAAATGTTTATAAGACCCTTTTTCTATAATTAAAGTAAAACCCAAATGATTTCGAAAGAAATAGTTAGTTTTAAATGGTTTCGAAACAGATGCTTTCGACTTTAATGGGTTTCTGATCCTTTTGCTCTATTTGAAGGCAGAATCCAAATGGTTTCGATCGAGACGTTTTTCAATGATTTCAAAAGGGAAATTTTTTGAATGGTTAAATTGAACCCAAAGTGCTTTCAAAAGGATTGAGTTTTGACTGTTTCGAAAGGTTTTAATGAATGGTTTCGAAAGGGATGGTTCCCTAGGGTTTCGAATGGGTTGAAAGGAAGTGCTTTTCCAATGTTTTCGAAAGGAAATATTTTAAAGGTTTTAAAGGAGGATGTCTAATGTTTTGAAGCTTTCGATGAAAAGAAAGGAAAGGTTTTTCCAATGTTTTCGGAAGGCTTTTAATGGTTTCAAAGGGGTTACCTTCAAGGGTTTCGAAAGAGTTGTTTAAAGGTTTTAAAAAAAGGTTTCGAATGTAGTAAATAGGCAATATAGCCTAAGTATTTTCAAGGGTTTAAACTTGTTTTGGAAGGATAGTTAATCCTCATTAAATTTCATCAACATTATTTTGAGTAAAGTATATATATCATGGAAAAATAGCTTAAAGTAAAGCTAAAATATATTTTCCTTGTATAAGTATGATTTAAAAGGTTAAATCGTTTTGAAAAGGTTTTCAAGGAAAAAGATATAGGGTAGTTAACCCTAAGAAAATACGGACAATTGGTCAATTTTGATTCGGACAATTAGTCCAATTTGCGGGCAGTCAGCCCAGTTGTATGGACAAATAGTCCATTTGTAGCATAACGGACCTTGCTATTATGTTGTGGACAAATAGTCTACTTATTACCTATTTTTGGACAGATATTCCATTTATTAGCATAAAGGATATTGCTATTTTGATATAATCGGTTTGATTAACCAGTTTGGTTGCACGGAAGGATTTGAAAAATATATGTTTTAAAGAGGATATTAGTGAGGGGAAACTCGTTCCGCTAAGCGACATGGTCTAACTTAATATCAGTAAACCAAGATGTAACAGAATTATTCACACCAGGCTTTATGTCTAACTCAAAGTTTTTGTTTTCCCCTTAAACTCTCGGGTGCTCAAAATTAATTTGAGTAGGCTGAGGGTTAAGGTTTTCAGGTTTTAGTATTTTTGGCGAATAAAGCTTCCGAAGACGAGCAAGTGGCTGACGGATAGCTAATTAGGATTGCAGTTTCATTTTGTTTTGATTACGCTGTGTATATTAAGTCATATATGACTATATTGCTTTGATCAACCAAGGAAGCATCGTCATATGTCGCTCTTGGCGTATTTTTGTAATGATTATAATTAATCTTTACCTGGGAAACAATATGGGATTATGTAACTTGGATATGAAATTGTTTGAAATATCATCAGCAAAATGTTGTTTTTGGAAATTTGTGATTTTGTTTATATTTATGTGCTTCTGATATTATGGATACCATTATCATTACCGTATGTTGTCACCAGAAGTTAATACTATGGATGACTGCAGCATCTGTAGCGCTTAGCTTTTGGCCTCTAGATACGGAATGTGACAACTTGGTATTAGAGCATGGTTTATGAAAAACTTTAAACTAAAAATGATTTTTAAAACTTAATCCTAAGGAATTAGAGTAAGATTGGAGTATGGGATAACGCTATGGTAACGTACTTGTATTTTCTATATATAAGTATACGCTTTATCTCTAGTCTCCTATCCTTGTTAGGTTATTTTTCTATATCTCATAAGGTTTGAATATAGATATGGAAGGTAGAATAGGAAGAGTTAACCCAGGAGAGGAGGGCACCGATGGGAATGACAGACCTAGTACAAGGAGGACCTAAGATCAGGCACAATCAAAGAATGTTGGTGCTGGAGTCCCGCAAGTGGACATAGGAGCTATGTATCAGTTTTTTATGAATATGATGCAAGATGGAGTTGCAGCTAGAATGTTAGGAGGAGATGCTACAGGGGCAGGAGTTTCGGAAGTTCCGGTAGTTAACCATTATGCTAAGCTGAGCGGAGATTACGCTAAGCTTGGAGGGAAGCCTTTTCTAGGAACAAAGGATTCTATAGAAGTGGAAAACTGGTTGTTGTACTATGAAAGGATTTTGCAGACTTGGGGCTCAATGATGACCAGAAGAGGAGGTTGGCATCCAGACAGCTTCAGGGAGCCACTTTGTTTTGGTGGAACAGTGTGACGGTGGGTGTGGGTGAGGAAACTTTATCATGGGCAGATTTCAAGAGGAGATTCCAGGAGAGGTTTATGTCTGCAATGGCACAGTCATCTCTGATCAGAAAGTTTGCTGAACTAGAGCAGGGAGAGATGTCTGTTTTGGAGTATGCCAGGAAGTTTGAGGAGTTGGCCAGATATGGGTATGCTTCAGTGGATACACTGATGAATAGGAACGAGAAGTTTATCAGTGAGTTAGCTAGGGCCACATTACTTCATATTAGAGATCCTTCTGACTTTGTAGTGGAGATGGCCTTAAGGCATGAGGAGATCCTTGATTCTCCAGAGAAGAGTAAGGCTAAAGAATTCCAAGTTGGGCAGAATCAGAAGAGGAAGTTCTTTCCTAAGAAAGGTGCTCAAAAGGGTGAAGCAGCTAAGAAGGGGAAGTCTTAGATTGTCTGTTTCAAGTGTGACAAGAAGGGGCACTTTGCTAATGAGTGTTGTGCTGGTAAAGCTAAGGAGATGGCATTTCTTGAGTCGTCTCTAACCTCTTTTGTTTGTTTCATCTTGAATTTTTTTAGCCGCCATCATTATACTAAAAATAAAATATTGAGACAATTGAAAATAGTGTTTCCTGTTCCAGTTGGAAAGAAGAATGTCAGGTGCTTCAACTCTGACCAGATTAGCCATTATAAGAGCCAGTGCAAGGAGCCCGCTAAGGATGGAAAGGGCAAAGTATATGCACCGGATCCTGCTGCTTCGAAGCCAACAGCCTAGGAGAAAGGAAAGGCAGTCTCGGGAGGTACGCTTCAGATTCATGGTATGACTATTAGCATTCTATTTGATACTAGTGCATCGCATTCTTTTATATATATCTAGATGTTTGATAAATAAGCTTAACCTAGAGCCCACATATTTAGTTACTTCCTTACGGGTTGGGAATCCGATAGGAGGGTATGCAACTCTAGGGTTGAGATGTGACTAGTTAGAATTTGACCTGTTAGGCCATACTTTTATTTGCAATTTGCATGTATTTGATTTTGTAGGGTTCGGGATTATTCTTACGATGGATTGGTTAAGTGAGCGCGATGCTAGGATATTTTGCCAGGATAGGAAAATATCGCTTAGACACCCTAATTGTAGTGATCATATAGTTTATGCCGTAGAAGGTTCTAGCGGTGAGGTGAATGCTTAGTTGGGTGCTATGGAATTGGATGATGAGTTGAGTTGAGTTTTCATGGTTAGAGAATTCACAGATGTTTTTGAGCCTGTAGTTGGATTGCCACCGAAACGATCCATTGAGTTTCAGATAGATTTGGTTTCGAGAGCAGAACCAGTGAGTAGGCCGCCGAGCAGGATGACTCCTACAGAGATGAGGGGGTTAAAGGTGCAGTTGGTGGATTTAGAAAGCAAGAGTTTTATCAGGCTGAGTAGTTCACCTTGGGGAGCAGCCGTAGTGTTTGCTAAGAAGCCGGATGGATCGTTGAGGCTATGTATCGATTATCTTAAGTTGAATGAGAGGACGATAAAGAATCGATATCCATTGCCGAGGATTGATGATTTGTTCGACCAGTTGAGTGGAGCCAAGGTATTTTCGCGGTTGGATTTAGCTACAGGTTTCCATCAGCTAAGAGTAGCAGTGGATAGTATACCTTTGACGGCGTTTAGGACCAGATATGGGTCGTACGAATGGTTAGTTATGCCGTTCGGACTAACTAATGCGCCATCTTTCTTTGTGGATTTGATGAACCGAGTTTTCTGAGAGAACTTGGATAGGTTCATATTTGTTTTCATATATGATATCTTGATATACTCTAAGGATGAAAGAGAGCATGAAGTTCATCTTAGAGTGGTGCTTGAGACGCTGAGGCAGCATCAGTTGAAGGCGAAATTTTCGAAGTGTCATTTTTGGAAGAAAGAAGTGAAGTTCCTTAGTCATGAAGTCTCAGTGGAAAGTTTGTCAGTAGATCCGACTAAGATTGAAGCGGTAAATAGTTGGAAGAGACTCGAGATAGTGACGAAGAAAAAGAGTTTCCTTGGGTTGGCTGGTTATTATCGGAGGTTCATTAAGGATTTCTCGCGTATAGCGACATCGATGACCGAGCTAGCGAGAAATGATGTTAAAGTTTGTATGGACCAATAAGTGTGAGGAAGCATTCCAAAGTTTGAAACACTTATTGACCCATGCACCGGTGTTAGTTGTTCTGGAAGGGAATCAAGATTTGGTGGTTTATACTGATGTGTGTGGAACCGGACTAGAAGTTGTGCTAATCTAGAAGGATAAAGTGATTGTCTATGCTTCTTGACAGCGTAGACTGTAAGAGGTCAGATATTCGACCTATGATTTAGAATTGGCTACAGTGTTTTTTGCGTTGAAGGTGTGGAGACATTACCTTTTGGGAGAGAGATTTGAGTTATATACAGATCATAAGTCGATGAAGTATTTGTTCTCTCAAAAGGAGCTGAACATGAGACATCAGAGATGGTTAGAATTTATAGCCGCTTGTGATTTTGGGATTGAGTACACACCGGGGAAAGGCAACAAGGTTGTAGATGCACTTAGCAGGAAACATCAAAAATGAAACGTTGGCAATGATTGCTGAGTGGCAAAATTTGAAAGCATTTGTAGATTGCAGAGTGCAGTGGAGATCCGAGGCTGGGTCTAGTGGAGATACAGTTGTATTATCTTGTTTGGAAGTTCGACCAGTGGTGATCGAAAGGATCGCTTCTAAGTAGGAAGAGGATCCGGTGTTAGCTAAATGGATCAGGAAGTTAAAAGATGGAACCGAGAGCGATGACTTGAAAGATTTCAGTCTTGACCAGAATAGGAGGTTGAGGAAGAAAGGGAGATTATGTGTTTCGAATGTGGGGAACATAAAGGAAGAAGTCTTAGAGGAATGCCATCGTTCAAAGTTCTCTATTCACCTAGGAGGTACTAAGATGTATCAGGATATGAAGAGGAGTTTCTTCTAGGAAGGTATGAAGTGGGATATTGGGTTGTGTGTGAAGCAGTACATGATTTGCCAGCAGGCAAAGGCCGAACACCAAAAACCAAGTGGGTTGCTTCAGCAATTAGATATTCCAGTATGGAAGTGGGATTCTATTTCCATGGATTTTATTAACAGGTTGCCAAGGTCGAACAGAGGAAATGATAGTATATGGGTCGTAGTGGATAGATTGACCAAAAGTGCCCATTTCTTTCCAGTTAGGTCAACCAGAACGGCACCTGTTTTGGCAATGTTGTTTATGAAGAATGTGGTTAGACTGCATGGAATTCCTAGTAGCATAGTTAGTGATAGAGATCCTTTATTCACTAGTGAGTTCTGGAAGAGTCTGTAGGAAGTTTTGGGAACCCAACTCAAGATGAGTACCGCTTACCATCCGAGACAGATGGACAAACGGAAAGAGTTAACAAAATCTTGAAAGATTTGTTGAGAGATTGTGTTCTAGATTTCAGGGGATCATGGGAAGACAATTTGCACTTTGTCGAGTTTTCGTATAACAACAGTTATCATACTAGTATTAGGATGACACCGTTTGAAGCTTTGTATGGAAGGCCATGAAAATCTCTCGTATGTTGGTTAAAGACTGGGGATAGGTTGGTTCTTGGTCGAGAATTAGTCGAAGAAACTACAGAAAAGATTGAGTTCATTCGAGCTAGAATGAAGGAGGCTTAGTCTAGGCAGAAGAGTTATGCATATAAGAGACGGAAAGACTTTGAGTTCTCAGTTGGAGATCAGGTTTTCGTCAAAGTATCACCGATGAATGGCGTGATTAGATTTGGGAAATCAGGAAAGTTAGCACCGATATTCATTGGACCTTTTCCTATTGTTGAGAGGAACGAGAAACTCGGAAATAGAGTTGAGTTACCGAGCAGTTTAGTAGGAGTCCATGATGTTTTCCATGTTTCTCATCCCAGAAAGTGTGTTAGAGAACCGGAGACTGCTATTGCATCGACTGTGCTATTTGACTTAATAGTAGAACCGGATTTGACTATAGTGAGGAAGCTAGTTCGCATAGTTGCGAGAGATGATAAGAGGCTTAGAACCAAGACGGCCAGATTAGTCAATGTCCAGTAGAGCGACGATGACAAGGACTGTACTTGGGAGATTGAGAGTAGGATTAGAGATACTTATCCTGACTTGTTTGATGGTATGTTTTACCTTCTTGTTTGATTTGTTGTGTACCTTATCATAATTTCGAGGACAAAATTCTTTAAGGAGGGGAGTCTGTAACACCCCAGATTTTTGGTAACATTATTTAGGGTATTTAATTAGCTAAATTAAATAAAATAATGTGTTGATTAGGGGATTGAGATTAGATTTTAATTAAGGGTAGCCATGCCATTTAAACAATGAATTAAAATAAGAAGTTTAAATTGAAATAGAGGAGGGGTAAAATAGGAAAGAGGCCATTCTTATACCTTAAACCCTTAGGCCATGTATTTATACACGTTCATTTTTCATTTGAAATTTTTTATAACTCAAGGCCGGCCACCATTAGCAAGAACAAGAGGAAGAAGATAGAGAAAAGCTAAGGAAGAAGCTAATTCAAATCAAATCCATTCACATCTCAATCTCTTTAATCCCTAAAGCTAAGGTGAATAATGTTTACATCTCATTTTTGATTTTGTTTTCATTTTTTAGATGAATGCTGAATATTTTGCATTGATTTGCCATGTTTTTGAATGATGGAGTGATTATATATACATGTTTATGATTTATGTGTTGGATCATAGGTTTTGATTGCTGACATGAAACAACAATTCACGAATCTACGACTACGACTACGACAACATCCGGACTCAACGACTCAAAGTATGGTTCATATAGTTTTATATTTTTTTAACAAGAGTCATTAAATATGTATATAGAGTCTAGTTTAGTGCTTTGTTAAAATCTCTCCTCAAGAATCATCATTCACATTCAAATAAACTTGCATGCATATTTTAATCAAAATCAAGTTTTCAAAAAATGCATGGAGCGGGGCTCGAACTCGAGTCACTAGTTTAGATGGCAAGTGCTCTAACCAAATGAGCTATGGTGATTTTTGATTATCAATAGGATTCAGTCGACTAAATATCTATAAACAGCCTACTAAACTTCTGTAAACTGTGCATATTACACAGATTTTACCAGGTCAGTCGACTGACCTAGAGGCTCAGTCGACTGACCCAGAAAATTCTGTGCAACATGCACAAGTGCACAGATATACGAATTTATATTGAAAAATTATTTTGAATATTCAGTCGACTGACCCAGAGGCTCAGTTGACTGAATTTCTATAACAGCCGCTTTTCGAAAAGACACGACTTTTTGTGAAGAGATACGAACCTCTACGAAAAGATTGGACGCAACACTTCAATCGAAACTCTTCACCAACAGTTGCTGCTTTCTAACATTTATAAATACATACTCCAACTTGATTCCAGATCACCGAATTACAATCTAATTTTCTTATCTCTCTGATCTAATTCTCTAGAATCTATTTGCTATCATACTTTCAATTATTCTGCATTAAAGCAATACTATACCTTTCTATTCTTCATATACTTCAAATATATATATTTATACCCGATTATAGGAAGGGTGTACTACAAGTGACAAATTCGTGTTATCGTAACACACAAAAGTCAAAACTATTTTCTGTATTTTTTGAAGTCATGTTATGCTGCTCAGGCAAGTGAAGTCCTCTTCGGTTGTTGAGGCGAAATCCTCTTATGTTGCTCAGGTCCCTGTTCGGCTGCTTAGGGGTGTATAGACCTGTTCCTCCGGGTTAAGTGAGGGTTGTTGTTTTAGTGAAATTCCAAAAGGAGTCTGGGACTGGACGTAGGACGGTGCTCCGAACCAGTATAAAAATCTCTGGTGTCATTTTACTATACTGCTTTTATATTCCGCACTATTTACAGTATTACTATCATCACTATACTCTGTATTATCATTTATCCATATTACACGATCCATAGCACACTTTCATTTGGTATCAGAGCCTGGTATTCTAGAGATCGTAACAACATCCTAAAATAAATGGATACAAAGAGATCTAGTCAAGGAAATAAGAAGAGGAAAAGCAATAAAGAAAAATCAAAGGAGCAAACAAACAAATGCTTCATGGCAAAAGATAATGAGGTTAGTGATCTAATTTTTGATGATATGATAGAAATAAATTCAGAACTTCTAGACACTTTAAAAAGTCTCAAAAGAAAATATAAGGAAGCTCTAGAAAATCAGAAGAAAGCAGAATTCGAAAGAGATATGCTTAAAGACGAGAAGAAAATTTTAGAAGAAGAACTTGAGAAAATTCAAGATTCAGACAATTCTCAACTCGCAATATTAAGTCAAGAAATAGAAGCTCAAAAAGAAAAGAATAATGCTCTAGCTTCTGATAATCATGAGTTAAAAACAAAAATTAAATTGTTGAGTTAGATAACACTAGTCTCAAAACTAAGCTTGATGACATTACTAAAAATATTTCCAATTTTAATAAAGGGAGAGAAAATTTATCCAGAATTATTGAAAATTCTCAACCTGCTTCAAATAAGAAGGGATTAGGTTATGTTAAGAATTCAAAAGCTCACAATGATAAAAGTGGTTTAGGATATAATATAACTGATCGTAGAAATAGCACTAGATATGCTTTCATGTATAGTAAAAATATTAGTGCTACTACTAAATTTCGAGTAAAGTCGAAATCCAATTTTTATAGAAATTTAAATACTGTTATGACCAATAATGTTTCTTATTTCTTTAGAAGTACAAAATCATTGACGGGAAATATGAATAAAAATTATCTAAGTATTTGGGTCCTTGTTAATTGGAAAAATAGAGAAAAATACATTGATGACTATTTTGATATGGTAGTTAATAATGAAAATTATATTTATAAAGGTTCAACCACACCCAAATGGGTATGGTTTCCTAAAAATTAGGAAATTATAAGAACCTTGGGTATCGCATGCTTTAAATGTTAAATTTTTTTTTACCTTACATTATAAGTAGTAGTTATTTTGTTTTATATTGTTCTATGTTAAACACTTATGTAGAATATAATTTATGTCATCATATAAACTCTCCTTTTTGTCGATGACAAAGGGGGAGAAAGATATTGCTCTAACACTATTTGCAGGAATAAACGATGCAAGCACAGATTAAGGGGGAGAAAAGATTAATTATTTACAGAAATATATAGCATAGATTCAGGGGGAGAAATCTATAGCACAATTACAAGAATATATTCTGGGGGAGAAATAAGTCAACAAAGCTTGTCGAAGATTCGTCCGTAACAAATGGAGTTGTCATCATCAAAAAGGGGGAGAATGTTGGATCATAGGTTTTGATTGCTGACATGAAACAACAATTCACGAATCTACGACTACGACAACATCCGAACTCAACGACTCAAAGTATGGTTCATATAGTTTTATATTTTTTTAACAAGAGTCATCAAATATGTATATAGAGTCTAGTTTAGTGCTTTGTTAAAATCTCTCCTCAAGAACCATCATTCACATTCAAATAAACTTGCATGCATATTTTAATCAAAATCAAGTTTTCAAAAAATGCATGGAGCGGGGCTCGAACTCGGGTCACTAGTTTAGAAGGCAAGTGCTCTAACCAAATGAGCTATGGTGATTTTTGATTATCAACAGGATTCAGTCGACTGAACAAGTCATTCAGTCGACTGAATCTCTATAAACAGCATACTAAACTTCGGTAAACTGTGCATATTACACAGATTTTACCAGGTCAGTTGACTGACCTAGAGGCTCAGTCGACTGACCCAGAAAATTCTGTGCAACATGCACAGGTGCACAGATATACGAATTTATATTTAAAAATTATTTTGAATATTCAGTCGACTGACCCAGAGGCTTAGTCGACTGAATTTTTATAACAGCCACTTTTTGAAAAGATGACTTTTTGTGAAGAGATACGAACCTCTACGAAAAGATTGGACGCAACACTTCAATCGAAACTCTTCACCAACAATCGCTGCTTTCTAACCTTTATAAATACATACTCCAACTTGATTCCAGATAACCGAATTACAATCTAATTTTCTTATCTCTCTGATCTAATTCTCTGGAATCTATTTCAATTATTCTGCATTAAAGCAATACTATACCTTTCTATTCTTCATATACTTCAAATATATATATTTATACTCGAGGAGAAGATTATTGGAAGGGTGTACTACAAGTGACAAATTCATGTTATCGGAACACACAAAAGTCAAAACTATTTTCTGTATTTGTTGATGTCCTGTTCTACTGCTCAGGCGAGTGAAGTCCACTTCGGCTGTTGAGGCGAAATCCTGTTCTGTTGCTCAGGTCCCTATTCGGCTGCTGAGGGGTGTATAGACCTGTTCTCCGGGTTAAGTGAGGGTTGTTGTTTTAGTGAAATTCCAAAAGGAGTCTGGGACTTGACGTAAGACGGTGCTCCGAACCAGTATAAAAATCTCTAGTGTCATTTTACTATACTACTTTTATATTCCGCACTATTTACAGTATTACTATCATCACTATACTCTATATTATCATTTATCCATATTACACGATCCATAGCACACTTTCATTATGTATGTTCATATTGATTTTATGATATGTTTTAAGGTGAAAACCCTATAAAATGACATCCAAATGCCTTGCGAATTTTTATGACGATCATAAATATTATTTTGGAGACGGGTTTCAATTTTCGTAATTTTCTGAAATTATGTGGAATTTAAATGAATTTTCTAGTAAAGAAATTGTTAATTTGGGTTAATAATTATTTCCAGTTAAATAATAAAAGGTTTAGGTCTGAAATTGGAATTTTTGTAGATTTTTCCTAATTGTTTTAATGGTTATATAAAATTATTTAAGGTATGGGACTTAAATGTTTTATATAATTAAGAGAGGAGAAGGGGCTTTTTGCAAAATAATTTACATTTGTTAATTCTGAACGTCGGTAGCACTTTTGAAAAATTGTAGTACTTTTTATTGGTAAAGAAAGAGGCAACCAATCACAATTAGACACGTAAGGCAGGTTAGGTGGAAAGACCTATTTGCTATATGTTTCTCATTGTTTCGACACCATCACTTTACTTAGGAAATAGTTTCGAAGCACATGCTTTCGACTTAAATGTTTTTAAGACCCTTTTTCTATAATTAAAGTAAAACCCAAATGGTATCAAAAGAGATAGTTTTAAATGGTCTCGAAACAGATGCTTTCGACTTTAATGAGTTTCTGATCCTTTTGCTCTACTTGAAGGCGGAATCCAAATTGTTTCGATGAGACGTTTTCAAAGATTTCGAACGGGAAATTTTTTGAATGGTTTCGAAAGGTTTCCATGTGTTTTAAATTGAACCCAAAGTGATTTCGAAAGGACTGAGTTTTGACCGTTTCAAAAGGTTTTAATGAATGGTTTCGAAAGGGATGGTTCCCCAGAGTTTCAAAAGGGTTGAAAGAAGGGTTTTTCCAATGTTTTCGAAAGGCAATATTTAAAGGTTTTAAAGGAGGATGTTTAATGTTTTGAAGCTTTCGGTGAAAAGAAAGAAAAGGTTTTTCCATTGTTTTCGAAAGGCTTTTAATGGTTTCAAAAGGGTCTTTCAATGGTTTCGAAGGGGTTACCTTCGAGGGTTTCAAAAGGGTTGTTTAAAGGTTTTAAACAAAGGTTTCGAATGTAATAAATAGGCAATATAGCCTAAGTATTTTCAAGTTAAAAAGGGGTTTTAACTTGTTTTGGAAGGATAGTTAATCCTCGTTAAATCTCATCAACATTATTTTGAGTGAAGTATATATATATATCATGGAGAAATAGCCTAGAGTAAAGCTAAGAATATATTTTCCTTGTATAAGTATGATTTAAAAGGTTAAATTGTTTTGAAAAGGTTTTCAAGGAAAAAGATATAGGGTAGTTAACCCTAAGAAAATAATTCGGACAGTTAGTCCATTTTGATTCGGACAGTTAGTCCAGTTTGCAGGCAGTCAGTCCAGTTGTATGGACAGATAGTCCATTTGTAGCATAAAGGACCTTGCTATTATGTTGTGGACAGATAGTTTGCTTATTACCTGTTTTTGGATAGATAATCTATTTATTAGCATAAAGGATATTGCAATTTTGATATAATCATTTTGATTAACCAGTTTGGTTGTAGGAAAGGATTTGCAAAATATATGTTTTAAAGAGGATATTAGTGAGGGGAAATCCGTTCCGCTAAGCGGCGTGGTCTCACTTAATACTAGTAAACCGAGATGTAATAGAATTATTCGCGCCAGGCTTTATGTCCGACTCGAAGTTTTTGTTTTCCCCTTAAACTCTCAGGTGCTCAAAATTGATTTGATTAGGTTGAGGGTTAAGATTTTTAGGTTTTAGTCTTTAGGCAAATAAAGCTTCCGAAGACGAGCAGGTAGCTGACGGATAGCTAATTAGGATTGCTGTTTCATTTTGTTTTGATTACGTTGTGTATATTAAGTCAGATATGACTATATTGCTTTGATCAACCAAGGGGGCATCATCATATGTCGCTCTTGGCGTATTTTTGTAATTATTATAATTAATATTTACCTGGGAAACGATATGGGATTATGTAACTTGGATATGAAATTGTTTGAAATGTGATCAGCAAAATGTAGTTTTTGGAAATCTGTGATTTTGTTCATATTTAGGTGCGTTTGATATTATGGATAACTTTATCATTACCGTATGTTGTCACTAGAAGTTAATACTATGGATGACTACAACATCTGTAGCGCTTAGCTTTTGGCCTCTAGATATGGGATGTTACATCTAACTAAATGGATTAATACACGCGGTGGTATGGGATGTCATTGTGTTATTATTCGGTTATTCTTTGCTCATTAATAACACTCATTCGAGGATTTATTATGTATGATGTGGCTGGCTATGGTGAGTCACATATATAGCCGTGTGTCAGCATATATATCGTGTTGTGTGTCGGCATAAGTATGTAGCTTTGCATCAGCTATTATATATAATTAGTATTTGTCTATTACAGTCCGACTCCCTTTATAATTTGGAAATGAACTAGATTGGTCGGTATCCATTCTAGAGGCCTGATCACGGTGGTCGCATCCCGAATCTATGACATGTTTTTTAATTTAGCTGAGGTTGTCTGTTAGCATATTACCAAGTGTCGGCATATGTGTTAGCCCATTTGTGTTACCTTGGCCAGTAGTATATTATCATTTAGCGGCGTGTGTAGGGTCATGACTAAGTTTTTGTGTTGTCGAGTACACTAATGGATATGAGTCACAATGTCCGTCAAGGTAACCAAGACTGTAGGAACCATGTTGGATGAACACATGTTTCGTGTTTGCCAAACACGTATGTAGTCTTCTGGAGCAAGTGTGTCTTTAAGTCTTCCGTCTAGTTCCGATGTGTGAGATATAGACATATACTTATACTTCTTCATGAGACGATGAGTTCTGATTATACCTAAGATTGTGTCCGGAGTATGATCAATCCTCTTATCCTTCTTAGGCATGTGTTGTTGAATATCTTTCTCATTGGCATGTGTCGCCAACTGTTATTCATTAGCATATGTTACCAATTTACCTTTCTTAGACATGTGCCACCGATTATTCTTTATAGACATGTGTCGCAAACTATATTTTCATAGGCTTGTGTCGCCAATTATAGCTTTTTCTGGCATGTGTCACAATTACTATGTTTTTTCTTATGGATAATTATTTATATCGATATTGAGGGTATTTATTTATTGAGATTAGGTGATATATGTGGAAGCTACGTGCTAGCCTCATTATACATAGTGATATCTCTTTATAGATGTTTTTAGAATTTAGATGATGATTTCTGGATATGAATGATTCACCTATTTGAGGTTGTTTAATGATTTTTGCTTTAATGTTCTTTTATACGGGTGATGACATTTTTAAGCTTTGTTTGATGGTGTTCTACATTATGATTTGTGGGTTTTTTAAGTTTACCTAGCATATACTAAGTTCTATATGTTTATTGACCTTGGATTTAGATATACCCTGACCCGTTTGTTATTTGTATTATACTCGGGTTAGTCCTAGACTTTTTAGGTTCAGGGATAGTGAGACTAGCTCGTGTTTTGGGCATATAAGAGACAAGGAGGTGGTATTATTTTATACCAGCTGCGTATTATATAATTTCATGTATGTATATTCTGGTGTTGTATATTGGACATACCATGTATATTTATGTATTATATAATATCGTTGTGATTCTGACTCTGTGATCTGCATTTATATATTGTATATTGCCAGCTGCTCTATTTGGAAGGCACGTGTGTTTATTGCTTTATACCAATACTGTGTATGTATATGTGAGTTATTTATTCGATGCTTAAATACAAAACAGTGTTAGTCCAAGGGAATATTCACGTGTGTATCCGATATAACCTCATTCTCGATATTATCTAACAGCATTACTTAGTAATACTCTTAGATGGTATGGGCATAGAGGTAGGGTCTTTTACAATGCATTAATGAGTTCACCCTAGATTTTTAATGGACACGATTAATACTCCATCTATAAAGGTCATAAAGTTTGTGAAGGGACTCAAATCACCTCTTAGTGATCTTTCTCTTAGTCATGTTACCATGGGCACTCTTTTGAAAGTTTTATTGAAGTAGCATTGTTGAACTCTATTTCTAGAGAGGCCGAAATGGAGGAGGACACCAACATTGAAGCAAAGTCCAATTCTAAGACAAGAGAAAAGCTATATGCATCGAGGTGACCAAGGCCAAGTTAAGAAGGGGAGTGAGTTGCAATAGGTGCCATTGAACGAAGATCGTTACTAAAGGTTACACGGTAAACTCAAAATTAGGAAATTCTTTAATTGTAACTGGCCATTCTATTTCAAGAAAGATTATCCTTTCCTTCTGAAAAGTGGACAAGTGTTCAAGGCTTATGTTATTCATGGTACTCCAAGTTTGACCGCTCCACCTAACCTCAATGGGGGGGACATCCACTTGGAAGATGTGCTTCCTATTTATGATTTATGAGATGCGTTTGATTTACTTATGATCTTAGTAAGGTCGAATAAATATCCTCTACCTCATATTATGAATTGTTCAACCAATAAGGAGGAGCAAAGATTTTCCCTTAACTCCATCTTGTTATGGGTTTTCATCAACTCACATAGCTAGATATAGTATGAAAACCACCTTTAGAACTCTTGATGCATCTTATGAATGATTGGTTATTCCATTCGGTCTTACGAATGCACTGATGTATTTTTTAAATCTCAAAAGTCAAGTCTTTTGGGCAAAAACTTCATGGTGATATTCATAGATAATATATTAATCTTTTCTAAAAGTGAAGAAGAACATAAATTACATTTTAAAGAAGCATTGGAAGTGTTGATACAATATTACTTCAAAGGAAAGTTCTCTAAATTCCACCTTTGGAGGAGGGGAGTGCACTTCTAGGTTATGTCGTATCCGAGCTTGAGATCTTCGTCAATCCTAGCAACGCAGCTATGGTACAATATTGGGAGGTACCAAGTAATACGACCGATGTTAATAGTTTCTTTGGGTTGGTTGGGTGCTATTAAAAGTCCATTAAGGACGCAGTGAAAGTTGTTATACATATACATTATAAACTAGGATGAACCAAGTTTTCTTGTTGGATGCATATAATGAAGATGCTTTTATTAAAATGAAGCAATTGTCGACTAGGCTCCAATTCTTGTTATATCGGAAGGATCCAAACCATTTAATGAATATACCAATGCCTATGGTAGGGAACTCGATGCAGTTTTTATACCATAAGGTAAAATGGTTACGTACGCGAGTAGGAAACTCAAGATCCATGAAAATTTTTATCCAACCCATGGTTTGGAGCTCGAGGCCTTTGTCTTTTCTTTGAATACATAGAGGCATTATTTATAGGGCAAGAGTTTTGAGTTATTTATAGACCATAAATCTTTGAAATGATTATTGTTCCTAAAAATCTCAACCTTAGGCAACAAAGTTGGACGAAATTCCTAGCATCAAATGACTTTGGTATTTCCTATACGGTTAGAACGAGAAACGTTATGGCAGATGCATTGAGTAGGAAGCATGCAGTTTTAGGCTCTACGTTTGTTGAGGGGAAAGGTTTAGAATATATCATGGAGTTTGATTTTTGACTTTCTTATGATGTGTTGCCTAGTTTGTTTGCAACATTTAAGTTGAGGCCTATATTTATAGATCGAATTGGATCTTGACAAAGGTTTGATGCAAAGTTAAGTAGAGATCATAGATCAGTTTGGGAAGGAGGAAAATTCTAGTCACATGGACCTGTATTCTATTGGTACAATAGGTTGTCTTCATATAAAGGGAGACTATGTATTCCCTAGACAAAAGATTTGACTGAAGAAATACTTCGAGAGTGCCATTGTTCTAGAATGACCATTCAACCCAATGGAAAAATGATGTATAGTATGTTAAACGCACCTATTATTTGAAGCTAACGAAAAGACATGTTTTGGAGTTCATAGAGAATGCATGACAGGTTAATGAGTCAAAGCCAAACAAAAAAAGCTCGATTATTTGTTGTTGCATTTAGAGGTTCTGCATTAGAAGTGGAAATCTCCAAAGATTTTATGAATGGATTGCCATGAGTTGGAGAGGAAATGAGTGCATTTGGATTCTTATAGACTACTTGATGAAAAGCGCTCATTTCATTAAGGTGTAGGTTTCTAGGACTGCTCCATCTTTAGCTACATTTTATGTTCGGGAAGTAGTGAGATTGCATAGTGCATCCTCTGGCATAGTGAGTGACCAAGACCCTCCCTTCATAAGTGGGATTTGGAAGATCTTGCTACATGCATTAGGTATGGAATTGAACTTGTGCATTAGGGATGGCAATGGGGAAGGTCTATGGTCTAAACTAAGTGGACTCGCCCTTATTTTGACCCGTCAAGATCTGCCCATTAGGTCATCGGGGTGGGTAGACCTATGACCCATTCTTAAGAGCTCCGGGTTTAGGGTCGGATCGGGGATTGGCCGACCCATCCCAACCCTACCTCTATTAAGTTGCATTGCTTATAATTATATAATAAAAAATGCATGTTTTTCTTGAACCGCTATTATACACCACATTTTTATTATCTTATTTATCATAGTAAACACATTGATATCTATATTTATTGTATCATTTAGTAACACCCTCTTACAAATAAAATAAATAAATAAATAAATGTGCATTAATAAATAAATTTGAATGAATATGTAAAGCCTATCCAGGTCTTAGGGTAGGGTGGGTCCACCCTGACCCGTATGGGTTTCGAGTACGGGACAAAAATCCAGACCTACATCAGGTCTACCGGGTGGGTTGAGTCTGGGTTTAAAAACCCAAGGGAGGTCTAGGGCAAAAAAACCTGCCCCATTTCCATCCCTATTGTGCACCGCCTATCTTCCTAAATGGATGGCTAAATCAAACATATGAATCAAGCGCTTGAGGATTTGTTGAGAGCATTTATACTAGAATTTGAAGGATCATGGGAAGATCACTTGCATCTTGTTGAATTTACACACAACAATAGCTACCAAGATTATATATGTATGGCACCATTTGAAGCACATTATGGACCATCTAGTAAATCACCTACATGTTAGCAGAAAACAACGGATATGGCTGTATTTGAAACGGATATAATCTGTGAAACTTTAGAGAAAGTCGAATTAATCCAGAAACGAAAGAAAGCGTCTTAAAATCAGCAAAACTCTTATGCCGATAAAAGGTGCGTTGAGCTAGAATTTGAAGTGGATGACATAGTATTTGTGAAAAATTCACTACCGAGAAGAGTTTTTAAATCTGGTAATTCAAGGAAACTAGCACCAAGATTCATCGAACCATTTCCTATTTTATAATGGATTGAGAAACTTGCATCTAGACTAGATCCCCTCAGCAAGATGTTTGGAGTATACAATTTGTTCTATGTTTACACTTGCATAAGTTTGTGCATGACTCAAGTGTAGTAGTAGAGCAAATCAATTGAAGGGAGTGGATATTGAATTGCGTGTCAATGACTAAAAGAACTATTTATATTGTTGAAAGTAAGGTCAAGAGACTTCAAATTAATATTGTCAAGCTAGTTCGGGTCCAACGGGGTGAGAATTTAAAAATAGTACATGGGAGCTAGAATAGAAGATGCATGCTTCCCATCCGGAACTTTTCAGGTCCATGATTCCATCTACCCTAATTAAATTTTATTTTAGTATAATTATTAAATTTGCATGCCAGTATATAATTGCTTTGTATTATCGTGGTTAATTGTTAGTTTTGGTATTTTGCCATTAAGCTTTTATGTCGTTGTACATGCAAGGGTGGATACGAAACGTTCGTGCACTTCTTGATGATTTAAGGGAAAAATCCTTTAAGGTGGAGGATCTAACGATCTGTATCTTTTGGAATTTAGTAATTAAGATAATTAATCATATCAATTAAATTAAATGAATTAATTGAAAGAATGGCTTAAAAGATGAATTTTAAAGGTGAGGAGCATTCAATGGCACCCCAAACATTGCATCACCCCTATTGCCTCCTGATTTCCACCCCAAGTTTCTATTTAAATAATGCTTCTTTCTCTCTGTTTCCACTCACTTCATTATTCAAATAGAAACTTGGGGTGGAAATCAGGGGGAAATCAGGGTGCTCCACTGTTTAGGGTGCTATTGAATGCTCCTCTTTAAAGATAAATGAATTATGACTCGAGATCTATTCCATTTGGCTTATAATGTTGTTTATATAGAAAAACATATAATAAAAAAATTTAAAATCGGAAAATGGCATAAAAAGAGATGAAAAAGAGAAGCTAGGAGAAAATAGTAAATAATTTAGAAAATGCTTTTGTAATTTCTACAATAACCCTTTTTTCCTCATTCTCTCATTTCAATTTCTTCTTCTCCAAAAGAAAAACAAGGTCTTCTGGTTTATATTACTCGTAAATTCTTCAGTTTACATCATAAAATTACAAATAAATACATTGAATTCAGGTCAGAGATTTGTAACAACCCGTCCCAAAATGGACCTAATTTCGACCAAATAAAAGCTCGTCGAACCTTAGGTCCATCTCAAGGCAAGCTGTTTAGTTGATAAAATTAAAAACAATTTACAATACACAGAGCTATCTATCTATACTCTTAGAATCTCATAGTCGAATGGATAAAATATAATATCGAAAATAAGTACCTATTTCATAAAGTAAACCAGTTTAGAAACATAACATGTTAAATATTACAACATGTCTACCACAAAATCTCCATAGTACGGTATTTCAAAATAACATAATTTTTTGAACTCGGTACATTAGCAATACTTAAATAGCATAAATAGATATATCTAACTGCCACAAGTCTTCATCTCCACCTTTGCCTCCTAAAATCAACACTGCCTCCTCTAACCTATGTGTTGTAATGAGGAGTGGGTCAGAACAACAAATGTCTGGTGAAATGAAAATCTCAAGCTTTACCATAATTGTACTTTGGCAGTATTATTTAAGTAAGAAATATGCCTTATGTATTAAAATCATAGCATATATATAAAGTCAACTATAAACCGGAAGTCTCTTCCAGTCCAACTATATAACATTCGTATAAAGTCAACTCTCGGCCCGAAGGCCCTTCCAGTCCAACTACACAAAATTCAACTGTAAGCTCGAAGGCTCTTCTAGTTTGACTATATAACTCTATATAAGTAGCATATACGATGTAAGTGGAAGCATCTGAATTACTTAATACCTCTTTAATGGGAATTAGGCAGACTTTGATCATTTAAGACCTATAAAATAGGCGGATCCCCACAATTTAAGGCCTTATCTCAAGGCGGATCCCTACGTGGTTCTTCGTAGCTGACATCGTAAGAAATCCTATTAGGCCATTTAATACTTCATCTAAGAAAGAAGTGGACCCTATCATAGCCACTTAATACCTCAAACCAGAACCGTACCCATTTTGGGGATTTCGACTACCGTATCCAAAACATAATTTATGACCCATAACCCACTCGTGATGTCTCATATTAGTCTGGCTATTCATTGGTATTGCTAGCCAGATTAACTGGGCGGGTTTACCCTACAGAATTGGAACTAACCTCGTGCCAACTAGAGTTATTAATTATAGACGATGTCCCACATGAGTCTGCAAAGCCGCACCGCTGGTAGCCAGATTTAACTGGACAGACTTCTATGTAGCTTTGGACTAACCTTGCATCCATATAACTTAGTCATAACTTATATGTATATCCACTATATACATACATCACCCTATACGAATAATAATTGGGGCCATATAAGGTATCCCGTTATTACCCACCCCCCCCCCCCCAATTAGGGATTAATCCCTAATTTACTCTAACTCTCTTCCTACATATTAATATTACTTAACTATTCTAATAAATCTAATTATCATGTTCAATACGCTATAATCAACACACTATAATCAAATATGTTATACACACACATGCACGAAATTTAAGGTCTAATCATTACGTTAAATAATTTGATAATAATTCGCTTATAAGGTATTTTTAAATATCAATCTCATACTAATCTACAATTGCAACAAGAATTGCTACTACCCATAGCCAAATAAAATAGATTTGTACAAACATGGAATATCTACACTTGCTCCATATTAACACTCTAGAATCCCTTTTCATTTTAAAGAACAAATCATCACAAATTAGATCGCGTATATTGAATTCAACCTTCGTATATAACATTTTAAAGTGAGAAAGGAATTCCTAATTTATTTAAGTGGTAGAAATAGGCGGTACAAACTACAAACAATTTAATTCATAATTTACACACCATTTCTAATTTATGTTCTTTTTGAACCCTTTAACACTTTAATTCAAAAGAGGGGAAATAGGTTCAATTGACTATAGATATCTACTTCTAACAGTTAATTAGATTCTAATATATCAATACTAAAAACAATTATAATTCCAACATATACAAAAGGTTGATATTTACTTAGGGAAACTTTAGGGGTTTTAGGTGTTATGTTTTCGTTTCTAAAATTTCCCAAGGCATACATCAAATCCATATAATTACTATTTAATTATAAAAATATGAAAAACTTGATACATCCATTCACTGAGATTTATTTGCTTCCTAACTAGATTTGATTCCACCACGCCTAATTCTCTTTAAAATCTCCTTTTTTTTGAAATATACATCAAAGTGAATTTTATATAGAAATTAGATTTAGAATCAAAAACTAGAGGAATAGAATCAAGAATCAAAATAATTAAACATCTAAACTTTTTACCTGAAAATCCTAACTGATTCTGGAATCGAAAGAAGAAGACGAAGAGATCTGATTTATCTGCTCCTAATCCTCTGTTAGATCTTCTACTTTTTGAGTATACAACAAATAGATTGTGTGTGTGTGTGTATGTGTGTGTGTGTGTATTTGTATTAGATTCAGAAATCAGAAGATAGGGAGAAGAAGGATTGATTTAAATTAGAGATTAGAAATTAGAATAACTTACCAGAAATTTCGTTGTTCTTGAAACCCTAAGGAGAAAGATTTTGGTAGAGCTTCGCCGACGATTATAAAATTTTATGAAAGAAAAGTGGGGATCTAGGGGTCTATTTATTGTGGCGAGAAGGAATGAGAACCATTGGATTTAAAAAAAACCCTCACTTTTAAAAGTAAGCAAACCCTAACCGCCATCGAGCCTCACCGTCATCCTCCTCCACCCCTCGGTCAACCGCTAGCGGTCGACTGGTCCCCTACCTGACCGTCCACTTTCTTTTGCAATTAATTATTTGTTAATTAAATTATTTATTACTTAATTTAATTTAACATTACACGTTAACTTTAACCCTTGCTTAGACGTTAAGCCTCCCTTAATGTTAATTTTTCAGATTAAATTTTTAAAATTCAAACTCATATTTTTCAATTCAAATTCAAATTCAATTATTTAAATTTTAATGAAAACTTTAAACATTCATGACTTCTCCGTTTGAACTCTGATTTCAACATACTATATATGGAAATTGATCGGAAAATCGCCACAGATGCAATGGTGTAAATTCCTTGACTAAATTCCGACATTTACAAAATTTCCATTTTTAACCTTATTTTAATTACTTAATTTCTTATTAAATTTTATAAGGTGTTACATTCTCCCCCCCTTAAAAAGGATTTCTCCTTCGAAATCACCAAGGGAAGATAGTGTAACGTGCACTCAACAATCATGTTATAGATACCAATTTATTTACAATAATCTACACAACCATCTACTCAACTAGAAATGCAATGTAATTATATATACAAACATACTATAGGTGAGCTCAGTCCTAGCGTGAATGCAAGGTCGTGACATATAGACATGTATACAAGCATCTTAAATATACATAAATTCTACATGAGTGCAAAAAAAACAGTAAAAAGTGTGACAACCATCTTCTACTATTCAATCTAGCAACCATGATGCAACTAAAAACCTATATTTTTAGAGAGAAAAGGTTACTAAAGGAAAGCTCGGGATGAGAAACATTTATCTTTTCCTCGGTTTCCCATGTGCATTCTGTTGGTTATCTCACCATATACTCAAATCAACCCAGTCTTCTTCGTTACGAAGCCTCTCAATACCATACTCCACTATGTGGGCGGGAGCATGAGGGGGCGATAGGCTTCGTTTCAACATCTATTAACCGATTTGGATCCACTATGTAGGCAATGTTTGTAGAATATACTAGTGTATGATTTTTGTTTGATGATAATAAACATATATATTCGTTTAAATGTATTTGTTATTGTACTATTTTATTTTTCCACAGAATTAAATAAATATTTGTTGAATAAAATAAATAACTTAGAATTCTTATTTAAACAAATATTTTATTCAAACAAATATTTTATTACAAATTCAAATAGTACAAATTTGAGCTCTCACTACATTTACACATTTTCAATTACAATACAACTTCAATTACAACACAATTTTCACTTTACAGTTTTACATACATATTTCACCTCACTACATTTTCACTTATCACTCGTATTTGATCTTCAACTATGTTCCAGACTGTATCTAGCATCTGAACTATCTGCAAAATAAACACTGACGCGGTAAAATTGAAAAAGAAATATTTTGCAGTGCACAATGAAGTGTGTGTTTGAAAATATTGTTTGCCTCAGTTATTTGAGTTGTTCATTATCTTTTTTTTAATTCATCTTACACGAACAACTTGTGACATGCACAGTGTATCACTGTACATGCCACAAGCTCATGCACACTGATATACACTTGCTTGTTAATATTGCAGGGATGGGTGAGCACAAGGTCAAACCCAAGACAAGACTGGATTCAACACAGGTGCAATGCAAAAACAAAACAACACAGCAATTTTACTCGAAGCAATGCAAGGCTAACAAGACCAGATCAATGAAATGACTCGTACAAAACAGTTCAGAAAGTGCACAAGCCATGGTGGGGAGCAACAAAATCAAAGCAACACAGTTTCAGACTATCATGGTTCAGGTCCAACCAACATGACAACAGCCTCAACCACATGAAGATCAAAACAAACACAAGTGAACATGGCAACTCAACAAGCCAGTGGAACAAGACCACCAAATGTACAAAGTTCACATGCAACCAGACTTCAAAAGGAACAAAACCAGACCAGACTCATATGGAACCAGACCACCAGACATGCAATAGAGAATACAAAATCAAAATGCAAAGCATATCAACATGAAACAAGTCTTCAAATGAAACCACAAAAGCAAAGTGACATGTATATATAAATGCAACAGAGGAGACATTAAGGAAACATTGGAGCATGCATCAATCATAACTAAACACTGCAATACACTCACATATACACATGTATACATATATGCATATATATGTATACACGTATATCAGTTTAGAGAATCACACACACATGAATGCAAGCACTCAGGTGGACACGGCAACTAGCACAAAATCACAATGCAACATGTTTAGATTCCTAGTACAAGACAATGTAGCCGTGGGTCATACATTTGAACAAGTCAAGAGAATTCAATCAGAAGTCAGTAGAAACATTTTCAGGAAGGAGTAGACAAAATTGCAGAGGGTAACATGATGAACAAGTCAGGCTTCAGGAAGTCAATATTAACCAAAATCAGTACGTATATATATCTCAAATTCAAATGCAAGTTGTAAGCGAACGATGAACAGGTCATAGGAGCAAAGAACGGAACCGACTCAACTACGTTTAAGCAAATTCGAATTCATCAGAAATATATGGAGTAACATGTATACAATGAACAAGTCAGAATTCATCACAATCATTCAATCGAAAATCGAATGGTCGAGCAAAGTAACTGAAGAATTCAAACCAAAATATATGAACGAGATTATAGGGTTTCGATCCCTATAAATACCAAATTCATCATTGGCAAAAATCATCGAGTTCGAGTTCAAGAAAAAATCAACAAAATAATCAAAGTAAAATAACATACCGATATATACCAATCGAACTCGATTGAAGCAGTAGTAAGCAAAATTGAGGAACGAAAGCATCACGGCAATCAATTTAAACTTCAAATTCCAAGCGGCGGCTTCAATTCAAAACCCTAATTTTTGAAGAGCAACAAAAGAAACGGCCGAAGAGATTTCACAAAAAAGGGAAGACGGTCTTTTACTTTAATTGTTTACTACTTGGGCCGGTTTGTTGTTGGGCTTAGTTTTTTAAATATAGGGTTTTGTTTAGTTATTTTGTAATTTTCCCTTTTAATTGTTTAAATTTCTAGTTGTGTAACTAGGTACAAACTACGAGGTGTAGTTTAAGAATTCGCTACACAGTGGCTGAGTTGTGGCAGGGTTTTGAGCTTAGAGTTAGGTTAATCAAGTTAGCGGGTATCGCAAGTTTACATGTGTTTGTAAGCATCTGATTACTTAATTTCTAGTAGAAACCTTAGGAGCAGCACATTGGCAGGTTTTTGCCGAAGCTGGGTAAATCTGTGTGTGATCTCTACTTCATTACTTTCTGTTTTTATTTTATTTTCTCATTAATTTTTAGTACACCCTATTCACCCCCCCCCCCTCTAGGGTGAAAACGATCCTACAATGTCTTGCAGACATTTCCTCAAATATGAAACATGAAGAACGTCATGTACTCCTGGTAACTAATCTAAAAGCTCCACCTAATAAGCATGTTTTCCCCACCCTCTCTAAAATCAGAAAAGGCCCAACGAACCTTGGCGCTAACTTCCTAGATGTACCAAATCTCATAAATTTTATAAGAGGGAAACCTTGAATGAATACCACGTCCCTAACAAAAAACTCTAATTTCTATCTTCGCCCGTCGGTGTAGGACTCTAGACGATCATGTACGGCCTTTATCTGGCGCTAAACACTTCTAATTTCCCCAAGGTCCTCCAAAATCCATAATGTAAGCTTTCAATGAATCATCTAAAATTCTGTTCACCCTTTCTATCTGTCTGTCGGTCTGTAGGTGTCAAGCGGTGCTAAGAACCAAAGTCATTCCCAAAGCAGATTGCAAACTTCTCCAAAATCCCCTAGTGAACAAAGGGTCTCTATCACTAACAATGCTAACAGTAACTCCATGAAGTTGTACCACTTCATTGACATAAATCTATGCTAGAGATGCTGCAATCCTATTACTTCCAACAGAAGTAAAATGAACCAACCTGCTATGACCTAAATATCATCATTGCCTCTAGGCAACCCATTTGTAAACTTCCTCGATATATGCTCTCAACCCCAAGTCGAAATCTCCAGTGGTAATGATAATCATTCGAGCATGCCTTGCTTAGCTTTAATTCTTTGTCATGTCAAACCTCTATAAACAAACTTATATAGATTTTTACTTCCTTAAAACATTTCACTCTGTTTTATTATTGTTTATTTTGTAATAAACATCCTTTACAATAACCAATTTTACAATAAAAATCAATATTATCATATTCGGGGGCCAAACACACCATATATTCCATAATAACTTCCAGAAAAATATAATCAGGGTAAATCTATTCCATTTCAAAACACTTTGAAAAATACTTCTGGAATTCCAATTTCTGATTTCATTCTATTTTCAGCTTAACTTACTTGTATAGTTCATTCCTACCCAAATTTCTATTTGGCTATATATATATATTACCACTTAATTCTTATGATCTTATTTGATTTCAATAACAACAATAAATCACCTTACTATACTATAATAATTCAATTTTTTTTTCAAAATATAATTTTATAAAAATTATTTATAAAACCATTTTAAAATCATTATATAAGAAAAATAACAAGTACGCCCTCATATATAATACACTCAACTCATCCTAGGGTACTACTGACCCTATCTCTAATGAGTAATCCCCACCAGAGCCAAGGTTCTCGCTTAACCTTCAGCTCTGATACCAAGTGTAACAGCCCGAAGATTTTCGACCCCGAAAATCGACACTAATACATCCACTGTATAGAGTGCCGAACAATCGAGTTCCGGAAATCCCAGACTGTTAGGGTTAAGAAGAAGAAGAGATAGAAGAAGAAACAGAAAACAACAGTACATAATCTAACAATCGCAGCAGAACAAAATATAATATACAATAGCAGCATTTTATACAAGAAAAGCTGTAACTATCACTATACATATATATGATATCAGAGTACAACCATCAACAAATAAATCTGGACAGTTATCATAACTTGTCCCAAAATACTGAAATAAACAGCCTATAATACACAGCGGAATATAGTCAATACGTCTCTGCCATCCAGCTCGTCTCCGGGCTCCAAAGTGTCCTAACCTAAAAATCTATAATACTCAGTCTGACCCGAGCATTACAATAAAGTAACACCCGAGTCAGGCTGGAAACCAGCGTTAGTAAACCCATTTGATATGAAATACTTAAGTTATAAACTTCTTGAAAAAAACCCCGAGGTAACTCGTTCAACATTACGAGTTTTTATCTTGTTATAACCAATCACTTGTTACAAAACCCATTGGTATTAAAATAATGTCTAAGTGCAGTTACTTATTCAAGATAGTTGGATTTACTTAATTTATTTAACTCTAGCCTATCGGACTCTATCATCAAACTCGTAAAGGATTTGTAGTGATTATTAAATCGAAGTGGTTCCGGATAACACTGATATCCGATCCCGGTCTCTTCGAATCCAAATGATAAATCAAAGGGGTAAATTGCTTAAAGTCAATAAATTTATTATTTAGGGTGACAATATTTCAATATGGCAATTTAATTACAACCATTTATTTCAAATAAAATGTATCATTCTTTTAATCTCATTGCTTTATTTTTGAAATAAACGTCCGATAGAATTATGTCAAAATATAGATTGTTAATCAATTTAATGGTCCATAACCAATATCAAAATGATCCACACATCAGTTTTTGATTACTTTGATTGATCGTATTTCATTTATGTTTATATCCAAATTAATTACAAATTAAATAACTTATTAACTAAAAATAAACTATTAAATTCCATTAATTACCCATAAGTTTTTAATTAAACAATAATAATAATATAATTACTTACCATTATAAAATATCATTAAATTTTAA
Source organism: Allium fistulosum (assembly GCA_030737815.1). NCBI lineage: Eukaryota > Viridiplantae > Streptophyta > Magnoliopsida > Asparagales > Amaryllidaceae > Allium > Allium fistulosum. Next base: position 1,111,399,761 of record CM060904.1, read on the forward strand.
ATTACGGATTTAAAATGAAAATAGACTTTTAGTTAAGAAGAAAATATAATCATCATATAAATGTATATCTCAAATGCTTATTTCTTTTTTTTTCTTTCCTTTTACTTTTCTTATCTTTTCCTTTATCATTTCTTTTTCTTTTCTTTTACTTAACCTTTTTTTTTCTTTTTCTTTTCTCGGCCCAAAGAAACACCCGGCCCATATTTTCCTTCCCCCCTTCCTTTCCTTTTCCAGGCTCCCTTCCACACTCAATTACTCGAAACCATCCGGCTATGCACGAACGCGTGCACGTACACACGTCTTCCGGTCATCGGAAACCCGCCGCCGTTCGTTCCCACATCGCCTATACCCTATCATCACAGCTACTTCTCATGAACCTGCACTAGAACCTCGATTAAACAAAATGAACCTTTCACCCAAAAATATGGTCGACACCAAGCCTCGCCATCGCCTCGCCCCGCTTCCTACGGCCGCCATTTACCACCAAACCTCATACAAAGCTTCGTCACGACCTGCTCCACCCATTCCCCTCCGTGCGCAATCCCATTTCTCCCTCTTGCCACCGCCATTCCTCTTGAACCCAAGACCAAAACAACCCACCTAGAAGCCCTAGTTCGACCACGAATGATCACCATGCCGCAAAATAAAATCCCTCGCCATTTTTTCCGAACTCCCTAACTCCGTGTCCACCTTTTGACCCAACGCCATACCCTATACATCGCCGTGCCGCCGGAATTTCACAAAAAACAATTTCCGTTCAACTCTCAATTCCTCCCTCCTCACTCCTCTAAAAATGCTCAAATCACTTCCAAAAATCACGCCTTCCCACAACAAGCATCGCTGTACAATCTATTCGTAAAATTATGAAGGTTAATTTTCTCTATGGTCGACCCATGTACTGTAAAAGGAAGTTTTCTTTCGCCGTACTTAATGAAATCAGATAAAAGAATTTTAAAAATATTCTACACTCTAAAATCAACAACTTTCATTTTGAAGTCATAGATTAAAACTGAATAGTTATAGAGCTTTTTGATTTTTGAAGTCAGTTGTTTTAACAGTTATAAACGAAATAACCCTGGAACAGAGCATTTTCCTGGAAGAAGAATAGCATTCTTAAATGTTCAGGTGGAATCCATTCCTGTCTAGGTACATATCCATTTATACACATACGCCAGACATATATAAAATTTTCCCTAGCTCAAAGATGCATCCAAACATCCTCCATGAAAGTAAGTGTATAAACAAGAAGAAATGGGAAGTTGTTTACTCACTTCCTAAAAGATGATGGAACCTGCTGCTAATTTTCCATATACAGGCATAAATACATTCATTTCTATGCAAGCAATATAACAATTACTGTTATTTTATTTTATATTTAAACATACTCATAGGTTTATAAGAAAGATTTTAGTTTGAAAAAGTTTACTCCCAGATTATCATCTTGGAGACAGAGCAATGTTTTTGGAAAAGGAACTGCTAGCTTTGTTTTGATCTCCTGAACTTTAATTATTTTGATTTCTAAGTGGCAGTTTGTATATATTTTTTACTTTAGTTTGTTCGAATCAGAAAATGAAACAAGTAGAGGTATATATATATATATATAGAGGAAGTAGGCTGCAACCATTTGTATACAGGCTCAGATATTTTTTTTTTCTTTTTGTTTATTTTTATTTGAAAACATGTAGACCAGATTTGAATAAAAGGTGATCTGATCTAAGGCTTGATTTGATTTATTATGTTGATTTGATTTTCACATGACCTGATTTTGATATTTGTTATGATGATGTTCCCCTTAAGCATTCACATATATATATATACATATATATATATGTGTGTGTGTGTGTGTATCTTCATACATATATTCTCCCTACAATTAGACCATATGAAAAGTGTCTATAACATGTATACACCTATTCCAACATAAAATACTTCTATGAATATATATATATATATATATCCATATATGTTGTTATTATATATATATATACTTGCATTTTCACTATTTAATATATACATACTTTTGCTTGTATTTATCACCATATACATATGCTCTCATATGACATAAATATATTTTACTTATATACTTGTTCATATAATTAAACATCGCGAGCTTGTATATTCCTAATTATCATATATATATTTATACATTTTATACATATTTTTCATATATTTTACTTATGTGCATTTTGTCCCTATATATGTATGTTCTCCTACCATACAAATTTTCATATATATATTATTTCATATGAGCATACATTCATATACTTGTATATGTATATACTTATATATATATATTCAAACATCACAAAGCTTTGTGTGTATATATATAGGTATTTTATCTCAATTTAAATGGTGGAGTTCCTATATACATATAATTTATTTTTCTATAAGATTCATCATATCCTAAAGATTTTATAATTCAATATTTATTTTAGTTTTTCAAATCAATTTATATATATATATATGTATATGTTTAGATATTTTTAATTATCAAAAATTTATTTGTTCGACCAATCAAAGTTAATATTCCAATATTTTAAATCAGTTAATCACCCAATTACGAACGTCAGAAAATCCGGGTCATCACATTCCTTCCCCCTTTAGAACTTTTCATCCTCGAAAAAGAAAAACGAGAATTTTAATTTTGATGTGTATTATTTATTAATCCTCTTTAAACATTTTAACTTCTTACTCTTTTATTATACAATTTAAAACACTTTAAATTATATAGTATTACCAAACTAGTTTTATATAAAAATACTTTTTATGACTCAAAGTTTTAACAAGTCCATCCTTGTTCTCACAGAAATTCAGTCATACGTTGATCAGGCGCAGGACTGAAAATCTATAAGTACTTAGTAGACACGTTTTTAACACCCAGTGAAAATACTTGGAAATACTTTTGTAAGAATACTATGGAAATCATCACCCCTTCCATGGGTCGCAGTTAGCACGATGATTACGTCGCCATCCCGGCGTAATCCATAAGAAAACTGTAGGCATCCACACCTCTCGACTTTCACCATGGAAACTACAAAGATCGCAGCTACACCCAGGGTTGCGTTGCTCACAGTAAAACCCATGTAACTGTAGGCATCAACACCCCTTGAATTACGCTGCCAAACGAAACTTTACCACATAGATCGCAAACTACACAAAGTGATGTCATTGTTCCAGTGGAACCAGTGTAGACTGTAGGCACTCACTGCCACACGAATTTCGCTATGGAACCAAACCACATAGATCGCAATCTACCGATGTTATGTCGCTATCCCAGCGAAATCAAACGTAGATTGTAGGCAATCACTGCCACTCGACTTACACTATGGAATGGTGATAGATCGCAGTTACAACAAAGGTTACGTCGCCATCACAGCAAAACCCAATGTAACTGTAGGCATCAGCGCCACATGAATTACGCTACCCCAATCACAATCCTCAGGAACTAAAGTTTTGTCCGGACGTCCTCTAGGATCCAAATTTAGAACCCCCCTTAGGGCTCAAGGCAGAACCACCCAGTGGATCTCCTACTATAAGTTTCAACTCTAAATGGAAATGCCTTTTTCCCCTTAGCATTCTCAAAACATTTCATACTATACACATATAGTACCTTTCAAATCATACTCTTTGTATGTATCACATATAAATCCCATTTACACAAAATCATTATCTTCAAAATCGATAATTCTCAAATTCGGTTTACCAAATTTCAAAAAAATTCTTTTTGCCAAAATCAAAAGCCTTTAAAACCAATGAGTTCCAAAACCCTTTTTGGTTTCATTCTCATAAAATCATCCTTATATATATATATAAGATTATTCTTTCAACTTGAATAATTCTCAGGTCACTACATACTTATATAAATTCCATTTTATCTTTCAAATACCTTTCAAATATCATTTCTTCCGGTTATACTTTCAATAAGGGAAGTTTTTAATATATAACCAATATATATAGCCTCATTAATGCCAAATCAAATTTTCACGTTCGATTTCCCTTTTCAAAAGCATTTGTCACTTTACTTATTTCTTGCAAAGTAAGTTCCCAGTTATAGTGACTATATACTCTTTATTTTTATCACCGTATATTTCTCAAAATATACTCTTTCACCTCAAAATCACCTTTGCCTTGATATCTCGATTTCGGTTCCAATTTAGAATTGCTTAAATTTTCCATTTGGGTTAATACTCCAACTTACTCCAATTAATATTTAAATCCATGATTTTAAATATAAACAATTCCACTCTGACCAGTTTGAATTTAGAAAATAACTTGGAAAGTTCAAAATAGTTAAACGGTTGTAAAATAATTAAATAGTTGTAAATAGTTAGATAGTTAAATAGTTAATATAAGATAGTTTGAGTTTCTTAAAAAGAAAGGTTTGTATAGTAAATAGCTTGGAAAAATAGATTTAAGGCAGTTTATATTAAAATAATTTATTTCAAAATAGTTTCAGAGTCAAACTGGTTCAATTTCCCAATCTCCAATTCAATCAATTCCCAATTTCCCTTCCATTTAAATCAATTACCATTTTGAATTTTTAACTTATTCGCCTTCGATTACAATTCCAATTAATTCAATTCAATTTCAAATTTGAGTTAATTCCAATTTCATTCTCAAATCTTAACCATCTTGATTTATATAAATTCGGGTTCAGTTTTCAAATATCGATTTAATTACTTAAATCGAATTAACCTTTAATATTTAATTTAACAACCCAATTATACTTCAAATTTTTAAACCCATCCCCTTTAAACAATTCCGGTTGATAAGTTTTGTTTTAACATTTCAAACTAGAGATCAAAATGATTATGTAACGACCCACTATTTTGGACCATTCAAATCGACAATAAATCCACACATGACGGACTTGAATAATTCAAAACAATAGATTGTAAATAAAATTTGGCAAAACTCAGAATATACAGTAAATAAATCACAGATCACAGACACAGAGTAATATAACAATGCAGCGGAAGCAAATAAATAGTAGTTCATGAAGCTACTATATATGTATACATCAGAGTTAACAAGATACAACAGAAAACACGAATACAAAGATGTCTCAATACAATAGTCAAATACAAGATCTGAATACATCACTGGAATCAACTGGATGACTGAAAGCGGAATAGATAGCTGAATCTCAAAGAAAAGCTCCAACTCCAAGGTGAATCTCAAATGTTGTATCACTCAGTCTGCCCCAAGCGTAAAGCAAAACACAAAACACTCGAGTCAGGACATACATACTTATACAATGTAAACCAACTCAAGTGAACAGTAATAGAAAAGTACAAGTAACTTAAAGAATGCTTGGGATCGCCCATTCTTTAAGGATCTGTTAAACTATCTACTATGTAGTAATATTCGCTATTATAATAATGTCTATAATAAAATAAACTTACTTTTAAATAGCGTTAAGGAATGACCCAATATTCCCCTTGACACATAATAGTCCCAGTAGTCTATCCAGTATTAGCATACTCCCAGATCGGGGGCTACCCTCAATACTCCACAGGCTACGGCACAAATCCAAACTCGTAGTAAAGCTCGATATGGTAGGTGACACGGCACAACTAGGGAATGCCAGGGTAGATATACCAATTACGCATCCGGGCTGGTGGAAACGCATAGCAGCCACTACCGCCCACCTCGGAACACACTCTGAAATCAAAATCGAAGGGTGGCCACCAAATAAATCACAAAGTAATAGAATAGTATCGAAGAAATGCGTCCGATCAGAGGTGCTACCTCATTGGCCCGTCAATCGCTCCTGTTTTAGCCACCTTATGCCAACTCACGGGAGTCGTGTGACGACCGCCCATGACCCCTACACCGAACCTGGAGATAGTGCACTGTAAAGTGTGCCAGGCAGCCATGGACGATTGCCAGGGTAAGTTAAAACAGCAGAATCTATCGTATTACTCACAGCGCATGGACAAAATACAATAGAATATATATATAGTGAAGCTTCATAGAATAAAATCTCATCAATAAAACTTCATAATAGTTGAATACAAACATCTGAATAGTCAATACATCAAGCCTCACTACATAACACTCAGAGAATATACAAGCAGCGGAACATCCAGTACATATAGTAAGAAGATAATATGCAAGCCTCTAGCTCTTCTTCGACATCAGCACCGTGGAAAGCAAGAACAGCACCTGTCACCTGCTACCTAGTCTGCCCATCCCAAAATGGACGAACAGCCCAAGGCAATAAGAGTTAAAACATAAAGCCTTGAGTCAGACAACAGTCTTAGTGAGCGGTAAATTAACTAACAACATACCAAAAGAGCATAAAGGAAAAGGAATAGGAATACAACCCTCCCACTCCACCTCTTTCTACAGTGATAGCCCCCAGACACACACTAAGCAGAAGCAAACATAGCAAAGCATACAATTTAAAGTAAAGCAATTATCACTCGAGTCAAGGGCGATGTTTTCCAAGTACAAACCCCCAAGGCCTAAATCAAGATCAGATAAGCACCAAGAAAACACTGCTCTTGAGACCAAATGACGATACAACCAAACATCCATGACTCTGGCTATCACTGTTATCATTGCTTCGATATCATCGTTAATTGAATGACCGGCTCATTATTTCATCCGTCCGTCAAGGGCTAATGGAAACCCCGGTTCTAGACATGACTCCGCACGTCATCGTGACCCGTGCCTAGGACTATCGAATCTGCCCAGAGTACTTGACTACCAATCAGTAGCCTTCAGGGACTATCGAATCTGCCCAACGTACTCTTGCTTTGAGCATGCTAGAACCTTCAACAATGATGAGATCTCAGCCTTCTAGTCATCCTCCTCGACGACTATTTCCATACTAGCTCAAGCGCCTCTCGAGCAACCCATTATCCTCAAACTCGAACCATTTCACCGAGTTGTCAACATGCTTGGAATGATCCCGTTTGGATTAGACCAAGACTATCTCATATCATGCCTCGCTTCATCACATCCTAGCAAAGCCTCATCTCAACATCATCATCAAATCTATCCATATGAGCTTCATCATCCGCTACATATGCCACGAGCAGCTTTTCCAATTCAAGAGCCTTTCCCTTAGCTTTTGAATCATCTTTGACCATCTTGTCTAAATCAAATCATCAATCATCTAATTCATAGCAATCAATCAAGTCAAACATTTAATCCAAGTAATCAAGCATTCAAATATGATCTAATGAACAATTATAACAATAATGGCAATTTCGTAAATAAAGAGTCTAAAGTCTAACAAGCATGAAAACATGAGCAATATCTCTATAATCTTGATGAATGAACTTGCATAGGTTAAAATGTAGTAAAATGGATGTCAAATCATCATGAACAATGGATCTCTACTTAAGTTTACAAAGATGCATGAAAATCACTACTTTAACACCAAATCAAACCAACGATCCGATATACTCCTTCGGATCCGTGTGAGAGATAATCACCACTCACCAAATCACCTAAACAGCTCAAAAGCTACACACTTCAGATCTGGACAGCGAAGGATCTAACTCGATCTATCACAAATCCGCTTCAAACGATGAAATCTCTCTTCGATGGATGAAGATCTTCAATCTAAGCTCTTGAATCTTCAATAAGATCTTCGATTTGGATGGAAGGAAGCACAAGATTAAAGTGGAGAAAAGAAGTGAAGAAGTGTAGAACTCGAGCTCTCAAAATGGCAGCACTTCGTCGCTTCAAAATCCGGATCCCAAAAATGAAGTAGAACCCTCCTATTTATAGGCTGATTTCCCTTAGGTCGTTCACTCTTAGGTCGTCCACGACCTAAAAAACCCCACGACCTAAAAACCCACGACCTAACAATTCCAGCCTACGACCTAACACATGCGCATCCACGCGACCTAACGCATAAGCGCTTCTACGACCTAACGACTAAGCAGATCAGCGCATCCATACGACCTACGACCTAACGACTTAGCAGATCAACGCATCCATACGACCTACGACCTAACAAAGATGCAGCCTAGCGACCTAACACAGATCGCTTCTACGACCTAACACACCTGCGACCTAACACACACACGACCTAACTAACTTAGCTAGGAAACGACTTAACATCTTAGGTCATCTAACGACCTAACTACTCCACTACTGAACTTAGGTCGCTCATGACCTAACTACGCTAACTCGCTAACTCTTATACCGTTAGCTCTTAAGTCGCTAACTAATAGGTCGCTAACCACTAGGTCGCTCACCACTAGGTCGCTCACTACTAGGTCGCTAAATACTGTAGGTTACTAATCCTTAGGTCGCTAACTCCTAGGTTGTAGTCTTCCCTTAAGTCGCTCAAACCTTAGGTCGTCTACTCCTTAACTCGCCAACTTCCTTAGGTCGCTCCAAACTCTCATACGACCTAAACCAAAATCCTTAGGTCGCCAAATTCTATAGGTCGCTCCTATCTCTTAGGTCGTTCACTCGACCTAACCTAAGCTCTAGTCGACCTAAACTCTAGACGACTTAACAATACTAACAGTCTGATAATAACTGTTTTACGATGTTTCAATCCGTAAAAATACGGGTCGTTACATTCTCTCCTCCTTAGGAATTTCGCCCTCGAAATTCCAAACAAACAGAGCAATCAAAGACTATTATGCATGCCTACCATCCATAGCAATCAACAAACCATGCATCCAATTCTAGCTTAGCATGCAGAATTCTAAAACTAGAACAAGTTACAATGTCATTGGATGACACGACACCTTAGGGCCATACCTTGAAGAGTTCAGGATGAGCTGCTTTCATCCTTTCTTCCACCTCCCATGTACAGTCGTTATCATCATCACTCCATTGTATCTTGAGCAACCTAACTACCTTCCTCCTAAGCTGTTTCGTGTCGGTTTCCACAACACGAAGCGGCTTACGAGGTCTCTTATCGACCTGATCAACTTCGAAATCTTCACAGCTATCAGCAGAAACCACTGTATTCGAGTCGTGCACATACTTCCGTAGATACGATACGTGAAAAACATTGTGCACACCCGACATCTTCTCAGGTAACTCCAATCTGTAGGCGAGCTTTCCAATTCGCTCGATGATCGGGAATGGTCCAACAAATCTCGAAGTCAATTTTCCTTTCTTCCCGAATCGAATAACATTCTTTAGTGGAGAAATCTTCACAAAAACCATATCACCTACGTCGAATTCCAAATCCTTACGACGCTTATCGGCATAACTTTTCTGACGGTCTTGGGTTGCCTTCATTCGTTGCCGAATGATCTCTATGCAATCTGAAGTCTGTCGAATCATTTCTGGCCCAAGTATCAACTTTTCTCCTGTCTCTAATCAACATGTCGGAGAGTTACACGGTCTTCCATACAATGCCTCATACGGTGCCATACCAATGCTTGACTGGTAACTGTTATTATACAAAAATTCCACCAAATGAAGGTGATCTTCCCATGATCCTCCGAAATCTAAAACACAAGCTCTGAGGAGATCTTCCAAAACTCGGTTGACTCTCTCGGTCTGACCATCTGTTTGAGGGTGATAAGCTGTACTCAAACACAACTCGGTTCCCAAAACTTCCTGGAAGCTCTTCCAAAATCCACTAGTGAACAATGGATCTCGATCGCTCACTATACTCTTCGGAATACCATGGAATCGAACTATCCACTTAACATACAACTCTGCCAACTTTGATGCAGTCCTAGTCGATCGAACAGGAATGAATCTTGCACTCTTAGTCAGACGATCTACGATGACCCAAATCCCTTCATTTCTCGTTCTTGTTCTAGGTAACCCATCAACAAAATCCATCGATATTTGCTCCCACTTCCATGTAGGAACTTCTAATGGCTGAAGCAATCCACTTGGCTTCTTCTGTTCGGCTTTTACCAAATGGCAGTTCATGCATTTGGAAATAAAATTTCCGACATCCTTCTTCATACCTTCCCAGTAATAGGTTCTCTTCATATCCCGATACATCTTATTTCCACCTGGATGAAGTGTTAACTTTGAGTGATGACTTTCCTTCAGAACTTCACTCCTCAATTCATCTATATCGGGAACAACCAGTCGTCCTTGCTTCCGAAGCCAACCCTCTCGATCGACCTCGAATCCTATATCCTTTTCTGGGTCCAATCCAGATTCCAAATCACGGATAATCTTGACAAGCTTATCATCTCGTTTTTGGCTCTCGCCAATCCTTTCCACAAGAGTAGGCCTTATCGATAAGTTTGCCAACATCTCCGGTTCCAATCCACATCTGGGCCTGAAGTCAAATCCAGCTAAATACTCGAGATTCTTCCATTCTGAAAACATGACTCCCAATCCTGCATGTCTTCGACTTAATGCATCTACCACTGCGTTACCCTTTCCCGGAGTATAGGCTATACCAAAATCATATGATGCTAAAAACTCTAACCATCGTTGATGCCGAAGATTCAAATCCTTTTGGGAGAAAAGATACTTCAACGACTTATGATCTGTAAACAACTCGAATCGAACTCCCAATAGATAATGTCTCCGCATCTTCAGAGCAAAAACAATCGCCGCTAACTCCAAATCATGAGTCGGGTAATTCCTTTCATGCGTCTTCAGTTGTCGACTTGCATATGCAACAACTTTACCCTTCTGCATCAGCACTTCTCCAAGTCCAGTACCACATGCATCGGTGTAAACCACCATCTCATCATTCCTACTTGGAATAGTCAAAACAGGAGCACTTGTCAGTCGCTCTTTCAGGATTCTGAAAGCTTGCTCACACTTATCATCCCATCTGAACACTTGGTTATTTTTCGTCAATCCTGTTAATGGGGCAGCCACCTTGGAAAAGTCCTTGATAAATCGACGATAATATCCTGCTAATCCAAGAAAACTTCTCACATCAGATGCATTCTTAGGTCTAACCCAATCCTGGATTGCTGCCACCTTAGCGGGATCAACCGCTATTCCACTTCCAGAGATAATATGGCCTAAGAACCTCACTTCACTCTTCCAGAAGTGACACTTCGAAAACTTAGCCTTCAGCTGATGTTTCCATAAGATTTCCAAAACAATACGCAAGTGCGTCTTATGCTCTTCTTCAGTTCTGGAATAAATCAAAATATCATCTACGAACACTAGCACGAACTTGTTCAACTGATCTCTGAACACTCTATTCATAAGATCCACAAAATATGCTGGCGCATTAGTCAATCCAAACGGCATTACCAGCCACTCAAAGAAACCGGATGGTGTCCTAAAAGCAGTCTTCGGCACACTATCCTTAGCCACTCTTAACTGGTGAAATCCCGTTGCCAAATCCATCTGAGAAAACACCTTAGCTTCGTGAAGCTGATCAAACAAGTCATCTCTTCTCGGCAATGGATACTTGTTCTTCTTAGTCACCTTATTCAGCTCACGATAATCCACACACAACCTCAGCGATCCATCCGCTTTGGTTTCGAACACAACTGGTGCACCACATTCGGACACACTACGCCGAATGAATCCTTTCTGCAAAAGATCATCAACCTGCACCCTCAACTCCTGCTGTTCCCTAGGCGCCATCCGCCTAAGAGGCATCACAACAGGTCTGGCTCCTTCAACTAGATCTATACGAAACTCGATCTCTCTATGCGGCGGTAACCCTTTGACCTCGTCAAAGACATCCTCAAATCCATTAGGGATTGGCACAGATGACAGTCCATCCCATGGAACAACCAGCGAATACATGAAGCTCATGAAGACGCCTTCTTCATGCTTACATCGTATCACAATCTTTCGCCCCTCCACATTCTCGACTGTCACCTCCAACCTATCACAATCAACCTTTGCCGCATACTTCCTAAGCCAGTCCATACCCAAAATAATTCCGAACCCCGCAAAGTTCATAACAAAACAATCACAAACAAAAGAGCAATAATGACTCGACACAATCAGACCACGGCATAGCATACACAAACAAGATGAACCCCCAACTGGATTAGTCACAACCAATGGCCTATCAACAATATCTGGTTCTAAACCCAACCGGCCTACAAGTTCATTACAAACAAAAGAATGTGACGCCCCGGTATCAAATAACACTCTAACTGGAACACCACAAATGGAGAGAGTACCCTGAACCACCACACTCTTTCCCTTCTCTTCAGCGGTAGGAGCTTTTGAAGATGATGGAACAGCCCTCAAAGCATAAGCTTGCACAATCTGCTTGTCCTTCCGCGGTTCCGGACAATTCTTCCTAACATGCCCCAGCTTGTCACAGTTGTGGCACTTCACCGGCACCTTCGGATTCTTGCAATCCCTGGAGAAATGGCCCTTCTGCTGACAATTGTAGTAGGTCGCTTCGCCCTTCGGCTTCTTCTGGCCATCCTTACCCTTTTGTTGCTGCTGCTTCCTCTTCTTGTTTCCACCCTGTTGTGGTCTAGACTCCTCCTTGGTCACAACAACAACAGATCCCTCTTTAGGAAACAGATTCTCATGCCTGAGAGCCTTCTCTACAAGCTTCTCAAATGGATCGTCCAAATGATCCACCAACTGCCTCCCAAGATAACTGTCCAAGCCTGTCACAAACTTCTCATTCTTCTGATATGAAGATTCAATATACGACCGGGCATACTTGGACAAAGCTTCAAACTCAGAAACATACTCAAGAACTGGTCTTCCACCTTGCTTGAGCTCCACAAACTTCTTGAACAGAACAGACTTCTGGGCTGTAGAAATGAACTTAGCTTCAAATCTGGCTTGGAATTGCTCCCAAGTAATCTCTTCCTCCGGAGTATCAATAGTGATAGAGTTCCACCAATCAGAAGCTCTCCCTTGAAGCTGTCTTGATGCTAACTTCCTCTTAGTCGCATCCTCAATTCCCAAATCACTAAAGATCCTTCTACAAGCATCTATCCACCTCTGGACTTCAATAGTTGATTATGTTCCCAAGAAAACCTTTCCTCCAAGAGCAGTATAATCCTTATACAGCTTAGCAAAATCCACTGGTCTTGGAGTTTGAACTTGAACTCCAACATCTACTGATGGTCCCGGAGCTGGTATCCTTCTCATGATCGAAGTCATCATAGCTTCGAACATAGCAACATAATCAGCAGCCCTCTCAGTAGCACGGCCTTCCCTAGCAGCTGGTCTCTCTCTTCGACTCATCCTTAATATCAAATCACCTAGAGAAACAACTGCATAAAGGACTCAAACTCTACTAAGCTACTATATTATATATATAGTAATCATCCATCAAAATACAATTACGTCTCTCATACGTAGTTACATCAGCGAGCGTTGGGTAAAATCGATTAATCAATGCTCTGATACCAAATGTGACGACCGCCCATGACCCCTGCACCGAACCTGGAGATAGAGCGCTGTAAAGTGTGCCAGGCAGCCATGGACAATTGCCAGGGTAAGTTAAAACAGCAGAATCTATCGTATTACTCACAGCGCATGGACAAAATACAATAGAATATATATATATATATAGTGAAGCTTCACAGAATAAAATCTCATCAATAAAACTTCATAATAGTTGAATACAAACATCTGAATAGTCAATACATCAAGCCTCACTACATAACACTCAGAGAATATACAAGCAGCGGAACATCCAGTACATATAGTAAGAAGATAATATGCAAGCCTCTAGCTCTTCTTCGACATCAGCACCGTGGAAAGCAAGAACAGCACCTGTCACCTGCTACCTAGTCTGCGCATCCCAAAATGGACGAACAGCCTAAGGCAATAAGAGTTAAAACATAAAGCCTTGAGTCAGACAACAGTCTTAGTGAGCGGTAAATTAACTAACAACATACCAAAAGAGCATAAAGGAAAAGGAATAGGAATACAACCCTCCCACTCCACCTCTTTCTATAGTGATAGCCCCCAGAAACACACTAAGCAGAAGAAAACATAGCAAAGCATACAATTTAAAGTAAAGCAATTATCACTCGAGTCAAGGGCGATGTTTTCCAAGTACAAACCCCCAAGGCCTAAACCAAGATCAGATAAGCACCCAGAAAACACTGCTCTTGAGACCAAATGACGATACAACCAAACATCCATGACTCTGGCTATCACTGTTATCATTGCTTCGATATCATCGTTAATTGAATGACCGGCTCATTATTTCATCCGTCCGTCAAGGGCTAATGGAAACCCCGGTTCTAGACATGACTCCGCACGTCATCGTGACCCGTGCCTAGGACTATCGAATCTGCCCAGAGTACTTGACTACCAATCAGTAGCCTTCAGGGACTATCGAATCTGCCCAACGTACTCTTGCTTTGAGCATGCTAGAACCTTCAACAACGATGAGATCTCAGCCTTCTAGTCATCCTCCTCGACGACTATTTCCATACTAGCTCAAGCGCCTCTCGAGCAACCCATTATCCTCAAACTCGAACCATTTCACCGAGTTGTCAACATGCTTGGAATGATCCCGTCTGGATTAGACCAAGACTATCTCATATCATGCCTTGCTTCATCACATCCAAGCAAAGCCTCATCTCAACATCATCATCAAATCTATCCATATGAGCTTCATCATCCGCTACATATGCCACGAGCAGCTTTTCCAATTCAAGAGCCTTTCCCTTAGCTTTTGAATCATCTTTGACCATCTTGTCTAAATCAAATCATCAATCATCTAATTCATAGCAATCAATCAAGTCAAACATTTAATCCAAGTAATCAAGCATTCAAATATGATCTAATGAACAATTATAACAATAATGGCAATTTCGTAAATAAAGAGTCTAAAGTCTAACAAGCATGAAAACATGAGCAATATCTCTATAATCTTGATGAATGAACTTGCATAGGTTAACATGTAGTAAAATGGATGTCAAATCATCATGAACAATGGATCTCTACTTAAGTTTACAAAGATGCATGAAAATCACTACTTTAACACCAAATCAAACCAACGATCTGATATACTCCTTTGGATCCGTGTGAGAGATAATCACCACTCACCAAATCACCTAAACACCTCAAAAGCTACACACTTCAGATCTGGACAGCGAAGGATCTAACTCGATCTATCACAAATCCGCTTCAAACGATGAAATCTCTCTTCGATGGATGAAGATCTTCAATCTAAGCTCTTGAATCTTCAATAAGATCTTCGATTTGGATGGAAGGAAGCACAAGATTAAAGTGGAGAAAAGAAGTGAAGAAGTGTAGAACTCGAGCTCTCAAAATGGCAGCACTTCGTCGCTTCAAAATCCGGATCCCAAAAATGAAGTAGAACCCTCCTATTTATAGGCTGATTTCCCTTAGGTCGTTCGCTCTTAGGTCGTCCACGACCTAAAAAACCCCACGACCTAAAAACCCACGACCTAACAATTCCAGCCTATGACCTAACACATGCGCATCCACGCGACCTAACGCATAAGCGCTTCTACGACCTAACGACTAAGCAGATCAGCGCATCCATACGACCTACGACCTAACGACTTAGCAGATCAATGCATCCATACGACCTACGACCTAACAAAGATGCAGCCTAGCGACCTAACACAGATCGCTTCTACGACCTAACACACCTACGACCTAACACACACACGACCTAACTAACTTAGCTAGGAAACGACTTAACATCTTAGGTCGTCTAACGACCTAACTACTCCACTACTGAACTTAGGTCGCTCACGACCTAACTACGCTAACTCGCTAACTCTTATACCGTTAGCTCTTAAGTCGCTAACTAATAGGTCGCTAACCACTAGGTCGCTCACCACTAGGTCGCTCACTACTAGGTCGCTAAATACTGTAGGTTACTAACCCTTAGGTCGCTAACTCCTAGGTTGTAGTCTTCCCTTAAGTCGCTCAAACCTTAGGTCGTCTACTCCTTAACTCGCCAACTTCCTTAGGTCGCTCCAAACTCTCATGCGACCTAAACCACTACGACCTAAACCAAAATCCTTAGGTCGCCAAATTCTATAGGTCGCTCCTATCTCTTAGGTCGTTCACTCGACCTAACCTAAGCTCTAGTCGACCTAAACTCTAGACGACTTAACAATACTAACAGTCTGATAATAACTGTTTTACGATGTTTCGATCCGTAAAAATACGGGTCGTTACAAGTCGGGTCCACGTTCATACCTCAATGGGATCGTCGCCACCATCTAACTTCATTCTGGAATCTCCACTACATACACGGTTGTTAAAGTGGTTTTCGGAGTTGGCGGAGAGTATGACAACTTCTGATCCCGGTCTCTTTAACAACCCAATGTTATTATAACCCATGGATATTTATTTCAAAACATTTCTATTCCAAAACCATTTAAATCAAATACCATACTTCCAAAATAATATCCATTTCAAAACTAAATACTATCTTATTTCATTTCAAAACCAAATCAATATATTATTTAAATAAAACCCAAATTTCCAAATCACTGAATATTTCTTTAAATTTATTTAACTTGAAATATTCCTTTAAATCATCTTAAACCAAACCACTTTATAAGGTCACATTCTTAAATCTTAAATTCCAATAAGCTTCAAGCTAATATATTTAAAGACAATTCTTAATTAAATACTATTTCAACTAAATTCATTTCCAGACCATTTAAAAGTAAAGTCATTATACTTACAAATCAAATATTCAATTCCCAAAAATTTAGCCTTTTCTGAGCTCATTTATTCACTTAAATACTTTAAAACATTGAAATTTCAGCTTTCACTGCACTTAGAAAAATGCTGCGGTAAGTTATATTTGAAACAATTTATTTCAATAAAGGCAGCATTCATAAACTGCTGTAGTAGTTCAGTTTCATTTGAAAACTAGTTCAGTTCAGAAAAAGACAGCATTTACAAAACTGTTGTAGTAGTTTAGGGTTCAATTTGAAAAATTAGTTCAATTCAGCAAACTTCAGCACTTATCAAGTGCTACTGTAGCTCTTTTATTAGTTCCAGGTTTTAGTTTTTAATTCAGCAACCACAGCACTTACCAAGTGCTGCAGTAGCCCTTAGTCAATTTAGCCTTTAGTTCATTTGCATCAACCACAGCACTTACAAAGTGCTGCAGTATCCTTTACTTCAGATTTTAAGTTAGTTTTCGAAATGATAGCATTTCTGAAGTGCTATTGATTCAATTTCCAGATTTATAATAAAATTTCAGAAACAATTAAACTTCAATTTTAACTATTTTAACTTATAAAAATCATATTTTTCCACTTCAAAAAAGTTCATTTAAATACCCTTTCACTTATGATTTTATAAAAAAAATTTACAATAAAATCACATTTTCCAATAATTTCACTTATTAAATTCAAGTGTACCAATTTCCCATTCTTTGCATTTTTTTTTAATTAACATAACACTTAAATTTAAATTACCATTTCATAAATAAAACTTAATCTCCATTTTTATTTGATTAACTTAAACTTTCATTTTTAAACCAAATCACAAATTTCCAAATTAAGTTATATTCAAATTCCAATTTTTCCATTTATTTATTTCACATTTTTAACTTGTAGAAAAATCACTAACACTTTATAAAAATCATTTTAAATTAAATTTAAATCAAAATATCATAATTTACAATTTAAAATGCTTAAAAATTTCCAGAAGAATATATAAAATAACCACGGGTCTGTAAAATATGTTCTAACCTAGGTCAAGTGATACGGATAATTTATCATTTCAATCCGTAATTTACAAAGAAAAATCCGGGTTCTATCATTTCAAACCCGTAATCCCAAGTTAAATAAAATAAATAAAAATCGCTCAGGCCTATCATTTCAGCCCATAACGATTTTTCCCTATTCTAAAGTCCGTTCGGGTATGTATCATTTCAACCCATAGTGATAGGGAACTTGCAGTGAGTATAAGCAGGAAATAAATAACAGTATACAAATAATATTATAACAGATGATATAACAGGCATATAAACAGTATTTAACATCATATAAATATATCACAGGCATGTATGAACATAACACATTATTTTGTACAATTAACTTGTCATCAATTCACAATTATAAAAGTATGTATGTCTAGAGTGAATAACTCACCTTTTAAAAGCTAGAATTGAAATTCAAACCCAAATCTAAACTCCGCAAAGCACAAAAAGGCACGACAAAGCACGATGCAAACTTGAGTGATAGGGGATCCAAGATTCAACTCTTGTACATAACAAAATAAAGCAAACAATTTTCACTAACATAAGTATGAGATTCAATACAAAAGAATAGAAATAAAAAAATGAAAAAGATAATGAGTTTACATGACATAACTTTGATAAATCAACGCAAGGTGATCAAACAACAAGCAAGTGGGCTCGGCCACATTATCATTTGACTCAACCATCACCAAAATGGTTCGGCCCTATGTTGGATCTAGGTCAAGTGGTCACGGCAAGGTGTTGTAGATCAAGGCAAAGCAAAGAGATGGTGGTGGAACAAGGGTGGCCGAGGTTAGCACATAGGAAGGGAAGGTGAAATACATGGCTCGGCTAAGGTTTTCATGATTTGGTGATGGGGTTTTCATCCATGGTAGACACGGCTTTGGTTTGGTGTAGGTGAGGAGGTGGTGTGGTCGATTATGGTGATGGTATGGTCGGCAAGGAGATGAACATGGTGGGGAGGCCGAGCTATGCAAGGAGAAAAACAAAACAAAAATAAAAGTGAAAAGGAGGAAGGAAGAAGAGCCATGGAATAACTTCCTGAATTTTTTTTCTGGAACGCAAATGAGATGAGATGTGAGAAACTTGTACGTGATTAAAAAAGTGATGGCGGCTAGTGTTTCCACTATATTTGAACGACTATGAGATGAGGTCTAGAAAATGAAAGGCTAGAAAATTAAAAGGCACAATTTAAGGGAAAGAATCTTGTATATTTTTTTCTTTGTTTGCACGCAAATGAAAAGGCAACAAATACACAAAACAGGTAACCAATATCTCTTGAAATTCCTAAGCAATTATTATAAGTAAAATCAATCAAAAATCAAATAAATATATTCAACGTTTATACAAATAAAATAGAAAATAAAAATATTAGAGAAACAAACATAGGGAAATAGAATTAAAAATATAGAAAGTCATTGCGTGTAAACACTGTATTTTTATCTAATTTAAAAGTATAAGTTTAAATTCCCAATAAATCCATATTAACATTGGTTTAGATAGTAATACATTAATAACTTCCCAATTCATCCAAATTTCAATTAGCAAAGTAATTAATTTCATTCTCTTACCATAAATCTATTTGTTATGAATTGAATTCCCATAAGTTATAATTAATTTCAAATAAACTGATTTGATTCAATTCTAATTTATTTATTAAGTCTATACTACTCTACAAACCTCGTTAATATTCATTTATCTTTCATTACATTAATATATATTCAAATATCCATCTTTCCTTTGTATTAACAGTTGTTCTCAATTATATTGAATTTGCTAAATGTATACATTTATTATGATTGAATACTCCATTAATTCATTCAGATAGGTTTCATTCTTTTATATTATCTTATGAATAAAATATGCATTTCCATTTATTTCATTACATTCACATTTTACAATTACTGTCCTATCTCAAGTTAATGAACATTTACTTACATTTCAATACAATTGATTTCCAATTCATTTTATAGCCTAAATAGACAACTTATACTATTTGTTACCATTCTCTTTATTATACTCTAGTTTATCATTTTCTCTAATTATCAAAATTGCTTACAAAATGTTTAATTCATTCGATTACCATAAATTATATACTAATTCATTTATTCGCACCACACTTACCCTTATTTTCTTATATTCATATTTTATACCCCAAATCTAACATTTACAATTAAATTAATAGACCAATTAAATAGTAACTTACAACCGTTACTATAACTTTTAATCACACTTTTGAATTCATTGTTCACAAACATATGTTACCATTCTTATGTACCTAATCTTTATTCAATGGTCATTTATTTCATACTAAATCATTTATAAATTTTAATGTTTGCATTTGTTTTCTTACATACATTTATAGCCAAGTATAACAATTTACATTACTTCAATAAATTGAAATTTCATTTCAATTGTTAATAATTAGTTTTGAAATACATTGCTGCATTTCATTTTGGCATTCATTTCATTATTAAATTACAAAGTTTTTATTTCTTCCAAATTTATTTACCAAAATCTTATTAAATTGACAACTTTAATTATTGAAAATTTACGGGTCGTTACAGATTCCATTTCCATAAATCCAAATTTCATTTCTATTCAATTTCAGGGTTGGATATATATCATTTCAATCCACTTCTAAATTTAATCGAAATAATCCAATCTACAGTTTTATATACTGTAAATAACAAACAGGATGATAGCAGGATATGATAGTAAATAAACATCCAAATTATCTAAACATCAATCAATAGCATCCATTACAAAAAAAATTAGAATTAGAAACTCGTTTTATTTCAAAAGTTGTTTGAAATTATCCATACATAACCTCTTATCAAAACCATACTTCCCTTTTCAATTTTATCCATTTAACTTCCCTAAGTTAAATTTTCAATTTCACATTGAAATTTTCCTATTCAGGTTGTACGTTCAAAACTTATTTAACTTCCCCTAAGTTAAATTTCCCATTCGTTCAATCCATTTAACCTTACTCAATTTAAATTTTTCACTCCAAATTTAAATTTTTATCAATATCCCTTCCCACTTATAAGTTCAAAAACTTATTTTCTTAGGGTTATACATCATATTCTCAGGGGGATTCCACAATTCAACAATAATTATTTATTTCAAATCAACTTTGAAATCATATATATATCCACATATATACTTATATCCATATATCCCATATATACATATTTATCCCATTAACATACCAAATCCCACTTTAACTTTAAACCATTCTTGATTTTTAATCCAAACAAATTCATCTTCAAAACAACCCTTGTTTTAAAACAAAGATTTCTATATTCAAAAATTATTCTAAATAATATCCTTTATTATTTCCTTTACCCTTTGAACAATTTCAATTTTTTTCTTCTAGTTTCGATTTAAAACTTCACAATTTAAATCCATTTCAATTTATAAGTCATACTTATATAGATTTTTACTTCCTTAAAACATTTCACTCTGTTTTATTATTGTTTATTCTGTAATAAACATCCTTTACAATAACCAATTTTACGATAAAAATCAATATTATCATATTCAGGGGCCAAACACACCATATATTCCATAATAACTTCCTAAAAAATACAATCAGGTAAATTTATTCCATTTCAAAACACTTTGAAAAATACTTCCGAAATTTCAATTTCTATTTCATTCTATTTTCAGCTTAACTTACTTGTATAGTTCATTCCTACCCAAATTTCTATTTGGCTATATATATATTACCACTTAATTCTTATGATCTTATTTGATTTCAATAACAATAATCAATCACCTTACTATACTATAATAATTCAGAATTTTTTCAAAATATATTTTATAAAAATTATTTTTAAAACCGTTTTAAAATCATTACATAAGAAAAATAACAAGTACGCCCTCATATATAATACACTCAACTCATCCTAGGGTACTACTGAACCTATCTCTAATGAGTAATCCCCGTTAGAGCCAAGGTACTCGCTTAACCTTCAGCTTTGATACCAAGTGTAACGGCCCGAAGATTTTCGACCTTGAAAATCGACACTAATACATCCACTGTATAGAGTGCCGAACAATCGAGTGCCGGAAATCCCAGACTGTTAGGGTTAAAAAGAAAAGGAGATGGAAGAAGAAACAGAAAACAACAGCACAGAATATCACAATCGTAGCGGAACAAAATATAATATACAATAGCAGCATTTTATACAAGAAAAGCTGTAACTATCAGTGTACATATACAAGGTATCAGAGTACAACCATCAACAAATAAATCTGGACATTATAATAACTTGTCCCTAAATACTGAAATAAACAGCCTATAATACACAGCGGAATATAGTCAATACGTCTCTGCCATCCAGCTCGTCTCCGGGCTCCAAAGCGTCCTAACCTGAAAATCTGTAATACTCGGTCTGACCCGAGCATTACAATAAAGTAATACCCGAGTCAGGCTGGAAACCAGCGTGAGTAAACCCATTTGATATGAAATACTTAAGTTATAAACTTCTTGAGAGAAAAAAACCTGAGGTAACTCGTTCAACATTACGAGTTTTTATCTTGTTATAACCAATCACTTGTTACAAAATCAATTGGTATTAAAATAATGTCTAAGTGCATTTACTTATTCAAGATAGTTGGATTTACTTAATTTATTTAACTCTAGCCTATCAGACTCTATCATCAAACTCGTAAAGGATTTATAGTGATTATTAAATTGAAGTGGTTCCGGATAACACTGATATCCGATCCCGGTCTCTTCGAATCCAAATGATAAATCAAAGGGGTAAATTGCTTAAAGTAAATAAATTTATTATTTTGGGTGACAATATTCCAATATGGCAATTTTATTACAACCGTTTATTTCAAATAAAACGTATCATCCTTTTAATCTAATTGCTTTATTTTTGAAATAAACGTCCGATAGAATTATGTCAAAATATAGATTGTTAATCAATTTAATGGTCCATAACCAATATCAAAACGATCCACACATCAGTTTTTGATTACTTTGAATGGCCGTATTTCGTTTATGTTTATATCCAAATTAATTACATATTAAATAACTTATTAACTAAAAATAAACTATTAAATTCCATTAATTACCCATAAGTTTTTAATTAAACAATAATAATAATATAATTAGTCACCATTGTAAAATATCATTAAATTTTAAATTACGGATTTAAAATGAAAATAGACTTTTAGGTAAGAAGAAAATATAATCATCATATAAATGTATATCTCCAAATGCTTATTTCTTTTCTTCTTTTTTTTCTTTCCTTTTTCTTTTCTTATCTTTTCCTTTATCATTTCTTTTTCTTTTCTTTTACTTAACTTTTTTTTCTTATTCTTTTCTCGGCCCAAAAAAACACCCGGCCCATATTTTCCTTCCCCCTTCCATTCCTTTTCCAGGCTCCCTTCCACACTCAATTACTCGAAACCATCCGGTTGTGCACGAATGCGTGCACGTGTACACGTCTTCCGATCATCGAAAACCCGCCGCTGTTCGTTCCCACATCGCCAATACCCTATCATCACAGCTACTTCCCATGAACCTAAACCGGAAACTCGATTAAACAAAACAAACCTTCCACCCAAAAATCTGGTCAACACCAAGCCTCGACATCGCCTCGCCCCGCTTCCTACGGCCGCCATTTACCACCAAACCTCATACAAAGCTTCGTCACGACCTGCTCCACTCATTTCCCTCCGTGCGCAATCCCCTTTCTCCCTCTCGTCACCGCCATTACTCTCGAACCCAAGACCAAAACAACCCACCTAGAAGCCCTAGTTCGACCACGACCAATCACCACGCCGCAAAATAAAATCCCTCGCCATTTTTCCCGAACTCCCTAACTCTGTGGCCACCTCCTGACCCAACGCCATACCCTATACATTACCGTGCCATTGGAATTTCACAAAAAAACAATTTCCGTTCAACTCTCAATTCCTCCCTCCTCACTCCTCTAAAAATGCTCAAATCACTTCTAAAAATCACGCCTTCCCACAACAAACATCATTGTACAATCTATTAGTAAAATTATGAAGGTTAATTTTTCCCATGGTCGACCCATGTACTGTAAAAGGAAGTTTTCTTTCGCCGTACTTAATGAAATCAGATAAAAGAATTTTAAAAATATTCTACACTCTAAAATAAGATAAATGAAGTTTTCTTGGAGCATGCTAGAAGCCACTTGGACTCGGTGGAGATCAACAAGATTCATGCGAGAAAAGATGCGGTCGCATGATCTAAGCCAAGCTTGGATTTCAATGACACTCTTGGATCCCCGGAATGGCCTTCCACCCAAATCGGTATAATCTCTACACAAACGTGCAAAATCGGATCTAGGATGAGTAGGCTCTGGAATGGGTCCGATAGCTTGAGCATTCTTAACAAGATCTAGAAGCTGCTGGGCAGACATAAATACTCCCTCCTAAGGAGTAGCACTGGATTGACCGACGTTGGTACGGCCAGATCTAACCATTTCTCTTCTTTAAGAAAGAAAGAAGAAGAAAAAGTTATTCTCAGAATGAATATCAAACAATCATGATTGATAAAACAAGTAATCATAAAAGAAAATAGGATAGAACGGTATGAAGACTCAAATTAAATCCTATGGCACGATTCCTAAGAAAGACTTAGGACAATGATCCTTGCGAGATTATTCTACATTGTTCCGAAGTTTGGCTCTGATACCATGCTGTGACGCCCCACCTTTATACCCACGCTAGCCAAGGACACTACAGGGTAATGCCGTCAACTAGCATGGAGAATAAGGCTGTTGAGGAGCGACCATCCATGTAATTGCTTTCTGCGAGTACCGATATGCCAGATAAAAATATAACTTTTCATCTCAAGAGGAAATCCGACATACCGATACAAACTCAAAGCTACTACACGGTGGCTATGTATATATACTTCGGAAACAAATATAGAAATAAACATAACACAAATCAGTCACAGACAATTCATATCACAAAGGCGGAAATAGATATGAATATAACACATGAAAGTGTACATCAGAGTAGTGGTCAAACAAGGTCCACAATATCAAAAAGAATAGATACAAGTGCTAGACAAAAGAATAAGTATACATCAAGGAGTCTGTATCTCAAATGTATACAACAAAAACTATAAGCTAAGCAGTTAGCCAAAAGTCAGATGATGGTTCCAGATAGGAAGGCAAGAGGAAGCACCTGTAATATCTCAGTCTGACCCGAGTATTATTTAATAAGAAAATAATAAACGGATCAGTCTAGCTATAATTATCAGATAAAATGAGATATAAGAAGAGATATAATAAAAACGTATGATAACCAAAAATGTCATACCTCGACAAGTATACTTTAGAAAATCAACAAAGGAAAATCATACAAATATCTCACGAATCTCATAGCATAAAAAGAATGTCATATTCTTTATTTAATTCACCAAGCCACAATAAATGACATACATATCAATGCCAACTGAAAAAGGTGGTGAAACATAAATTCCAGAAATCAATAATTAGAAATCCAAAAATCACAAGAAAAGGATGGCCAATCCCAAGCGGGAGCATGAAAACTCACCAACAAGTGTATCACAAACAATTCGGAACATCGACGCAGTACAAACGGTACGTCCAATGAATCGAAAAGCCGAGACATCGATGTAGTACAAACGGTACATCCAATGAATCGAAACACAAAACAATTTGGAACATCGACACAGTACAAACGGTACGTCCAATGAATCGAAAAGCCGAGACATCGATGTAGTACAAACGGTACATCCAATGAATCGAAACACAAAACAATTCGGAACATCAACGCAGTACAGACGGTACGTCCAATGAATCGAAAAGCCGAGACATCGATGTAGTACAAACGGTAAATCCAATGAATCGAAACACATTAAAAGTACATGGGTCGCTAACCCACAAAGAAATGAGACGAAGCTCAATAAAATGAAGTACAGCCCTCCATGTTGACAAAGAGACATCGCACATTGCTAGTCTAAACCATAAAATGATCATCATCGATCATCAAGAAGTGTCAATTACACTAAGCTAGTAAATATAAGAGTTTAGCTTCATGTCCCATAACCACTAGCTTAACTAAAATATTTACGAACAGATTGTAAATTTCCACTCAAAAATTGTCACAAGAGTTTCAATCAAACAAGTCAATAAATTAACCGACGAAGTAAACGCAAGCGTTTCATACCACTTGTTTTGCTAAGCCGTTTAATTAGATTTTCTCATACGAATGAGGTAAAGGTTTGTATATACTAATAGATTAGAAAACGGTTTTATAAACGAGCTTTGTATTAAAAATAGAGTTTGAAATCATCTTTGTAAAGAGTTTGAATATTTACTACTAGTATAAAAACCTTTGTATTTTAAAGTGACAAAGCACAGAAAATGATTGTAGAAACAATCAATCACAAGAATTCACATTTCGATAACGTGAATCCAACCATGGAAATCGATATCAAATCGATCAAATAGAAACACCAAAAATCCAGAAAAGAAATCATCAAAGTTGATATTAATAGACAATAACTATATGGATAATCAAAAATAGATAAATTTGGAAATCCACATAAAAATAGGCTAATATCCAGAAATCAACAACCACAGACGTCTGTGGGAAATCCACAGACGTCTGTCACCTGTTTCGGGAAATATTTTTCCTGAAGCCACAGACGTCTGTGGAAAATCCACAGACGTCTGTCACCTGTTTCGGGAAATTGTAACCCTGAAGTCACAGACGTCTGTGGATAATCCACAGACGTCTGTCGCCTGTAGCGGGACAGAATTAGCAAAGCCCAAAAATGGGCAATCCTACACAACTTCTCGGATTCGGAGCGATTGAATGGGCAACGGCGAAATAGGATTTATGCCAAGCGACAACCCAGCCCTAAAGGCTCTTCAATTCACCCAAAACAACATGTCTAAACACCCATATTAGGGTTTTCATAAATTTTGACTTCAAAATACCAAAATTAGGAAAATTCACCAAACCAATTCAATTCAAAATCAAATGATCATGAACAAGTGTTAGGAATTCATACCTAACATCAAAGATAGTTATAGACAAAGATGTGAGATAAAAATCTCACCTTTAAACCCCAAAACAAATGAAGAAGAAGCTATAGAGCAATGGCAAGAACAAACACTCTTAAATTCCAACCCAACAAGCTTGAATCTAAGCTTAAAAGAGAAACATTTCCTAAGTTAGGTTTAGGAATTTCTGAAATTGATAAGAGAATGAGTTGGAGAAGAAGAAGAGAAGGCTTACCAAAGCTTCTTCTTTGAATTTGGAGCTAGAACTTAGATTTGCAAAGATGATTAGGGCTTGGAGTTTTAATTTCCCACTCCACTCTCCATTTTTGATGAAGCTTAAGTGTTAGGAAATGAAAGTGAAGTAATGAAGATGAGAGGGAGTGGAGCTTGAGTTAATGAAACCAGAATTGGGCAAATGGGCTGAACCCAAAGCCCTAAGCGAAAAATGTCAAAATTCTACTCAGCTCCAAACATATCGAAGTTTATACTCAAAAAGGTCGCAAACGGCATTTTGAACTCAATGGAAGGGGTCTCGAGTCCTAATTCGACTGTTTGCAAAAAGTAGTTTTTCGGACTATAATCCGACGAACGATAAATAAAATATTTAAATATAAAATCGATAAATATGCGGGTTGTTACATTCTCATTATTTCTCATTTTTTATCTCTAACTAGATTACTAATCATATAAGTTCCCAACGTTATTCCTATCCAAATCTCCCACTATTGCCTTTTTTTATATTTTTCCTACCCAAATGGCTTCTTCATCATTTTAATCAAGTTCCATTTCTATTTTAAAAGAAGAATTTTAAAGAACTTCCAAATTTATGAAATAGGAGAAACCATCCGGTCCAACCTACACTCTGCTTTTCATTTATTTCAAAAAGAAAATAAATCCCTTTATCGAAAATCATTAAACTGAAAAAAAAATTGACCCAACCAAAATTTTAAACTAGGAGTTTCAAAAATGAAAAACTTTTTTTTACCAAAAATCTTTTTTTCAAAACTTTTGACACCATAAATTCGTTTTATTCACAAACCTTTGCCTTAGCAAAATTTCTAATTTATGAATTTTCGAAATTCCATTATTTTCTTTTCAAAACAACGTCTCCATAATAAATCCTTCGAAAAACTTTTCAAAACATTT
Organism: Allium fistulosum; assembly: GCA_030737815.1. Lineage (NCBI taxonomy): Eukaryota > Viridiplantae > Streptophyta > Magnoliopsida > Asparagales > Amaryllidaceae > Allium > Allium fistulosum. Next base: position 1,111,427,520 of record CM060904.1, read on the forward strand.
TAAGAAAGTTTCCAAAGAAAATATTTTTATCAAATCCTTCATGTGGAGTTAAATTTAGATAATCTTTTTCAAAACAACAACTTCTTTTTTTAATTGTCTTCTTTATTGCATTTTCTTCTTCCTTCATCCCTTACTTCTGGATGTTTACAGCTATCCTACCTTATAATATTTAATCAATATCTGACATTTTTATTCATTATTCCCATAAATGTTACTTGATCCATATTAAATGGTTATTACCTTAACAGGTGATTCCTAAATCCATTTATTTACTTATTCGACTTTTACCTTAATGGTCTCATTATTCTATTTAATTCCCTACAACTCCTCACTTATTACATTCATTGTTTATTAAATTTTTGAAGTTACAACCTTTCAAATTTTATAATCCCATAATTATCTTAACGATCTCTTTAATTAGTCCATTCATATCCTAATTAAATTGTTATAACCCCCTATTTATTTCACATTTATTGTCCTATTAATCATAGAGTTTAAATCTTATTCATTTACATTCCTTACAATTCAACCTTCGTCGCACATTCCTTACTTCATTTACTTTTCCATCCCACAATTGCCTCGCCCATCCTTTCGAGATATGGTCGCAACTACTTCTATGGTCGGAAACTATAGAGTAAATCCTAATTAAGTATACATATATATTTATATATAGTATAGTTTTTGAAAAACATTTTCAAAAATAAAAAATACGGCACTCATACGCACACTATCCCCATTCGTTGGGTAAATTATGCTCTAATACCAAATGTAACAACCCGCCCTAAAACAGACCTAATTTAGACCAAACAAAAGCCCATCAAACCTTAGGCCTATCTCAAGGCGAACTGTTAAGTTGATAAATTTAAAACAATTCACAATACACAGAGCCATCTATCTATGCTTTCAGAATCTCACAATGGAATGGATAAAATATAATATCTGAAACAAGTACCTATTTCATAAATTAAACCATTTCAGAAACATAACATGTTAAATATTACAACATGTCTACATAAACCACTATAGTACAATATTTCAAAATAACATAATTTTCTGAACTGGGTACATTAGATATACTTAAAAAGCATAAATAGATATACATACATACATATACATATATATATATATATGTATATAACTACCACAAGTCTTCATCTCCACCTTCGCCTTCTAAAATCAGCATTGCCTCTTCTAACCTATGTGTTGTACTGAGGAGTGGGTCAGAACAACAAATGTCTGGTAAAATGGCAATCTCAAGCTTTACCACAATTGTACTTGGGCAGTGTTATTAAGAAATATGTCTTATATTTTAAAATCATAACATACGTATAAAGTAAACTGTAAACCCAAAGGCTCTTCCAGTCCATCCATATAACATTCGTACAAAGTTTAGATTGTTCTCTTTTCAATATTTTATTTTTCATCTCAAGAGCTTCATTATTTTCAATTAATTTTCGGCACAAGAGAACTAAATCATTGAATGAAAAATCACTTATCTTACCGGCTATTGAATCTTCATCACTGTTGTCTTTTGCAAATCTTGTCAAGCACATTTCTATAACCGAGTCGATTGTGGAGGATTTCTTACCATTGTTGACTTTTGCACCATATGTTGCATCATAAGTATTCCAGGTTTCCTATACACTTTCACAATGAGAGATAAATTTAAAATTATCTTGATTAATATGAGAATATAGTATATGCATAGCAAGAGCATTAATCGAAGTATTTTTCTTATCTACTATATCACACCCATTTTCAATAATATCCCAACATTTAAAATTAACAAATTTTAAATAAAATTCCATTTTTAATTTCCAATTTAAAAAATCTGTTCCATTAAAAATAGGGGGAATAATACTTGACTGACTCTCGCTAGATTTCCAACTAGGCTTAGACATCCTTGTTATTAACCTTGCTCTGATACCACTTGTAGGATCGTTTTCACCCTAGAGGGGAGGTGAATAGGGTGATACTAATAATAATAAAAAATAATGCAGAAATAAAAACAATCACATATAATAATGCAGAAGAGATCACATACAAATTTACCCAGCTTCGGTAAAACCCTGCCTACGTGCTGCCCCCAAGGTTTCTACTAGAAATTAAGTAGTCAGACATTTACACACGTAAACTTGTGACACCTGCTAATGACTAACCTAACTCTATGCTCAAAATCCCACCACAACTCAGCCACTGAGTTGCGAATTCTCGAACTACACCACCATAGTTCGTAACCTAGTCACACGACTAGAGAGTTAGACAATTTTAAAAAGGAAAATTACAAAATAAATAAAACAACTAAACAAAACCCTATATATCAATTAAGCACAAAATAAAATAAAATAGAGCCAGCCCACTAAAAAATATAAAAACGACTTCTTTTTATTATTTTCGTGGCCGCCTTTCTTTTTCGTTCCTCTTCACAATTTTAGGGTTTTGAGAATTGAAGTTGCCGCTTGAATTATACGTTCGAATTGATGCTTTAGCTTTCAGCTTCAACCTATGTTCTTCAAATTGCTTTGCGGTTGATTCCTTGCTTGAATAGCTTTACGGCAGCTTCAATTTTGTCGAGCTCGTCTTATGTGAAAGTGGTATGTGATTTTGCTTCTATTTCGATTTTGATTATTGCTCGACTTGATTCGAGTTTTCGAGATTTATTGCTCTTGTATTTGCTTGAACTCGAACAAGTTTACTGCCGATGATGTAATGTGGTTATATAGGGATTGTCATTCGTATATTTCTCAATTGAATTCTTTAGTGAGTTTTACTTGGCCATGATTTTTTAATCGAACGATGGTGATAAATTTGACTTGTTCATTTCATTGATACGTTGCTTCATGAATTTGAACTTGCTCCGTTCTTTATCCTATGACTTTGGTTCTTTGAATATAGATATAAACTTGATGAATTTTGTTATCCTCTGTTCCATTCATATGGCCATGCTGCCTTGACATTTTGAAACAATTCTTTGACTTTGTTTGATTTGTGTTCTTTCATCTCTGCTGGCAGTTTTGACTTGAGATATTGACATTTTCAACTCTTTTAACTTTCATCAAACTGCTACCTGCTATGTTACTTCGACTACAAGATTTTTGGTCCCTTGTCTCATGTTGTATTGAACTGTATTCTCTCTTGAAGTCTGCACTTGATTTTGGTCTGTGTTTCTGGCCTCTGTTACTATGACTGCTTGTGCCATTGTGTTGTAGTGGTCTTGTAGTCTGGTTCACTCTAGAACTGAAGTCACTGCTCCTGTATACTTCAGTGTTTGCATTCAGGCATATGTATATATATTGTCATGTTATACATAAATATATCGCTGGGTTGATTAGTTGGCCTTCTCTGCACTTTGGTTGTTCATGCCTTTGAACTGATATATATGTTCATGCATTTGAGTTAATTCATTCATGTTATACTGCTTTGGTTGATGGTCTCCATAGATATATACATAGATGTATGTATGTGTGTGTGTGATTGACTTAATTGCACTTGTATCAATTTGTGGTCATGTTGTATGCATATGAACTTGTTGTTTTGATGTTGAGGCTTTGTTGTTGAATTTTTGAACTGATTGCACTTGTCTGGTGAACTTTTCTTGCATTGTGCATGTCTGGTTCGATATGTCATTTGAACTTGTGTATCACCTCTGGTGTGTTGAACATGCTCCAAACTGTTTCATGTGCACATTTGAGTTTGTCTCATTGAAGTCTGAGTGCATTTTTATTTGTTTGGTTGGAGTCTGTAACTTGACCATTGTGTTGTGTGACCATATCTATTTTGGTCTAGCTGCTGTGTGGTCTTGTTGCATATGATCTCCATTGAAGTCTTTGTATTGCTTCATGTTTCTTTGCACCAGTATTGTTCCACTACTTCATTTCTGAACTCCTGGTCTGGTTTGGTTATGACGTCTTGATACATTTGAGTCTTTGTTTTGTATGTATGCACTGTGTATATACATGTGTGAACATACATGTATATATGTATGTTGAAGCTTGATTCTTGTTTGGAGTTTGAATGGTCTCCATGCATCTGGTTGTCATCTATGTTCTTGTGCATTTGTGTTTTGGTTGATGTTGTGTTGTTTGTCACCATACTTGCTATTTGTTGTGTGTACTTGTATCACTTTATATTGTATTCACCTCTGGTTCACTTTGTTGTTGTAGTCCTTGTGTTTATGAACTGATGTGGTCATTCATATATAAGTCTGCACTTCGTTTCATGTGCTTGTTGTTGCTTTGTACATGCTTCGAGTTAAGCTTGCATTGTTTTCAGACTTCGACATTGCCTTGTATCTGACCATATGCATAAGTATACATATGTTACTTGTTGTGGCCAGACTTGTTTTCATGTGCTTGGGCTATGATGATCTGTTGTTGGTATTCATGTTGTACATGTGTTTGCACCTGAGTTGAATCCACCATTTGGTTGGGTTTGACCTTGTGCTCACTTGTCCCTGTGATTTTGTCAAGCAAGTGTATATCAATGTGCACGCCCTTGTGGCATGTACACTGATACACCGTGCATGTCACAAGTTGTTCGTGTATGATGAATTAAAAAATAAATGATGACGAATAACCCAAATAACTAAGGCAAACAATATTTTCAAACACACATTTCATTGTACACTGTAGAATATTTCCTTTTCAATTTTATTGTGTCAGTGTTTATTTTGCAAATAGTTCAGATGTTGGATACAAGCTGGAAAAAAGTTGAAGATCAAGTGTATGAATGTTGAGTGAATTATGTAGTGAGGTGAAAATTGTAAAGTGAAATTTGTGTTGTAATTGAAATTGTATAGTGATTGAAAATGTGTAAATGTAGTGAGGGCTCAAATTTGTACTATTTGAATTTGTAATAAAATATTTGTTTGAATAAAATATTTGTTTAAATATAAATTCTATGTTATTTATTTTATTCAACAAATATTTATTTAATTATGTGAAAAATAAAATAGTACAACAATAAATACTTTTAAATGAATATATATATATATATGTTTATTATCATCAAACAAAAATCATATACTAGAATATTCTACAATCTCCCCCTTTTGATGATAACAAACATATATTAAGATTTTGACTGTATTAAATGTATTTGGTTTTGATGAATTCAATTAGCTCCCCATATTTGAATGCTTCCCCTACAATAAGGCTCCCCCTACACAGATGCGTGTAGTTAAAACAGAAAATTTAATTAAAATAACTTCGAAAAAAAACACTCTCGAATATTAGTAAGGATATCGCTCAAAAATCAAAATCTTAACCTCTCAACAAATATTTTATTTAATAATGTGAAAAATAAAATAGTACAACAACAAATACATTTAAACGAATATATATATATATATATATATATATGTTTATTATCATCAAACAAAAATCATATACTAGCATATTCTACAATCTCCCCCTTTTGATGATAACAAACATATATTAAGATTTTGACTGTATTAAATGTATTTGGTTTTGATGAGTTCTATTAGCTCCCCCTATTTGAATGCTCCCCCTACAACAAAGCTCCCCCTACACAGATGCGTGTAGTTAAAACTGAAAAATTAATTAAAAATAACTTTGAATAAAAACACTCTCGAATATTAGTAAGGATATCGCTCAAAAATCAAAATCTTAACCTCTCTCCCCCTTTTGTTATCATCAAAAATAATAATAGTAATTGAAATAGCTACGATTTTTATTAAAAATATAAAATCAAATCAAGAAGGAAATATTGATTTCAAATTCCAATTAATCAAACAAAAATCATAATATTTTATTAATTAGAAACAAACTCCACTTTAGAGAAATGGTAGGATTATGGAAAATTTTATATAGTGACAAGAGTTTGATATTTCAATAAAGGAATAATTTGTGCATTTTCCCTTTTCAAATATTATACAAAAAAAATGTAAAGCACTTACTAACCATGCATAATCATTAGGACTTTTAAATGAGGTTAGAAGTTACCCCCTTTTTAAAAAAAATATGTCAAGTATTTTCTAACCATGCATAACCGTGAGGACTTTTAAATGAGATTAGAATATACTTCATATTTATCCCTTTCTTATATGCGTCCCATCCATGCATAACTGCGAGGACTTTTAAATGAGAATGGAAGCCCATATATAGAAATTCAAGTAATTCACCCATGCATAACCGCGAGGACTTTTAAATGAGAGTGAATACATTAGGATATAATTATTTTACAAAAATATATTTCCTTATTTTGAAATACCAAATTCTGTACACTATATTATGATGTATGGATTGATAGAAAGGTGAAAGTGATAGAAATGATCATGGAATAAGTATTAATCTAAAAATATTGTAAAATTTGTTTAATTTTCATGAAATTATAAAATTATACTTCCTTTTGTTATGTAATATATTTTAATCACTATCCATCACTTTTCAAGCACTATAATAATTTTAGTAAGTTCCAAAAGATTCGATTAGTCAATGATTATCTTTTCTAGAGTAAATCTCTTATGGAAATAAACTAGAGTATTTTTATCACGATGAAAACCCAAGTTTCAAAAATTAACATAAGTGAAAATTAATTTTCTGTAAGGGGGTTTTGTGAAAATGACTTCTAGTTGAAAATCAATATAAATAATAATTGCAAAAATGATTTCAACATGAGATGATATCAGATACCACTTGTACTTGAGGTATTCATGGTGATATATATAGTGGTATATAAGAAAAACGTGTACTCCTCAACACTTGAATTGTTTTCTGAAATTTTCGGCACGTCCATTTATATCAAGCACAAGTAAAGTAATCTATATTGAGCAAAAACACAAATTCAAAAAATTTGTCAAAGCAGTTTTTTTATGACATTCCAAAGTGAATCAATAAAAACTAAAAACAAAAAAGTTGTAGCATTATCGGTTAGCTTTCCAGAACTTCAAGAATTTCAAAAATCAAAGTTGAGATGTTCAAGATATGGCAGAAATACTTCAACAATGTCGATGAAAACATAATTAACAATATGTGAACAAAATTGAGTTAAGAGATCGTACCTCACTTTCCTTTGATGTCGTGATATCCGAAATGCGATGATCTCCATCTAATCTTTATAATCTAAGGAACATTTAAATTTTAGTTTATCAATCACCTAGAACAACTCAAAATCTATCTCCATCAAATTTTTTCCTTAGCCCACTTATGTGTCTAAATTTTGGAGAAGGCAAGTGGTCTAACTAAGGATGTAGGACCACTATTACTATCTATTGAAATCTTTGGTACCCAAATTTGTTTATACAACAAATCGTTATCATCTACAATTGTGCCCTTGGGAATCCAAATTTGTTTAAATTTCAAACCATTTATATTCGTACCTTTTGGAATCCATATTTGTTTAACGGTTTTGTGTTTGTATATATTTCGACAATTATTCTTGCCATGTCCAATATTTCCACACTTTACGCATTTGGGTATCACACTTTTCCCCTTAACAGTGTTATTAGTCGTTTGTTCATATTTTGACACTTTTGCAAATCCAAATCCTTTCCTTTTATTCTCGAAGAGTTGATTTTCTAAGAGCATATTAAATGATTTTTCTCTAGTGAAAAATTTCCGAGTGATCAACTCAAGTATATTAACTTTGGATTTTAAAAGTTTATTTTCATTCATTATCTTCGAACAACAACTAATGGTACTATCTCTCTTTTCAAAATTATTCATTTTCAATCCCATATTTTCATTTTGAAGCTCTCTAACTTTAGTCTCAATTTCTAGTATCTCAGTTTCAAAGAGTTGGAGTTTTTTTAATTCAATTTTTTCAAAATCCTTGATTTTTCCAATCTCCTTTTCAAACTCGTAATTTAATCGAATAATTTTGGATTTGCTCAAAGTCATGTTTTTCTTTTCAAGGGTTTTGAAATTTTCGTTGACCTCGTTTAATTTCTTTTCAAAAATCTTACATTTAGAACTTTCCGACCTCTTAAAACTATCCAACTCTTTTTGCAAAATATTATTTTTATAAATCAACTCAGTTTTTTTTCTCCTGAATTAAAATTTTGTTTTCTAACTTTTGAAAGTTTTCACGAAAACAGGCAAATTCTTTTTCATAGTCCAACCACCTTTTGCAATTAGAATTTTTATTTTTTTTAATATTTTTAAGATCATTTTCCAAATCATTATTTTTCTGACGCAGTTTAGATTATTCCCTTTTCAACTTATTATTTTTCATTTCAAGAGCTTCATTATTTTCAATTAGTTTTCGGCACACGAGAAATAAATCATTAATGAAAGATCACTTATCTCATCGACTATTGAATCTTCATCACTGCTGTCTTTTGCAAATCCTATCAAGCACAATTCTTTAACTGAGTCGATTGTGAAGGATTTCTCACCGTTGTTGACTTTTGCACCATATATTACATCAAAAGTATTCCAGATTTCCTGTGCACTTTCACAATGAGAGATAAAGTTAAAATTATCTTGATTAATATGAAAATATAGTATATGCATAGCAAGTGCATTAATCGAAGTATTTTTCTTGTCTACTATACCACACCCATTTTCAATAATAACGTTTAAAATTAACAGATTTTAAATAAAATTCCATTTTTAATTTCCAATTTAAAAAATTTGTTCCATAAAAAATAGGGGGAATAATACTTGACTGACTCTCGCTAGATTTCCATCTAGGGTTAGACATCCTTGCTATTAACCTTGCTCTGATACCACTTATAGGATCGTTTTCACCCTAGAGGGGGGGTGAATAGAGTGATACTAATGATAATAGAAATTAATGCGGAAATTAAAACAATCATAGATAATAATGCAGAAGAGATCACACATAAATTTACCTAGCTTCGGCAAAACCCTGCCTACATGTGCCCCCAAGGTTTCTACTAGAAATTAAGTAGTCAGACGTTTACACACGTAAACTTGCGACACCCGCTAATGACTAACCTAACTCTACAACAACAAATACATTTAAATGAATATATATATATATATATATATATGTGTGTGTGTGTGTGTATGTATGTATGTTTATTATCATCAAACAAAAATCATATACTAGCATATTCTACAATCTCCCCCTTTTGATGATAACAAACATATATTAAGATTTTGACTGTATTAAATGTATTTGGTTTTGATGAGTTCTATTAGCTCCCCCTATTTGAATGCTTCCCCTACAACAAGGCTCCCCCTACACAGATGCGTGTAGTTAAAACTGAAAAATTAATTAAAAATAACTTTGAATAAAAACACTCTCGAATATTAGTAAGGATATCGCTCAAAAATCAAAATCTTAACCTCTCAACAAATATTTTATTTAATTATGTGAAAAATAAAATAGTACAACAACAAATACATTTAAACGACTATATATATATGTTTTTTATCATCAAACAAAAATCATATACTAGCATATTCTACAATCTCGCCCTTTTGATGATAACAAACATATATTAAGATTTTGACTGTATTAAATGTATTTGATTTTGATGAGTTCTATTAGCTCCCCCTATTTGAATGCTCCCCCTGCAACAAAGCTCCCCCTACACAGATGCGTGTAGTTAAAACTGAAAAATTAATTAAAATAACTTTGAATAAAAACACTCTCGAATATTAGTAAGGATATCGCTCAAAAATCAAAATCTTAACCTTTCTCCCCCTTTTGTTATCATTTAAAATAATAGTAGTAATTGAAATAGCTACGAGTTTGATTAAAAATATAAAATCAAATCAAGAGGGAAATATTGATTTCAAATTCCAATTAATCAAACAAAAATCATAATATTTTATTAATTAGAAACAAACTCCACTTTAGAGAAATGGTAGGATTACGGAAAATTTTATGTAGTGACAAGAGTTTGATATTTTCAATAAAGGAATAATTTGTGCATATTCCCTTTTCAAATATTATACAAAAAAATGTAAAGAAAAAAATGTAAAGCACTTACTTACTAATCATAAAGCAAACCATACCATAGTCAGTTAATACCTCAAACCAGAAGCAGACCCCTTCTAGAGATTTCACCTACCGTATCCAAAATGCAATTTATGACCCACAACCCACTTGTGACATCTCATATTAGTCCGAGGCACTACTACAAAATAGGTCATTTGCGACGGTTGTTTAATCCCTGTTGCGATGGTTCAACAACCGTAGCAAATGAAGACGTCGCAACAGGCAAAAACCTGTTGTGACGGTTTTTAAACCGTCGTAGAAAACTACTTTTTTCTATGGTTATTTATGGAAGCCGTCACAACAGACCTTTTTTTGCGACAGTCTATAATAACAACCGTCGCAATAGACTGTCATTTTAGCTTCGAAAAGATGACATTTTACTACAGTTGGATTAAATAACCATCGCAAATTGCCTATTTTTTGCGGCAGTTTTTCATAACAACCGTCGCAATAGGCTGTCATTTTAGCTTTGAAAAGATGACATTTTGCTACGGTTGGATTAAACAACCATCGCAAATTGCCTATTTTTTGCTATTGTTCTTCATAACAACCGTCACGACAAACTGTCATTTTGACTTCGAAAGGATGCCTTTTGCTACGATTAGGTTTAATAACCGTCGCAAATTGCCAATTTTTTGCTACGGCTTTTATGATAAAGGTCGCAATAAACTGGCATTTGGCTTCAAATATTAAATGTAGATTTACATAATGGATTACATTAATAACATAACTTTCTATTTCTATACATAAATTATTAAAACATAGAACATAAATTACTAAAACACAACAAATAATTGAAAAGGTAGCAGCTAATTAAATGTACAACATCTTCTTTGTACATTGAAGTTATATGTACAAATTTACTTATAAAATATTATTGGGAATCTGTAAAAACAAAACTATGCTAAACAAGTTTACACTTGCAAGTACTTCATATGCATTGTAATGCATTGTGGCACGGCACATTGGGCTAGGTTATTGCTTATAGGCAGCTTCAAGTAATGTGAAGTGGCCGAAGCCGCATGAATATCTCTACTTTGTGCCAACTGAGATGCCATGTTTTGAGTAGGCAATTCGCTTCTCCAGCTATTCTGTACAGTAAAAGAAATCATATGATATTATTGAAAACTTCTGTCTACAGGTAAGAATAGAAGGTTAAAAAATGATGGTTATAATGCAAGTAAGATCATACCCTTGTGGTATCTGAAGAGGGAGTAGGCGATGGAAGGGAGTAAGCAATGATGCTGCCAAGAATGCATATTTTCTTCCATTACGTTGTAATTATCATTACCACTATTATTACGGTTAACTTGATCCATTTTCTTGCTCGATTTCCATGGATGCGTCTCCACATACTTCTTCTTCAGCTTCCATTAATTCCTCCATATACATGTTTGTTTCTGAGGTCTGAGATGCAAAGGTCTGAGGCACAGTCTGCTAAAGAATTAGTGCAGGCATTTTGATTCTTGCCCATGAGGATGAGGATTTCTTCTATCCTTACTGGATTAGGGTTACAAGGCCAGAAAGCTCTATCTGCACATGAAACATTTTCAATATCGGCATAAGATGTTGGCATTACAAAACATGAATAGAGTTTAGCATGGTAAACATCTAAAAAGAACATTTATTTTCAAAAGGTGAAAATGCCAGGAAGCACGTGGAAAGATATAACATGAACATGTATCTTAAGTGTTCATAGATATGAAGAGTGCACATATTCAGTTAAACAAACAATAATAATAGTATAATACAACAATGTACCCACATGGTTAACAATTGGGAGTGCCTACGTTCAGTAAAATGATTGAATGCTACAATAGAAGTCTATGTTTTTCACCTAGGAGTTACAAAAACAAGACTACTCGAACATGGTACAACCAAAAACATGTTGAAATGACATCAATCATGTTCTAAACCAGGCATTTCAAGCAGCTAAAAACAGTTAATAAAGAACCAATTTTAATTATGCCATATCTGAATCACAACATTTTGAATGGTTGTCACTTAAAAAATTAGATGAAGCAATATGATGCAGAACTGACTTAAGACATATGCATATGCACTCCCCACTATAATGCCAAATAGTCTAGAATTTGCTACCAACAATTGCATCAATGCATATAAGCATAGTTTAAGCAATTTTATGTTTACAGTGTTCATATGTTGGTCGGAAAACCTTTTGAATTTTCTTTATTTTCATCAGATCATCGTTTGAATTTGTAAAATTATTAACTAGAAAAATCACTGGAACTTATAAATAGTTTAGACATCCTTTGGATGTTAAAAGAAACAAACAAGCATATTACAAATATTAAAGACGTGAATATTAAGACATAGCACACAAGATTTATACACGAAGAACAAATAGTTCGCTCATGATTTATATACCTAACATCGACAAATATCAATATAATGCACAGGTCTATGTGAGCCGAAGTCAGTTGTTTGGATGTGTTCACAATTTCACATCAACACATTACACCGACCATTTCTTTCTTTCTTTATTTATTTCTTTTTTTCTTTCTTGGTATCCACTTACCCAATGTCCTATACATCAGTTAAGTCGCTAACTGAAAACCTGGTTGATGTTTAAATAATAATCTGAAGACAGGTTTGTTGAAATAAATCATCAAAGAATAGTATTTTTTATTTTTTTTCAATGAAGCACAAAAAGTATAATGCAATATATGAACATTGGGATAATAGTTTTGTACCTCTACTATGCCAAGGTCAACACCGTTTTCTCGGAGGAAGGTTAAAAAGTTGCTTAGATTCTCTGGCAATGGCTTGTAGTGTCCATTGTAGTCCCAGATAGACTGTGATTATGATCAATATATTTAGTTTATTAGCAAGAAGAAAATGTGCTTACATGCCTCTATATAAATTTTGAAAATAATTTAGAAAGACAGACATGATTTAATTAGAGGGAAAATGAGAATAATAATAATATGGATGCATAAAGATTGGCTAGATTGAGAATAATTTTGCTCATCACTTCCAAGAGAATATGTCATTTCAATTCGCGAGTATCATTGGTGCATTTTGAAAATAGCCATTATCAAATTTTTAACCAAAATGGACTGACCTCATCTGCAAAAGTATATCAAGCCATTCTAGTAGAATACAAATAAATGCTTATTATAGATCAAGTAGTATTAGACAACATAAATGAACCTGATTGATGTTCATGTACATATAACCAATCCCAATTTATAGGGATTGATGTTAGATCATGGTTAATAATAAATAGAGATTATGGAGGCTCTCTTATTTTGAAACTTATTACAGTCCCCCTTCTCAAAAACGTGTTTTAAATTACCCTCTTATAATTATTTTTGATAAATAAATTTCGTTATTATTTTCAAAATTTAAATACACACTTTGTCAGGAGTTAATATGAGCAAAACTAATCTTATATTTTGCAAACATCTACATTTTGTTAGCATATAGTGCAAATTTTTGCAGTTTGAAAACCAAAAACATTGAAATTTTTTTGAAAATAATTCTAGAGGGTGTTTCATGGAATCTGTTTTTGAGAACGAATGGAAATGTATTTTAAAATTTATAGAAGAGTGCCCGGAAAAACTTCCCTAAAAATAAAATTTCAAAAATAGTTTCAGATTAGTTACCTTAAGGATTCCATTTTCCGCATTGAATCTACAGCAGCTATAGTAGCACCTCCAGCAAGGAAGCTAGAATGATGAAATATCCCTTTCTTTTTCTTCAAATCAAAGGATCAAAATGTAAAAATAAAAGTAAAACTCTAAAAATAACAAGAAGCAAAAATATTTAACTTAAACACCCACCTTGCCAGCGTACAACTTATGTGAGGTGCTCATTACACTTGGAATCTTTTGGTCCATCAGCAATGGTATCAAGAAAATCTCCAGTTTGCTTGTGCACTATTTTTCCCTCTAAAACAATATACTCGAAGTGTTCTCTCTCTTGCTGCAAATAGAGTAGTTTCACGTGCCAAAGTTAAAAACACCAGAACTTCACATAATTAATTAATCCAGAAATATAGTCTTAATGATGAGCAGTTCTCAATTTCATATGCTACATGGTTAGTGCACAGTAAATGGTTGCAAGTATAGTACAAGTTGATCTACAAGGGCACTTCTGTTGGGTAAATTAATGACAATTCAGTTATTGGAATACTTAGTAACAAGCTAAGGAAAATTACAGGTCCAAAATACTTAATGCATTGTTTCCGAAGTAATGACCTTGGGCATTTAGGTAGATCAACATTTTTTCCAGCACCAATATCCAACCTACAAAAAGTTTCCATAATGTATCAAAGTATCTTTCTTTACTACTATCTATTGTAAGCAAAACATTAATCAAATTCACACTTTGGAATATATCTCAAATTCTAACAGCTATAGAATGCAGTATTAGTATACAAATATATAAGTTGAACTCACTTGAAAGTTTCACTTTGCATGTTGTTATATCTTTTTTTTCATATTTTGGGTAAAATATCAATAATTAAGTGCAGGTATTTCCAACTTTCAAACACATGTTGAAGACAAAAGCTTGCACAAGCATAGTATGTCCTTCAAATCCTACACATATTAATTAAAAGTCAAAGTGACGGAATATGATATGTGCACTATACTTTTCGAAAAATAGGTCCAAATATATTATTTTTGATCTCATACTACTTTTATGCTATGCAATTCAACATACACAACAAAGTACCAAAAATAGTTGAAACAAATTCAAATAAAACTGTGGATGAAAATTGACTTAAACAGAAGACAATAAACTATTGCTTGAAAATGACCAAATCATAAAATCTGGGAAGATCGCAATCGAAATTTAAATAAAGGCGGGTTTTGAAATAAAAAGCAGAGCAAGAATATAGTAGAAAAATTAAAATATATTATTTATCCAAGCTATAGCAGAAAAATTCACCAGTAAAAGAATGGCTGGCCCTCGGTACTTTCACACCATTTTTCATAGTAGATGTGTAAATCGTGGCCATATCGGTGCCTTGGATCGATCTATATTGACAAAATAATTTAAGGCATGAATTAGCATTTTGATTAAAAAAATCATTGAATAAAGATAGCATTAAGAAATTTTGGGAGCAACTGAAAAATCATAGTAAATGTTATCAGTTCCTAATCTGAACATTATATATTAGGAATAGCTTATTATCAAATATTATGCATCTGCTCCTTGACAAGCTTCATTTGTTTATGTAATGAAATTATCATCTATCACCCACCAAAACCTTGTTACATCTTAACTCGATTTACTTTTCTAAGTTGGGTTATGTACACAATTCAGAAGATAAACAAGCTGCAAACTTCATACAACATTATCAAAATCTGTTGGTTATACTAACAAATCAAATGTGGATCATAAACATGATAATATGTTGTTCTCCTCACAATACATTGCCAACTGAGAAGGTGCAAAGTAAAATTATGCAGTATCAATTGACCATAATTCACTCTGTACAGGACAGCTATGTGCAAAAGTGGGAAAGCTTACAGCTTCGATCCAGTGCTGAAAAGCCAATTTCAAGGCTTTAGAATCTTTTGACAATCCACGTCCAACCTGCAATGCAATAATCAATCATATCTTATCACTAGTAGATACTCAAAGATATAGTGACATGAATAGTGAAGGAAGAAATATTACAACCTTGGAAGCATTCAAACTAACTCGATTACCCTTTTTGGTTATTCCCCTTTTCGTTTGAACTTGTCTAGGATTAGGATTAGAGTAGGAAGAAGGCACAAAAGGAGAAGAATGTGGGACGCTTTGGTTCATCTGGATGGATTTTAGGGATTTTGGGATTTGATTTCTATTGTGAAGAAAGAACGGGTTGAATGGAGTTGGCTTACCAATTTAAGGATTTGATAATGCGCATCGGGAAGATAAAAATGAAAGCGGGAAATTTTTTCTTTGACCGCTGAATAAAAATTAATTATTAGGAATAAAATATACTATTTGCTATGGTTATACATATAACTGACGCAAATAAGCATATTTTATTATGCATCTGCTACGGTTGTCAACGAAAACCGTCGCAAACTTTTTTTTAGTTTTTTAGTTCTTTTCGTAGACCATTTGCAATGGTTTTTAAGGAGAAACTAACACAAATGATACTATTTGCTACGGTTTTTAACTCAACCGACGCAAATAAGGCGATGCAACAAGCAGATTGTGTACTAGTGTGGGCAGGTTTGTCCTACAGAATTGGGACTAACCTCGCATCCACTGGAGTTATTGATTATAGACGATGTCCTACATTGGTCCGCAAAGCCACACCGTTGGTAGCCAGATTTTACTGGGCAGGCTTTCTTGTAGTTTTGGACTAACCTTGCATCTCTATAACTTAGTCATAAATTATATGTATATTCACTATATACATACATCACCCTACACGAATAATAATTGGGGCCATATGAGGTATCACCTTATTACGTCCCTAACTAAGGATTAATTCCCTAATTTACCTAATTTATTCTAACTCTCTTCTTACATAATAATATTACTTAACTATTCTAATAATACTAATTATCACATTCAGTGCACTATATTCAATACGTTATATATATACATGCAGAATTTACGGTCTAATCATTACGTTATGATAACTCAATAATAATTCACTTATAAGGTATTTTAAAATATCAATCTCATACCAATCTATAATTGCAACAAGAACTGCTACTACGCATAGGTTAATAAAATAGATTTGTACAAGCATGGAATATCTACACTTGTTCCATATTAATACATTAGAATCGCTTTTCCATTTTAAAGAAAAAATCATCACAAACTAGATCGCCTATATTCAATTCAACCTACGTAGAAAATATTTTGAAGTGAGTAAATAATTCCTTATTTATTTAAGTGGTAGAAATAGGCGGTGCTAACTACAAACAATTCAATTCATAATTTACACACCATTTATAGTTCCTACCAAGTATACCTCCTACTGTAAGCCAAAGGATTTCCAGTCTAACTCCATAATGTATCTCTAACTACAGGCCAATGGCCTTTTCCAGTCCATCTTTTCAACTACCGTAAGTCATGCCCTAACGATGCAAATTGATGCACTTAAGCCACTTAATACCTCTTTAATGGAAATTAGGTAGACTCTGACCATTTAATAGCTATATCCTAGGCAGATCCTCGTCATTCAATACCTAAACCTAAGGTGGGCCCCTCTTTGGTACTTCCTAACTAATATCGTAAGAAATTCCATTAGGCCACTAAATACTTCTTTTATGGGAAGAGGCGGACCCTACAATAACCACTTAATATCTCAAATCTGAAATGGACCCCTATCAAAGATTCCCACTACCGCACGTAAAGATAATCCCAACCATTTAATACTGCTTGAGTAGGAAGAAGGCGAACCCTACAATAACCACTAAATACCTTCAACCCAGAAGCGTGCCTTTATAGGGAAATCTGCCTTATGACCCATAACCCAAATCATGGCGTCTCATATTAGTTCGACTATTCATAGGTGTTGGTAGCCAGATTAGCTGGGCAAGCTTACCCTATAAAATTGGGACTAACCTCATGTCCACTATAGGTACTTATCATAAGCGATGTCTCACTTCAGTCCCAAAGTCACACTGTTAGTAGCTAAATTACCTGGGCAGAAATCCATGTGCTTTTTACTGACTCGCATCCCTATAACTTAGTCATATTTTCGCTCTCCAAACATACTACCATACAGACATACATACATACATATATATATAATATCTCACTGCATTTTCGACTTAAGGCCATATAAGGAAAACTCCTTATTTTACCTTTAATTATGGATTAATTTCCATAATTATCCTTAACTTCCTATGGGGATTAATGCTATTTACTAACGTTTTTATTCTAGACGATATGAATAATACATTATTATTAATATGCTATTGATATACTTATGCGCTATTAATACATTTATACATACATAATTTAGGCTAACTAAATAAGCGTGCATAGAAATATCCCTATCCTAAGATTTCGCTTCCTACACTATTTGTTAAAATGTCAAATGTTCCATATTCATACAAGCCTAAGTTTCTTATAATAATTTTTTTGGATATACCTAGGAGAACCTGGCAGACCGGTAACCTCCTGAGGGGAATTAAGTTTCATATAATAATCTACAAATAGCTAATATCATTAGCCAAACAAAATAGACTTGAATAAATATATTCAAATACGGAATCAAAATATCAAACCTATTTTACATTAGTATAATAGAATCCATGCCTCTATTTCATGGAAAGAAAACATACAGTTTAAATCCTTTATGTTTTATTCAACTTTTACATATGCAACCTTAAAGTGGAAAAAAAGGGATTTATATTTATTTATATTACGGAAATAGGCGGTGCAAACTGCAGATAAGAAAATCCATACTTTGCACACCATTTCCCAATAATTTTCTTTTTAAACCCTTTTATCGTAACAACAGAAATAAGAAGTGGAATAGAACATAAATTAAAATTTAATTCCACTTTATTAACATAAAATAATTGAAATTCCAATAAATCCAAGAATTGACATTTCATTTAGAGGAATT
The DNA here is from genome assembly GCA_030737815.1 of Allium fistulosum. NCBI lineage: Eukaryota > Viridiplantae > Streptophyta > Magnoliopsida > Asparagales > Amaryllidaceae > Allium > Allium fistulosum. The sequence goes on from CM060904.1 coordinate 1,111,446,013, forward strand.
TTGGAGTTTTAGGGTTTTCACATACAAAACTCCCCAAGGCCTAAAACAAATCCAAAATTTTAATAACTACTAAAATGCGAAAAACTAAAATTTCCACTCATAATGTTTTCCTTCTTCCTTTGGATTTGATTCACGCCTTTGCCTGACTGCTCCTTCATGTTCCTTTTTTTTGAAATATACAACCATTTAATTGTATATAAATTAGATTCTGAATTCAGAGATTAGGGAAGAATAAAAATAGAAAACACACACACACATAGATATATATATATATATATATATATATAAACCTGTTATCTTTTCCCATGAATTTGAATTCTTGAACCTAATCGAGGAAGAAGGCTGATGGAGTTATTGCTAGCACTCCAAATATTTTGTGAGTAAAAGTGAGGGGCTAGCCTCTTATTTACAGTGGTTAGAAGGCGTTCTTGTAACGACCCCGAATTTTAATTAAATTTAAATTGATAATTAATTTAATTTTTTGAATAAAAATTGTAAAATTAATTGATGAATTGATTCGAGTTTCCCCGAATCCAAATAGATTTGGTATAAATCACTTAAATTTAAAAATATTGTATATATATGTATATATATGTATATATATGTATTTGGGCATATATGAGTGAATTTGAAAATAATAAATATATAGATATATATATATTTGACTTGAATTTAAATTTTAAACAAATGGTTTAATAATAAATGATAATAATAAAGATTAGAATCGATGGTTAATAATAATTTGAATTTATAAATTAAATATAAGACAATAAATATTAAAGTAAAATAAATAATTGAGTTATAAATAGAGATGAATAAATAAAGGATAAGTTATAAAATACAAAGTAAATACATTAAGTAAGATCTAACAATAAATTAAAATAGAAGTTCATTTACATTTATAAAGTAATAAAAACAAGTAAGTAAGAAACAAAGAAGAAATACAAACAATACAAATAGAATAGACTACAAAATAATAAAGGAAAAATAAAATAAAGTAAAAATAGAAGTTTACTCATATTATAAAATAATGAGACAAGGCAAAATAAAATCTAGTAAACATTATAGAGTGAAATAAAATACAAACAAATTGTACTTACAAAGAAAATAACCTACATTCAAATATGTAAAAAGATTAAGTATGAAACCAGAGCATAATATTTTTAAGTATGATACAAACAAATAAGCAAAGAAAATATATAGGTTAGCTTGCTAAAAAGGAACAAAAAGAAAAGGGAATAAAATACACTCAATCATGTAAACAAGTAAACATATAAGAGTGTAAACAAGTGAGTATGTATAAAGTATTGCAAAGAAATAAAATAAAGTAATATAGTACATGGCAATTTAATGCCATCATCTCTAGTACAAGCAAAGGAATCACCTCAGCCTCCATAAGAAAGAAATATAAATATGAAACCAAAGTAAACAAATAGGTATATGCTGGCAAAGGAAGGTTTTATCTCATCACACGTACAGCTGAATGAAGTAAATAAACATATAATTGTACAAGTTAATTAATGCCATGTCCTATAGCATACTACACTATATCTCATCAGCCTCCAAGCAGAGAAAAATCTCTGGTATTTGTACAAGCAAATATATCAACCTATACAAAAGAAAATAATCACCTGTAAACTTCATTTTTATATACCAGCCTCCTCATCTCATTTCGTCCACTCCAAACTAAATAAAACTGAAGTAAGTATTATCAAACTTAAACAAACATTTCAACATTTCAACTCAACAACAACTCAACTAGATTCAACAAAGCAAGACAAGGTTTCTGGAATCAAAACAACAAAAGCATACAAATTTTCAAATCAAGTTTCAGTTTTGAAATCTTCACAAGGCCAGTTTCAAAAAGGAAACTCTGTTCATTTCTGGAAGTCAGGTGAGCAAACCTTATTTTTAAAACTTGATCTTCATAATTTTTATGCCTGTGTTGATGATGATGTGTTTGTACAAAAGAAAATGTGGTGTATATCTGTATATATATATATATAAAGAGATAAGTATGTATGACTGTATACAGGTGGGTAATTACCTCTGTTCAATTTACAGGCTCTAAATAATTTCAAAAATCAATTCCTTTTCTACCAATCCCTTTTAGGATTTCTTATCTAAATGAAAATGGGTTGTAAACCCATAACATCAATTTTAAAAATGGTTTCGAAAATTTATATTGAGTAATCATTTCAAAAATGTAGAACTTACAGTGATAATTCAAAATAGGTCGGAAAATTATCATTCTTATTTCAGATTTTGATCATTGAAACAAATTCGTGTTGGATAATCATGAATTTTGATAATAAATTTATGATTTTTAAGTTCGTAAGAATGGAGGAATTTTGAGTTGATAAATATTTGCGATTTCGTCAATTGCCGATGATCGGCGTGGCAATCTTGACTCGAGTTGGGCCTGGAGGTAGGGTGAAGAGCGAGGATTCGTGGAAAAATGGTGAAGGAATTTTTAGATCAACGTGGTGGTCAGGGGACGGCGAACTAGGGTTTAAAGACCAATTTTGGTCGACACTGTTATCGAGACAATTTCGTCATCGTGGTCGCACCGGAGTCGACCGGTCGTGGGGGAAAGAAGCAAGGGTTTGTGGCGAAGCTTTGGCCAGAGATTCATGACCTCTGGTGGTCGGAGTCGTCGGGTAGGGGTGGTTTTGTGGGTGTAAGTTTCGTTCCAATGGGTTCCTTTGAACTCGATATCGTTTTCGTGGTTGATCGATGAAACTGGGTGGTCGAAGTGGTAGAGGAGGTCACTGGTGACTGGGTGCTGCAATCGGCGATGGTCGGAGTATCTCTGTTCGTATGTGCACGTGCACGTCTATCTTCACGTATCTGTAGTTTTGAGATGGTTGGGGAAGAAAGGTGGAATCTCGGGTTCAAGCACGTGAAAACGTGGTTTCGACTCGAAGCAGCAGAGGGAGGCGAGAAACTCGAAGTGATGTTCGGGATTTTGTTGATATGGCTCGGGTTTTTGAAACAAGGGCAGGTTTCAAAAAGAAAGAAATGTCCAGTTTTAAAAAATTTTAAATTTAACCAAGTTTAAATGTTTTCCTGATCAATGTTTTTCAATAAAACTTGTTCTATTTAAGTTAGAAACTTAGTTAAAGGTTTAAAGTGATTAAATGATTTAATTACTTAAAAGGATTTAATTTATGTGATTCATTAATTAATGTGATTAATTTAAAGACTTATTATGTGATTAAAGGTGAATTAATTTATGATTAAAAGTTAATTAATTTGTAATTACTTAATGTAATTAAGGGATAACTAATTATGTAATTAACTTGAAGGTTAATTAAATTAATGTGATTAGTTAAGGAATAATTAATTAATTAAAGGTAATTAATTAAGATGGATAATTAAAATTGATTAATTAAATGATTAAAGTATAATTGCTCAATGTAATCAATTTGTGATTAGAGATAATCATGTAAGTAATTAATTATGGATTAATTTATTAATTAAAGATAATTAATTAAATGATGAATTAAATAATAAAAGGATTAATTATTTAATAATTAAAGGTTGATGAATAATAATTAAAGGTTAATTAATTTATTATTAATGGTAAATCGATAAATAATTTGTAATTTATAAATGTTAATTAACCAGGATTAGTAATTCATAAGAAGTTAATCTGAATTGAATTAATCAATTAATTGATCTTACTTATGGATATTTGGATTCTATTGGATGATTTGATTGTTTGATATCCCTGATATATGATGCTTTGTGATACATCCTGATTTGTGTTGTGATCTGTAATTTATTTATCTGAGATGAATGCAATTTATTATCTGTAATTTATATATCTATGGTCTGTGAATGAAAAATAAGCATTATAGTTATACCGCTTATCAACTATATTTCTGTATTTTGATCTGTGATGATTCATTGTGTTGCACTATTGTGTTAAACCCCTGGACTACACCATGCACACACAAATATGGATTTCACGTGGAAACCGGTTAAGTCACAGATGATTTAAATTTTAATGTTTTTGAAATTGAAACTTTGATTTCAATTGATTTTGGAAATGAATTTGGGTTGAATGTTAAAGCTTTTGAAAAGGAAGTTTTTAAGATAAAAGTTATTTCGAATAACTTGGTAAAGTTTCCAATTTAAATAATTTAATTTGAATTTGAATTCAATATTTGGAATTGAATTCAATGATTGGAAATTTTGATTAAAGATGATATAAATGTGTTTATATGAAGTTAAACCATTTTAAAAGTATAATTTTGAGAATTTGAATTTAACCCAAGAACTTTAACTCCTATAAATGAATCAGATTTCCAAAATGAAAACTGTTTGTTTTCAAATGATAAAAGCTTTCAGATAAGAAATGAAATTCCAGTTTAATTAAAGGAATTTCAAGATTGAATTGAAAAAAATGGTTTTCCAAGTTATGAATGAATTCTTTTTGAAAGCTATGAATTGAATCTGTTTATTTTAACAGATTTAAAATGGTGATTTGTTTAAACCATTCGAAATGAAATTGTTTTGAAAGCTATAAGTTAAATCTTTGATTTAAAGATTTAACGAGTTAATCAAATTAAAATGGAAATTGATTTGGAAAATCTGTGAATGAATCTTTTGTTTAAAAGATTAAAGTGTGGAAATTGTTTAAACCGTTGAAGGTTGTTAAAATGAATCTTTTTGTTTTAAAAGATTAAAATGGTAATTTGTTAAACCATTTAAAAAGAAAGTTTGGGTTAAGTTGTGACTTAACTGAAATTCCATTATCCATACGTTTTTAAATATTGCGCTCACTGTTCGGTTTAGCCGAGAGAGGACATTTGTGTCATATAACCCACTCCGAATAGTGATCCGTCGTATATGGATAGCATTTGAAGACCGGTGTTGAACACCGGTTATTTGCGAAAACGATAGGATAACCTATCGATTGTCTCTGCACTGAGTTGCTCCGGTATAGAGATTTCCTAAGTGATGGGAAGTCCGATCGGGATTGTGAATACCCGGATTGCAAGGGCCTCTTCGGAAGTGCCTTCGGTTCTGTTCGAACCCGGAACAGACTTGTATGGTTACATGTCTGACATTACACTTTGAGATATAAAGCAGATTTCTTTCAAATACATTTCTGTTGGTGGCGGAGAATTTATTCTCTTAGCTTAACACCCTTCTCTAAGACGTACGAGCTCAAAGGTTATGTAGTTGAAGGTTATCAGCGATATACTCCCAATTTGGTAATGTGACATGCTGAGTGTTGCTGTGTGATGATCATCGTTTGATCATTTGTGATATGATCATTTGTTTGATCATTTATCTTTGTGATCATTACTTTGATCATCTGTTGACCCAAAGCATGGCTTTGTGCCAAAGCGTAGCTTTGTGGACGAGACTTTGTCAGGGCCTCACAACCCGGAAATGGTCGAAACAGGAATGTTGCGGCAAGGTTATGAGGGTCGCGCCCTTTAGGGTATGTCATTTCCTTCTGGAAAAGGGTAGTATCATGGTATGGAGCCCAGATACTTACTCATGTGGACACACTTTATTTATTATGTGTGATGTTGATTACCGAGCGCTCGGATAAAGGTCCCAAAGGACCGGGGGATGGCATAGTCGTGAGTTACCTAGTTACAGGGATAACCCGGCCTTGTGTTGGCAGAGAGCAGTTGTCTCTCGGGACGTCCAGCCAGAGGCGATCCCATTCGGCAGTAGGAAAGGAAGTTCCTTAACCTGACCATTTTTGGAAATCCATCTTCCAATACGAACCCTGTACGGTTTTAGTTGTAGAACCTGCCATTTACTTATGGTGGCGCCCCACTGTTTAGATGGTAGCTATAGTAGGCATAGTTCGAAATGTCTATGTTGGCTAAGATTAATATTATACTTTTGAAATGTTTTCTTCACTATGCACTAGTAGTAATATTCAATGATTTGTTTTGCGTAGTAAGCATCTTTGACTATCATAAGGAGAAATCTCCTCCAATTCTGCGTTTGCATTGTGTGTGTGTGCGGGAGGCCTTATGGTAGTTTTATTTTCCAAAATCATTGCGGACTTCAATGTTTTAAATTCTTTTGTTGATTGTTTAAAGATAGATAAACTGTTTTTGTTTCTCACACCAGTCCCATGACTGATCCGGAGTTTATTGTTCCCTTCCTAAACTTTGGGTGCCCACTATTTTCCACACGGGCAGTCTAGAGTTAGGGTTTTCAGATATTCAGGTTGAGTAGATTATCTGGAGCTAGTCAGTCCTTAGACGACTGACCTTGTTTTCCGCTAGCTATGGATTGGAGCATTCTATTGGAGATATTCTATCCACTGCTGGTGTTATCTATTTTCTTTCCGCTGCTATTTCTTGTATTATATCTCTGATGTATATTGATATCTATTGTATCATTCTGTTGTATCATATTGTATCAGATTTTGTATCTGTCATCGTATCAATGTTATATATATTGATATATTCTTTTTCTTCCGCTGTGTTGTTATATTTAATGGTGTTATAAGCTCCGGAGAACCAGATTCAGCGTTTGAATCTACGGCATTTCGAGTATAAGTGAAGTACGGATGCCGATTTTCGAAGGTCGAGTTTCTGGGTCTTTTACAGTTCTGATCGTAGAATTTAAGTCAACTTAAATAATAAAAATTGAGCCATTCATAGCAAGAGAAAACCCTAGCCGACATTCACTAACCGATCCACCAGCCTACCCTGGACGATCGACTGCTAGCGGTCGACCGGCCTTCTTCCACTAGCATACTTAATTTATGTCATTTAATTTGTTTATTTATTTCCTCTTTTAACATTAACGTTAACATTTTTCTCCAACGTTAACTTGCCCTAACGTTAAATTATTTATTACACATCCTAATTTCCACATTAACATTATTCAAATTCAAAATTTGAATTCATTCAAATTATTTTAAATTTAAAAACTTCAAACGCTGATAACTTTTTCGTTTCAACTCCAATTACAAAAATTTATATATAAAAGTTGATCAGAGAATTGCCACAAACATAATGGTGTAATTTTCGTGGCTATATTTTTCGACATTTGCGAAATTCTTATTTTTAGCCTTATCTTAATTGATCAGCTTCTTATTAATTTTTATTGGGTGTTACATTCTCCCCTCCTCCAAAAAAAAGGATTTCATTCCTAAAATCCATAAGGGATAAACAGTGTAATGCGCACTCTACATCATGTTATACAACCAAGTTAATCGCACAACCATCTTCTTAACCAAAAATGCAATGTGACTATGTATGCAACATACTATAAGTGAGCTTAACCCTAGCATTAATGCAAGATCATGACATATAAGCATATATGAAAGCACCCTAGACATGCATAAGATTCTATATGAGTGAAAAAATAATAGTAAAAAGTGTGACAACCATCTCCTACCATCCAATCTAGCAATCTAGATACAACCAAAACCTACATGGTACTAAATGTTGGAGAGAGAATGTTTACCAGGGAAAAGCTCAGGATGAGAAGCCTTCATCTTCTATTCAGTTTCTCATATGCTTTCTACTAGGTTATCTACCTATTGCAATGTAACCAACCTAATTCTTTATTATGAAGCTTCTATTTCAATGCTCCACTATATGCACGGTGGCATGGGATGCTATTGGCTCTGTCTCAACATTTGCTAACTGATCAGGCTCGACTATGGTGGCAGTGTCATGCAGACATTTCCTCAAATATGAAACATCAAAGATGTCATGGACTCCCGTAAACTTACCCGAAAGTTCTACTCGATATGCAAGTTTCAATTCCCTTTACAAAATCGGGAATGGCCCAATGAATCTCGGTGCCAACTTTCCTGATGTATTATATTTCATAACCTTCCTAAGAGGAGAAACCTTAACAAACGCCAAGTCTCCAACCGAAAACTCCAATTCCTTCCTTCGCCTGGCAGCATAGGACTTTTGATGGTCCGTGCGGCCTTCATTCACTGCCTAATCATTTCTATCTTATTCGAGGTCTTGCAGATCAAATCTGGTCCAAGTAGAAATTTTCCGATGGTTTCCTACCAATAATTTAGCATTTGCATGGCCTCCCATAGAAGGTTTAAAACATATCATGCCAATCGTTGCGTGGTAACTATTATTGTACGAAAACTCTGCTAAGGGTAAATAATGCTCCCAATGTCCTCCAAAATCTATGATGCAAGCTCTCAATAAATCTTACAAAATTATATTCACCCTTTCAGTGTAACCATCGGCCTGCGAGTTGTAAGTGGCGCTAAGATTCAATGTCGTTCCTAAGCTTAGTGCAAACTCCTCCAAAATTTGCTTATAAACAAGTAATCTCTATCACTAATAATACTAACCAGAACTTCATGGAGTCGTACCACTTCTCTGATATAGATTTGCACCAGAGATGCTGCAGTCCTATTACTCCATACGGGAATAAAGTGGAAACATTTAGTGAGTCTATCCAATATATCCCAAATGACCTCATTGCCTCTCTGACTCCTAGGCAACCCAACTATGAAGTCCATCGATATATGCTCATACTTTCAAGTTGGCACCAATAACGGTAATAACAGTCCTCCAAGCTTCCATTGTTTTGCCTTTATATTTTGACATGTCAAATACCTAGAGACATACTCCTCTACCATTTTCCTTATCTATGTCCAATAGAAATTTGCTTCATATCCTTATACATTTTATATTCACTGGGATGAACAATCATCCTAGAATGGTGACATTCCACTAACACTTCCTATAAAACTTTGATGTAGGCCAAGCACTAGGTCGTGACCGACCTAGCAAACTCGTAGGTCGTAACATGTTGATGGGTCGAATTCGACCTAAAGCTAAGGAGTCAACATTTCGTGAAGAAGGGTGGAAAGTTGAAGTCATAGGTCGCGACCGACCTAACGAAGCCTATAAGTTGCTCCAACGACTTAGTGAAGATCAACAACGATCTAGTGGAAAAGCGCTCAGACGACCTAACACGTTTTTAGGTCATGTACGACCTAACGAATTGGAAGATCGGTCGCTAGAACGACTTACCAAGTTAAAAGTGCTCCGGGTTAAAATGAAACGACCTATACTAAGTCGTAGGAAAATGTCTCGACCTAAGTTAGGTCGCATAAAGATGGTTCAGATGCCAGGGTTCTTAGGTCGCGAGGTTAGGTCACGGAGTTATGTTTCTTAAGTCGCAAGGTCTTATCTTTAAGTCGCAAAGCTCTGGATGCCGTTGATTCTTCTACCGAGTTAATCTCTACCATTGATTTCTTTAAGTCGCTGATCTGAGATGCGCATGTTTTTAAGTCGCTAAAGACTTGTTGCCGTGGATTCTATTGCCGACTTAATCTGAACCGTTGAAGTCTTAGGTCGTTCTGTTTATAAGTCGTTGATGGGAAGCTGCTGTGTACTTTAGGTCGTGTACGACCTATGAGAGTTGTTGTAATGTGTTGTATATTTTCTTAAGTCATAAGCCGTTTGTCATTGAGTCGTTTGTATCTTTTTTAGGTCGTAACCTGTATGTTTGTAAGTCGGCAAGGCTTGTATTGTGTTGTTTGTCTTAGGTCGTCGCCGAGTTAAGGTAAGTCGTAGGTCTGAAGCTATAAGTCGGAACCGACTTAGGAGTTGTGTTTTTTTTTCTGCTTTGCGTGTTGTAGCCTATAAATAGGCAAGTTGTTTCATTTGTAAAGGTTGTTGATTTTTGAATAAAATTCTCTTTTGATTGCTGTGTGCTTTCATCTAAATTGGTAGTTGAGTGTAATCTCCTATCTCCTCTTTCGGTTAATCGAGTGCGCTCGATTCAACGATTGTAGAAGCCGATTCGCGGAATCAAGTGCGCTTGATCAACGCTTGAAGAATTGAAGATCTTTGAACCCGGTATCGTGCGCGATCAACGAGTTCGGGATAGCTAGAATTCGGTATCTTCGGATCAACGAGTTCGGGCATTTCAGTATCCATCAATCCATCGATTGCTACTTTCATCGATTGAAGATTGTTTTGTTTAATCCGCTGCGTCAGTTTTGGTATCAGAGCTTGTTCTAGCCAATCATAGCTAGATCGAGACTTGGAGCCTAATCATTTTAAAGCTTGAAGTGTTGAGCCGTGAGCAAGTGAAGTTGTTCGACTTTGTATTGAAGTTTGAAGTTCGGATCTATCTTGTTTCGAGAATTTTGTTCGTCGTGTTCTTCACGAAGTTGCAACAAAAAGTGGAAGTTTTGATCCATTTCATTTTGGATCAAAGTCCGAAAAGCGTTTGAATTTGAAGTGTTGAAGAGATTTGTGAAGATTTCAATCATGCCGCCAAGGAGAGCCAATCGACATCAAAACGTTAAAGCTTTGTATCGAAGAGAAGAAGCTGATGAGATGGAGCAAAGAATCAATGAAAACTTTAGTGAAAAGCTTAACGAAGGAATTGGCTGGTTAGAGAAGCTTATGACGGAGATGAATCAAAATCGGAGAAGGGTTTCACCTGAATCTAGTCATGGGGGTAGTAGAGTCTCGCCACAATCCAATCGAGACAGAAGTGTTGATGATGATCAAAGGCGTGGGAGGAACGTGAATGATCGTGAACGACGGAATGTAGATAGAAGGGATGATGGTGGTAGGCGTAATGATAGTAGAGATGTGGGTGGACGAGATAGACAACGATATACATCTGATTTTGAAGAGGAGTATGATGGTGGTAGTGTTCGAGGACAAGGACGAGGACGAGGAAGAAATTACTCTGAGTATGATCACAAATGGGAGACGGGGATGAAGACTGAAATTCCTGAATTCAAAGGTGGTATGCAAGCGGAGGAGTTTCTAGATTGGATGGCTAATGTAGAAGAGATTTTTGACTTCAAGGAAGTTCTAGAACATCGTAGAGTGAAGTTGGTTGCTACGAGGTTGAGGGGTAGAGCTTTAGCATGGTGGCAGCAAACCAAACTTACACGTGAACGAATGGGAAAGTCAAAAGTTGAATCTTGGGAGAAGATGAAGAAATTAATGAAAGCAACGTTCTTACCTTACAATTATCAATCTTTGATGTATCAACGTTTGCAGAACTTGAGACAAGGGACGAAATCTATGAATGACTATGCTGACGAATTTTATCAACTGATTGCCAGGAATGATATTATGGAGACAGAAGAACAATTGACAGCCAGATTTGTTGGGGGTTGCGAATGCAGATTCAGGATATGGTTAACATGTTTGATCCTAGATCTGTAGCGGAAGCACATCAGAAAGCATTGGCTTGGGAGAAACAGGGACGACGAGGAAGTGGTGTGTTTACTAATTCTAACAATCAAGTGAAGGGTGTTGGTGGGAGTTCTAATGTTTCTAAACCTATCAGTAGACCAGTAGTGAAGGAGGCTGAGAAGACAAAGGTTAACGACGGTTTCAAATGTTACAATTGTCAGGAATTTGGTCACAAAAGTAGCGAATGTCCAAAACCAAAGAAGAGAGCTATGATAGCAGAGGTTGAGGATGAGGATGAAGAAGCTGAATGTTCCAATTCACCACCTGAGGAGGAGGAAGAAGAAGTGTCGGGAGACGAATGTTATAATCTCATGATGAAGAGGTCCTGTTTAACACTAAAGCAAGAGGAGGATTGTAGTTGGTTGAGGAGCAATATTTTTCTGTCAACATGTACTATTCTGGGGAAGGTTTGCAAATTTGTTATTGATGCTGGAAGCTGTGATAATATAATTTATTCTGAAGCTGTGAGGAAGTTGGCATTGAAGACTGAAAAACATCCAAAGCCATACAAGCTAGCTTGGTTGAGGAAAGGCGGGGAGGTGAAGGTTGGACGAAGGGCTCGTGTGAATTTTTCAATTGGAAAGAAATACAAAGATGAAATCTGGTGCGATGTGGTAGATATGGACGTTTGTCATTTGTTGCTGGGAAGACCATGGCAGTATGATAGGGCGGTGCAACATGATGGGCGTACCAACAGTTACAGTTTCATGTTTGAAGGCACAAAGATTACTCTAATTCCAAAGAAGCGACAACAGGAGGAAAACAAGTTGGAGGAGATTGAAGAACTCAAAACTTTGTTATCTTTGAAGGAGTTTGTTAAGGAGGTTGAAGAAGAGTCGGAAGTATTCTTGTTAATTGGGCGTGAGAGCAGTGAAGAAGTTGAAATTCCAGAGGAAGTTAAACCAGTTTTGAAAGAATTTGACGATGTATTTCCAGAGGAGTTACTAACGGAGTTGCCACCGTTGAGGGATATTCAACATCAGATAGATCTTGTTCCAGGTGCTGTGTTGCCACACAGACCACATTATCGAATGAGTCCGAAGGAACATGAAGAGTTGCGGAGGCAGGTAGAGGAATTGCTTGAACAGGGGCGTGTGCAGGAGAGTTTAAGTCCTTGTGCTGTACCAGCTTTGTTGGTACCCAAGAAGGATGGGACGTGGAGGATGTGCACTGACAGTCGAGCATTGAATAAGATCACTGTGAGATATAGATTTCCGATGCCAAGGCTTGATGATTTATTGGATCAGAACAGTGGGTCCGTAATCTTTTCTAAGATTGACTTGAAGAGCGGTTATCATCAGATTCGCATTAGACCAGGGGACGAATGGAAGACAGCATTCAAGACGAGGGAAGGCTTGTATGAATGGCTGGTAATGTCGTTTGGTCTATCAAATGCACCAAGTACATTTATGAGGGTGATGAATCAAATTTTCAGACCGTACATTGGAAAATTTGTGGTGGTTTACTTTGATGATATTCTGATCTACAGTGCAAGTACAGAAGAGCATGTTCAACATTTGAAGAAAGTGTTAATTATTCTTCGTGAAGAACAATTCTATGCTGCTACAAAGAAGTGTGTCTTTATGGCGAGGAGTGTTTTATTTCTGGGATATGTTGTATCGGAAGAAGGAATACAGGTTGACCAAAGTAAAGTCAAAGCGATTAGAGATTGGCCACAGCCCAAGACGATAACGGAAGTTCGTAGTTTTCACGGGTTGGATTCATTTTATCGGAGGTTTATTCCACACTTTAGTAGTGTGATGGCACCTGTTACGGATTGCATGAAGGGTAAACAGTTTGCATGGACGGAGGAAGCTGGGGTTGCTTTTGAGCGAATCAAAGAACTCTTGACATCTGCACCAATTCTAATATTACCAGATTTTCAGTTAGTGTTTGAACTACATACTGATGCATCCAAAGTTGGAATTGGAGGAGTGTTGAGTTAGAGGGGGCGTCCTATTGCATACTTTAGCGAGAAATTATCAGGAGCAAAGATGAGATACAGTACATATGATGTGGAATTTTATGTTGTTGTGCAATCTATTAAACACTGGAGACATTATCTATTTCAGAAAGAGTTTGTTCTTTACACTGATCATGAGGCGTTGGAGCATTTACAAGGGCAAGACAAGATTTCAGCAAGACATGCATCATGGATTGCTTATCTACAACAATTTACTTTTGTTGTTAAACACAAGTCAGGGGTGACGAATCGTGTGGCTGATGCTTTGAGTAGAAGGAGTCATTTGTTGACTACACTAAAGGTTGAAGTGACGGGGTTTGAAATGTTACCAGAATTATTTGACAATGATCCTTACTTTGCAAAGTTTGTTGATAAAGTCAAGGATGGGGAGACGGATGGGTTTATAATGATAGATGGTTTTCCGTTCAAAGGAAATCGATTGTGCATACCGGAGGGTAGTTTGAGAATGAAGATCGTAAAAGAGCTACATGAAGAAGGACACGTGGGGAGAGACCGTACATTACAATTGATTTCACAATCTTACTTTTGGCCATCAATGAGGAAAGAGGTGGAGAGGTTTGTGGAACGATGTCATATCTGTCAGGTTTCGAAAGGAACTGCGACTAATGCGGGTTTATATATGCCGTTACCGGTACCAACTAAACCATGGGTTGATGTGAGTATGGACTTCGTGTTGGGATTACCGAGGACACAGCGTGGTAACGATTCCATTTATGTGGTGGTTGATCGATTTTCGAAAATGGCACATTTTATTGCTTGTAAGAAGACGGCGGATGTTGTTCATGTTGCTCAGTTGTTTTTCAAGGAGGTCTATCGACTTCATGGATTGCCAGAATCTATTGTGTCGGATAGAGATACTCAATTTCTGAGTCACTTTTGGTTGAGTTTGTGGAAAATGGTGGGAACGAAGCTGAAGTTTAGTAGTGCTTATCATCCGCAAACTGATGGACAGACTGAGGTGGTAAACAGATCATTGGGGAATTTGTTACGATGTCTTGTACAGGACAATCTGAAGAGTTGGGATGTGAATTTATGTCAGGCCGAATTTGCTCATAATCATGCAGTGAATCGTAGTACGGGGTTCAGTCCATTTCAGATAGTATATTCAAGCTTACCGAAGGGTCCGTTGGATTTGACGGTAGTGCCACAATCAAAGAAGACAGTTAAGAAAGCTGCTGATTTTGTTGATGGATTGGCGGAATGTCATAAAGTCGTTCAGGAACGATTGGAGAAAGCAAATGAGAAGTATAAACGTTCTGCAGATTTGAAATGAAGGAGTGTTGAATTTCATGAAGGTGATTTGGTTTATGCAGTGTTAACAAAAGATCGTTTTCCAGTGGGCGCTTATAACAAGTTGAAAGCCAGGAAAATTGGTCCGGTGGAAGTTGTGAAACGAATCAATGAAAATGCTTATAAATTGAAGCTGCCAGATGATGTGTATACGTCTGACGTGTTCAATGTTAAACATCTCGTACCATATCATGAGGATGAACGAGCTGAGGTGGCAGAATTTACAAATTCGAGGACGAATTTCTCTCAACCAGGGGAGGATGATGCAGGCCAAGCACTAGGTCGTGACCGACCTAGCAAACTCGTAGGTCGTAACATGTTGATGGGTCGAATCCGACCTAAAGCTAAGGAGTCAACATTTCGTGAAGAAGGGTGGAAAGTTGAAGTCATAGGTCGCGATCGACCTAACGAAGCCTATAAGTTGCTCCAACGACTTAGTGAAGATCAACAACGATCTAGTGGAAAAGCGCTCAGACGACCTAACACGTTTTTAGGTCATGTACGACCTAACGAATTGGAAGATCGGTCGCTAGAACGACTTACCGAGTTAAAAGTGCTCCGGGTTAAAATGAAACGACCTATACTAAGTCGTAGGAAAATGTCTCGACCTAAGTTAGGTTGCATAAAGATGGTTCAGATGCCAGGGTTCTTAAGTCGCGAGGTTAGGTCACGGAGTTATGTTTCTTAAGTCGCAAGGTCTTATCTTTAAGTCGCAAAGCTCTGGATGCCGTTGATTCTTCTGCCGAGTTAATCTCTACCATTGATTTCTTTAAGTCGCTGATCTGAGATGCGCATGTTTTTAAGTCGCTGAAAACTTGTTGCCATGGATTCTATTGCCGACTTAATCTGAACCGTTGAAGTCTTAGGTCGTTCTGTTTATAAGTCGTTGATGGGAAGCTGCTGTGTACTTTAGGTCGTGTATGACCTATGAGAGTCGTTGTAATGTGTTGTATATTTTCTTAAGTCATAAGCCGTTTGTCATTGAGTCGTTTGTATCTTTTTTAGGTCGTAACCTGTATGTTTGTAAGTCGGCAAGGCTTGTATTGTGTTGTTTGTCTTAGGTCGTCGCCGAGTTAAGTTAAGTCGTAGGTCTGAAGCTATAAGTCGGAACCGACTTAGGAGTTGTGTTTTTTTTTCTGCTTTGCGTGTTGTAGCCTATAAATAGGCAAGTTGTTTCATTTGTAAAGGTTGTTGATTTTTGAATAAAATTCTCTTTTGATTGCTGTGTGCTTTCATCTAAATTGGTAGTTGAGTGTAATCTCCTATCTCCTCTTTCGGTTAATCGAGTGCGCTCGATTCAACGATTGTAGAAGCCGATTCGCGGAATCAAGTGCGCTTGATCAACGCTTGAAGAATTGAAGATCTTTGAACCCGGTATCGTGCGCGATCAACGAGTTCGGGATAGCTAGAATTCGGTATCTTCGGATCAACGAGTTCGGGCATTTCAGTATCCATCAATCCATCGATTGCTACTTTCACCGATTGAAGATTGTTTTGTTTAATCCGCTGCGTCAAACTTCCTCCACCATTGGAACACATAGGCGTCCATCTCTCCTCAGCCATCCCCTTTTGTCTAATGCATATCGACGGACATGGGGGAAATGTTCTCCTCCAATTAGCTTGCCTATAATATCTATTATTGTTAAATCTTTCTTCTGTTCTTGCCTAATGCGACCTATCAATGCTTGCCCCACCTTCATTGCTGCCAAATAGCCCAGAGTGTATTCTAATGGTGGTAGGAAATTGAAATTCGAGAGGAATTCTAATTGCCTCCACTCATGTATAACACCAAGAGTAACATGCCTCTGGCTAAAGGCGTTGGCAACAATATTCCCTTTTTCGAGGTGTATTATATCTCAAAGGCATATGATGCTATAAACTCCATCCATCTCTACTGCCTAAGATTCAAATCTTTTTGGGAAAACAGGTATTTAAGGGATTTGTGGTTGGTGAATAATCGAACATTTCTCCCAAGAGATAGTGCCCCCACATCTTCAAAGCAAAGAAGATAGTCGCTAACTCTAAGTCATGAGTTGGATATTAATTCTCATGGTCCTTCAACTGCCTACTTGCATATGCTATCACTCTATCTTCTGGCATAAGAACAACACTTAGCCCTGTACCACATGTGTTGGTGTAAACCGTTGAAGGTTTTATCCCATCGGGACTGGTAAGTATTGGCGCATTAGTCAAAAGCTCCTTCCGCTTCTCGAATGCTTCCGTGCATTTCTGATCCTATGCAAAAGCTAAATTTTTCTTAGTTAAGTGAGTCAGTGGGACTGCTATCTTGGTAAAGTCCTTGATGAATTTTCTATATTAACCCGCCAGCCTAAGAAAACTCTTCACTTCCATATCGTTCTTCGGAATCTTCTAGTCTTGAATAGCTTCCACCTTTGCAAGATCAATAGACAATCCCTTCTCGGAGACAATATGGTCAAGAAATCTTAGCTCCTTCCAAAAATGGTCCTTTGAGGATTTGGTTTTTAATTGGTGCCTTCTCAAGGTCCCTAGTACCTCCCTTAAGTAGTTTTCATGCTCGCCTTCTCTTCTAGAGAATACTAGAATATCGTACGAATACTACAACGAACTTATTTAGCTGCCGCTTACAAACTCTACTCATCAAATCTACAAAGTATGTAGGGGCATTTTATAACCAAAAAGGAATTACTTCCCATTCATACAGTCCTGTCGGGAGTGCGAAAAGCGGTCTTCTACTTGCCATCCTCGGCTATTCTCAATTAAGGAAATCTAATGGCTAATTCCAACTAAGAAAAGATTTTGGCTCCAAAAAATTAGTCAAATAAGTCATCTATTATAGGTAAGGGATACCTATTCTTCTTGGTCAGCTTGTTAAGCTCTCTATAGTCAACACATAGCGTTAAAGAGTCGTCTTCCTTAGTGGCAAGGACAACTGGTGCTCTATATTCTGAAGTACTATGGCGAATAAGTCCTTTCTGCGATAGCTCTGAAATCTGCTTGTCCAAGTCTCGCCTTTCTTTGAGGACCATATGCCTTAATGGCAACATGACAAGTATTGCGTCCTTCTCCAAATCAATCCTAAACTCGATCTCCCTTTGGGGTAGGAGACCAGAAACTTCTTCAAAAATGTTTGGAAAGTCTTGGACTACGAGCACAGATGAGAGCTCATCTTGTGATAGGCTAAGAGAATATAAATAGCTTAACTTAACTGATTTTTGGGGTGCACAATGAACATCGGTATGTCTCCCCTTAAAACTCCTTAATCAAACGATCCTCCTATCACAATCTAAGACAACCGCATGGTAAGATAACCAATTCATCCTTAGGATAATTCCATACCCCTTACGACCAAGAATACACGCATTGCATGTAAAATCGACGTTACATATATCTATAACTAGGTCCTTACAAATTAAAGAAATGTATGGCAACCCTAATAGGATTTGACACGACTATTGGATTGGTGACAACTTGGGTTTTTAGACTCAAGGATTTGACTACATTTCTAGCTATATATGAATGTAATGCTCCTAATTCAAATAAAGTTGGAACAATATTTCCAAAAGTAATACCTATGCCTTCCAATGCAGCTTTTCCTTGGTCTTTAGAAGGAGGTCTACTTGAGATAGGCACAACCTCAATGGCATAAGCTTGCTCATTTTGTCCCTTCCTTGCTGGCTTTGGACACTGATTCTTGTAGTGTCTCTCCTCATTGCAGTGATATCATCTCCCCTTCAACTCCTTCTTCATCAAACTCACATTGCATTCCTTAGCAACGTGCCCCTTTTTCTAACATCTATGGCATGTCAGCCTCTTTTCTTGATCTTTCCCTTAACCTTCTTATCAGCCTAAAATCCACCTTTCTTAGCTTCACCTTGACTTTGTGCATGTCCTACCTTCTCTTTCTCCTTAATACCAATAGTATGAAGCAAGGCTATTTTAACTATCATCTCATGAGTGGCACCTACGGGAATTTTTGTCAAAAGTAGCTCCCTAAGTTGAGAATTTAGGCCTTTAACAAACTTCATAGCCTTCTTCGTAGGGGTGTCAATCAGACTCAATCCAAATATAGCTAATTTTATGAACTTGTTGATATACTCCTTCAGCGTGAAGTGTTCTTACCTCGGTTGTATAAACTTCTCCAACTGTAAACTTATCTCAGCTTTGGATACAAATCGTGGCTCAAAGCAAGCCCTAAATTCAATCCAAGTAATCCCTTCCTCTACATTCTCTCCAACTACAATGGTCCACCAATCCACCGTCTCCCCATCAAATGCCATGAAGCCATCCTCCTCTTGATCCGGTCTTCCTATCCAAGCTCCCGGAATATATGTTCACAGTTATTAATCCAAACCTTTGTTTCAACAAAATCTTCAACTTCAATATACACCCATCCTCCTATATTTTGGAAATCTTTACACATATTGGGGAAGTCTAATGTACTGGGTGCTACTTCAGCAGGCGGAGCAGTTAGTGCCGCTGATGCAGATTGTTGAGGAAGGGGAACTTGCCTCCATACTCTTTAGATATTGCTTTAACCATTTTGCATACCTCGAATGGTAGGTATTTCTTAGGTGGAGGGGTTCATAGCCTCCTAGCTGTTGTTTTCAACCATAACCGTCCATATGTAGGTTTGATCTTTTAGTTACAACTTACTAAGATAGTATTATTTGTCGAAATAAAGATTTTCCTAGTGTGTATGTGTATGTTCATAACAGTGTATATATATAGTAGGGTTTTGAAAAATACTTTGAAAAATAACAAATACGCACTCTTACGTGTGTGTATTCCCATTGAGCAGGTAACCTAAGCTTTGATACCAAATGTAACAACCATCTCCAGAATGGGCCTAATTTTCATCCCAACAAAAAACCCATCAAACCTTAGGCATTCCAAAGCTGGTCGTTGGTTGATAAAATTTATACATTGAACAATATACAAAGCTATCTATTTATGCTTTTAGAATCTCATAGCGGAAGGGATAAAATATATATAAAAAAATAAGTACCCAATTCATAAAAACTCAAACCTTAGAAATATAACATATCATCCCAAAATATGCATAATACAATATCTCAAAATAACATTAGTATGTCTGAAACTGAATACATCAGAATATATCAAAAACATAGATAAACTACCATAAATCTACACCGCCGCTTTCGTCTTCTCCACCAGCATTGTTCCCCCTAACCTATGGGTTGTAATGAGGAGGGAGTTAGAATAATAATGCCTGGCGAATGAAAATCTCAAATCTTACCGTAATAGTATTTGAACAGTATCATTTATACAAGTAATATGTCTTATGCATCATACACTATATCCTACTAAGTATACCTCCAACTATAACCTAAAGGCTTTTCTAGTCCAACTCCATAACGTACCTCTAACTGTAGGCCAAGGGCCCTTTCTAGTCCATCTTTGCAACAACCGTAAGTCATGTCCTAGTATTGCAAGAGGAAGCACCTAAGCCACTTAAATACCTCTTTAATGGGAATTAGGCAAACTCTGACCATTTAATACCTATATCTAAGGTACATCCTCGTCATTTAAAACCTAAACCCAAGGCGGACCCCTCTCTGATATTTTCTTACTAACATCGTAAAGAATCCCATCATTCCACTTAATACTTCTTTTCTGAGAAGAGGTGGACCCTACAATAGCCACTAAATACCTCAACCCCGAAAAAGACCCGTACCAAACATTTCCCACTACCGCACCTAAAGATAATCCCGGCCATTTAATACTTCTTAAGTAAGAAGAAGGAGGACCCTACAATAGCCACTTAATACTTTTAACTTAGCAACAGGTCCTTACTAGGATATCTGTCGTATAACCCATAAACCATACCACTACATCTCACATAAGTCCGACTATTTGTAGGTGCTGGTAGCCAAATTAGCCGGGTAGACTTACCCAATAGAATTGGGACTAACCTCGCATCCACCATAGGTACTTATCATTGGCGATGCCTGACCTCGGTCCCAAAGTCATGTTGGTAGCCAGATTAGCTGGGCAGACTTTTGTTTTCTTTTGACTGACCCGCATCCCTATAACTTAGTCATATTTTCGCTCTCCTATCATACTTAAGGCCATATAAGGAAAACTCCTTATATCGCCTTTAGTTATGGATTAATTTCCATAATTATCCTTAACTTCCTTCTTATGGGGTTTAATGCTATTTATTAACTTATTTATTCTATATGATATGAATAATATGTTATTATCAATACGCCATTAATATACTCATACGCTATTAATATATTTATATGTATGTAATTTAGGCTAACTAAATATTCCTAAGCATGTGTAGAAATATCAATATTCTAAGATTTCGCCTTCTACACTATTTGTTTAAAATATCAAAACTACCATATTCATACAATACTAAGTTTCATATAATAATTTGCAAAACAGAAAATATCCTTAGCAAGACAAAATAGACTTGTATGAATATATTCAAAAATGGAATCAAAATATCAAACTTATTTTACATTAATATAAAAGAATCCACGTCTCTATTTCAAAGAAACAAAACTTACAATTTAAACCCATTATGTTATTTTCAACTTTTGCATATACAACCTTGAAGCAGAAAAATGGGATTCATATTTATTTATATTACGAAAATATGCGGTGCAAACTACAAATAAGAAAATCCATACTTTGCATATCATTTTCCAATAATTTTCTTTTGAACCCTTTTATTGCAACAACAGAAATTAAAAGTGGAATTGAATATAAATTATTCTAATTGGAAGCAATAAATTTGATTCTACTTTATTAACATAAAATAATTGAAATTCCAATAAATCCAAGTGCTAACATTTTATTTAAGGGAATTTATGGTCTTAGGATTTGGGGTTTTTGTATACAAAATTCCCCAAGGCATAAAACAATTCCATACTTTTACTATACAACTGCTAAAATCTGAAAAACTAAATTTCCACTTACAAATAGTTTCTTACTTCCTTTGGATTTGATTTATGCCTTTTCCTAACTGCTCCTTTAGGTTCCTTCTTTTTGGAATATATAACCATTCAACTATATATAAATTAGTTTTGAATTCAGAGATTAGGAAAGAATAAAAATAGAAACACGTATATATGTATATATATATGTATGTATGTATGTATGTATATGTTATCTCGCCTTTTGGTAAGGTCGTGATATCATCAACTTGGCTAGAAACGGATGGTTACCAGCCTTGAAAATCAGTTGTATACAATACTATGGACGATGGTCGAGCAGATCCGGATCGGGACCCAATCGAGTGCAATCAATATGAAGTGACAAGGAAGGCCCCGTGAGGCCACATTTCAAATTTCAAGTCAATCACAGTTCGTACGCTCGAGTTACGGACAAAGGAAAAATTTATATGGATAGATCTAGAATGATCCATAAAAAAGCATAAATCAATAAAGATCGATCAATATCTCAAAATCTATAAGGTCAGTGCACTTGAAACTTTCAGAGCATCAATATATTGAAGAGAGGATTCCACAAAAATGATCGCATGTCAAAACTCTCAAGTTCAATAAATGTCGATCATTTTATGCCGATCGTTCCTAACGATCAGTGTAGTTAATAAAGCAACCCAAATACTACCAAGATTGATCCATATCTCACAATCTACAACTCAGAATGACTTCATGTTTAGGAGCAAGGTCTAGAGGCATGTGGGACCCCCCCCACAAACGATCGCATGGCAATAAGAAAAGAAAATAACGATCGGTATAATTTATACTGATAGTTCTAAAGCATCAAGTCAGGACCACCGATCATTATGGTGGGCCTCTATGGACCTGGAGAGCCTTCTGCCGAAATCTTAGTTAAATATCTCATTATCTCACTCTATAAATACAGACCCATTGGTTCATTTTCAGTACATTTACGCTGCTTGTTACTCAAGACTCCATTATAATCAAGTGCTAGCTTTGTTTTACTATTGTAATCAAATTCACAAGTAATAAAAGATAACTTTCAAAGTGGACGTAGGCATACAACGTCGTACCCCTATAAATCCCTATGTCTTTGATTACTGCTTATTCTCTGTTGCTTACTTATTCACTTACATAGTTAATTTTGCTTTTCTTCATTTACTTATCTACAAAAACTATTCTTGGGTGTTTGTAACCATTTTTGGTGCAAACATTTTGGTGCTTTCAATGAGAACCTTGATTCTCAGCTTATTAGGATCCCTTTGTTGCTACTGGATTGCATAAATCCCCCAAAGGAGATCCATAGTTATCTTCAGGAAGTTTGCCTATTCTTCTCAGATTTGCAAAAATCTAGGCGAAGCTATCAACAATGGTGAGGAACACTAGATCTACTTTTCAGAACATGGAAGGAAATGAAAACACTAGTATCCAGCAAGGAGGCCCAACAGTCAACCAATGGATGTAAATGTTGAACCAATTGAAGTCCAGAATCCAACTGATTCTATTACGAGAGCTGAATTCTAGAATCTGGTGAGAGAGCTAATGAATAGCCATTGATAATTAAATCAGCAAATTCAGGCCAATATCAACCTAACAAACCAACTCAGTCAGCAACAGCGAGTAAAAGCTATAAGCTGGGATCCTACCTCTTACTCGACATCGAAGAGTTCTAGTTCATCGGATGAGTATCATAGGCATAGGCGTCGCAAAACAGACGGATATCATGTAGTAACCTCAGGGCGTCAACAGGCAGACCATCATAGTCTGCCAAGAATGATTAATGTTGATCCCTCCACTAGAGAAGAGAACTTACCTATGCATGCTGGGATTCAAACTGGAGCTATTGCAGCCGATTTGGATGATGGAGTTCGGTTAAATGCAGATCAAATGCTTCCCTGGAATGACGATGAAGTGAATATACAAGATACACATTGAGAAGATGTTGAACCAAAAAGGCATAGAACGACCCATAGACAACGACTAGACCATTCACGTGAGGTAGAACACGACCACCGCTTGGCACCAACTATCCAAACACTGGACTTGTCGGCTATGGTCAGATAGTTAATGGGGAAGAGCCAAGGCTTGACCAAGGATGACTGGCAGATCTCGAGAAGCCATACCCCATTCACTGATAATGTCCTACATGCAAAGTATCCTAAGAGGTTCAACATGAACCGACCCTAGGCAGCACATCATGAGATATGAATGGCTGATGGATTCTGCACGAGCAGATGATGCAACCAAGTGTAGATATTTTCCCATAACACTCTCTGGAATAGCAACGATGTGCTTTACAAGGCACCCCTATGATCGATCTCTAGATTCGATGATTTGGCAAAAAGGTTTATGGAGCAGTTTTGAATGCACGCAACTCGCCCCCAAGGATGTAATGTCCCTGTTCAGTGTAATCCAGGCTCCAGGAGAATCGTTGAAAGATTATTTGGAGAGATTCCACAAAACTGTTACGGAAATCAGTAATCCAAATGACCATGCAATATTGATGACTGTGACAAGGGGGATTGATCCAGAATCTGATTTTGACGATTGGTTAGCCAGTAAACCACCCGCAATGTTGGAACGCTTTTACGCAAAGGTGGCTCAATATTTGAAGAGGAGGAAGCTAGATCCTCCAGGAAGAAGAATGTCGTAGGACCAAGTGGAGAGGGAGTACAGAGTAATATTGTTGTAAAGCAGTCTGACGAAAGCTCTGGAAAAGTTCAAGTAAATGTCCAGAACAAACTAAATCAACAAAAGAAAGGCAGAGATAGGAGTTGAGAATGAAAGAGGGATTCTGGAAGAGGAAACCCTAGGATTCTAATATACAATACTTACACGCCACTGAATACGTCCCTGGAAAATGTCTATTTGTCTACCTGCAATACTATGTAGTACAAGAAGCCGCCTCCAAAAGAAACAACAGAGAAGCAAAAACAAACCGAGAAATATTGTCGGTTTCACAAATGATATGGGCATAACACCAATGAATGCAGGCAACTCCAGGATATTATCGAAAAGCTGATTCGGGAAAGGAAGTTACAACAGTTTGTAAAATCGTCGTAGGATGGCGGACATGGGACATCTGACCTCAACCGAGGACAAGCACCACACAGGGCTGAGGAGCCAGGGCAGACTGGTGGAAGATTGGCGATTGATACAATAGTCAGAGGACCACATCCGGCTAATAAAAGTTGGCACGAGATGGAGCGCTATGCTAGCACGATTAAGCATGTGGATTTTGAATGTTGTTCAAATACGGAGGATGGAGCTCCGGCAAAACAGCAACATACAATGGTAGATATCATGTTTAGAAACAGAGATGCAGAAAAGGTAGAGGTCTGACAATTGACCGAATGGTCATTTCAGCCATGATCGGCCCCGCTTTAGCAAGAAGGATATTGATTGACTGTGGAAGTTTTGTAACATAATTTTCAAAAAAGCTTATGATCATATAAGGATGGAAGCAAAGGACTTGAAACCGTCTAAAGCCCATATTCATGGCTTTAACGGTGTTGCAACTGAAGCTATTGGTAATATTGAATTTCCTATAGAGTTGGGAGAATGTGACCGTAGGAGAGTGCGGATTTTGCCTTTTGTTGTTTTGGATGCTACTCTCCATACAACGCTTTTTTGGGCCGACTGGTCCTAGTCGAGTTTCAGGCAGCTCTTTCCCTATGGTGTTTGACTTTGAAATTCCTAACAGATAATGGTTTTATAATTGTTCATGGTGATCAGGTGACTGGACGTGCCTTTTATGTAGCTGAGTTGAGGGATGCTCAACGGAGGGAGAAATGTAAGGGTGTGGACAAGTCAGTCCACATCCAAGCCACTGAAGATTGACAACTAGCGCCTGAACTTAGGCTCGGGCGCCACAGTCGGTTCTATAGAGATATAGATCTGAGAGATGATGAAAAGGAGCCCAAATGGATCGAGGCTGCACTGGATGAGCTGACGATTACATTACAGTTAGCTGCGACAGCCCATCATCGGTCCTAAAGATCGGATCATAGCTCAGCCCCCCGATGATGAAAGAACTTGTTGGATTTCTCCAAGCGAATTTAGACGTGTTCGCTTGGAATCATTCTGAATTGTGTGGGATCTTGCCTACCATTACGAGCCATGCACTGAATATCGACCCGAGGTATGTCCCGGTGAAACAAAAAAGACGTAGCATGGATCCAGAGAGATCTGTCGCTCTTAAAGAGGAAGTGGATAGACTCAAAGACAATGAGTTTATTCACGACGCCCTCTACCCTGAATGGGTATCTAATCTTGTACTTGTGAAAACGGCAAATGGGAAATGGAGAACATGTGTTGGCTACTCTGATTTGAACAAGGCATGCCCAAAAGATAGTTTTTCCCTTCCGAGGATCGACCAGCTGGTAGACTCAACCGCAGGACACGAATTGCTGTCGTTCATGGACGCATACTCAGGTTATAACCAAATCCTAATGCGCATTCCCGATCAAGAGCACACCAGCTTCATTATCGATGGTGGACTATATTTCTATATGGTGATTCCGTTTGGGCTAAAGGATGCAGAAGCGACCTACGAGCGCCTGGTTAACAGAATATTTAAAGATCAAATCAGAAAAACGATAGAGGTATATGTGGATGATATGCTCGTGAAGTCATGACAGTCTAGCGACCACATTAGAGACTTGGCAGAAATGTTCGACATTCTCCAACATTATAAAA
Source organism: Allium fistulosum (assembly GCA_030737815.1). Lineage (NCBI taxonomy): Eukaryota > Viridiplantae > Streptophyta > Magnoliopsida > Asparagales > Amaryllidaceae > Allium > Allium fistulosum. The sequence goes on from CM060904.1 coordinate 1,111,472,109, forward strand.
TGAAGATTAATCCTATAAAATGTTCTTAGGCGTTGCATCAGGAAAGTTCTTGGCTTTCATTGCTAATGCCCATGGAATCGAAGTTAATCTCGAGAAGATCCAAGATATTCTCCATATCCAAGTGCCAAAGTCTATTAAACAAGTACAAACTCTGAATAGGAAGGTTTCTGCCTTAAGCCGATTCATTTCCAGAGCTACCGACAAATGCATTCCTTTCTTTGACTTGATTAAGAGAGAAAAAAGGAATTTCGAATGGACACAAGATTGTAAAGACGCATTTCAAGCTTTGGTGGACCATTTGGAAAGACCTCCTATCTTATCAAAGCCGGTGGATCATGAAGATTTATATATCTACTTAGTTGTGTCGGTACACGCTATAAGTGTTGCGTTGCTTCGTGAGGAAAATCGAATCCAGAGACCGGTCTATTATGTTAGCAAGCAATTGACAGGGGATGAAAGGAACTATCCAAAGATAGAGAAACTGGCATACTGCTTGCTAATTGTACCACAAAAGCTTCTCCCTTACTTTTAGGCACACTCTATTAATGTTTACACCGACCAGCCGTTACAATAGATCTTGCAGCGACATGAGACGTTTGGGAGGTTACTCAAGTGGAATATCGAACTTAGCGAATTCGATATCAGTTATCTTCCTTAGAGAACTATCCAGGGTCAAAAACTAGCAGATTTTATAGCAGAATTTACTGCGCAAGATAACTTCCCAGAGAACAGCGAAATCCCTACCATACGGTGGAAGTTGTATACATATGGAGCATCCAACGATCGTTGTTATGGAGCTAGGATTGTGCTTGTAACTCCCGAAGATTGGTCAATTTGCTACGCTTTAAAGCTTGATTTCCCTGCAACAAACAACGAAGCCGAGTATGAGGCTCTGATTGCTGGACTTAAGCTTGATAGAGAACTGGAAAAAAAGTCTCTTGAAACCTTTTACGACTCACAATTGGTGGTATACCAAGTCAGGGGAGATTATCAAGCTGAAGGACAACGACTAGTTCCATACCTTACCCAAGTCCAAGAGTTGTTGACTGACTTTGAGTATTAAGACATTACGCACATTCCTCGGGATAAAAAAAAGGGCTGATTCATTGGCAAAGTTTGCTAGCACCGGGGATGCACAACAGATGGGCTTGGTTTCGGTCGAGGTATTAAGTGCTTCGAGTATAAGCCTGATGGAAATTAACCGGGTACTAGAGACGAAGCCTGAGAAGGAATTGTAGAGGACTTCGATTAAAGATTATTTTCTATAAGGATTCTTCCTGAACAAAGGAATGAAAAGCAACAAATCCTTCGCAAAGCTTCATGGTATATTAAACAGGAAGGAGTTATGTACGGAAAGGGTTCTCCATTCCCCTTCTCCGGTGTATCGCTCATGATGAAATAAAATGAGTCCTAAAGGAAGTTCATGAAGGGGAATGTGGTGATCACACTGGGGGGGAAAATCCTAGCAAAGAAGATATTATGTTATGGGTATTATTGGCCGACCATTAACCGAGATGCTGCCGATTATGTAAAGCGATGCGACAAGTGCGAAGTATATGCAAAAGTTTGAAGATCTCCACCGACAGAAATTACACAAATAATCAGCCCATGGCCATTTGCCATATGGGGTATAGATATTACTGGTGCCTTACCGATCTCTAAAGGTGGTGCAAAGTACGCTAATGTCGCAGTTGATTACTTCACCAAATGGACCGAAGCGGAACCTTTAGCCACGATCACAACCAAGAAAGTAATCAACTTAATTGTCAGAAATATCATCTGTCGTTTTGGTCTTCTACGAACTATTGTAACAGACAGTGGGACTCAATACGACAGTGTTGAATTCAAAGACTTCTACCATCGACATCGTATCGAAAAGAGATTTGCAGCAGTCACTCACCCTTAAGCGAATGGATAGGTTTAAGCTGTGAACAAAATCATAAAATCCATTCTAAAGAATCATTTGGAAAGGCTAGAGGCAAGTGGGTGGATGAACTCTCGATAGCACTATCGGCTTACAGGACCACCCACAAGTCCACAACTGGCCATACTCCATTTGCCATCGCTTACGGCTCCGAGGCCGTTATTCCTATTGAGCTCGAAGTTCCTTCTCATATAGTGATTTACTACGATCCCAGAACAAATAAAGATCTCCTTTTAGAATCTCTAGACTTTATAGATGAGAAGCGTGAGGAAGCTGATTTGAGGGGAGCTGCACACCGGCCCGATATTACAACACTGAGGTTCAAGCTAGAACCTTTGAATCGACGATCTTGTCTTAAAATAGGTTTTCCTATCCTATCGCATATGAATCCAACTTGGGAATGACTGTATGTTATTAGAGGCTTGGAAAGGGAACTTTCAAGCTAGTGACTGTTGATGGTGTCACACTCCCAAGGGCATGGAACAGTGAGCATTTACGATGCTATTTCGCTTACTTCTTCTTTTTCATTCAATTGTATTTAATTTCAGGATTTTCTTTACCATTTGGTATTTCAAATATGTAATAAGACAAACTATGTCATTTCTTTCCATTCAGCAATAGAGCTTTGAATTTTCCATCATATCTATGACCTACCATTGCGGTACATGTTAGTTGTGATATACGACCAACTAAATCCCACTGTTCGATAGGACCGACATAATTCGAGAGTGATTGAGATTCGACTGGTCACTTGATGAGTCAAACCCCATATTGGAGGGCATAACGACTGACCAAAGAGAACTGAACTCGATGGTTTTCCGAATAACTCACGTCCCCAGAGTGCGCATGTGAGTATAAATGCTAAGTGGTGTGACTGATCACCTATGAAATACTCATGTTCTTAGAGTGAGGATATGATAATAGATGTTAAAAGGGTGTGATTCGACCGCCCATTAACTAACTCTTATCCCCAGAATGTGGATATGAGAATAAACAAATAGATGAGCACGGTTTGACCACTCGCTATCCCATAAACTCCGGCCTGAAACCGATAGGAGGAGTATAAACTCGCTAAGGATGGAGTTCGACAATCCACTATCTAACTCAGCTAACCTAAGACTGGGGGCACAAGTATAATTACTCAAACCACTAAATTCGACGGCGTAACACTAAGGCTCGAGCCCAGTGTTTGATATGACTCGAGGCCACGACCTCAGGGATACCTTGGGATGGATAAGTCAGATCGATATCTGAACCAATGAGCAACGAATCACAAATAATTAAATAGAAAACATAATAGCTCGATCATTTAAATAAGCATGTACGAGAATTCTAGAAAAGAATAAAAAATTCTTAAAACTTGCAATTCACAATACAAGTTTATCCAAAATAAGAAGTAAAAGTAGGGGTCGTACCCGTACAAACACGACCAACGAAAAGAAAAAGTAGTCATCCAAGTTATTTACACGTCACATGAACCCAATGATTATTCCTTGGATTTCCTATCCTTCTTTTGTTTCTTATGAGTGGCTCCATCTGAACTGCCACTCGATCTTCTCTTCGGTCCCTTTCCGCCTTGGCTTTTCTTCAAAGGAGCATCTTCAATTATGGGGATCGAGGCGGCATCATCCTTAGAAGTAGGAGGGATCGAGGCGCTCTCAACACCGGAAGTAGAAGGGACCTCATCTGGGGGAATTGTCCCACCAGGAGGGATTATCTGGAGTGGGATAGGAATCGGCTCATTGAAATCCATATCAACGGGCTCAGCTTTCACCTTCTTTTTCAACAACTCTTCCTTCTCAACGTACTCTTTCATGCTGAGCTCATCTATACGGTTGGAAGAGCCCGTGATTACGACATCCTCATCCAAAGGAATTTCATGGTGTGGATCGCCTCCTTCTTTGAACATTGCCTCCATGAATTAATCATCAATAACAAAGGTTTCATCTTGAGCACCCTGAGCAGCGGCTTAAGTTGTAACTTTAATGGATTCTATCACGGCCGCTTGTAATCCCAATTGAGGCTCTTGCGAGGGAGGAGGAACAACATTTGACATATTTCAAGCTAAGAAAACATAGGCACTAAGATTAGAAATATCAACTGATAACACCCCAACTTTTTGAAAGACGGAAGATGTTAGGGAAATACCTTCCTTACTATGGCACCCAAGTTGAGCCGAAATACCCTCAGAACTGCGTTCAGGAATTGGAAAAATCTGAGGCTTGTCCGGATCATACCCGGGGATGGTTGAAGAATCTTCCATGGAACTACGGATAGCTTGGGATGATGGGGGCAATTCAGTTGTAACATCGTGTTGTGCTGACCCGGATCCTTCGCCTACTTCATGTAAAGAGGTAGCAGCAGATTCTTTCCGAAGTGTAAGCTGGATATCATGCAATTTTTTGGATTCATCGCCCAATAGCATTTCACCTTCAAGTCTGGACAGGTCGATTTCCTCGGTATTAAGGAGTCTCTTTTCCTCTGCAATAAGAAATTCCCACGTGCGCCAGAGGTGGTAAGGATAATCATCGCAAAGCCATGTTATATTTCTATGCATAAAACGTTGGCATTGTAAATAATAAGAAGTGGGTCGAGCTCGTTCATTATCTCCTCCCTAACCTTATCCTTGGCAGCTTCTTTTCACGCTGAACAAGTGTATCAACGTCTTTGGCCCTTTCAACGGTTGTATCTCTCTCAAATCTAACATTCACCAGCTCATCACAAGCATCTTGAGCGATTTTCTGAGCATCATCTTTCTCCTTGTTTATGTACTCAAGCTTAGCCTTAAGTTCCGCTATCTCCTTCAAGGCTGTAGATTCATTACTTCGAGCTGTATCTCTCTCGAGTGCAATTTCTTAACTTCCATGATGTAACACCTAGACCATATCTAGATGACTGGACTTCATCTCCTCTATAGATTTAACAGCGGCATTAGCTTTATCTTCGGCCTCTGCTTCAGAAATCCTAGAAGCCTCTAACTCGTTTGTCAAAGTATCGATGATTCTTTTATTCTGAGCTTCTTAGCGTTTTAACTTTTCAATTTCTGCCGCACGCTCGAAAGATACTTTCGACATCTTCTCCGCTACTTTCATCCATTCATGGTACTGCTTGTGGATATCAGTAACGCAATCGATAGTCATTTTTTGGAAATGGTCTGGGACCCTCTTCAGATTAGGAAGAAAAAAGAACCCTTCAAAGAATAGGTTTGGAAATTCTTCTCAAAGCTGTGCCATGCGAGCAACCGGATCGATCATAGGATCTTCGGCAATGATTTCGACTTAGTACTTTCCTTGTCGAGCCTGTGAGCAGCAACATGTTCGCTATGGCGACGATGATCACTGGACCGCTGAGAGGGAGAAGGAACTAAAGGCTGTGGAGGAACTGAAACAGGAGGGAGACCATGAGAGGGATCAATAGGTGGATCCCGACGATCAGTTGGCTTATCAGAACCCTTTGGAGGAGGGTATCTAGATTTTGATCGATGCTTATATTGAGATGGCTTATCCCTATCACCCATATCTTGATGACTACGGTCCCGACCGGAGCGATGATTGGAATCATAATACTCTCGACTACCACCTTGACGTCATGAGCTAGAGCATGAACCAGAGGATTTATGGTGTATATCCCGAAGGGAATCAAACATGTTATTTTTCTTCACCATTGTTTCTACAAAAGAAAACAGAAGTTAATCAACTTTAGGCATTAAAAGGCATAAGTTGAGCACAATGCAATGTTAAGGGGCGGAAGTGTGTGCAAGTGTCCTTATGTCTCCCCTCGACAAACTAGATGTAGGAGCTTTGCTCATTGGAGTAATTTCCTCTTTAGAAGTTGGAATTTCAGTGCTAATTTTGGTAGGAGATACAGACCCATCAATACTCACGTCAGTGAAGTGGAAAGCATCAAGGTCATGTGGTATGGGCAGACCAGACAAAGAATCAAGCGGCAGACTTGAACTCTCTGACGGTTGAGAAGAGGATTCATCTTGAACAACCTTGGGAGTCATCGACGACTTAAGTTGATCGGAAAGGCGACTGTTGGGAAATTTATAAACAAATGTTTACTTTTTTCTTCTACCGAGAACCGAAGGCTATGAGGTTTGCAAGGACCTGACCTCGACTCCAAAACTAGATTCATCACCATTGCGACCGGGCACATTGCCTTTATCTCCTTCGACATCAATATCGGTGAATTCATGAGCACCCATAGCTGGGGGCACGACAGGATCGATTCGATTGCCCCCTTTGACTGGCTGTAGCCTATGGTCTTACCCCTGTAGTTTGAGAAACTTTTGTTAGCCCTACGCTGAGGCCCTCTTCTATCAAACAAAAAGTAACAAGGTGTTCATCCGTGAGAAGATATTCGATGTTCCTATCTTCAGGCGGCGCATTTTGAGAGTCGTGACCGCCTCCTCATAAAGATTACCGTTGGGTCGTGTGACGGTGCTTGTCAAAAGAGTTACTTAGTTAGGAGTATGGCCAGAATATCGGTTTTCCACTCTAATAAAAAGATAGTGGATAACACTTACGTCTTTCCAGCCATTGTCGAGCAAAATTGGGAGGACATCGAACAAAGAACCACTCACTTTTAAAAGTGCTTAATTTATTCCATGCGCCATTTTGAAACTGAAACTTCTTCGATGACTCAAGAAATGTAAATGAAAGACTCCCTGTACATCGCTTGAAAGAGAAATGAACTAAATGTCATCGATGATCAGAGGACGATGTAAGAATTCCGTAGATATCATATAAATACAATTGAGAAGAGCAAAGCCGTTCGGATTAAGCTGTGCTGGAGCTATCCTCAGATAATGGAGAATCTCCCAGATGTATGAGTTAAATGGCGAGATGCATCCGGCCCATCACATGAATTTGTTGCAGGCCGTATATCCTTCTAGAGGTCTAGGAGCCCTATCATCCTGTGACAGAACCAATACATCATCAAAGGAAATTCCACGCCTTACGCAGATTTGGTGAAGAACATCTTCCTTAATTTTAGAGGCTACGGAATCACCAGGATCCTCCAGAATAACTGTATCCTCCATAGTGTCGGAAGCGGGATCAACAACTTCTGGTAGAAGAATGGGAACTGCATCAGAAAAATCAAGCTGTGGGCCTGGGCTTTCCAGTTGTTCTGAATGATGACTAGAAGACGGACTATCAGACTCGGTCAGAACTTGATTCCACGTCAGGAATATCTTGCTGAGAAGATGGTCTTGCTGGCATAGCTGCAAGAAGTTTGGAACATCTAGAACCCATTGCTATTAAACTCAGTAAAAATCATGATTAGATAAAGTAACTTATACCCCTCAGTGCATAGTGAGTTCCAGTGTGGTGCGACGAAGTGCTATACAATACAGTAATAAGTTGTATGGAATTAAAAACGGAAAAGACGACAAGACTTCAAGGTTCGACTGGAGAGACCGTCATTCCTGACCGTCTCAACCTTTTCTCTATGTCATTAGGGAACGATGCAGTTTGAGTTTCATGATCGAACGTCAGCAAATAAAAGTTCAATTTTTATATTCAAGTAACAGATGAGCTCCAAGAGAACAGTCAAAGGCATTGGTTCATGTCAAAGTCCAAATGTCATATATTACCGAATATGTAGTTCAAGTCCTATACAAGTCATATGAGTTCACTTTAATGTGCAAGGCCGAAGCTCATCATTGGATTCAAGGCTATTTAATTAAGTTCCACTTTTAAGGTTCATGTGCGGACAATCGATTGTTCATTTTAGCATCATCGGTCGTTCCCTATACCTCACTACCGATCGTTCAAATCAACTCTCCTAAACCGATTGTTCGAGCTTCACTCCCACTGATCGTTCCTAGGCCTAGTTCTATCGATCGTTTCTTATTGACTCATTCCTACCAATCGTTCTATACTGGCTATTCCTCAAAATTCACTAAGTCCAAAAGTTTAACCGCTACTCCAAATCCTCCAACTCCAAAGCACCACCGATAATTCAAAGACGATCGTTAAACTCCCAAACGACAACATCACTCCATAAAGATCGGTACATCATCACCATAACCCACTCCGAAGTCATCTAAGTCCAAAGCTCTACCGATCGTCCAAGGACGATTGTCATGCATTAATCTGCATCATTTTCCATACTCAACAACTCCATCATCCCTAATTTCTATACTCTCCAACTTGATTTAGATCGAACAACTCCACCAACTAAACTAACTAACATGAGATTCAAGGCACTCAATTTCTCGTCCTTGAACCATAAAGAATTCAGGTCATCCTACCTAAGTGTAAGATCTGAGAAAAGAAGATAGATTCAAATTCGATTCAAGGTGAGACTTGGGAGCTAGAGTGATGATGAATCAAGAAAGGGTGGGATTAATTTTGAAAAATCGGATCGTTCTTGGACCGGTAGAGGAAGGAGGTGGGGCACCTTGTTTTTTTCCTTTTCCTATTCGAAGTCGGAACGATACGAAAGTGAAGGAGTGGAGATGGATGTAACCAAGAAGAAATGTTTTTATATAAAGAAGTAGTCGACCCTTTATGGCCTAAATGTAGAGCCGGTCGTTCCTTAAGCGAGATCGTGAAGATTGTTTTCTACACCGATCATTCTAAAAAGATCCAAAATTCTATTAAACCAGAAATGACCGGACAAGATTATAAAAAATGGTTAAGTATGAAAGCTTTTATAGGAAGAGCATATACCGATCGTTAAACCCATGAGATATATTGATCGGTAAAACTAGAATTCCTAACGATCGTTCCACCACCAAGAACGATCCGAAACTCCTTTATATGAACTAATGATTGGTAATGATCATTAAAATATAAACCTATATAGAAAATAACAAAGGTCGTACAACGACGATCATAAATATATGGGTACAAAAATCCTTTCAGAGATAACGATCGGCCTTGATCATTAGTTTTAAAAAACGATCGTACAAAAGCAATCCAAACATTTATTCAAAGATAAACGATCGACCGTGGTCTTTTACACAAAACAAGAAATAACTTTGAAACTTGACAACGACCCGTAGACGTGCAATCATGGTCGGGGGTCAGGTATAAACACGCATACGAACCAGTATATGTTCTAAAGTTCAATTTTTTGAAATCGACATAAATTGAATGTTCACCTGAAATCGATCGAAGAAAAGTTAAAACCAAATTGCTGAAGCTTAGAAATGGCCAGAACCAAAACAAGATGATCATCAACAAGCCGCGATCTCGTATTTATACTATTGGAAATCAACTGACCGTCATGACAAATAAGGGAACTATGACCCTCAACTAGAAAAGGACTAAACGAAAAGGTAACGACCATTCAATGAACTAAATGGAATCCTTTTTCGACGATTGAAGTTTGCGACTTTCTCAAAGCACGTCATGTTTGAACAAGACATACTTTGGGGGGCAAATGTTATCCCGCCTTTTGACAAGGTTATGATATCATCAACTTGGCTTTAGAAACAGATGGTAACCAGCCTTGAGAATCGGTTGTATACAATACTATGGACGATGGTGGAGCAGATCCGGACCGGGAGCCAATCGAGGTGCAATCAATATGAAGTGACAAGGAAGGCCCCGTGAGGCTACATTTCAAATTTCAAGTCAATCGGAGTTTGTACACTCGAGTTACGGACAAAGGAAAAACTTATATGGATTAATCTGGAACGATCCATAAAACAACATAAATCAACAAAGATCGATCAATATCTCAAAATCCACAAGGTCAATGCACTTGAAACTTTCAGAGCATCAATATATTGAAGAGAGGAGCCCACAAAAACAATCGCGAGTCAAAACTCTCAAGTTCAATAAATGCCGATCATTTTATGCCGATCATTTTATGTCAATCGTTCCTAACGATTGGTGTAGTTCATCAAGCAACCCAAATATGACCAAGATTGATCCATATCTCACAATCTACAACTCAGAATGACTTCATATTTTAGGAGTAAAGTCTAGAGGCATGTGAGAACCCCCCCCCCACAAACGATCACATGGCAATCAGAAGCGAAAATAATGATCGGTATAATTTATACCGATCATTCCAAATCGTCGAGTCAGGACCACCGATCGTTATGGTGGGCTTCTTTGGACTTAGAGAGCCTTCTGCTGAAATCTTAGCGAAATATCTCATCATCTCACGACCTATTGGTTCATTTTCAAGACCTTTACGCTGCTTGTTACTCAAGACGCCATTGTAATCAAGTGCTAGCTTTGTTCTACTATTGTAATCAGATTTACAAGAGAGTAATAAAGGATAATCTTCAAAGTGGACGTAGGCATACAACGCCGCACTACTATAAACCCATGTGTCTTTGATTACTGTTTATTTTTTGATGCTTACTTATTCACTTACTCAGTTTAATTTTTCTTTTCTTCATTTACTTCTCTACAAAAACTATTCTTGGGTGTTTGTAACCATTTTTGGTGCAATATATATATATATATAAACCTATTACCTTTTTCTCTAGGATTTGAATTCTTGAAACTAATTGAGGAAGAAGACTGATGTTGTTTTTCTAGCGCTTCAAATATTTTGTGAATAAAAGTGAAGGGGTTAGCATCTTATTTATAGTAGTTAGAGGGCATTTGGACCATAGGATGTAAATTGGTTAAAACTAATAAAATCCAAGCCATTCGTGGGCAAAGAAAACCCTAGCCGACATTCACCAACCAGTCGACTAGCCTACCTTGGACGATCGACCGCTAGCGGTTGACTGGCCCAATATAGCCGGTCGACCATCTTCCTTCTACCAACGTAATTAATTTCAGTTGTTTATTTTGTTTATTTTTTTCCACTTTTAACAATAACATTAACATTTTTCTCTAACATTAATTTTCCCTAACATTAAATTATTTTTTACCCGTTTTAATTTCCATGTTAATATTTAAATTTAAAATTTGAATTCGTTTGAATTATCTCAAATTTGAAATTTTGAAATGTTAATAACTTTTCCATTTGAACTCCGATCACAAAACTTTATATATAAAAGTTGATTAGAAAATCACCACGAATGCAATGGTGTAACTTATGGCCAAATTCCGACGTTTGCAAATTCTTATTTTTAGTCTTATTTAATTTCTTATTAATTTTTATGGGGTGTTAATAACTTGGGTATGAATTAGGGTGGAGAGATGTAAATGTAAAGTGTCTCGGTGACATGAAGCAAAATGTTGAAATTTAAAGATATAAGATGAATGAGAGAAAGATAAGAAGGTGGATTGAATTACCTCTAAGAGAAATTCTTCCATCAAAATTTAATCCAAGTCTAAGCAAACATTCAGACATCTAAATTTCCATTCAGGTAGCTGAATTACTGAAATAGAGTTTCTTGCAATATTTCAATGTAAAATAGTGTCGCTTAGACATCTGGATGACTATTCCAAACATATGAATTCATAGTTAGACATTTGACTTCCCATTTTAGACGTTTGGACTGCTGATGAATTAAATAGTTAGGTTGTGCTTTGAGATTTTGGAGGTTTGAGTTTGTTTCATAGACTCGGGAGATGCTTAGAAGATTCATAGTGACTAAATAACAATTGTACGAGTTTAGTATTTGTTCGCTAAGTCTCGAAAAGTGGGCTAAGCGATACAGAGACTATGGTGATAGTTCAAAATGCGATCTGATTTATGTGGTTATTTAATAGGGTCGTCCGGTGATTTCGAGATGATAGGACTAATGTGTTGTAATATACAAGTCCATATGATGTCGTGTACATGGAGTAAGTCTGTATTCCTTAGTATGGCTTTGGGATTTGATATTTATAGACCATCTATTGCATGAGGTTTAGTTATCTCAATAGCATATGTTGGGCAATATTGATTCGAAGATGGAAGACGTTCTATATTGGTAGCAAAGGAAATAGACCGATGGTTACTTTGTAGAAAGTGTTATTGGCCTCAGGTTACTTGCAGTAGGTCCTCTTGGTAAATATATGGTAGTGGTGAGGCACATATTTATCAATCGGAGTTCGATACAATTATAGGTGGTGGACGATGTGGTAGAGTGTCATGGTACTGGTGTTACATTGATGACCATACTTAGTGGGTGTTGGCATTACTGGAGACCCAAGGCCCACTAGCCTAGTGTGTAGCGGTTAAGTCATGCTCGGTTGCCATGGTGATTAGTAGTTCAAAGACTTATCACATATTACGTTGCACCATAGTAGAAATGTGCTAACTTGTTGGATGCAGTGAAGATGCAGGTTATGGTATGGTTTCATTACCTCGTATTATCATATTTGGTATTGCACATGACATATTAGTGTATTGGTAACCCTGTGGTTTTCTGATATTTCCTTTTCACCATACTTTATGTTTGATCCTTGTTATATTGTCCCTTATGTTATTTATTCCTTGAATAAGTTGACTTAGAAGAGGGATTTTGCTAACTAGAGGTGAATTTTAGAGCTATAGCCATTATAGCTATTATTATATCCATACAATATTTTGGCTAGTAGACATGTTAGGCTATATGTATTATAGACATGTTGTATATGGATTTAATGTATTATTTTACCTTTGCTTATTTCAGAGTATAATGTAATATGATATTGGATCTTATGTCCTTTTCATTATGTGATATATACATAATCTCATACATATTTATATTGATATTATATTTTCCTTTTGCTTGAGATGGTTTTTGCTTGACTTGACCCTGATAAGTCTGATGTAACGGTTTTCTATTCTCCCTAGAGCGACTGCTTTCTGCTTTTCCCAAAGTGTTAACGTTATCCACGAACGTAGTCTGAAGTTTGATTTCATCTGTCACTAAAACTCAATCATTTTTCACTATAAATATCTCAAAATATTTATAAATTCACCTAAAAAATACTTCTTTAACTTAAAAGGAGGGAATTATTAAATGGACTCCACTTTTTGATATGAGGGAGTCGTTTTTTATTTTTTTAGAATTTATTAGGGGAAAATGAAAGGTTATCCCTTCTCAAAATTATTAATCATAGTTACATTATTAACCTTTTATAATCTTTCTATAAACCTTCTCAAAATTCCTTAAACCTTGGCATAGAGGATTCAAATGCAAAACTAAATAGAGAGGTAAGGGACCTCGTTAAAAACCTTGCCTAAATTCCAAAAAAAATGCAAAACCAGATGATAATCTACAGATCGAAGTGAGAAACCTAATTTATACACAAGAAAGTTTCCCTCCTGGTCGTGGAGAAGTCAATAGAGAGGATGGTAATGGTGTCGACGTCAATTAGATATTGATCATCGATTTCTTTTTATTGATACTTGCATTTTCTTTTTAGTTAGGTTCATTGAATTTTATAATTATATGGGATCAGGTTTGTCAAATTTTAAATTTAACAGGGGAAAACTTTTTTTCCTTTGTATAATGGCACACTATCGGTTTTTGAATTTGTTTTTGATAAGACCATGCAGAATTTCGGTTTTATACCAGACTCGTCGTACCTTTTTGACTACTATAAGTTTTTATCCTTGTTACTTATTATCTAATTCATTCTAAGTTGTGGACCATGATGTTAATAAAGATGAAAATGAACATAATTATAATGATGGAAGTGCAAACGAAGATAATTACAATCAAATAGAAGAAGACGAGACCAATAAGGATCCTCTCGAAGAAGTTGATAGTCAAATGTTATGCATTCAGATTTTCCTAATTTACTACACATTTCACAAAAGATAAGTTACGAAGAATTCACTTTATCTTGTCATTCTCATGAATCGTAGGATTTGAACTAATTTATTGACATATTGATGCAGCCCAGAAAGATGAAGCTGTAGGTCGTGTACGACTTAACATGTTGGTAAATCGGATACGACCTAAGGAGGAGAGTAACGAGCTAAGATTTTGTGAAGAATTGTGGAAAGTTGAAGTTTTAGGTCGCGGCCGACCTAACGAAGCCTTTAAGTCGCTCCAACGACTTAGTGAAGATCGGCAACGACCTAGTGGAAAGGCGCGAGTTAACGAGCTAGAGGAAAAAGCGCTCGAACGACCTAACGAGTTACGACTTACATTAGGTCGCAAAGAAGTGATACGACCTAAGTTAGGTCGTATGGACGACCTACGACCTAAGATATGTCGCTCCGAAATTCAGAATGAAGAATGCCTCGACCTACGACCTAAGTTAGGTCGCGTACGACCTACGACCTAAGTTAGGTCGCGAGAAACTTTAGGTCGTCGATTGCTACAGTTCGCTACCGCCTGGATTCTTGGAAGATGCTGCCTTGTTTTAGGTCGTTTCCGACCTATGTGTTGTAAAGCGTTGTGTTGTATTTGCTTATGTTATACTGTTTTAGGTCGTGATATTTTTTAAGTCGTGTACTTTAGGTCGTGATGTGGTAAGTCGGGTCCGACCTAAGTGTTGTACAGTTTTGTGTGGCGTGAGTTGTAACTTCTATAAATAGGCCAGTGGTGCCATTTGTAATAGTTTAGTTGATTTGAATAAAATTTCATTTTTTGTTAGCTTTGTGCTTTCATCCAAATTGGTAGTCGAGTGTAATCTCCTATCTCCATCTTCGACATTCGAGTGCGCTCGAATCTTCGATCGTTGAAGCCAATTCGCGGAATCAAGTGCGCTTGATCAACGCTCGAAGAATTGTAGATCTCTCCTCACGGTATCGTGCGCGATCAACGTGTCAGAGATAGCTAGAATTCGGTATCTTCGGATCAACGAATTTGGGCATTCCAGTATTCATCAATTCACCGATTGCTACTTTCATCAATCTACATTGTTTTTGTTTAATCCGCTGCGTCAGTTTGGTATCAGAGCTGGTTTAGCCAATCATAGCTAAATCGAGTCCTTGGAGCCAATTCTTTTTGAAGAAGTGTGAAGAAATCAAGTCGAGCCGAGCTATTTCATTCAAGGCCGAGAAGTTGTTGTTCATCGTGTTCTTCGCAAATTTCAACAAAGTGGGAGTTTTCGATCCATTTCATTTTGGATCTAAATTCGAAAGGTGTTTGAAATTTGGAGTTGGAGACGAAAGTCAAAGTTTTGAAGAATCAACCATGCCGCCGAGAAGAGCTAATCGTCACCAAAACGTAGAAGCTTTGTATAGAAGAGAAGAAGCTGATGAGATGGAGCAAAGAATTAATGAAAACTTTAGTGAAAAGCTTAACGAAGGGATTGGACGATTAGAGAAGATAATGTTGGAGATGAATCAGAATCGGAGAAGGGTTTCACCTGAATCTAACCATGGGGGAAGTAGAGTCTCACCACATTCCAATCGGGAGAGAAGCGTTGATAATGATCATAGAAGTGCGAGTCGAGATTGCTATAGAAATGATGATGATTGAAGGCGTGATAGGAATGCGAATGATCGAGAACGGAGGAATGTAGATAGAAGGGATGTTGGTGGAAGACGTAATGCTAGTAAAGATGTTGGTGGTCAGGATCGACATCGATATACATCTGATTTTGAAGAGGAGTATGATGGGGGAAGTGTTCATGAACAAGGAAGAAATCAATCGGAGTATGATCATAAGTGGGAATCTGGGATGAAGACTGAAATACCAGAATTCAAAGGAGGTATGCAAGCTGAGGAGTTTTTGGACTGGTTGTCTAATGTGGAGGAGATTTTTGATTTCAAGGAAGTTCCAGAACATCGTAGAGTGAAGTTGGTTGCTACAAGGTTGAGGGGTAGAGCTTTGGCATGGTGGCAGCAAACCAAACTTACACGTGAACGAATGGGAAAGTCAAAGGTTGAATCATGGGAAAAGATGAGGAAAATGATGAAAGCCACATTCTTACCTTATAATTATCAATCGCTTATGTATCAGAGGCTGCAAAACTTGAGGCAAGGAACGAAGTCTGTTAATGACTATGCTGATGAATTCTATCAACTGATTGCAAGGAACGATATCATGGAGACAGAGGAACAATTAACAGCTAGATTTGTTGGAGGATTGCATATGCAGATTCAAGACATGGTAAATATGTTTGATCCCAGATCTGTAGCGGAAGCACACCAGAAAGCGTTGGCTTGGGAGAAACAGGGACGACGAGGTGGTGGTGTGTTTACTAATTCCAACAATCAAGTGAAGGGTGTTAGTGGAAGTCCTAATGTTCCTAAGTCTGTCAATAAGCCAATGGTGAAGGAGGTTGAGAAGGCGAAGGTTAACAATGGTTTCAAATTCTATAATTGCCAGGAGATGGGTCATAAAAGCAATGAGTGTCCAAAGCCTAAGAAGCGAGTGATGGTTGCGGAAGCTGAGGATGAGGAGGAAGAAGCTGAATGTTCTAATTCATTACCAGTGGAGGAGGAAGACTTGTTGTCGGGAGATGAAGGGTATTCATTGATGATGAGGAGAAGTTGTTTGACCCCAAAGCAAGAGGAGGAAAGTAGTTGGTTGAGGAATAACATTTTTCAGTCTACATGTACTATTCTAGGAAGAGTTTGCAAGTTTGTTATTGATGCTGGAAGTTGTGACAATATTATATCTACAGAAGCGGTGAAGAAGTTAGAGTTAAAAACTGAGAAACATCCTAAACCATACAAGTTAGCATGGTTGAGGAAGGGTGGTGAGGTGAAAGTTGGACGAAGGGCTTGTGTTAAATTTTCGATTGGGAAGAAATACAAAGATGAAATTTGGTGCGATGTTGTAGATATGGATGTCTGTCATTTGTTGCTGGGGAGACCATGGCAATATGATAGGGCGGTGCAACATGATGGACGAAACAACAGTTATAGTTTCATGTTTGAAGGTACTAAAATCACTTTGGTTCCTAAGAAGCGACAACAAGAA
Organism: Allium fistulosum; assembly: GCA_030737815.1. NCBI lineage: Eukaryota > Viridiplantae > Streptophyta > Magnoliopsida > Asparagales > Amaryllidaceae > Allium > Allium fistulosum. The sequence continues at coordinate 1,111,488,758 of CM060904.1, forward strand.
GAAAACAAACTGGAGGAGATTGAAGAGCTGAAAACTTTATTATCTTTGAAGGAGTTTGTTAAGGAGGTTGAGAAAGAGCCGGAAGTATTCTTGTTAATTGGGCGTGAGAGCAGTGAAGAGGTTGAAATTCCAGAAGAAGTGAAACCATTATTGAAAGAATTTGAGGATGTATTTCCAGAGGAGTTACCAAAGGAGTTACCGCCACTAAGAGACATTCAACATCAAATTGATCTTGTTCCGGGAGCAATGTTGCCACATAGACCACATTATCGAATGAGTCCAAAGGAACATGAAGAATTGAGGAGGCAAGTGGAAGAATTGCTTGAACAGGGGCGTGTGCAGGAAAGCTTGAGTCCGTGTGCTGTGCCAGCTTTGTTAGTACCGAAGAAGGATGGGACGTGGAGAATGTGCACTGACAGTCGAGAATTGAATAAGATTACCGTGAGATATAGATTTCCAATGCCGAGGTTGGATGACTTGCTAGATCAATTGAGCGGAGCTACTATCTTTTCGAAGATTGATTTGAAGAGCGGATATCATCAAATTCGTATCAGGCCAGGTGATGAGTGGAAGACTGCTTTTAAAACCAGGGAGGGTCTATACGAATGGTTGGTAATGCCATTTGGCTTATCAAATGCGCCAAGTACATTTATGCGGGTGATGAATCAGATTTTTAGACCATTCATTGGGAAGTTTGTGGTGGTGTATTTCGATGATATTCTGATATATAGTGGAAGTCCAGAGGAACATTTGAATCATCTGAGAGAAGTGCTGATGGTACTGCGACAAGAACAATTTTATGCTGCCACGAAGAAATGCATGTTCATGATGCATAGTGTTTTATTTCTGGGGTATGTTGTATCAGAGGAAGGGATACAGGTGGATCGGAGTAAAGTAGAGGCGATTAGAGATTGGCCACAGCCCAAGACGATAACAGAGGTTCGGAGTTTTCATGGGTTGGCTTCATTTTATCGAAGGTTTATTACACACTTTAGTAGTGTGATGGCGCCTGTGACTGATTGTATGAAGGGTAAACAGTTTTCATGGTCAGAGGAAGTAGGGGATGCTTTTGGGAAGATCAAGGAGTTGCTGACGTCTATACCAATTCTAGTGCTACCAGATTTTCAGTTAGTGTTTGAACTACATACTGATGCATCCAAGGTTGGGATTGGAGGGGTGTTGAGTCAGAAGGGGCGTCCTATTGCATATTTTAGTGAGAAGTTATCAGGGGCGAAGATGAGATATAGTACTTATGATGTGGAATTTTATGCTGTTGTACAAGCTATTAAACACTGGAGACACTATCTATTTCAGAAAGAGTTTGTTCTTTACACTGATCATGAGGCGTTGAAGCATTTACAAGGGCAAGACAAGATTTCAGCGAGACATGCATCGTGGATTGCGTACCTGCAACAATTTACATTTGTGGTGAAGCATAAATCTGAAGTTACAAACCGTGTGGCAGATGCGTTGAGCCGAAGGAATCATTTGTTAACAACAATGAAGGTTGAAGTAACGGGGTTTGATGTGTTGCTAGAATTATTTGTCGATGATCCTTACATTGCAAAGTTTGTTGATAAAGTCAAGAAGGGAGAAACGGATGAGTTTATGATGGTAGATGGTTTTCTGTTCAAAGGAAATCGATTGTGCATACCTGATTGTAGCTTGAGAATGAAGATTGTGAAGGAGCTACATGAAGAGGGCCACGTGGGTAAGACCGTACATTACAGTTGATTTCCCAATCATATTTTTGGCCGTCAATAAGGAAAGAGGTTGAGAGGTTTGTGGAGCGATGTCATATCTATCAAATTTCGAAGGGAACCGCTACGAACGCAGGATTATATATGCCGTTACCTGTGCCTACTAAACCATGGGTGGATGTGAGCATGGACTTTGTTTTGGGTTTGCCTCGAACTCAAAGGGGAAGTGATTCTATATTCGTTGTGGTGGACAGGTTTTCTAAAATGGCACATTTCATCGCATGTAAGAAGACAGCGGATGCCGTCCGAGTTGCTCAGTTATTCTTTAAGGAGGTGTATCGATTGCATGGGCTACCTGAATCGATTGTTTCAGATCGGGATACTAGATTTCTAAGCCATTTCTGGCTAAGTTTGTGGAAGATGGTGGGAACGAAGTTGAACTTTAGTAGCGCTTATCATCCGCAGACGGATGGACAAACTGAAGTTGTAAACAGATCATTGGGAAATTTGTTACGATGTCTTGTGAAGGACAATCTGAAGAGTTGGGATGTGAAGTTATGTCAAGCAGAGTTTGCTCATAATCATGCTATAAACCGTAGTACGGGTTTCAGTCCATTTCAGATCGTTTATTCAAACTTACCAAAGGGACCGTTGGGTTTAACGATAATACCGCAACCAAAGGGGATCGTTAAACGGGCTGTTGATTTTGTCGATGGATTAGTAGAATGTCATAAAATCGTTCAGGAACGATTGGAGAAAGCAAATGAAAAGTATAAATGATTTGCGGATTTGAAGCGAAGAAGCGTTGAATTTAATGAAGGAGATTTAGTCTATGCTGTGCTAACAAAAGATCGATTTCCAGTAGGCACTTACAACAAGTTGAAAGCCAGAAAGATTGGTCCTATGAAGATTGTGAAACGGATCAATGAAAATGCTTATAGATTGAAGCTGCCGGAAGATGTATACACTTCTGATGTTTTCAATGTTAAACATCTTATACCATATCATGGGGATGAGTTTGTTGTGGAAGAAGAGGGTGCAAATTCGGGGACGAATTTTTCTCAACCTGGGGAGGATGATGCAGCCCAGAAAGATGAAGCTGTAGGTCGTGTACGACTTAACATGTTGGTAAATCGGATACGACCTAAGGAGGAGAGTAACGAGCTAAGATTTTGTGAAGAATTGTGGAAAGTTGAAGTTTTAGGTCGCGGCCGACCTAACGAAGCCTTTAAGTCGCTCCAACGACTTAGTGAAGATCGGCAACGACCTAGTGGAAAGGCGCGAGTTAACGAGCTAGAGGAAAAAGCGCTCGAACGACCTAACGAGTTACGACTTACATTAGGTCGCAAAGAAGTGATACGACCTAAGTTAGGTCGTATGGACGACCTACGACCTAAGATATGTCGCTCCGAAATTCAGAATGAAGAATGCCTCGACCTACGACCTAAGTTAGGTCGCGTACGACCTACGACCTAAGTTAGGTCGCGAGAAACTTTAGGTCGTCGATTGCTACAGTTCGCTACCGCCTGGATTCTTGGAAGATGCTGCCTTGTTTTAGGTCGTTTCCGACCTATGTGTTGTAAAGCGTTGTGTTGTATTTGCTTATGTTGTACTGTTTTAGGTCATGATGTTTTTTAAGTCGTGTACTTTAGGTCGTGATGTGGTAAGTCGGGTCCGACCTAAGTGTTGTACAGTTTTGTGTGGCGTGAGTTGTAACTTCTATAAATAGGCCAGTGGTGCCATTTGTAATAGTTTAGTTGATTTGAATAAAATTTCGTTTTTTGTTAGCTTTGTGCTTTCATCCAAATTGGTAGTCGAGTGTAATCTCCTATCTCCATCTTCGACATTCGAGTGCGCTCGAATCTTCGATCGTTGAAGCCAATTCATGGAATCAAGTGCGCTTGATCAACGCTTGAAGAATTGTAGATCTCTCCTCACGGTATCGTGCGCGATCAACGTGTCAGAGATAGCTAGAATTCGGTATCTTCGGATCAACGAATTTGGGCATTCCAGTATTCATCAATTCACCGATTGCTACTTTCATCGATCTACATTGTTTTTGTTTAATCCGCTGCGTCACATATATTGTAAACTTTTGATTCTAGAGAAAAAGTAAGAGATAGGGGCATGTTACGTGAAATAAGCATCAATTATGTCATTGTCACTAGAAGAATGATACCTACAAATTCAAAAGATAGTGGTAAAGGATCATGGATGGTTCTAGTATGTGGAAGAAGTCGAGAGTATTATATTCATAGATCAAATCGCTATGCTCTCAAAAATCAACAAAAGTGAAGCTGAATAGAAAGTAAAAAAATGTGGTTTGTGGGATTGATGAAAAATGGACACTTTATGTAAAGAATGGACATTATGATAACTTGCTTCCTAATTCTCTTACAAGTCATGCTTATGTTGTGAGAATGTAGAACAATGAAATTTTTGACTGGGCATCGTTATTCCTTGCAACATATATATGATCCTACGACCAATCAACTGTTTGACCTTTTCTTTAGTCGTCCTTGATGTGTTGATCTTGCACAATGTTTTCATCGACCTCTTTTCCTTGATTGTATAGTCAAAACTAATCGTTATAAATTGCATTGCTTTTACATGTTGTCGTGTATATCGATGCGAACTTCATTTATAATTGACTTGCTCTTAGAAGTGGAAAAACTACTAAATCATATATATGGGTTCTCGAATGGGTAAGGAATTTATATATGGAAAAAGAAATTTCGAATATTATTACCACAGATGCTAAAGTAGCTTTTATTTAAGTAATTGTAGTCTGCACACCATATTCTATGTACATGGGATATATCGAGGAATGTCCTAGCTAATTGCAAATTGAATTTTATAAGGAAGAAATAAATGATGGTTGATGATAAGGAGGCAATGGTAAAAAATAAGAAAGGCAAAAAAATACTAATTTTTTTGGAATGGTTAGATGTATCAGTAACTCTTTGAGCGAGGAAGAATTTCATTGCAATTTGAAATCTTTTCACGAGGAGTGGTTCTTGAAGCATAAAAAATCGATATCTTAGATCTCGAAAAATTGAACGAATAATTATCTAGGATTTTAGTGATATGTAGCTATGGTTAGTTGTTGGATGAATGCACATCTTGTTTAGAAAAGGAATCTGTAGCAATTAAACATGCTTTCAGGTCAAGTGCTACTATAACAATGCACCAATTTCAAAATGAACTTATGTTTAAAGAACTTTTGGATTTGTATCGCATAAAGCATAAGATTTTCTATTAGAAGGATTAGATAGCACCTCACATATTAGTACAAGCATCGAGTCTTGTGGATGTGTTTTATGGCAACTGAATGTTCTACCTTGTGCGCATATGCTAGTGGACTTCATATTGTCGCGGGGTTATATTCCTCTTAGTGTTGTTGATTCATTTTGGAAATAATTACCTTATACTCCTCTGACATTACATTGTTCAATCCTTCGCTTGACTTACCCAAAATTCAAGCAGAATGATTCATTATTAGGTTGAAAGATATGCCAAGAGATGGTAATTATGGTTATTGGGTTTTAGTTAACTAATTAAATTTGCATAATAGAAGACTCGATAATTCTTGTAATTTTTTATGTTAATTAATGATTGATAATTTATTATTAAATGAGAAAAGATACAAAGTAAAGTGGGATGCATAAGGGTCCAAAGAATTGAAGAGAATGATACAGTGTACAAACATTGCTAAAGAATATGAGTTGATGAAAATGATGGAATCAGAATTTGATATTGCAAAACTTTTAGCGTGGTTGTTTGTTGTTAAGCAAGCATATAAATTGTACCTTTGATCCCATAATAGTTCATGCTAATTTGTTAAACCGAATAGTGATAAAGTTAGAGATATGCTCTAGGGGCAATTCTGTAATTTCTTGTAAATTAATTAACTTTGTATTCAATTCTCGTTCGTAATTAAGGTGTTTTTCTTTTCGTTATATATTTGTTATAATGTGTTATAAATAATTAAATGCTTGATTAAAGTATATTGAATAGGAAATCCATAAATGGTGTGTTTGTGATAGTAATTACAAATAGTTGTAATCATGAGTATTATGACAATATGATAAACACATCATTCTAAATATTCATCAAAAATGGATATCGATGTTTCCGTTATGACTAGAGTATGTAATGCTTTCCAAATGTTGGGAAGTGTATTACTTATGACTATTAGGGGAACCTAGGGGTTACGTACTGATAGTTATCGGATAACTATGGAATGACTCACTCGATAGTTTTCTATTGGTTAATATAACTAAGGTCAAACAGAAAATATTGATGTGACTGATTTACATAGTTCTCTCAATTTGAGAATACTATTGATCATAAATATGAAAGCTCCGCTTTGATTATAGTCAAATCATGGCACGGCATCCATTGAGTGACTATAGCTTGGTCGAGTGGAAGTATTAGGCGTGAAACACTATTAAAGAGTGGATTTGTCTCTTCAGTTATATGGGGTTAGTATCACGGTCAACTCAAAGCCAAAATATTTAGCCAGAGTAGTTCGGTTAATAATATTATTGAACCAAAGATTTTGTGTTTGACTATAGAGTGACTATAGCCGGAGTAGTAAATCTTTGAAGTGGATTTATGGTGATGGGGTGTAATACATTCCTATACCACTCCATATACAGTTCATCGAAATCCCATGGATATACAAACCGTTTTGGTATTAAGCTCACACTCGAGAGATAATTTCTCCATTCACTACTCCAACCTAACTCTCCTAAATTAGATTAGGCCACTTTAAATGATTTGCCATCTTTTCTGTCTAAGAGTGAATGTAGTAGTAGGGATAGGTTGGGCATAACCAAATTGTCAAAGAACTATATATGGAAGATACAACTGTATGGTTCAAAGCATACAATAGGACCATTGTACAAAAGCACATTATTGAAACTTACAGATTTCTCGATTATCCTTAAAATAATCCAAAAAACATCAATAGCTTGTACATCATCGATCTTCTCCTTAGGACTAACCAAATCAAAAGTCAAATTGTTATTGGTTCTATAGGAAAGTAAAATGCTGCGCTCACCTCACTTATGTACAAAAGAGTATGTGTTAAATACAGCTACCTTTTTCATATCTGTTCTTGTTCAAATTCTGCATTATTCAACATTTTCTGTTAATTCTTGCTTCCCTTTTTCTGTTCATCTTTCATGCAACTATTTTTCAATTTACTTGATTAGTAAATCCTCAACTTTTCATTCCTTTCTGCCATATTTTGCCATATTTCATCACTAGTATCATAAACTGCCATTTCATCATCATCAAACTTCATTGAAACACCACAAATCATCACCACTGCCACCTTATCTTCACTACACTTCATCAAAACAACCCATAACATCACCAAAAATTCAACACTTCACCATGAAACCACCATCAGACCCACCAACGCCTTACAAGTACCTATTAATTCTTTAGGGTGTGCCGTTTTTTACCTACTTCTAACCATGCGATGGTATTTCGATTTTGCTTTCGGTTAGGGTGTAGTAGTACAAACTAGCTTTAGCCGAACACAAGGGGCAATCAAAGATGAAAAATATAAGTGAAATTCAAAGTAACGAGGATAGTAATGGATGTCAGAGTACATTCGCGAGGAAGATGCAGAAAAGGAAATTACGGAGGAGGATATTTCAGTGAGAAGTAAATGAACAAGAAGTGGAAGAAGCAACCATTCAACCAAACATCTGAACCACCGTTACTTGTTGCATCAGCCGAAATCTGAACCATCGTTACTTGTTGCATTTAAAGATCATATAGCATGTAGTATTTGGGAGGATATCTAAAGTAAGTTTATATCCTATGATTATATAGTAAATTTTATTTATTTATGAATGAGTGTTATCCAATCGTAGGTGCCAAGGGATGATGCTAGAATTGTCCAGGTTTATAGTCATGTTAGGAAACAGATTGTGGGCATTTGTGGAGGAGTACAAATTTCTTAAGGATGTAGTAGTACATTTAGGTTTGTATTATTTGTTATGCCATGCACGCGATAAAGTTTGGGATCGATAAGGAAACTGCTACTGGTATATTGGATGGTGAGAAATAGATCTATTTAGAGTGGTTAAGAGATCAATTTTCTGGTTTCGAAAACTCGAATGGTGTGTAGAGAGATATTGTACGATTGTATACTTTTATATCGGTATTTTGGTTAGTGGCAATAAATATGGAACTAAAGTACAATTTCTACAATGTTTTCGTAGCTTAAGCCAAGTGTGCACTTATTTTTGATCCTCTGCTTGTTTGAGTGTGTTCTTCCATAACCTTGGCAAAAGTACAAGACGAAATGTCTATCAAATTACTGGTTTTTTTTATCTTACTTCAGGTATCCTTAAGATTTTATAGTCAACTAATATATTATTTCGTTTATTTTAACCATTTCGTTTTTCATTTCCATTCTGATCATTAAAAAATTTCAATATTTCGGTTCCGTTTCGAAAATTTCAAAAATTCCGGTTTTATTCCGGTTCGCGAATTCCTATAATTTTTTTGTTAAGTTGCTTCAAAGTTACGTAAACAATGTGTTTTGATACAAAGATGTAAATAATATAATAATTTTAGTAATATATAATTGTTTAAAGCTTCATAAAGATTTAATTATTATTGTATTTATCTATGAGCATCAAGATTTGCATAATTTGCTGCTTGAATTATTATAAATAATTAATTTACACTAAGTTAAAAAATTAGCACAAAACAATAATCTAAACTAGTTAATATACACTAATCATATAGCTGTTCATAAATATACAAAAGCCCAATGAACAAGGTCCAATAAAGAAGATACTAATCCACATACAATAGCTTGTCATGTTATGAAACCCTAATCAGTATTGCAGCTTCTTTCTCCTTCGTCGGCGGCGCTTCTTTCTATTCCACCCCCAATTTCACGTCCAATTCTACCTCTCTCGTACTCTCTCACAGCTCGATTTTGCCTCTCTTCCTCTCTCTCTCAGCTCAATTCCGCCTCTCTCTCTCTCTCTCTCTCTCCTCTCTCTCTCTCTCTCTCTCTCTAAGGTATTTTTTTCGATATTGCACCGGAAACGGATTTCCATTCCAGCCTAATCATTGCTGGAATCGGACCGAAATGGTTGGAATTTCGCGTGCGGGCCAGAATTTTGAACCATGGTTGTATGATCTAAGAGTTTCAAGAAACAAGAACTGAAATGAAATAGCAAGTAATATAAGAGATGAAATGAATTATAATAAGAAATGTAAATGCAGATATGAAGAACAGGAATTGAAAATGTAAAGATGAACAAGAATGAATTGCAATTGAATTAAGTTTGTAACTAACAAGAATCTAAGGTAAGTAACAAGATCAAATTAGCAAAAGAACTGAACTATAGTCACAACTGAACTAAAATGAAAAAAAAAGGAGATAGATTGCATTCATTTTTCACACTTTTCTAAACACAACGGTCTGCATGTGTGTGTGTATATATATAACTGTACATGCACTTAACTCTCATGTTAACCTCACCTGACTTAACACACTCATGACTCAAACAAATAGCAACCTAAACCCTAGCCTAGTTTGTGTACAAGCTCCCTGTATTGCTATAGAATTAATATGTATCTCTGTGTACATGCACACACATGCACACAGTGATACATCACCCCATCTCCTTCCTCTGACCTCACCCCTTGCAAGTTATGAACCTGCACCATCTCAGACACGGCCAGCAACCACCTCTGATGATCTGGTGGCCGAACTCTGGTGAATTTGGTCATAACTTGCATTTTCAAATTTCCTGCAACTTGCTACCATGGCCATCATAGAAGAATTGTTACATCTTGGGCGTAGAGAGCCCACTTCATCTTCATCATTAGTTTGTTACTCTTTATTTGTCGCCATGGCTGCCGAAATATCATTGGTGATGGCAAAAGCTTCGGCACCGGTTGTGGATGCAAAGTGTTGGTGGAAATGCCCGTGAGAACTTCCTGAAGCAAACTGTTTGCTGAAATGATTCTGAGGCTAACATTCCCTTCCACTTAAAAACGATCTTGTCCTGAAGGTCGGGTGATCAACCGGTCCTTTTAATAAAATTTACAAGCACCATTCAAGTTTGAACACTTCAACTTCACCACACCGGCTAATGAATCACCACTGGGATCGAATATGAAAATAGTCACTTTATTATAATGCTTGCTACAACACACATGCCATTCAAATGCATCATCAGCATTGTTCATCACATTCGTGGGTGAATTTGAACGAAGAACCATGCATTGAATAATTCCATCGTAAGTCTTTTTGCAAAATAATTATGGATTCTCTTCAAAATGAGAATATGAATAAGTATGAAATGATTCCAGTTTAGTACAAGAAGAAGCTTTTACATCGCTAAACCCATTATTCACTCCATGATGTTGGTCACTAAGGACATGCTTGCATAAAGCTTGACATGAAGATCTAGTTTTAGTGTCTTATTTTGATTGAAATGGAACACTAAATGATTCAGTTTTTTCCTCCACTATTTCAAATTCAGATAAAAATACCGACTCTTGGGCTGCTTGAATAATAGCAGTGCTTTGGTCTACAAGTAGGCAAGAGGCATCAGAAAGTGAGTCATCCTTACTAACCAAATCTTCAGAAATTTGGGGAAAGTATTTGAGGAAAAGAAGAACAGAGTTTACTAAGTGATATAGTTGTTGAAATGAAATAACAAGAAAAGGATATCATATAACAGATTGAAAAAGATCAAGAAACTGAGGTGATAATTTGCAGAAAATAGAACCAGTACAAGAATTCAAGAAACTAACAAGAATTGTATTGATATTGCTAAGGAAATGTAAATTGTTATAACAGGAACAAGAACAAATTGCAAAAGAAAGAACAAGCATTAGAAAGATAAATTATAGTAAATGAACTAAGAAGTAATGTTAGCCTCAGAATCATTTCAGCAAACAGTTTGCATCAGGAAGTTCTCAAAGGCATTTCCACAAACACTTTGTATCCACAACCACTGCTGAAGCTTTTGCCATCACCAACGATGTTCCAGCAGCCATGGCGACAAATAAAGAGTACCAAACTAATGGTAAAGATGAAGTGGGCTCTCTATGCCCAAGATGTAACAATTCTTCTATGATGGCCATGGTAGCAAGTTGTAGGAAATCTGAAAATGCAAATTATGACCAAATTCACCAGAGTTCGACCTCCAGATCATCAGAGGTGGTTGTTGGCCATGTCAGAGATGGTGCGGGTTCATAACTTGCAAGGGATGAGGTCAGAGGAAGGAGATGGGGTGATGTATCACTGTGTGCATGTGTGTGCATGCCTGTGCATGCACACAGGGATACATATAGTTTAATTCTGCAGCAATACTAGGTGCTTGTACACAAACTAGGCTAGGGTGTAGGTTTCTATTTGTTTGAGTCATGAGTGTGTTGAGTCGAGTTGGGTAACATGAGAATTAAGTGCATGTATAATTATATACACACACACACATGTAGGCCGTTGTATTTAGAAAAGTGTGAAAAATGACTGCAATTTGTCTCGTTTTTTATCATTTAAGTTCAGTTGTAAATATAGTTCAGTTTTTTGCCATTTTGATCTTGTTACTAACCTTAGATTCTTGTTAGTTACAAACTTAATTCAATTGCAGTTCATTCTTGTTCATCTTTACATTTTCAATTCCTGTTCTTCATATCTGCATTTACATTTCTTGTTATAATTCATTACAGTTCTTATATTACTTGCTATTTCATTTCAGTTCTTGTTTCTTGAAACCCTTAGATCATACAACTACCTTTTTCATATCTTTGTTCAAATTTCTGCATTATTCAATTACATTTCCTGTTAATTCTTGCTTCCCTTTTTCTATTCATCTTTCATGCAATTATTTTTCAATTCACTTGATTAGTAAATCCTCAACTTTTCATTCATTTCTGCCATAATTTGCTATATTTCATCACCTATATCATAAACTGCCATTTCATCATCATCAAACTTCAATAAAACACCACAAAATCATCACCACTGTCACCTTATCTTCACTACACTTCGTCAAAACAACCCACAACGTCATCATGAATTCAACACTTCACCATGAAACCACCATCAGACCTACCAGCGCCTTACATATTGATATCAGAGCCTAAAATTGGGTATGACTCAAACCTCCAATTCGATCCCCATGCTCTTCCAAAGTGGTATCATGCAACTGTTGACCAAACCTTTCTTTCACTACAAGATCTAGTATGGACAAGGCAAGAAGAAATCAGCGACCGAACCCACTTTTCTTTGAGAAATATGGAGCACGTCTCTCAGGGTTTAAGCACTAAGTTTGAAGGCAAACACAACATCTTAAGTACCCTTGCCCATGACCTTCAGCAAATCAAGAACCAGCCCCTCCATCCTCTTCCACAACCACCTATGCACTATCAAGATTCTTATCTTCCAAATCCATATACTGCATTTCCTATGCCAGTAATTCCTCCACCAGTGCATCATCGATCAGGCACCAAAATTCCTGCATACCCTTCAGAACCCCTCCTGTCTAATCCTTACACCATGTAGGAAAACATTTCTGTGCCAAATTCCCACTAACCAGCTCCAAGAACCTCTGCCACTGCGGGGAAAACTTATCAAAACCATTCTCCAAGCTCAAGAACTGCTGTTAACAATACCATTAACATCCCTCAAACCCAAGATTTTGAATCACCATCATGGCTAATATTTGAATTGGAGCATTCAATCAAGACCTTGAAATCGATGGAGTTAAGCATCATAATGATGTTCATCAAATCTATCAATGAAAAGATTGGTGATACTATTTCTTCCCTTCAAAGCAAGCTATCATCTAAAAAAAGGATCATTGGGCTTTCTTATAAAAAATTGGAATATTTGCATTGAATTAACAAAACAATATCCTATAGGTTATGATTCATTTATTAATGAATTTGGCTTCTTCGTTGTGATCTTGGACGAACCGGTGAAGAATTTATTGGTGACTAAGAAAGAGGATGTCATTCAATCCCACGTCTCTTCAGTTTGGGATGGAAAAATATCCTCATGCCAAGATTCTAATAAAATTGTAACAACTCTAGGATGTGAGAGTGATGGTGTTGAAAGTGAATCATCTAATCAGGTTGGAGTACCTAAACCGGAGGTTCTGCTTAATTCAAATACAGAAATTGAAAATGAGACAGGTGAACTTCAAGGAAGTATCTCTCCAACCAGTTTAGTTGGATCGAGTCTTATTGAAATTGCTAATTGGAGGGCACTTGGTAGTCCTATTAGTGTAGAAGTAACAAATCTTGTTGCACAGCCATCTTGGTGGATAAAGATGTAATGACTCAAATGGTAGATAAAACACTTGGATATTATCCGGACATTAAATTTCAGAAAGCTACAACTTTAATTAAAGAATGTTTGCATCACCACCAATTTATAAAGTCCCATGTTTGTAAAGCACGAGAGTTGATTTATCTTTCTAGTTTGCCTACATTATTGTCCACGTCATTAGGCATGAAACCTGGGAGTGCTCAACAACTACGTCATGGTACAAAATGAAAACTTTTGGCATGCTTGTATGCTTAGGAAAGCAGTGTAATGAAGAGACTATTTTCGTATTCGATCCGGACGGTAGTTTATTGGAAGGTGTAAGGGAGTTGAAGTATTGGGTTGTCACTCGACCTTGAGGACAAGGTCGTTTTGAAGGGGGAGGAGATGTAACAATCCTGAAATGATTGTGCCTTGTGTTGAAGGGCAGGCAACCTAAATAGGCAGTTTTCAGTCAAGTTCATCCGAAATGGTCTCGAGGTTGCCAGAGTTGGTGACTGATGGTGTCAGTAGAGGTTTCAGGTGCTCTAGTGGGCAAAGACATGGCCTGACATGGAAGTTATTTGTGTGTATCAATGTGCGCATGTGCACACTTGATACAACCAGGTCTTGGGTTTTTGTTGAGTAGAGTGTTTTTGCAGTGTATTGTAAAATGAAGAGAATTTGTTTTGTGAGTTGAATTGGTCTGTATTGGGTTGTTTGAGTTGATTGAGTCAAGTGGTTAAGTTGAGTTAGTAAGTGCCTGTATACAAGTTCTTAGATTTGTTCCTCTTTATCTTGTTAAATAGCTTTCCAGTTGCAATTTTTTATCATTTTTAATTCTTATTCCTGCAATTTCAATTCTTGTTCTATAATATGTACTTTACATTTTTTTTATCATGTTCAAATCTTGCTTTAGCCTGTATATCTTTTTCTGCAATTTACAATTGCTTATATTACCTGTTAGTTCATTTAATACAATTTATTTTTCCAATGCTTGTTCTTTCTTTTGCAATTTGTTCTTGTTCATGCTATAACAATTTACATTTCCTTAGTAATATCAATACAATTCTTGTTAGTTTCCTGAATTCTCTTACTGGTTCTATTTTCTGCAAATTATCATCTCAACTTCTTGATCTTTTTCATACAATCTGTTATATGATATTCTTTTCTTGTTATTTCATTTCAGCAGCCATATCACTTAGTAAACTCTGATCTTTCCTCAAATATTTTCCTCAATACAATTTTTTGCATCATTCTTTTCTTAAGTATTCAATTCAGCCATTTCTTGTTCATTTCCCTTGTCTGCTCATCAAACATTCCCCATATCATCACCCTTCTCTGTGCATATCTGATACCTGCACATATACATTGTCCATTATCTTCACACCACATCATCAGAATTTCACCTAACATCACCAGAAATTGTTGCCATCTCCATAACAATGGCTTCAGACCCACTAGCGCCTCCTAGTACTACGATGCGAATGGATATTGACGACGAACATAAAATAAACTTAAGGATGTCGATGTTGTTTAAAACGAAGATCATACCTTTGCATTATTTATCGATAATACGAGGTTCTTGAGCATTTCTTGATGTGTTCTTCATCATCGCCTTATGGATAAATCTAAGGTTTAAGATTTTACGTTGATGAATGAAAAAGGTATAGGAAGTGAGAGGTGGCTAATTGATACATCACAAGGGTAAAACAGTAGAATTTGAGTTCTTTTTCTTTATCATAAGGTTATCTTCTGGCAAAGAATGATAAGTATCTTTTTTTTTTCAAATTAACGACGAGATTTATTATCGTTTCTCGCATGTCTCGCGAAAGTTGAAAACTAATATATAACAAGTTATAATATTAAAGTCCCCTCGTAACAGTTTTACAGTTTTAATTTGGTTAAAATCCACCTAAATTTATCCACTCATCCAAAATTGAAGTCTTTTTTAACATTCCCCTGAAATGAAATGTCAGAAAACGACATGTTGAAGAGTTTGATTAATGGGAATGTTTAAGATAAAATAAAGCATTTAATTGTATGCACTAGAAGTGCGAAAAGAATCAACTTTTTGCTATTTAGTAATTCTAAATGTTGAAAGTCCTGCATTCGTAGGTGTAACCATTCATCCCAGCAACTTTTAATTCAAACAGTCAAATTTGCATCCATTCAGATGGTGCATGAACTCATTAAACTTTGTCATTGTATTATCCCATCCAAGAATTGCAATATAATGAAATAATTTCCTCTTTTGTAACATTTACATATAGTTTAAAAATAAAACATGTGTACAAATAAAAGACCAATCAACCATGCATTCATGTGTTCCCAATAAATTACAATGAACTTCATCACATTCACATCGTAGCAAAGTTCAAAATAGCATCGGAACAAGGTGCTTAGGCTCCTAAAACTCACATTCAGAGTTAGATCGTAGCAATTATCTCTATAAATTGCAAGAGCTTGTTAATATGATAGTACCAGCAGACCTGCATGGAAAATTACAGTTGGAGTGTTCCAAAAACGTATGAAAAATATGAAAAGAAAAGGCTTTCTTGAACACAAATATACAAAGACCACCTATTCCTGATGAGTGGACTGATAAACTAATATAATGACATGAAAGACTTGATTCAATTCATTCAAGAGAGACATACTGTGAAAAATGTATTTAAAAGGAAAACATGAACAAACCTACATTCTGCAAAAGGAAAAACAGTTGATATACATAGCTGGAATGAATGAAGAAATGAAAAGGATTTATTCAGATATTTAAGTTATGATAGCTTCGTACTAAAACCTCTAATGACATATACTAAGTACCTGATAACAACTAGGGATCAATGTTGTAGAACACCTTTGTCAATCCTTTCTTTGTCCGAATCTGAGTAATCTATACATCACACCAAATAAATATCAAGTGTTATAAATTAAAGTGATCACAGAACTTAAAAGGTCCAAAACATTACCTAGGTCCTAGAATGCAATATAGAAAAGGTAAAACTTAAAATATGGCAGATAATGATACATGAATATGCAAGTAATTAACTTAATTTAATAATGAGCTTGATATATAATCAAATACATAAGGCAAGAGAAAAAATGCATAAATTAAATCATGTAGCTGCAAAGAATGTAAAAGCATAGTGATATGGTTTGAAATTTTTGTATAATTGAACTCTGAATGCACAAGTATATAGCATTCCCTTGAGTAAATGTATAGTACAAGCTGTGACAGGAAAAAAAAACAAAAAAAAACATTTATTTGTAAGACGGAAGTACTCTGCTGTTATTACCTTCAAGGTCTTGATATCAGAAATATCATCCACATGTGTGCCTCCACAAGGACAACCAGGGTTGTCTCCTAATTTCACAATTCTTGGGGTACTATCCTGAATAATTACATTCTAAAACATTAAGTTTCAATCAACTTAGTGCCACAAACCTACTGCAAGTATAATAACATAGTAATAAAGTTGGTAGAAAAATTTCTATCACCATCATTCAAATAAATTTTTAACCGATGAAAGATCAAACGATGAAGTTTTTTTTTTCCTTCCCTTTTTTGCCCAACTTCAAGAATATATAAAGCCTTCTTTTAGAACTCTTCTATACATAGCAAATAGCCTAATATACTATTCATCACTTCTATGCACTGCAACAAAGGCATATCACATGTTGATTTCATATCATGAGCTCATGACTTCTGATTATTTGCATTAGTAGTATATGTTATACATTCTGTTAAGTATATCATAAATAATTTCCGTGATAAATTGGAAATTTTGAATGTTAAAAACACAAATTTGGCAGCTGATACACTTCTAACCTTAGATATGTAACTGGGAAGATCGGCACCACACCAAGTCACAGCCTCGTCATATGGTAAAACTTTAGCTGATACCTGAATTTATCAGGAAGAATAAATTATGTATCAAAACTAACCAGGAAGGTACAAGCATATCTGCAAATAAAGCTCTTCATAAAATATTATTAACCTTCCCGCCACCAGCGATTAACACATTTACCACTGTTTCTAATTCCTTTTGTTTGGCTTGCATTTGTTCTTGTGGGATTATACCTTTATATTCAACAAATGGCCTGCTGACAAGAAAATTTCAGAATCTATAACATTATCATAAAACTAATACTTGATTTATGACAATTGTAGTTTCTTAGCACTCGGCCATGTAACTGAATAGGAAAACGTGTAATTTAAGAAGGCAAAAACAGAGAGTAATCAATTATAAACTCGTCGCACAAGTTTATAACTCAGATTTCCACTACACTGGAATTCTGTGTTAATTATTATAACAATATGATTGTTGTAAATAAATTACAACAACAGCGTTATACTATTTTGAATAAATGGTATAACCAAAATAAAGGATAGAATATAGAATTCTAACCGAAATATGTCTAAGGCTCGTCGTAACGATTTCCTTAAGAATTTTATTTCAAAATTCTCCCAAGATACAACAGACTAATTCTGCTTGAAATTGTAATGAGTATATCACTCTGTGATTTATTGTATGCAGGAGCAGGGAAGAAGAAGAGAAGGGAACGAAATAGAATTGGAATCGGATGAGAATGATATCAGTATTCTCTCCTATTTATAATTTCGTCCGCACCCCTTCGAACAGTCGCGTCTGCCTGAAAGGTTGCACCTGTTTCCTTTCATTGCTGCTGTTCGTTTAACGGGCCGCACCCGTTTGCTACTGCCTATGTTCGGCCGCGTCTCTTCAGCCGAGCCGCACCTGTTCGCCTCTAACGGGTCGCACCCGCTTCTGTTCGCCCATGCTTCTTCAGTCAGGTTGCACCCGCTCGCCGCGTCCGCTTATGAACAGTCGTGTCTGTTCACATAGTCTGCAACTGTTAAAAAAAACCCGGTCCAGTTTTGCAGTAAAATTAGGATCATATTAGACCCAAACCCGGCCCGGTTCGGTCGGACGGCGGCGGCGCGCGCGGTGGAGATGCATGATCTCCCTCCTCACAACGAAGCATACATTTGGGAGCCCCAGGCCCCCAACCTCCACTTGAGAAAGCTATTAATATACTTGGTTTTCTCACTATATTAGGCGATGTGGGACTTATGTATTTTTATCATTTACTTTGTTTGTTTTAGGAATTCCAACAAAGGACACTATCCATTAGGCCACAAATATATTATTCGCTATAAAACTCACTAAAAACATCCACAAATTTAAGAAAATTTGGTTGGGTTGGAGTAAACAAGAAAATTATAATTTTACGCCATTTTGAATACTATAACCATCACACCTAAATGTACAACCAAATTCATTCTAAAATTTTGTGAAAAAAGTAATATATTGCTTACATTCATTACATTCAATATCTAAGTATAACTATAAGTGTATAACAATTCATGTGTAGTAGGTGATTTAAATCCATGATCTCCTTCTCTGATGGCATCAACCATTTTTTCATAATAAGAGTTATTAGCAACGATATGTGGGAACATTATTAACGTAAATAAAAATAAAAATTGTTGATCATGTACGTTTTTTAGCATCTTTAATATCTTTTACTAACCGCAAGAATCCACTCTTCCAGCAAAATGAGTAACAAAATCACCATCCACTATCATTAATTTAGAAGCTCATTGCCTCCGTTTTGACCAGAACTTGCATCTGATTGTAAGTGAAATTTGTGCAAGTCTTTACCTCTAAATGTTTATATGCTAGCTCGCAAAACACGTTGAACATCTCTATCATCCTCGTTTTTAATACCTTCCCTACTTGAGTTTTGTTGATATTGTATACTCTTTAGTTCTTTTTGTACAAGTTGTTTTTCAAGTTCTCTTTCATTTTGTTCGTTTCGCATAAATTTTTCAACTTATTGACGAACGTTTGGACATGTCATCACATCACCATCCATATTTCCCAAATATTCTTTCAAACATCTTGCACTGTCACTTTCAAGAACGTCGTAAAAAAAGCACTTACTTGTTCAATGGTCGAAACACACTAGGTACAATAATTGAATGACACATTTTGCCGAACCATAAGTAGGCGACATAATAAAGTCTCTGGGATTATAAATTACAATGATAATACATCGATAACAATGCATCATTTATAAACAATAGTATTACAAATTTTGTTTAGAATCCAATCAGTGTAAAATTGAATATAAAAATCTAAAACCTGACCATTCAATAATATATATTAGAAAATCATAACTCATTTGATAACAAAACCCTAAAATATTGGGACCCATTCAATAACGAACATGACCCAATTGAAAACCCAACATAAATAAACATCATTCTCAACTCCTCATTCCTCCAACATAGCAATGATAATTCCTCTTTTCTAATGCTAAATGCGAAAAAAGAGACCGAATTGCCTACAATGGGTCAACTAAATTTCGATTCGATCGAATCACCACTAATTTATGTTGAATTCTTTTTTGCTAGAAAGGAAAATTTGAATCAAATGGAGTACAAGATGCTCATTAAAATTTAAATGTGATTTTGATTTTCGTGATTCTGCCATTCAAAGAGATAGAAAGTGTATTAATTGGTTTTTAGTTATTTCTTAACATCTTTTGATTGGATTTGACATAAAATTGGATAATATTCGATCTTGTCACGAGATTCCTATTTTTTTTCCTAATTTTATCGTTTTTAATACCTTATTAAACAAAGTGATTTTTGTGCACATCATCTTAGTGCCGACGTAAAACCAAACCAAGACGGTCAAATCTTAGGATTATGGATGGACCCTCAAGCCATGGTTCGTGAACCCCATGCAGAGCCTAGATGGATGAAAGGCATTGGCTCCATAATATATCTGATATCAAGAATCTTGCATCAAGTAACTACACTAGTAACAATAACAAATTGCATAAAATTCATTTAGTTTTGATTTAGATCCGCATAAGTTCATTATATTACTTAAGTACGATTAATGTAAACATTAATCGTTCTATCTAAATAAACGTTAAAAATAAACATATTCATTGAAACATAAACACACCAAACAAAATATAATAAAAATCCATAACAAACCATGTTTGAAATAAAATTTGTCAAATACAAGATTAATAACATTTAAAATCTCACTAGTAATTCAAATTGTTAACAGAAGTAAACATTGAAATGGTAAAAGAGTTCAAAGGCAAAAAGGCGAGAAATGATGAATGCACAAACATTTTTAAAAAATGGTCTCTATTATTATTGGCACTTCAAGAAGTGCCTTTGCACCCTAATATAAAATAAAATAAAATCTCTACACTCTAGCGCCAAACCAACCATGGGTGAAATTAAGCGCCAAACTTAACCGAGATGGTGAAGTTAAAAAATAGCTCCACAATGGCATCCTAACCGATAGCAATGTTTGTGTTTATATATATATATATATATATATATATATATTGCACGCCTTTTCCCATGGTCCTATAATACTTTTTTGAAATAGATATGGGTCGAACTCTTGATTTCAATTTATTCAACATTTCATTTCTAATTCCAAAATTGGGTTATTTCGATAGCAGAAATATATACACATACACACGCATATGTATACGTATGTATGTGTGTGTACACACACATATACATATACATGCATGCATGCATATATATACATATATATATAATACTTGAAATGTGATGATGTAAAATTGTGCACTATCTTTTTTGAAATGCAAAATAAAAGTTGATGCTTCAAATTGAACTCCCAAAACTGTAAAATCAAGGCTCAAGATAAATAAATCCTTATCCATCAAAGTGAGATACTTTCTAGATGGTGATCAGTCTCTTCTCCACATTTTAATGCTTAAGACTGTTAGATGCTAAGGCATTGTTATCAAAAATCTTCAAAGTTTACTATTTGAATTTTGTTTTAATTTGAAACTCTAGGTCTGCGTGGATTCTCAAATTTCGATCCGAAATACAATTAAAAGTGCAACCTATAAAGATTGTTCAATCCACGATAAAAAAAATTAAGATGGAACAAAGAGAAAAATATTGTAAAGTTAAAATGTAAAAGCTCAAACATCAAAATCAATTTAAAAATATAACTAATACTATTGAAAGAAAAAGAAAAAAAGATGTTTTGCCATATGTAAATGTCATTTAATATCCTACATATCAAAATTTCTAGCAAACAAGTATGTGTACACATTAAAACGCATATCCTTTGAATCTACAATTTACGATATGAATCATGTTTCAATTTAAACTTTTCACTTTCAGATCTATATTTGAGTATCGGTTTGAAATCCTTGTTGTGTGTGTGCGTTGAAACAAATAAAATATGAACATTAGGAACTTACCCATCAGGAAAATGATAACCTTTACCTGGCTCCAGGTAATCTAATCCTACTTTGCGCATACAAATATCCAACAAGTGCCCAGCTGAGTGGAGTCTGAGACATATGATACCAAAAGCTCAAGATAAGAGACAAAATATACAACTAACTTTGATTTAGGCAGAAATCATGAAGAGTTTGGCAAGGGAGGCATAAGTCATCAAGTAACCACTGAATAAATGTTAAGCGACATGTTGCCATTATAGTTTACAGATATTTAAACAGTTTCAAACCTCCAAACTTTATACACTTTTGTTTGAATTTTTTGAGTTTTGTACCTCTACATAATTACGCTACAACTTATTTACGTTAGGTCAAGATATTACATTCTTCCATAATGCCAAATGGACGGCAATAGAGTATATTGAAGAATATATTACTAATTACATAATTTGCAAATGTAAAAGCATCTGAGGAATACATCTTCAGAATAATGCAATAGTATAATAAACTCCAAAACCGGAATGTGCAGTATTACTATGAGAATAACCACAGTTAAAAGACAAAGATTTAGCTACCAAACCTGGAATTGTAATCACGCCTTTCTCCATAAACGTGCAAGCCGACTTCTTTTCCTTCTTCAAAACAGGATTCCGTACCATTTTGAGGGTACTCGTATTCAAAGAATCCATAATGAAGAACCTATCAAGAAGAACATGTATACGTTGTTGGATATTTAACAATGCAGTACATGGTAAACCCTAGAGAAGGAGGAGGATGGAGTTCTAGTAAGCCATTCCAAAAAGTTTATTGAAGTGTTACACCACATTCTACATGTTTGAATGTTTAACTGCAATTTGAACTGTTGGTCTAAAATATGCAAATTCCTTATCATCATCTCTAACTGCCTCAGTAGGAAATTAGAAGACGTTCAATTTAGTCTAAAGTGACTATAACATATCTAGATTAATACACAAGGAACCTCGTTTGAATTGGCAACTGAGATGTTTTTAAGATCAGGGTTGCACTTGTGAACAGTCGCAAACTATGTGAAGACCAAAGAACAACCCCTCATAACTGGCCATTACTTATCGGGAAAATGAGATGGTTACGGCGACTGAACTTCAAGGTTTAAAAAAGAAAAAGTAGAATATGGAAAAACTTTCATTTTTGTTCATTTTTATATTGTATCATAATAATTTATATGTTAGAAGGGCCAAATTATCCTTCTTTGTTTTTACCATCACACACAAAATTTTGACCCGTAAGTACCTTCTTTTCCATCTATCTAAACCCCTAAACTTAAATTATTTTGACTTCCTAATTAAAAAGAGCAAACATACAAATGCGCAAGCAAATTTTGATTTATTTTCAATCTCTCTCTCTCTCTCGGGAGATTGGGACTTCAGCAAATTATTTTCAATCGTATAAAATATCTGATTTTGATTTTTTTTTCTTATTTTAAATAAATGCGCAAGCAAATTTTTAGAATTAAAGTTTTGATGAAAATGTATGCAAATAAGGAAGAGATGGCAAAGTAACACACATACGTGTTTTTACAATAAGAATTGAAGAATGATTTATTATATCTAATATATAATGAAAATGCCTCCATTTGACGCTTTTGGATTTACAAATTTACCTTTTTTTAGTAATAAAATAAAATAAATAGCGTAAAACGTATTTTGGTAATTCTTTCGTACTCGCATTTCACTTTACTCTTCAAACATTCATAACTTAGGATACGTTTGTTTTTTGTCCTGAAATTCTTAATGAAACTTCTAAAAAAACTATTCAGAACTTTTGTTGTTTGTATTTTTTCAAATGTTCCAACTTAACCCACTTTTTCATAAATAAGTGTTCGACACTTTTTTCCTACTTATTACTAGTTCTGAAAGCTAAATAATAATCTCTTCCATTTATACCTTCATTATCATTTATAAAATATAATAAACTCAAAATTTAACATTTAAAAACTATAATAAATTCAAAATTTCAAAATTAACTATCAATATTTCAAAATTTAGAAAATTCAAATCTTGAAAAATCCAAAACTTTTAAAATTTGAAAATTCGGGTGTTTTAAAATTTAGTTTGTAGAATATTTTAAAATTAATTTTTCTCTTAAAATCCAAAGTTGAAATTTTTTGAAAACTATTTTCAAACTAAAAGTTCCAAAAAAATTAAACTAAAATAAAAAAGATCATTATTATGATTCTAAACATAGAAATTCCACAATTAATCATTTCGAAAGCTTAAATTTCCGAATCAAGTATTTATAATTTTTGTAGTATTCAAATTCCTCTTAATTCAAATATTTTGTACTTATAAATATTTAAATTAAAAGATTTAATATTTCAAATTCTTTCTTTAATAGTCATTGGACAAATTCTGTTCATACAACAAAAATCACCCAACATACATCATTATTTTGCTAAAAAAATATATGACTAAGTTACCCATCTTCTTAATTGCATTTTTTTAGTTTTTTTAGTCTTTTTATTGAACCCGTCAAGTTAAAACATTAAAGTTAATTAAAACATTAAAGTTGATAATATTTGATAAAATCTTCACATTTTCGATGAAGTTATAAAGCAAAAAATATCAATCATGAAAGCTTTCACAGGTAACTACTCTAGTTTAAAAGTATTTAAAAAAAATTCTAAAATTAAAGTTGATTTTGATGAAATTAAGATTTTTTTTTTTTTTGAATAAAGAAGTTGCAATGTTAGTGCCAAAAATAATATTAAATATGTTGAATTTAACTTAATTTAGTACTGGGGCTTTCTAAAATTGTGTAAATGAATTCTAGGTTTTTTAATGATGGAAGATGATGAACATGAAAACAAGGGTAGTTACGTAAAAGAAGTGGTATATGTAAAATAATTTTTGGTGTATAATTTTTTATTCTATTTTCTGGTGTACGTTAAGAGATTATTGGTGTATGAATAGAACTAGCCTACTCATTATTTAAAAGAAAGTAATAAAGAAGGGTATTATTGTCAAGAAATCTATATTTCTTAATACTAATCAGAAGTTTTAAAATACAAGCAAACAAGTAAACGGTTGTTCAGCATTTAGAATTCAGCTATCGACATTCAAGTCCCGGCATTTAGCAATCAGCATTCTGAATTGAGCACTTTAAACACACCCAGCCTTAACACTATGTCTCTCTCCATTTCATGTTTAATTTCTAAACAAACTATTTTACAAAACTCATGTAAGGGTTATATATATTTCTAAAACAAAGCATTCAGGGTTATTTTAATTTAAGACTTTGTATGCATTTATTTATACTACTGAGCAATAAATAGAAATTAACACCCATTTTTCTTCAGTAGCATCCAATGAACGTGCATTTCGTACTGGTTACTATAAGGGGAAAAACTTATGTTTTTTTCTCTCCCTTGGCAGTTGTTTAGATTCTAGAATTCAAAATGAAATTCATTCCCAATGCTCATTTTGTTTTTCTGTTTCAGTAAAGGCCCTATAATCTGTCAAAATAAAATTGTGTAATTGCTGGTTATGGAAACCAAATTAATATCTCACCAGTCCATCTTTTAATCTGACATCCCTAACGACAAACTTAAAGTCAAAATTAGTGCTTGAAATGAATCCTGAATCTGCAGGCTGACCTCCGCCTTGAGGGTGAAATATAGTAGAATCTAAGATTAGGGCAATGCGTCCATCTTCTTCCTTAATAATAAAATACAATGATAAACGGGTTATGCGCTTGTACAATAATTTATAAAAGGGCAGAGAGAGACTTACTCGATGAAGAGAAAGTAAGATGGAAGTGGATTGGAGTAGGTGCATGTCGTCGAAATAAGTCAACTTTGTTGGGTTAGTTCGCAGATTGCTGGCCATCGATTAAGATTTGATCGAGCAGAAGGTGAAGAAGGTAACTGATTATTTCTTAGGAGAGTCTACTAATACCTCACGTCACCTGAGTGGTGAACGTAACTCCAATCCACTTCCAGGTGACGTGAGGTATTAGTAGACTCTCCTAAGAAATAAGTCAACTTTGTTGGGTTAGTTCGCAGATTGCTGGCCATCGATTAAGATTTGATCGAGCAGAAGGTGAAGAAGGTAACTGATTATTTCTTAGGAGAGTCTACTAATACCTCACGTCACCTGAGTGGTGAACGTAGTTTCTTTTGGAAGCATGGCCTGATCGTGTGGTTTCCTACAAAACCTAAGCTCGGTCTGAGCGGGTTTTGTATAGAAAACTACTCAACCTGAACGAACGCGGTTTGTACAAAACGCTCATGTTAGAAATTTCGGAAATTGTGGTTATTTATGAAGTAAAATGGGGTGTTTAAAGAAACCAGTGGTTGTGCAATTTTTTCCAAATAAAGGTGTAAATCAAATTTTAGGATGCTAGTAGAGCTAGCCTTGTTTCGTTTCACGATAGATTTTTGTGTATGGTAGAAAGGCAGATTCAACTAGGCCCGTCAAATGGGTCGGGTCAAGTCATAAATGGATCGGGTAGAATTTGACCCGATTTATTTAAGATATAAACAAACCCAACATATTTTACCCGTTTAATAAACGGGTCGAACCGACCCGATCCGATTAATAAAAGGGTTGACCCGATCCGACCCATTAACAAAACTGCAGCTTAAGCATTAAGATCAACATTAAAAATTAAAAAACTGCACCGTTTATTATCAATTCTGCATGAAAAAAAAACAAAAACTACACAAGAAAACGAAATGATGCACATCATATTATCAAAAATAGTACCAAAAAATAAAAAACTGCACTATTATATTGTCAATTCTACACAAAAAACCAAAATTTTGCTCCAACAAATAGGAAAACTAAACTAGATATTGCAACAACTAGAATATTTGAAAGTTCTGAACGCATGAATCATCAAAAATAGTACAAGATCTCAATCATAAGCAAACATTTGTAAGTAATATTTGTTTGTTTTCTTCCAGTTGGCCCTAAAGATACCCCAATAGATGTTGTACTGGAGAAGACCTATGATGCCAAAGCTGGAATTGGGATGCCAGAGCTTTAAGCCAATTTCGTCAACACAGTGCATTCTGTAGTTTTATTAATTTGCAAGATGTAGACCAAAGCTGGAATGGTAACATGACTCATGAATAGCAATTATATAGACAGAAGTAGCAAACAAAATAGAGAAAGAACCATATGAAATGGACACGGTTTCAGATATTACGATAAAACTTACTATATATTCCCTTTTCTAACATTTGCAAGTGTGTATCCTTCAAGAATCTACAAAACTGGACCTATCCAACTACTGGAGTATTATATGACAGCATGAATTTTGATGGCTAATTTTGACAACAAAAAGTAAGTATATCAAAACAGAAATAAAAATGAAAATTGTACCTTGTATTATGCAATCAATGATCGTCTAAGGATGGTGTAGGAAATTGAGTAAGCTGCTCCGCATCAACATGAAATTTGGAAATATCATCATCTTCTTGTTCCACTTCCGTAGCAATTGCATTCCCATATAACCAATCACGTGTGCAAAGTAACGCCTACACAATATCATCTTTAAGAGAACTGTGAATCGTCCAAAACTCTTCCGCTAACGCTAAATGCACTTTCAGATGCAACGGTGGTGATAGGCACGGCTAGAATATCTTTTGCCATGAAAGAGAGAAAATGAAAGAATATCGAGTGGTAACTTACGATCTAGCGGTCCATCTTCTAAATATAACTTAAGTTCTGAATTATGCGAACTTTCAGCAAACTCAATATTTCTAAATATATCAAATTCTTCCATTACATCAACACACTCCTGCGAATAAGGTCCTATAAATGGATCACTACAATCTAATTCTTTTGATCCACTTGCTTCATTGTTCGATTCCTTCTCTATTTTTCTTTTGTACTCCTCATAAAGATCTTTTAATTTTGACTCTACCACCTCAAACTTTTCACCGTAATCATTGCCATAAAGCCTTTTGTAACAAAACTTGACAAAATCCATCTTATATCGGGGATCAAGAATGCAAGCAATGCAAAGCAATATACTAAATTCACTCCAATATTTGTTGAACTTTAAAAACATTCTACTTGCCATGTCTGACATAAAATCATTAGATCCCATGCATTTTTGCAATGTAAACAAAACCATAACAATTTTCGGAAAAAAACAAATTAGATGTTGGGTATTTCGTTCCAGAGAACAAGCAAGTGGCATCATAAAACACTTCTAAAAAGTCGGCAATTTTTTTCGGTTTCATCCATTCCTCTTGTGTAGGTCAATAAATATAATTTTTATCAACAAACTCTAAGCGACAAAGTGCCTGTTTATAATATATGGCACTTTTCAATATAACAAAGGTTGAATTCCATCTTGTTGGAACATCTTGACGCAATCCTTTGTTACTATTATCCAACGAAAGATCGGTTATACATTCTACGAACTGTTTTTTTCTTGATTGCGAACCTTTGATATACTTAATGCTTTCCCTTATATTGTTTAAACATGAAGTAATGCATTTTAAACCATCTTGTACCATTAAATTTAAAATATGTGTCGCGCATCGCACATGCAAATATTCTCCATTTGCAATCAAGGCTTTATGATACGTAAGATGAGACTCTAATAGCTCAACAAATTTATCATTAGAAAAAGCATTATCTAATGTATAAGCAAATATCTTATCCTCGATATCCCAACTAAGCAAAAGACTAGATTGAATCCATAATCTAGCAGCGTTATCATGCTCAATTGAATCCATAATCTACCACTTGAAAATCACAAAAAAATATTAGTTACAAAATGCTATGAATGGTAAAACAAGTGTTAAGTATTAATATCTATAAACATTAATTCACAGAAATGTCTGTAAGTATCACTAGAGAATTTCACTTTTGATAGTCATACGCATCATTTAATATATCAGCTATCACTTTTGATAGTCAGAAGTAATAACATTACGAGTGTCAGTGATTAGTTCTAGAAATTGCAGTTGATCAATATAACTTCAGTTGTAGATTATATTTTCAATGTGTAACCATATCTACAACAAACTAGAGTTAAATAACTTTAGAGACAAAAATATTGAAAAGAAAAATAGTAAAGAGAAGTATATTGGAGAATATTCTAAGTCTGCACACTCATGAATGCACTAAAATGCAAAATGGCAATATACGACACCCATGTCTTTTATTAACTTTTTCTTCAAACAAAAAGGATCATTCCAAACATCATACGATCTACACAGATTAAAGCAACAGAATATGATCAAAATATGCATGGATAATTTCTTATAAATTAATCTGCTATATCTAATGTCATGTCTTATTAATGTACAGTCCAAAAGACAGCGTTATGAATTGCCCATGGGACGAAAGGATAGGACAAGGTCAGTGTTGTTTGACAGTTTCAATAACCATCCTCCTCCCCAGTCTAATTTCAGCTCGTTGACGAGCACCTTTTCCGCCAAGGGGCTAACTGTCAAAGACCTTGTGTTATCAGGTACCTGCCTAGTTTACCATTGGCTACATAATGATAGTATTAACGACCTCAAACACTAATTTCTTCCTAATTTATGGGCTATATAAGCCTAAATTACAGACCGAAGGAGAAAATTTAAAGCTTAGAATGATAACTTACCATATTATAAAATTTAAAGCCTAAACCGCACAGGTATCAACATTCAAAATCAATTTACTTACCATATTATGAAATTTGGAAACGGAATGGAAAAAGGTTACCTTCTTCTGGTTCGAAGTATATAGTAGTAAGCTCCCCTCCCAAGGTGATTACTTTCTCTCTGCTTTCTATTTCCTTTTCATCCTTCCTGATCCCTAGATAAAAAGAGGGAAAAAAAGAACATAACATAAAAGATGGAATGAAGTGTTTTTTTAATATATTGAAACCATACTTTACTCTCAATTTAAGTGGAAAACTAATATGCACTATAAGGCTTATAGATATTGCACAGGTACTAACATTCAAATTCAATTTAGATTTTACTATATTATGAATTTAAGAAATAGAAGGGAAAAAATGCTACCTTCTTCTTCTGGTTTGAAGTATAAAGTAGTAGGTTCTCCTCCCAAATCGATCACTTCCTCTCCGCTTTCTGTTTCCTTTTTAACGTTCCTGTTCTCTAAAAAAACAAAAACAAAAAACTACAACATAAAGATGGAATACAACATCCTTTTTTTTCAACACTGAAACTATACTTTAATATCAATTTTAAGTGGAAATCAACTTTTTTATTCTTGTGAAAACCAAATGGAAATCGGCTTAATTAAAAATCAAAATACATACACGTCTCTCAAATTGATAGTTGATCACTTCGAAGAGATAATGTTATAAAAATTAGACTTATAGAAACATATAAGATTTTGATTCAATGGTTAGATGGCAAGAAAAAAAGTACGTACCCTACAGGTTCCAAAAATACAGTAGGTTAGAGGAATCGATTACCGCTTAATATATTGTTCTCACATAAACTAATCCAAACTACAGCGAAACTAGATCTAGAAAAGGAAAATAAAGGAAGAAAAACAAAATAAGGAAGGTGATTATGATTACCGCTCAATATATTATGCTCAAACATTGCGCCGTTGCCATCTCAAATTCGGACGGTTTCCAATCACTATAAATCGAAGATTAGAGGAATCGCCTCCTTTTCTTTTACGGATTTGAGTCGGCAGACAAAATTGAAAATTAAGAACAGGGTTAGGGTTAGATGGGTATGCGGGTTGGGTTTGGATGGGGAAATTTCATCTTTCTACTAAACGGGCTGGGTAAAAAGTTAAAAGAAAAATAAACGGTTCAGACCCGACCCTTATAATATTAGGGTTATTGGGTTGGGTAAAAGGGTTAGGGTCAACTTTGACAGGCCTAGATTCAACTTGTGTTTCAAAATTTGCTTTCGCCATCTTCCTCAAATGGTATGGTATTCTAATTTTAGATAACGATGAGTCATTTTTTTTCATTTTTTGAAAAATTATCATTTAGTATACCAAAAAAATTTGCTTCCGCTTAACAGAAAACAATTTAGTAACTAACCTCAATATTTAAGTTGTGATGACCCAAATTTTTAGACGGTTTAAATCGACAATAAATCACACATATCTAACTCAAACCATTCAAAACGGTAGATTATCAATGGAGTAAATAAGAAAATAAGAGAAAAGAAGTTAAGAAAAACGCATAATCTCGCTGCGGAATGATAAAATATAATAATCAAATGAACAATTCATGAAGCTATTTTACAATATACATTTGATTTCAATTTTTACAACATAATCAGAGTACAATCAACAAACATACCAAAATAATGCAACGGAATAATAACAGTAAACACAGTTTAGCAAACTCCATCTTCGTCTTCAAGAAATAATGTCTTCAAATACCGTAATACTCAGGGTGACTCGAGCGTAATGAAAAGACAAAACACTCGAGTCAGAACTAAAAGTTCTTATGTAAGTTAAATCAATAACTAGTAAAATATGAGTGTAATAGCTTCAGAGATGTTTATGGGATTAACTCCTATCAAGTGTACAACATGAGTGCAATAACATAAGAAATGTTACGGGATTTTCCATCTCCTAAGGATCCGTCAAACTATCTATATATAATAAGATACGCTACATATGTAATGTCTATTAATAAATATAATATTTTTCCCAACGTTAAGGCTTTACATTGATCCCCCTTAACGCGTTTTTAAGTAGGTAGTCTATGCAGGTCCTGTAACACAACCAATAATGTCGATAACCAGTGAGCCCCCTATAGATACAATACTAAAACAAAATCGTAGTGGGAGCGTATAAGAATAAAAGTATGACAAGGCACGTGAGGCGTTGTCCAATGTAGGATACTACCGTTTTGCGCTTTCTGACTAGTGGTAACATCTAACGGCCCACCGCGAACATCCATCCCATAATCAAATCAAGGTGCACAAACGAGTCTAAAGAAATCAAGATGGAAATACAAAGAATAGATGTTGCTAGTGATAGCTAGCCTCATTGGCCAGGTATGGCTCCTGTTTTAGTCAGTTCAAATTGACACAAGTGTCGGGGTCTATCCATCAACGTTCTCTTTCTTCAATCCAGCAAATGTCGCCAATTCAACTTCTACATTATGGATAACATCCACCGCGTACACAGTTGTTAAAGTGGTTCCGGTATTGACACAGAATATGCCAATATTCAACCCCGATCTCTTTAACAACCAAACGTCATTTTTCACACCGGTTGGTTATTTTAAATTTCAAGAACAAGTCATATTTCATATCAAAATATCAGATTTACTTCAAAATCATTTTGAATCCAAAATAGGTTATACCTTCAAATCAAAACATTTGTTTTTAAATCAGCGATTTAAATCTAAATAGTTTCCCTTTAAAACAGTTTAAATATTGAAAATGGTTTTGAATAATTAAAATAGTTTGAATATTGAAATTAGTTTGGATCATTAAAATAGTTATAATATTGAAAATAGCTTAGATAATTAAAATAGTTTATATATTAAAATAATTTAATTATTAAATAATTTATATATTAAAATATTATATTAAAACTGTTTCTTTCTTGCACAACAATTTGAACTCATGTTCCAAATCACAAAGAATCCGATTTTCACTTTTCAACTCAATCGACTTCAAATCCCAAAATTTGACTTAAATCAACCTTGATTCAAAACGATTTCAAACTTTACTTTAACTTCGATTTAAACGATTCTATTCAAATGGCTGAAAGTTTCAATTCTCATTTTTAAACAATTTAGTTTAAATCCATTTTACCTTCAAAATTTTGAAATACCAATTTAAACCACTGTAATTAAAGTAAATTCAAAGTTTAATTAAAATTTAAGCCTTTGAAATAATTCGCTTTCAATAAATTCAAATCATATCTCAATTTCAACTTTAAGATTTCAAATTAATCCTTAAATAATTTCATATAAACGGTTTCAATTTCAACATTTCAAAGTTTGAATTAGAAAATAATTTAATTCATATATAAATCCAATTTTTATTTTCTTAAAAACAACATCATTTAAAAAAAATCCAATTTCAATATTTTAAAACGGTTTAATTTAACCAAATCCGGTCTCCATATATGATTTCCTACTCTATGGCCAAGTGATCGGTTATTTCAATTTTAATTACATGGATGGATATATATATCATTTTAACCCATATTTAAATGTCATAAGTGTATATAATTTCAACCTATTTCTTAGTTCATTTCAAATACTACAAGTGATAATTCATATGATGTCAAATAATAAATAGAGTAATAACGGAGATATATATCAAAATAAATAATAACCATACATCCAACATCAATCAATAGGCATCTAATAACAATCAACACCTAAATCAACCAATCTATCATAACCGTTACTAGTTATCAATTTTCGGGTGTTTAACTAGCAATTAAATTTCAATATCGATTTAAATGTCAATTCATTTCAATATCAAATTCAATTTCAATTTCAATTTAAATGTAAATTTAAACTACCAAACAACAGTCAATAAAATAAATCACATCATAATTTCAATTCAACTAACATTGGAAAATTTAGTATTGCATGGGTGTGTTTAATCACTTACCTTTATACGAATCTAAAAATAATAGACTTCTAATTAATAGCTTCTCTCTAGGTTTCCTTAGTCTCCTTCTTGATTGCTAGCTTTGTTCCTAATTTTGCTTTTGGTTTGATTTACTTTAATTTGCCTACTTGTTATATTAATACATACATACATACATATATTCAGAAGGTTTGAAAAAAGGAAGAAGATCTGGAGAAGAAGGAAGATTTGAAGAAGAAGAACAAAAATTAGAGAGAGGAAGAAGATTTGAAGAGGAAAAAGGAAAATAAAAGATTAGATGGAGGCTAGGGTTTCATTTGCATCATATATTATTTGTAAGGTTAGGGTTAGGTTTAGAGCTATTGAAATTTGAAAAGAGAGGCTGCCATTAATTAAAATAAATGAAATGAGGCTTCAGGAAATGAAGCTTGAAAATGAACAAAAGTGTGATAAAATAAATAAATATGAACAGCCTTTGTAAAAGTAGCAGGTATTTAAAAGAGGTGAAGGTAGTTCACGTTTGCAAAATGAAAAAGCTTCAGACAATTTAAATGGAGAGGAGTAATGGAACGGACGAGGAAATAAACTCTACAGTGTAAACAAATTTTGGAATTCAAATTTCAAAAACATTTGTTCACTTAATTAATTTGTTAACCCCAAACATACCAAAATTGACATTTAATTAACACATAATAAATGAAAATAAATTCTCTACACAAATTTGTGTGATTATTCAAGGGAATATACACCATTAAGAACCTTTCAATTCTCCTGTTTAGATTGAGAATTTAAACAGACATGTTACCATTTCGGTTGAATGTTTTACTAGGAATGCATTAACATACATTAAAAATATGACAGCATAAATGAGGTAATATAAACAAATGTATAAATATACATGCACACATCTTTATCGCCATTTATAGTTTACATTCATATATGTAAGGTATGAAAATAATGCACATAAGGAGGCAATGAATGTAAGAGTAAATTAGAAGAGTGAAGATGGAAAGGTAAATTATGTTGCAATTAAAATCTAATCAAATCTAGGTGAACAGAAAATAGTCAAATGTAAATCTATTTTACCCCTTTACAATCTTCCATTAACATTTAATTTAATACCGTATGAGATTTCAAACCTAAATAATCCATTTTTTAATGATATAATTGGATCTAAAACATAAGTTTATATATAGGTATAAGCATATATGCAGTAAACTAAAATTAAATTTTAAAACAAATTTGAGTACTTACAATTTGAACGTAATATTTCTCATTGAAATACTCATTATATTTTTAACACAAAACGTATGTTGCACGTACCACCAATTAATTATCATTTACTTCTATTTCTTATTAATGGTAAGATTTAATTGCTATTAAGTACAATAATTAAATCTCGAAACATATCCTAATAATGGGAAGATAATTAATCCTATTTTTCATGTTAAACCCAAGATTTAAATATTTAATTAATTCCAACATTTAATTACAACCTTAATAAAACCCTACCGTTAACATCTTCTCCCATATTAACTAAAATATTTCAATTTCATTAAATTCCATTTATTATCCAATTAATTTCAAAATGAATTATAACGAGATGAGAAATAAAACAATTGTTACATCTTAGTAATTCAAATATCTATAAATTTATTATTTACAAACATGGATTATAAATTTACTTACCAAATAATTGATTTCTTATTCTACACTAAAACCAATTTCAATTAAATAACATATGATTTCTCCTTAAATACATCATTTGTTTTATTCCTTATTAAACTTTACAATTATATCCAAATTAAACTTTACAATAGTAACATTTGTTATTTCAAATCTTGTTGTTAATATGCAACCCAACATTGTTTTACATCAATAAATCATAAATTTTGAATTTCTAACAATTTTGAATTTCAATGTCTTATTTAATTTAATATTTTTAACTGTCAAAAATATGGATCGTTACATAAGTGATCCTGTGCTATTTTTAACTTTTCTTCCGATAATTTTCCATTGAAAATGGTTTTTAGTGAATCATCATTATTTTTTATAGGATACGATCGAATTTTGCTTCGTATGAGGGTTAAAAGTAAAGTGTTTTATTCGATGGAGTCCTCATGACAATTTTTTTTGCATGGAGTCCTAAAATTTTTCCCTATCTAAAAATGTAGTCCCTTTAACAATGCTCTTGTAAAAATAGAGCTATGCTTCATGAAACATGTTTTGAGAAGGTTTTTTTGGATATTTAGGTTGAAATAAGGGATGGATCTAATTTCCACTTCTATTAAACTAGTGAATTTGGAGCAATTTCTGTTGTCCCGGTTAATTATCTTTTTCCTCATATGCTTAAAAAATATAAAATAACTAGTACAACCGCATAACAGTGGAGAAACGACCGATGGACTACATAATTTTGAAAAAAATTTATTTAATGCATTTATTCATTAATTCTAGTTAAACATCAACTAATAGTATGTTGGAAAAAAAATTAAAATTGTAAAGATTAAAAGAGGCGCTTGAGGAGAAAAAGTAAATAGAATTGGAGAGATTTAAGGAGACGTGTCAATAACATATTCCTTTCTTTCTTTTTGCTTTTTTTAAAGCTTACAATAGATAAAACTCACTAACGGTTGGTTTGATAATAAACTTAAAACATAGTCAAATATTTTCCGAAGAAAATTAGTTTATTAAGAAAACTAGGAGGAGGAGATGTTTGTTTCGTATGCCCACCTTATGGCTCAAATTTGTGATTTGTGCTCAATCAATTCACATTGTGTAAACAATGAAGAATTTGTTTTACTATTTCATTTGTTAATGTTTATTTTATAGTAGGTGTGTTCATGCATCAATTTGATCTTATTTGTAGTTCAAATCGTTTATGCACCACATCAAATGGTTAGTCAAAAATGAAAACCGTAATGTTAAATTTTAATAACTGGTTTTGATTTGGTTTGGTACAATGCAATAAGATTTCGTCCAATTCCAACCCCGATCACGTAACTTTGAATAATCTCGGTAAATACTAAACAAATAAATAAATAAACTAGTGAAACATTATAAAACGTTCAAATGACACACGCATGAAAATTCATAAATGCGTGTGTGTGTGTGATTTACATATAAGAGCACATAATAGTTCAGTACTTAATCACATGAAGTTCAAATATGCTTGCATCTAGTACTTTTAATTATTGAATAGAAAAATATAATATACGCTTTCATTAATAAGTAGTCTGATCAGGTTTGATATAGTTTATTCAGCCACACAAGTCGTAACTGAATTGTACTGAA
The DNA here is from genome assembly GCA_030737815.1 of Allium fistulosum. Taxonomy (NCBI): domain Eukaryota; kingdom Viridiplantae; phylum Streptophyta; class Magnoliopsida; order Asparagales; family Amaryllidaceae; genus Allium; species Allium fistulosum. Next base: position 1,111,524,885 of record CM060904.1, read on the forward strand.
ATAGGACAGTTCGACTATAGGTATGTGTTTTACTAGATAATACAGTAAGGTTTACAGGATCATTTAACTAGCTCAGTGCGATCCACTTTTGTATGTCAAATCAATTTATGCCCATCTTATTTTATATATGTATGGATGAAACCGATAAGGGATGCACTATACCAAAAAAGAATCCTCATTTATTACGACTATGTTGAAATTAAACAATAGTGTTTTCCAAAAGAAAAAAACAAGAATCATGTGTGGGCAAAGCATACAAAAAGCTTCAATTAAAGAATCCTACCAACCACAAAACCACTTATACAAAAAATGCAATTGCACACTCAAATAGAGGGATGTTAAACTTCATACTTTATATGACTAGCTTAGAGATTGTGTGGCGTTCATAATCATTCGAAGTTAAGGAAAAAATAGACAAGAAAATTCTTTGTCGGTAGACTAAAGAAGAAGGGTATAAAAATACAATGATGGTTTTACATCTAAAATATTATTTGTAACGACCCCAGATTTAAATTTATTTAAATTGATAATTTATTGAATTTTTGGATAAAATTGTGAAATAAATCGATTTAAGTGATGCGAGTTTCCCCAAATCAAATAAAAATGTGATAAATCATTTAAAATTAAATATTGCATATATGTGTGAATATATGTGTATATGAGTAAATATTGAATTTGAATTTAAACCTCAAGTAAATGGTTTAATAATAATTTGAGTTTATAAAAATATATATGAAGAAATGCAAGACAATAAGCATTAAAAGTTAGAAATAAAATTTAAGTTAGAAATTGAAATAGGGATATATATATATATATATCTATATATAAGATAAATGATAAAATATAAGGTAAAACATATTAAACAAATTCTAACATCAAATTAAATATAGAACTTCATTTATATTTCAAAGTAACAAGACCAAAACAAATAAAATATATTCAAGTATGCAAATAAAAGAAGGAATACAAACAAAAAAAAAACTGGATAAGTAATATAAATATGTAGGCTGGTAAAACAAACAAGAATAATACATGGAAGCTTGCAAAGGAGGACAAATATACTACAAGAATCATATCAGCCACCAGATTTTTTCTCTAATGCAATGTATATTCATGCGCAAGCAAAATGTAAGTATGAAGACAAAACAAGTAAACATATATTGGACATAAAGTACTTGGCATTAAATGCTGGCAACATTTTTGTCAACTCGAAAATGTCTTCAGCCCCAAAGCAAAGAAATGTTACTGACTATTGTACAAAGATATTACTTTGTATTGTACAAATATCATCATCAACCTGTAATCTTCTTTATACATCAACCTTCCTCATTTCGATTTCGTTTAGTTTTTTAACTGAGCAAAAGAAGGAAAAAATTGAAGTAAGAATCATTTTTAAAACCCAAAACAACAATCAAATCTGGAAGCATGCGATTTCAAAGCAAAGAATGCAAAAGGCTTTCACCTGGAACAGAGCTGCAGTTTTGTTAATGCAGTAGATTTCTGGAAAACAATCTAAAGTGATCTCATCTAAAACAAATACCACTATTCTCTGCTTCATCCATATTCAGGTGAGCAAATCATCATCTTTAAAGCTTAGTCTGTTATACATATAGAGTTGCTTGTCAACAGACTTCTCTGTTCAATATTTGTGAGTAAACTCCATGCTTTATTCTATTATTTGTGTTTAGATTCCTGCATGAATGTGGGTAGCTTTTGCTTGCAAATGGATTGTTATGCTTGAGTTTTCTTTGCCTGGAAATGTGTTTTCTACTTCCTGTTTTTGATACAGGGTTTCAAATTTTAAAACAAAAATGCCAGTTCTTTTTTTTATGATCATCGTTAAACCCTACAAATTAGTTGAGTTTTAATTTAAGCTAAGAGAAAGAAAAAAAAAATATAAGTTGTTTGTTTCAACATACAGTATTGATTAAAATGATGATTAAGTAAATTAAACTCTGAATATCTCTAAAAAAATCCAAAAAGAACAGCACCAGTCTGATATTAGTGGAAACCCACACATTTTAATTTGGCAATCCAGTAATATTAATTGAAACTTATCCAAAAATACGATTTTTAGGAGTGGAATTACAATTTTTAAGGTTAGCATTAGAGAGTAGTTCGAGTTGAACTGGATTTGGTATTTTTGAGTCCCCCCTGATGATCTACTCGATCGGGATACTCGTGGTTCTTTCTGGAGATGCGATGATGATCGGAGAATTAAGAAAAAATACCAGAACTATGATCAAGTGAGGGTGGCGTTGGGGTTTGATCTGGGAAGTTTGTAACCCTAGTTTTTTCTGTTGATTTGAAATTTGATCGTCGCGACTTCTTGAGTTGATCGAGTTCAACAATGTTTTGGGTGATGAAAGTGTGGTAGTTGTCGAAGTTGTGGCCGAGGTTGCTGTCACTCTGGTGGCCAGAGACGTGAGATCGAGGTGTTGACAGGTTCGATTGGTGATGATGTTCATATTTCCAAGTGGATGTGGAGTAGCTCGATTTCGTTCTAGGGTCGTTGGCATCGAATCAATCATCGCTATCGAATGGGGGGATGAAGCGCGACTTGCTGGCGATCGCGATGGCCAATGGAGCGGAGGCGCGGTGACGTGCACGTGCACGACGTCGATTGGGTATCAGCGAGTTCAGGCCTGGGGAGAGACTCGAGTGAACGTTCAAGTAAAAAGAATTTTGGCTCGGGTTCTCTCGCGTTTAAGTAGAGTTGTTTTAGCAGTTGATTTAAAGAAGAAGTCGAACAAAACTGGGAATGCTCGAAAAAAAGGGTAGTTTTCTCGGGTCTGGGCTCGAGTTTGGTTCGAGGAAGACTCGGGTCAGACGAAATGTTAACCAAGTTTCAAATTTTGAATTAAAGGTTGTAAAATTTGAATTAAATCAAGGTTTAAACTATTTCCTTAAACAAATTTCTTTTTTCATAATAAATGTTTATTCAAGTGTTTGGATAGACAAAGGTTGTAAAATTTATTTTAACTTTAATAAATTAAGTAATATTAAGAAGATAATTTCAGAAGATGAAGTGTTTTAAATTATTAATTTAACTTAAGGGTTTAAGTTAAGAAGTTAATAATAATTAATTACAACGATTTTTAAATAAGGTTTAAATGATAATTAGAGTAGTTAATTAAGATAAGATGTTTTATCTTTGGATTAATTGAGATCTTAATATAATTAAGAGAGAATTACTTTCTGAAATTGCATTTAAGGATAATTAATTTATGTGATTAATTTATTAAGGTAATTAATTTTGAGAACAATTTAATTAAAGGTTAATTTATTTGTGAAATTGATTAGGGATAATCACTTATTATAATTAAAGAATAATTGTTTAATAATAAAATGTTAATTAATTTATTATAAATGGTTAATTAATAAATGATTATAGAATAATTAATCAAAATAATTTGTAATTTATCGATGTTAATTAACCAGGATTAGAAATTCATAAGAAATTAATCTGATTTGAATTGATTAGATAATTAATTGATCTTACTTATGAATGTTTGGATTCTATGGAATGTTGAATTGTTTGATATCCTTGATATGTGATGCTTTGTAATACATCCTGATTTATGTTGTGATATGTAGTTTACTTACCTATGATATATATCTGTGATCTGTAAATGAACGATAAGCGTGATAGTTAATATCGCTTATCAACTATATTTCTGTATTCTGATCTGTGATGATTGTATGATGTTGCACTATTGTGTGTTAAACCCCTGGACTACACTTTTACACACAAATATGGATTTCACGTGGAAATTAGTTAAGTCACAGATGATTTAGAATTAATATTTTTGAAATTAACATTTTTATTTCAATTGATTTTGAAAATGGATTTGGGTTAAATGTTAAGGCTTTTGAAAAAGTGTTTTCAAAGATAAAAGTTATTTTAAATAACTTGATAAAGTTTTCCAATTTAAATAATTTAATTGAAATTGAATTCAAAAATTTAGAATTGAATTCAATGATTGGAAATTATGGTTAAAGATGTTATAAATGTGTCTATATGAATTCAAACCATTTTGAAAGTATTGTTTGAGTATTTGAATTTAACCCAAGGATTTCAACTTGTATGAATGAGTCAGATTTTCCGAAATGAAAACTGTTTGTTTTCAAATGATAAAAGCTTTCAGATAAGAAATGAAATTCCAGTTTAATTTAAGGAATTTCAAGATTGAATTGAAAAAAATGGTTTTCCAGTTATGAATGAATTCTTTTTGAAAGCTATGAGTTGAATCTGTTATTTTTAACAGATTTAAAATGATGATCTATTTAAACCATTTGAAATGGAATTGTTTTGAAAGCTATAAGTTAAATCTTTGTTTTAAAGATTTAACGAGTTAATTAAATTAAAATGGAAATTGATTTGGAAAATCTGTGAATGAATCTTTTGTTTAAAAGATTAAAGTGTGGAAATTGTTAAACCGTTGAAGGTTGTTAAAATGAATCTTTCTGTTTAAAGATTTAAAAATGGTAATTTGTTAAACCATTTAAAGAAAAGTTTTGGGTAATAAGTTGTGACTTAATTGAAATGCCAATATCCATATGTTTTAAAATATTGCGCTCGTTATTCGGTTTAGCCGGGAGAGGACCTTTGTGTCATATAACCCGTTCCGAATACTGATACGTCGTATATGGATAGCATTTGAAGACCGGTGGTGAAGACCGGATATTTTCGAAAACGAAAGGACAACTCGTCGAATGTCTCTGCATCGACTGGTCCCCGGTATAGAGATTTGATCACCCTTTGTGATGGGAAGTCCGGACGTGATTAGAAAATTATCCGGATTTGCAAGGACTTCTTTGGAAGTGCCTTCGGTTCTGTTCGAACCCGGAACAGACTTGTATGGTTACATGTCTGACATTACACTTTGAGATATAAAGCAGATTTCTTTCAAATACATTTCTGTTGGTGGCGGGGAATTTATTCTCTTAGCTTAACACCCTTCTCTGAGACGTACGAGCTCAGAGGTTATGTAGTTGAAGGTTATCAACGATATATTCACAATTTGGTAATGTGACATGCTGAGTGTTGCTGTGTGATGATCATCGTTTGATCATTTGTGATATGATCATTTTGTTTGATCATTTATCTTTGTGATCATAGGTTGATCATCTGTTGACCCAAAGCATGGCTTTGTGACAAAGCGTAGCTTTGTGGACGAGACTTCGTCAGGGCCTCACAACCCGAAAATGGTCGAAACAGGAATGTTGCGGCAAGGTTATGAGGGTCGCGCCCTTTAGGGTATGTCATTTCCTTCTAGAAAGGGGTGGTATCATGGTATGGAGCTCAGATACTTACTCATGTGGACACACTTTATTTATTATGTGTGATGTTGGTTACTGAGCGCTCGGATAAAGGTCCCAAAGGACCGGGGGATGGCATATTCGTGAGTTACCTGTTATAGGGGTAACCCAGCCTTGTTGGCAGAGAGCAGTTTGTCTCTCGGAGCGTCCAGCCAGAGGCGTTTCCTACGTGGCATAGGAAGTTCCTTAGCCTGACCATTTGTTGGCAAATCCATTTTCCAATACGAACCTTGTACGGTTTTAGTTGTAGAACCTGCCATCTAATATCGTAGCTATAGTAGGCATAGTATAATGGTACCTATGTTAGCTAAGGTTAATATTATACTTTCAAATTGTTTTCCACTATGCACTAATAATAATAATCCAGTGATTTGCGTAGTAAGCATGTTTGACTATCATAAGAAGAAATCTCCTCCAAGTCTGCGATTGCATTGTGTGTGTGGTGGGAGGTCTTATGGTAGTTTCATTTTCCAAAAGCATTGCGGCTTTCAATGTTAAAATTATTTTGTGGTTGTTTAAAGATAAACTGTTTTTGTTGCTCACACCAGTCCCACGACTGACTCGGAGTTTATTGTTCCCTTCCTAAACTCTGGGTGCCCATTATTTTCCACACGGGCAGTCTAGAGTTGGGTTTCTTAGATATTCAGGTTGAGTAGATTATCTGGAGCTAGTCAGTCCTTGGACGACTGACCTTGCTTTCCACTAGCTATGGATTGGAGCATTCTATTAGAGACATTCTATCCGCTGCTGGTGTTATCTATTTTCTTTCCGCTGCTATTTCTTGTATCATATTTCTGATGTATATTGATATCTGTTGTATCATTCTGTTGTATCATATTGTATCAGATTTTGTATCTGTCATTGTATCAATGTTATATATATGATATCATTGATTCCTTTATTCCGCTGTGTTGTTATACTTGATGGTGTTATAAGCTCCGGGAAGCCAGATTCGGCGTTTGAATCTACGGTATTTTGAGTACACGTGAAGTACGGGTGCTGATTTTCGAAGGCCGAGTTTTTGGACTCTTACATTATTACTTGTATAGCTTAAAGGTTGTGTGGTGTTCATTTTCATGATGATAAGATAAATGACTTGTACATAATGATGGTAGACTAAAGAGGAAGAGTAAAAAATATAATGACTTGTATTTTCAAATACTGTCAAAAGAGAGATAATTCTACATGTGAAAATATAATCCATCATATTGCACTATCATTAAAACCATTTATAGTGATATTCAAGAATAAAATATCATTAAGTGTCAAAACTCCTCAATTGCTACATTTGCAATGTACAATGAAATGTACTGGCTACTTTATTATGGGTGTTACCATCTATACATCTAAACTATCTATAATGCCACTTAAAAGGAATTATAATTAATTCAGAGAAAATACTATAAACGGTCGCTTTGGTCGATTGTGCAAAATTGAGTGAAAAAATAGTCACATGGTTTTGAATAACCAAACGACATAAATATAAAAAAAACAAAATCCTAATTATAACTCATGGGAATGGGTTCTTATATCATCGATTAAGGGGATAATGTATTGAAATTAAAATGCAAGTAAAACCTAATTTTTTTATTTTTGAACAAATTACCGTATGAATTGATTGTATTTTTGTTACTATTCAAAGTATGCAATTTTTATTTTTGTTGTAAGCTCGTTGATTTAACGTTTAATTTATTGTAGTATTTATTAATGTTTAGTTTTAAGATAGTATGTATTATTAATTTAATTTTGGTTGAAGCAGTAGCACATTTGCTAATTTAATTTTTGAAGGAGAAAAAGGTTTCGGAACCGAATGTTTTCGTCAAACGTTTTTTGTTTGTGTCATGTAGTTTGGAAACTGTTCGCAATATTTAGTTTTGGAGGAGATTTGATTTGAGGGAAGGAATATGATATTATAAAGTTGGTTTATTTTTGAGAAAGAGCAAACATTGGAGAAAAAAATAAAAACTAAAATTAGTGGGTGTGTGAAATAATTTAGTGGGTGCGAAGAAAAAGGGTGGGATGTGTATATTTGGTGTGTGTAGATAGTAACACCCTAGAGAATCATAAAGTATTAAATGGAATGCGTGTTATTAAGAATGTCATTTTGGTTCATCCAACTATTATAAATTTTCACAATTTTTCCCAAAGTTATTATAATGGAATTTACATCTAAGATTGGCAAATGTAAAATGTCATTATTAAAAACTATTGGTGTAACATATACAAATCAAATTATGTATTTCTATTGCATAATAGCGAAATGCAAGTGCAACATCCTCCATTTTGAGATTTGAAAATAGACGTTAATGACATTGCATCCATCACTTTAATTATATGCAAACGATAAACGGGTTAGACTAAAGCATTGTATGAACAGTATTATTATTGCTTATAGAACATACAATGATTAGTATGACTATGTCGTTGAATGAAACGGGTTTTTCCCTCGCTAGCATCATAACTCACCTCATTATATCATTATGAAAATACAAGCCACAAACACTAAAACATAAATACAATGATGGTTTTATATATGATGTCACTTATACATTTAATTATGTCTCATTTACAACATATGTCATTTTATACATTCAACACAAACATTACATACGTATTCATAATGATGTGTTTTCATCTCTAATGTTACATGTATTAATCAGATGTCATTTAATGGTTTATTTTATGTTTATTTAGTGGTTATTGAGAGAGCTGGTAGCATGCATTAGGGGCAATTATGTAATTTATTATTTAAATCTCCTTGTAAAAAATATTATTCGTAATAAGAATGTTTTGTTCTCTTTTACATACTTTGTTTTATTGTAATATAAATAAATTACGTAATTAATTTAAGGGGTTTTGGACCAAAAGTCCCTATTTTCAAAGTTCATGCACAGAAAGTCCCTACTCATAAATTCATGTAAATTAGTTCCATATTTTATTATTTTTTACCAAAATGCCCTCTCCCAGAAAATCGGTCCAGTATCGAAATCAGGGGCAAAAGTAGTATAAATTAGCTAAAAACTAAAAATAGGGACCTAATTTTCGTAACTTTTTCCAAAGAGACTTTTTTTACATCATCTTTCAATTCTAGGGACTAGGCAGTCATTCCTTGTTAATTTAAAGTATATTAATAAGAAAACCCTTAAATAAAATGTTATCTAATTGTAGTTGTAAATAGTTACTGTTAGTTTGCAGAAGTAAGGATCTTAAGGCTAATTTACCACTAGAGGGGGTGAATAATGTTTAATAACTTTTATGAATCATTTCAAATTCATTTAAGATTATAGTTTAAATAATGCAAAATTAACAATCACAAATTCATATAGACAGATATAAATGCCGTAAAATTTAAAAGTAAAGAGTTGGAGATATCACACATGGAATTTTTTTACTGGTCCGGAGTTACTCTACATCTAGTTTTGTACAATTTCTTGTACATATTTTTTTTCAAATATCAAAGTCAATTCAATCTCGATTTCAAGGCTACGAGACACACCCTCTAGATTTTTCGAGCTTTGAGTACACTCATTAGATTTGGACGGGACACTAACACACCCACCTGGATTCAAATGAGACAACAAGCACTCCCACTTAATTTAGACGGAACACAAGCATACCCAAGAGTATAAGAGTATGATTTGATAGAGTTTACAGACTCAATTTGTTGATCTTGAATACAAAAGTTCTTATAACATCTTGAATAACACTTTGATCTTAATTCTAGTGAGAGAGTTGAGAGAGATCGGAGAGGAAATAGTAGATAATCAAACCAGTAGTGTTTGAATTTGATCCTTATTGAATTTGAGAAAATTTTGAGAGGAATTTCCTTTAGCAATCAAGATAGTGGAAGAGGGGAGAAAATATGAGAAAGTAGTTAACGAAAATTCGTTTTGAAAACCCCTATTTATATAGGAATAACAATCATGTCCATTCATGAAGAGATACGACAAAAAGACACTTCCATTCAAATTTGAATTTTGGAATTCCCAACCTTTATGTCGACATAAATGATGGGGACACATTGACATATTCTTTGTAATTTTGAAAAACCACTAAATAAAAATTACTTTGAAAATGTTGTTTCGTAATATATTTTGATACTTTGCAAAATCATTTAAGCATAGTTTATACACATTTCAATCATAATATAACTTAAGAAAATTTTATAAAATTATTTTGAAATATTTTAATATATAAAGTATTTAAATATGAATTTCTTTTGAAAATAATAAATGTAAAGTACAAGTGAATATTTGTTTAAAATCAAAGTATTAATAGATGTCAAAATATACTTTTAAATATTATAAACAACATAAACTAAAACCACATCGAAGTATAATTGATTTAAAGTACATTTAAAATATAAAATACTTAAAAACTTAGTTACTAAAAATATAATAATTATGTAAATAAATAATCAAAAAGTTAGGAATCATTTGAAGGCCATTTTGAAAAATCATTCTAAAAACAGGGATTCTTTAAAGCCATTTTTTGAAATTGAAAATCATTTAAAATCATAAAATAGATTTTAAAAACTTTTTGAAAAATGAAATGAGATCAAAGAAGTGCTACCAAGGCTTTAACAAAATAATCTATGACTCTATAATTTATCTTGATATCATGAATCTTCAAAACTCACGAGTTTTCAATCTCTAACTCTTTAATTTCTATATCAGCCTCTCGAATCTTCTCTTAATACTGTATAGTCTTTTAAATCAACACCTATCTAATATCCTGCACTATACACTATATATAACTTGATAAAACCATTAGCATCTATATTTTATATAATGTCATATGGTTGTTGTCATCAAAACCAATCCCTAAGGTACTAACAGTTACAATCTTGAGTAATTAATCACAATAAAATAACATATTATTTTAATTATTCATAATCAATTATGGGTTTTTGGAAGTGAAATTTTTCATAAGCGTTTCATGTTTCATGAATATACTTATACCAATGAGATAAGTATATAAATGTTTTTAAAGTATCGAAAAATGTAGAGAAGGGTTTTGTAAATATATCTTTGTAAAAGTATTTTGATACAAATATTTACAAAATGGTTTTAATTAACGAAGTGATTAATTAAAGAGGCTTAGTGGTTGTTTTGTGCTTAGTCGTGCTTGGTTAAATCTCTAGTTGAATTGTTTGTTATTTTATAGTTAAATAACAGACTTCAAATCTTGGCCAGTTTTAAACTATCGTTGTCGGTTCGGAGAGACCGAGATCAGATATATTATCCGAAAACCACTTCGAACCGGCATAAGCATTCAAATTGAATATATCTTGAAGATGATCGAAGACAGAGTTCTTTGAAGTGCAAAGAATGCTTGCTACTAATCCCGAGGGTGATTCCAAAATGGATGTAGTAGAAGCAATGTCATTGGTTTGTTCATAACCTGAACAATTTGTATGGATGAATGTTGGCATTGTATCCCGGAAGGGCAATGTTGGCATTCCAAGTGGGATTGCTATATAAAAAGGTAAATGTAGCCTCTAGCCTCAACCACCGGGAATGACAAAAATATTGGATATGCTTCAGGACTATATGGGTCGCCCCATTAGGGTATTGTCATCACCCTTTCTAGATATACACATTTATGGATTTGGTTGTGCATGAGAGCTCTTGGAAAAAGTAGCAGAAGCAACCGAGGGGATGAAATATTCAGAACTATCTAGTAAGTGGTAAGATCGGTCCTGATTTGCAAGGGGTCTAGGCGAGGCCCTCGGTACATTTTCTAAAGGTGTACTATGGCAAGCGGTACTCCAGTGCCTTATCATTGTATGAAATCCAATCTCTAGTAATGCCTTTCGGATTTAGTTATATACCTATTATGCTGGAATTTAATTAATGTAATAATTTATGATTCAATATTTATTTTAAACCCCAGACATTATTATAATATCAGAAGATTTTCTATGATTTGGTTATCGTAAGGTAATAACCCATTCGTATTTCTGTGCGGCGTGGTCTTACGAGATACCTTTATTTTTTAAAGGTTTTATAACATTAAAATCCGTTTGAGGTGTGCTTCTCAGCTGGTTTATCAGACTAATCTGGGCATTATTTTTTTAAATGCCCAGGTCAAATTGAGCATATTTATAGGTTTAGTTTGGATGCTTGGAGCTTTAGGAGGCGAGCTGGATGCCTCCAAGACATACTTACATATATTTTATTCCCACTGCATTACATGTACCAGCATTGCATTGACAGGTTGTTATAACTATCCAGGCCGATAGATTATTGTACTCTAATTTGATATATGTATATTACAGTTTTCTTTCTCTTATAAAGATCTATTTCATATTATATGTTACTCGTCGGCATATGAGATTATGTTCTGTCTTTTTTTCCCCTAACAATCTGACTTTTTGGCATTTAAATGCTCGGCACATGAATACCGTAGATGTATTAGTGTCAACTTTAAGGGTCGAAATGGTGGGTCGTCACAAAATATCAAATTGTTCGCCGTAGAGATAGTGTCTCCATATCTTTAATGCAAACACTATTGTTGCCAACTCCTAGTCATGAGTTGGATAATTTACTTCTTGCTTCTTTAATTATTGATAGGCATAAGAGATAACTTTATCTTCATGCATCAATGCACATCCTAATCCCTGACCACATGCATTATAATATATTTTGTATTATTCTCAACTCCTCGGTAATGTTACGACTGGTGCTTCATTTAACTTTCCTTTTAAAGTTTGTAATGCCACCTCACATTTCTTATTCCATACAAATTTTATGTCCTTTTGTGTTAACTTAGTTATTGGAGCTGCTAAATTTGAACAGTTTTGAATAAATCTTCTATAATAACTAGCCAGTCCAGAAAACTTTGAATCTTCGAAAGTGTTCTTGGAGAATTCCATTTCAAAACTTCTTCAACTTTTAATAGGTCTTGTAACGACCCACCTTTTTGGACGGTTTAAATCGACAATAAACCTTACATGTCAAACTCAAACCATTTAAAAGGGAGGATTGTTATGGGGTAAATAAGAAAAAGCAGGGAAAGAAAGAAAAGCAAATACAAAATCTCGCAGCGGAATGACAAAATATAATAATCAAATAAACAGTTAATGAAGCTGTTTACAAATAACATTTGATTATACTTTTACAATAAAGATCAGAGTTACATACAACAAGAATAAATAAATAAATGCAGTGGAACAACATGATGCAGTGGAATAAATATAATAAATAGTAACAGTATTTAATCTACGTCTTCGTCCTCCAAAAAGCAGTCTTCGATAAACTGAAAAGCTCAGACTGACCAAAGCGAATTGAAAAGACAGAACACTCGAGTCAGAACTAAAAGATCTTATGTAAGTTAAATCAATAGTAAATAAATATGAGTGTAAAGGCATCGAAGATGTTTATGGGGTTTAACATCTCCTATCTAGTGTCTAATGTGAGTGTAGTAACTTAAGAGACGTTCGGGATTACCATCTCCTAAGGATCCGTTAAACTATCTACTATGTAGTACAATTCGCTATTATAATATGTCTACGGTAAAGTAAAGTATTAAAATAGCATTAAGGCGTTACCCATATCCCCCTTAATACATTTTATATATTCTCGTAGTCTATACAGTACCGTAAGCTCCACCAAACCGGTGGTTTACTCAGAGGACACTCCATAAGTACGGTACAAACCAAACTCGTAGAAGGCGCGATAAGGCATGTGACAAGGCACGCAAGGCAATGCCCAGGGTAGGATATTACCGTTTTGCGGATCCAGACTGGTGGTAATGCATAGCAGCTACTACCTCCCACCTCAGAACACACTCCCAAATCAAAATCAAGGGGTGGCCACCAAATCAATCACACAGTCATAATATGGTATCGAAGAAATGTGCCCGATAGGAGGTGCGACCTAACTTGGCTTGGCGTGGCTCCTGTTTTAGCCACATCAAGCTAACTCACGAGAGTCAGGGTTACGATAATACCTCATATGGAATTGTTCGCTGAACCATCCTACTTCATTCTGGATTCTCCACCATGTACATAGTTGTTAAAGTGGTTTTGGTATTGGTAGAGAGTATGACAATATCCGATTCCGGTTTCTTTAACAACCAAACCCTTATTTCACACCGGATGGTTCTTTTACATTTCCAAAACCGATTCATAATTGATATCAAAATATCATATTCAATTCAAACCATATCACTTTTGAAACCATATTTACTTTCGAAATCATATTCACTTTCGAAATCATATCGATAAGATGGGTTAATTAAATCCTCATTTCAAAATCATCTTATTTACTCAAATATGTCATTTCACTAGCAAATATCATTTCAAATCCCAACTTATGTTATAACATCATTTAACCATATACGCTTTAAAATCAAGGATTTAAATATAAACACTTTCACTTTATACAATCTAAAAATTTAGAAAATAGTTTAGATGGTTATAAATAGTTTAGCATAATTTAAAATAAATTTCAAATAGTTAAAGTACTCTAAAATAGTTTAAAATAGATTAAAATAGTTTTAAATGGATTTAAAATAGTTTTAAATAGATTTAAAATAGTTTAAATAGATTTAAAATGATTTAAATAAATTTAAAATAGATTTAATAGATTTAAATTAGATTAAAATGGGTTAATTAGTTTAAAATAGTTTAACAGATTAAATTGGATTTAAATAGATAAAATAGATTAAAATAAGTTGAAATAGTTTTAAATTGATTAAAATAGATTAAAATAGTTTAAAATAGATTAAATTAGTTTAATAGTTTGAAAATATTAGTAACCAGGATTTAAGAATAATATATTTAAACAGTTTATATTAAAATAATAAATTTGAAATTAATATCAAATTGTACTATTTCTTTCATTTCAACACATCTTTAAACCATTTAATCAGTATCGATTCCAAATCCATGTTCGAATTATAAATTCAAACTATTTCAAATTTAGTAGATTTTGAAGTTTAAATATTCAAATATTTTAGTAACTCAATTTCGATAAATTTTATTTATACTTCAAATCTAACTTTAAAATTTCAATTTAAACTAATTCCAATTTCAACATTTAAAACTCGGATTTTCAAAAATATTTCGGTTTATATAAATCAAATTTTCTTCAAAATATCATCTAGCTAAATTCAAAACTTAAGGATTTAAAATCATTTAATTTAACCAATCCGGTGTCCGTATATAATTCTCTACCCTATGGTCAAGTGATACAGATATTTATCATTTCAATCCACAATTATTTTATATTCACGGATATATATCATTTCAACCCGCAATCCCGAATTTAATTATAAATCCATGAAATCATTTGTGTCTATCATTTCAACTCATAACGATTTCCCCTAATCTATCAGATCGTTCGGGTATGTAATATTTCAACCCATAGGGAACTTGCAGTGTTAAAACAATATAACAATATAACATCCAATCATCCAACATTAACAATCAACATCCATCACAGTCACCATTCAAACCAATCATTAACAATAACAAGTGACTGATTATCAATAACGGGTATTAATTGGCAATTTAAAATTTAATATTAAATTAATTGCGATAATGTTCAGTAAAAGTCAAATTTAACTGGAATGACAATTTAAATATACCAAACATCAACCAATCAATTTCTAATTGCATCATAAATTCAATTTAACTAACATAAGATAATTTAGTAGTTGTGAGTGGGTTAAAACACTCACTTTTGATTTCAAATTGATTTGAAATCCAAATAAAGGGCCAAATTTCAATAGTCTTAGAATTCGTCTAAACAAGTGTCAAAATGTCTGGAATTTTGATACGATCCCAACGAAACAAACCGCGCGTGAATCGGACTTCGTACGCAAAAGATATTAGCATTAGAAGATATACGATTTCAATTTAAAACAAAAAATAATAATAATATAAAACTCACACGTCAGCACGCCAGCATCTCCGTTTGATCATGCATACGAACCCTACCCTATATCGTTCGAACCCACGGCTGCCATCTAAACTCGTCCAACGTCGCCGCTACAGGCGATCTTCCTCGATCAGGCGAAGTTGCCGACATCCTCACTCCGAGCCACCCAAGACCATACCGCCACATGAACTCCAGCCCCCTCCTCCACTTTCGCCGTCACCGTGCTTTGAGCATGATTTTTGGCAATTCCAAGCACCACCAGCACGAGCGAACACTAGATCCGAGACCTACTCGACATCCTCTTCCCGAAGCCACTCCCCGATCATTGATCGGGCAAAGATCCACCTTTGAATCTCAACAACCACATATGAACGGCTGAAACTAATTCCCAGATTTCTAGACAAACGGTGATTCGATCCAAAAATGAATTGCATCAGTGAATTACGCTCGTCGAGTGCTTCGAAACAGTATATAATATGTTGGGGTTTGGAGGAGTTTGAATTTTTAAAATTGGTTTTGAAATTGAATTAGGGTTTGTATCTGCTGCCATTGGGAAGAAGAAGAAGCTGATAAATGGAATAGACAGATACGTATAGAAGTGAGAAGTAACAAGGCTGCTAGGGTTAGAACAAAATTTATTTATATGGACTAGGCCTGGTAAAATTGAATTACATAACGAATTAGTTCGAAACGACAATAACGACCCGAAAAGCCCGCTCTGCTTCCGAAACGAAAACAGGTCATCCCATATATCAAAATAGATGTTTTCGATATTTTTAAACTCAATGGAATAGGTTTCAAGTCCTAATTCCATCGTATGAAGAAGTTAGCTTTTAAATCAGCTTATTTCAATTGAATCAATTAAATTGATTTCTACACGTTTTGAGCCCGTACGATCAAACGACAAGTCCGATCTCTACGAAACTTGAAACTTTATAATAATTCAATGTTATGGATCCGATGAAACTGGTTTCATCGAAATTCAAGACAGTGACCAAAATGGCTATTTCACATTAAATAAATAAATTATTATTAAATTAATTAAATCACTTTTTCAATTTCAATTTTATAATCAACAAATTTTATCATTTTTGATTACTTAGTAACTTGTAGTCTTTTTAAAACAAGTTTCCATATCAATTCAATGTTAAATATTACACTCGTTACAGTGTTCAATTTCAATAGCAATAAATTCAATTGATTATTAAATTAAATTCCAATAAATCCATTTATTTGATCTTTCATCTTATTATTCAATCCATTATCATCTTATGGATATAGTTAGCATTAGTTTATATCTTATTACATCAAAATCTACCATTATCATCTTTATTCATATTAATGCAAAAATTAATTACATTTATTGCAATTTATTTCCTATTTAATTTCAACAAATTAAATAAACAGGTAACAAATAACAATTGTCACCTTTTACTTGATTCAATCACATTTACAAGTTTATTATCTACAACAAAGGTTATAACTATTTACAAATCACTGATTTCATTTTCAATATTAGCCAATTCCAATTTATTACATATGATTTCAACATTGACTCCAATATTAAATTTTATTTCTTTATTTACAATATATAACCAATTATTACTTTACAATCATTTCAGTTAATTGGACTCATATTAGAA
Source organism: Allium fistulosum (assembly GCA_030737815.1). NCBI lineage: Eukaryota > Viridiplantae > Streptophyta > Magnoliopsida > Asparagales > Amaryllidaceae > Allium > Allium fistulosum. The sequence goes on from CM060904.1 coordinate 1,111,541,737, forward strand.
TGGTTATCAATTACCTTACCTTAACATTATTACATTCTTTCTAGTTATTTCTCTTATTAATAAATCACTAATATTTATTTCTTCCAATATTAAATTACAAAACCTTCTATAATTAATATTTTAATTATTGGAAAAATATGGGTCGTTACACTCTCCTCCACTCAAAACTTTTCGTCCTCGAAAAAGGAAAAGGAGTTAAGGAATTAATATATCTTATTCAAAGCATTCAATTTATAAACAATTAATTCACATAATTAAATTTAAATAAAATATATCAATTTATAACAATTAAAGCCTTTCGTATTCAAGTCCAATAAAAGTTTGAAAATATCTTTACTTTCACAAAATTCTAAGTCCAAAATTCACAGAAATTTTTGGTAGAGTCTCCTTTGCACGAAGAGGTCTGGGAGAAATAATAATATCAATAATAACAATATATATCATATATTTCGAAATAAATATCCCAAACCATGGGAAAACAATATGATATCGCTATAAAACTGTAATCCGAAAACGTACCTCTTTGTCGGGCAAACAACGCTTATTTATGAAACCAAAAGCGGTAGCTATTGCTTCCATAAACCTATATTTCACTTATATAATCCAAAAGATTTAGCAGTATACAAAAGAGAAATATTTACGTTGTCGTAATCAATAACAACAAATCAACACAACATAACAATGGTCACTTACATAAAAATTTACTGTTCTTCAGTTTCATTCATTCATACAATGCTTATTTTATTAACTTACATCCATTACCAACAAAATTCATTTCCCATTCATTTATACAATGCCACATTTCTCTTTTCATTACTTTACATTCATTGCTTCCATAAGTTATTTCCATTTCAATCATTTAGATTATCCATTTTTATGTAAGTCTCTTTATAATTTAATTCACCATTAATAGATTTTTTTTTCACATTCATTTCTTTCATATATAATATTATTGAACATTTAGTCTATTTCAAAATCTTTTCACATTTCTAAAGTCATAATCATTCAGTTAATATAGTGTTCACTTTTACTATTCATTTTAATTACAAATAGCTGCAACATTAACTTAAGTTCATAATCATTTACTTATAGTATTCACTTTTCTATTACATTTAATTAGTAGCATTTCAAATTATTAACTTAAGTTTATAACATTTTATAACATCGGAATTCTTATTTATAGAAGTAATTCCATTGAACACCTTCATTACTAAAATTTTACTTGCATAATATTCTATTACATATTTCTATTAACATTTTTACTTTTAACATTTCTGGTAAGTTATATATATATATATATGTGTGTGTGTGTGTGTGTGTCTTTTAGACTATAGTTGAATGTTACACAAGTTTATCTTATTTATTTTAATTAACAAAATGTTCAATAATTACCTCTTCTAAATTTCATTATTCTTTAATTTATAAGTGATAACCTTCAATTTATTTACATTTCATTAATCACTTAACTCTTAATTTCTTATTTTTCATTTTAGAAGTTTCCAATTATTAATATAGTCAAGATTTCATCCTATTACAATAACTGAAAACTACTAATTATCAAAAAGTTTTAAGAACTAAATTCCGGGTTTCTTTTCAAATCAAATATATATACACATTCATATCTTTCATATATGTCAAATCGTACTTAGAAAATAAAATTAAAATTTATTTATCAAACAAATGTGCTATAAGCTACTGCAGCGGTCTTCCCACTTTGAAACTCGAAAATGAACATCGATGATGCATGCACTCATCACCGAAATTATTTTCTTGCGACGGAGAGGGGAGTACTGAACTTATTTCCTTAAAAAAAATCTTTAAAATCATTTCTTTACAATCATATTGAAATATTTATATCAGAAAATACTTCCAAATAATACTAATATTATATTCCAAAAACTTTTGAAAGCAAAATTTTCTCAAAATCTCGAAACTTAAGTTCTCAAATTCTAATTTATATTCACTTTATTTGTAAACCTTATTTTATAATCAATATTTATAAAATTTCACTTCCTAACAGACAAGCATATCACATGCAACTATATCCACTTATAAAATTATTCTTGTATATACAAAATATAATACTAGGCAAAATTATTTCATTTACCTATATTTCAAAACAATATTGTGTCGGTCTACCCTATTAAGTGTTTGCAAATCCCTATTGATGCCATAGCATCCTATGTACCTACCACAATTTATAAATACTAAACAGAACAAATTAACACAATATAAAAACCTTTTTATAACACTAACAAATACGCTCTCTCAAATATATACACTCAACGACTCATTCTAGGGTATTTCTACCCTATCCTTAATGAGTCAGACCCCACAAAGCTAAGGTTGTCGCTAAACCAAAGCTCTGATACCAAATGTAACGACCCACCTTTTTGGATTGTTTAAATCGACAATAAACCTCACATGTCAAACTCAAACCATTTAGAAGGGAGGATTGTTATGGGGTAAAAAAGAAAAAGCAGGGAAAGAAAGAAAAACAAATACAAAATCTCACAACGAAATGACAAAATATAATAATCAAATAAACAGTTCATGAAGGTGTTTACTGTTAGGAACTGAGATGTTGGTTTTGATGACAACAACCTTTTTAACTTATCTTATTATAAAATATATACTAACACTATTGACAAGATAGATATGTATATGCAGGATATATATATATATATATATGCAGGTATTGATTACTGAAGACTGATCGGTATAAAGACTCAAGACTCAAGATTCAGAATGGAGATATCAAGGTTGAAGACCCTAGAGTATCAAGATCAAGATTTCAAGATAAGTGTCTAGTTTTTGTTAAAACTTCATAATAGCACGGAAATCTTCATTCCAAATTTCATTTGGGATGGAACCCATTTCTATCTTCTTAGTGGCTTACAAACCCACGACAAGTAGCTTACAAACCTACGACAAGTGGCTTACAAAACCAGAGGCTTACAAACCACGAACATCCTGGTTTTGTACATGTTCTCGAGTCCTGATGTGATGAGATATTATGCAGGAAGAAGCTTGCAAAACTACTTCAAAATGGTTTTTCAAAATGATTTTCAAAACTGCTTTTGAAAATGTTTTAGCCTTAAACATTATCTTTTCAAATGATTTTCAAAAGGATGTTTTAGCCTTAAAATATTCTTTGTTTTTGTTTTTAAATAAACTCATGTTTTAAACTTTGTTTGTTTTTTAAACTATCTTCTGATTTTTAAATATTCTTTTATAATATATATATACTTGAAATTTAAAATCAAATTTATATATACATTCTAAAAATATATTTTTCTACTCTTGTTTATTTTAAAACATAGGAAAATTAGTTTATTTTACTCTAGAATCATTTCATCTTGTTTTCCTTTTAATACCATTTTCAAAACAAATTTTACATTGTTTTTAACTAAGGGATGTCGACATCATGGGATACCCCATGTCGCCATGGTGGCCGTTAAATTCAAAAGTTTCAATTTTCAAAAGAAGTTTCTATTCGTTTAAATCTCTTCGCGAATGGTTATGACCGTTACTGGTCTATAAATAGCCTTAACAAACGAATTTTTTAACTAACTATTTTGTTCACTCCTTCTCCACAAATCCATATTCTAAAATTTTCATATTTTTAAGATCGTGCCGAAATTCTGCCGAATTCTCAAGTGAATCAAATTAGAATCTCATTCTTGTTTGATTCTCTGCCCTCTCTCAAAGATCAAAGTGCTATTCAGAGTTATAGGATCAATTTGTAATCAAAAGTTTATCGAGTCTCTCTATAATGTGTGGTTGTGCCTGGAAATCAATTGTGAGATCTTGTGTCCCGTAAATCAAGAGAGTTTGCCCCGGACTCGAAGACAGGAGGGTACCTCAAGGCCTTTAGAAATTGAGGATTGTAATCTCGACATTGGTATAATAAAAATCTGTATGAGGTGTTTGCCTTGGTGCAGGACTGGATGTAGGGTAACTCCGAACCTGTATAAAATCCGGTGTGTTCTTTCCTTTTACTGCTTTTTATTTACTTTCTGCATCTGTGTTTGATTCTGTGATTGTTCGTGATTAAATTTTGCATTTGTTTGTGTCATAATTTTAATTCAGTCCATAGAAGTCTTAGAATCCATTAAACACTATTCACCCTCCCTCTAGTGTTAAATTAGCGTTAAGATCCTTAATCCGCACTCCCTTTCAATTGGTATCAGAGCGTTGGTTTTCATAGTCTGAAACTTGAAAATTATTTTAATGGCTACCAGCACTGGTAATTTCAACTCTGGCACTAGTTTTGTTAACACTAACACTAGTTCATTTGTAGAAGGTCAATCTACTGTCAGACCACCATTTTTCAATGGCAGTAATTATGCATATTGGGCTTGTAGAATGAAAATTTATTTACAATCAGTAGGATTAGACACTTGGAATATCACACAAACTGAGTATGTTGAACCAACTACCGATTTTGCCCAGTGGACTACTGAGCAAAAGGGTGTTGCACAAAATAACTCAAAGGCCATGAATATATTATTTTGTTCACTAGATAGGTGTGAGTTTAATAGAGTTTATGTTTGTAAGTCTGCATTTGAAATCTGCAAAACTTTGCAAGTTACTCATGAAGGAACAAGCAAAGTTAAACAGACTAAAATTTCCATATTAACTAATCAGTTTCAATTGTTTAAAATGCATGCAAATGAGTCCATTTCTGACATGTATTGTCGATTTCAAGATATTGTTCATTCACTAATTACACTGGGAAAAAGCTTTTCGGAGGAAGACCAAGTCAGAAAAATTATAAATTCACTCACTCCGAAATGGGATCAAAAGACACTTGCAAACGAAGAAGTAAATGATATCAGTCTAATGAAAATAGAAGAATTGATTGGGAACCTGATGTCTTATGAAGTCCACTGCAAGGAAGAAGAGAAAACAAGGCTATAGAAAAGAAGTCGTTAGCATTCAATGCAACAATTGAAGATTCAGAACTAGACAGTGATGAGGAGATTTCTTTCATGACAAGAAACTTCCGAAAATTCCTAAAATATAGAAAAATGAATAATAACAAAAGAAATGATCGAAGGAATTCCAGAAATAATACGGAGAACGTCAACAATGATAGATGCTACAATTGCAATAAAGTCGGGCATCATAGGAAAGATTGTCCGTATCCAGATAAACAGTTGTTCCCTCCGAACAATGATTCGTCAAGGAAAAGAAAGAAAGCATACACAGCAACTCCTGATGACTCAGACTCATCATCCAGTGACGATGAAAAGAAGACGAATAATTCAAATCTATGTTTCACCGCTATTCATGAATCAGACGACGATGGGAGTATGGATCTAAAAATAGGTACGCATTTACATTATTTTTAATTTTTCTTGTTTGAATGGATGCTTGTTTGCTTTCTTGATTTTTTTGTTTAAATTCAAAATATTATTATTTTAATAATATTTTAAATATTAAATTATTAATATTTAAGTATTATTATATTTAATGTTATCACAGGAATTATATAAGTAGAATATATGATATAATATATACATTTATTAGAAATTAGGAATAGACACTGTCTTCAATAGGCACACGTCGACATACCTGGATTGTGAAGATCCTGAACTCGGCCTTCGAAAATCGGCACCCGTACTTCACTTGTACTCAAAATGCCGTAGATTCAAACGCCGAATCTGGTTCTCCAGAGCTTATAACACCATTAAATATAACAACACAGCGGAAGAAAGAAAACAATGATATCATATACAACTCCAATGAATACAATATCCAGAATGATATACAACAATGATATCAATATGATACAACAGTATCATAGACAAATAATAATACAGTGGAAATAACAGAAGTGGTAACTCCAAATGATCCTCAAAAGAGAATGAGTCCAACAACTCCAACATCAGCTCGAACCACCATCACGTTGCACTAAGATAAGCAACGTCAGTCGTGATCTCCAAAAACTGAACTAGCTCCAACTAGTCTACTAAACCTGACTATCTGAAAAACCCAACTCTAGACTACCCGTGTGGAAAATTGTGGGCACCCAGAGTTTAGGAAGGGAAAAATAAACTCCGAGTCAGTCATGGGACTGGTGTGAGTAACAAAAATAGTTGTTTGTGTAAAAACAGTTTATAATAGAAATTCGACATGCTTTTGAAAAATGAAACTACCATAAGACCTCCCACCACACACACAATGCAATCGCAGACTTGGAGGAGATTTCTTCTTATGATAGTCAAATATGCTTACTACGCAAGAAAAACACTTTTGATATTATTAATAGTGCATAGTGTACAAAATCATTTCGAAAATACAATATTAATCTTAGCCAGCATAGGTACCATTATATTATGCCTGCTATAGCTGCCGCCTGAGGAGATAGGTTATACAACTGCAATCGTAAAGGGCTCGTATTGTTTCTTTGGATTTTCCAACAAATGGTCAGGCTAAGGAACTTCCTATGCCACATAGGAACGCCTCTGGCGGGATGCCCCGAGAGACAACTGCTCTCTGCCAAAACAAGGCCGGTTACCCCCTTCCCGGGTAGTAAACCTGAGATATGCCACCCCCGGTCGTTTGCGACCTTTATCCGAGGCGCCTCGATCACACAACAACAATCACACAGAGTAAATGAGATTGGAGCAACCACACAGGTAAATATCTGGGCTTCATACCATGATACCACCTTTTTCCAGAAGGAATGGTCATACCCTAGGGGAGCTACCCCTGAAACCTTGCCGCACTTTCCTGTTTCGACCATTTCCGGTCTGTGAGGCTCAATGAGGTCTCGTCCACAAAGCTACGCTTTACACAAAAGCCATGCTTTGATCAATAAATGATCACCAACACACAACAGCACTCAGCATGCCACACTACCAAATTGGGAATATATCACTGATAACCTTCAACTACATAACGTCTGAGCTCGTACGTCTCAGGGAAGGGTGTTAAGCTAAGAGAATAAATTCTCCACCACCAAACAGAAATGTATTTGAAAGAAATCAGCTTTATATCTCAAAGTGTAATGTCAGACATACAACCATACAAGTCTGTTCCGGGTTCGAACAAAACCGAAGGCACTTCCAAAGAAGCCCTTGCAATCCGGGTATTCAAATCCCGATCGAACTTCCCATCACTTAGGAAATCTCTATACCGGGCGCTACTCGGTGCAGAGACAATCGATAGGTTATCCTATCATTTTCACAAATACACGGTCTTCAACATCGGTCTTCAAATGCAATCATATATGACGTATCATTATTCAAAATGGGTTATATGACACAAAGGTCCTCTCCCGGCTAAACCGAATAATGAGCGCAATATTTTAAAACATATGGATAATGGAATTCAGTTAAGTCACAAATTATTACCCAAAACCTCTCTTCAAATGGTTTAAACACATTACCATTTTAATCTTTTTAAACAAAAAGATTCAATTCACAAAGTTCACCCAGTTTCACAAAGATCTACTCATAGATTTTCCAAATCGATTTCCATTTCAATTGGATTTAACTCGTCCAATCTTTAACACAAAGGTTTAATTAATAGCTTTCAAAACAATTCCATTTCGACCTTTTATACCAAAAGATACACCTTTCCAATTTCAAAACAAAATTCAACAATCTTTCACAAAGATTTATTCATAACTCGGAAAACCATTTTCATTTCAACTTGAAATTCTTTTGACACAAATTGGAAATTCATTCCTTATATGAAAGCTTCTATTATCTGAAAACAAATAGTTTTCATTTCGGAAAATCTGATTCATTCATACGAGTTAAAGTCCTTGGGTTAAATTCAAATTCTCAAAACCATACTTTCAAAATGGTTTAATCTCATATAAATACATTTATAACATCTTTAACCAAAATTTTCAAACATGGAATTCAATTCTAAATTTTGAATTTGAAACTTTACCAAGTTATTTAAAATAACATTTATCTTAAAAACTCCTTTTCAAAAGCTTTAACATTTAACCTAAATTCATTTCCAAAATCAATTGAAATTAAAATTTCAATTTCAAAAATATTAAATTTAAATTATCCGCGACTTAACCGATTTCCTCATGAAATCCATATTTGTGTGTGTAAAGGTGTGGCCCAGGGGTTTCACACAGTAGCGCAACATCAATAAATCATCACAGATCAAAATACAGAAATATAGTTGATAAGCGGTATAACTATAACGCTTATCTTTTATTCACAGATCACAGATATATATATTGCAGATAATAAAATTACATTCATCCGAGATAAATAAAATACATTACAGATCACACATATAAATCAGAATATATCACAAAGCAATCACAGATCAGGGAATATCAACAATTCAATCATTCAGTCAGGTCCAACATTCACCAGTAAATTTTATTAATCAACTGATTAATTTAAATCAGATGTATATGTAGGAATGAATTATTAATCTAGCTTAACCATCATAGTTAATTACAAATTATCTGGAATAGTTTTCCCTTTTAAATTCATTAGTTAATCTTTAATTATTAACTAATCATCCTTAATTAATGAATCAATTAACTTTTAAATTATTTAATAAATCTTAATTAATCACATTCATTAATTAATCCTTTGATTACTAACAAATAATTATACTCAAGTGACTAATCATCATTCAATTAATTACATCCAGTAATCATTTATTAATTACTCCTCTAAGTAATTATACTTTCCAAATCGTCAAGTGATTATATTAATTTAAACTTAAGTAATTAACTTTAACAATTTCAATTAAACTCAATTACAATAACTAATTAATTACTCCTTAATTAACAATTATTTCTTAATCAGTTTTATTAATTAATTTACCTTTAATAAATTAATTATTCTCAAATTTATTACCTTAATTAATTTATCACATTAATTAATTATTCTTTTAAAGCAATTAACCCTTTATTACTTGGTTAATCAATCTTTGATCATTAATTACCCATTCTTAATCACTTTTACTAAGTAATTATTTTTAATTAATCATTCCTTAATAACTTTAAACCCAAATATTTACTAACTTAAAAGTTTTAATGTTAATTTAAGTTAAACCTTTATTTATAAATTTACCCTTTTATTTAAGACTAATACTAACTGGTTCCAAAAAGATTAACTATAAACTTAATTTATTAGGCAAAGCTTTAATAACACATACTCGAGAAAAATCCCAGGTGAACTCGAGTTTAATCCCGAGTGGTATGCCTATTTCCCCGAGCTCCATCCCTGTACTTCATTTCTTCTTTACTTTTATATATTTATTTTTCTATTAAGTATAAACTGTTAATTCACCCTCACGAACCCGAGTAAAACCCGCGCGAAAACTTCTTTTGCTCGAGTGCTTCCCCGAGTCTCTCTACACGACCCATCACCAGACACAGTAGCCTAACCGTGCACGTGCACCGGACCTCGACCAACTTTTGGCGATCCCCACTAGCTCCGACAAGTCACGATCGATCACACCCTCGACCCCAAATCGACCGAAAAACCCAAACCTACCCTCAATCGAATTCGAGCATAGCTCGAGCCATCACGACCAAAACAACGACGAAAGAAATATCTCATCGCTGCGCCTCCGACCACCAGTCGACTCGAACATCTAGCTATGGCTTCGTCAACCTCCAAGCCATCGTCCCCCAAAGCCACGCGCCACTCGACGCTGAATTGAGACCGCGGAGATCAAAAGTTCGACCACCTAAAAATTAGGTTTACAAAAGAAAAACGAACGCCGCTGCCGCCACAGAGGTTGATACTGCCTCCGATCATTTTTCCTACCATCACCGTAGGCTCGTCCATCACCACGAGCAACCTCGACTTCCCCAGTCCAACGCGTCACCGGAAATTAGGCAAAATGCCAATTCCGATCGTCCTCAAATTGCTCTCGAAATACAAAATGAAAAAAAATCATCATATTAGTTTTAGAAATCCTATCTTTAAGTAAGGATTCATGTTATATAATTGAATTCGAAAATCGTTGTACTCGAATTTGTTCCAAATTTGGATTTTCTCTGTAAAAATAATTTTTTTTAACAAATTATATAATTTTATTTCTCTTGAGATTATTTTTAAATAATAACTGACACTTAAACAAGCACCTTTGCTTTTGAAGCCAAGGCCTAACAAAGACCAAGTGATTAGCTAGTTTGATTTTGATCAAAATTTATACGATGAACTAAAGAAACAGGGAAGTTTCACATAGTCAGGCATATTCACTTCCAAAATTTATACATAGAGGAGATATGTACTTGTATATTCATAAATAAACAATATCAATCTCAGACTTATCAAGCAAAAGTTAAATATACTTAAATTTCTTTTTAAGTTGTTTACTCACCTTGATTAAGAAAGGAACAGAGCCTCTTTCTTTTGACACAGGCTTTGAGATTGCAAGCTGGAACCCCTTTCTTCTTCCATCTTTTTGTTTGAGTTAATTTAAATAGTTGTCAAGTTGAAGTGTTGTTTAAAGTTGAGATGATATTACTCAGATGCTATTTGCTTCAGTTTTAAAATGGTCCTCAATTCAGATTTTACTCAGTGATGATGCTCGAACTAAAATAAGGAGGGCTGATATATGAAATTGAGTTGTACAGGTTGATTATATTATTTAGTACAATAGGCAGAGATATTTGTTTCAAATCGGAGGCTGAAACGATTTTAGTCATGTGCTAGATATGGCATTAATTGCCAAGTACTTTATGTCTTCATTTGCAATACTTGTTGACTTCGGCTGATATGATAATGTTTTGGTGGCTGGTACGATCTAGCTTTAGTGGCTAAAGATATTTGCATTTATTAAGCTTGCCTTATTTTACAAGTTTACACTTTAATATACATTCTGTTTGCCTAGCTTGCTTTGTACTTTATTTTACTTTACAATATTTATTTTTATAGCTTATATAATTCTAGAATTATTTACTAGGTTCATTTCATATTTTATATAATTATAATCTATTTGAAATATTTTGTTTAACATTATATCAAAAATCCAAATACAAAATTATTTTCTAAGATATTTGCATTTAAATCCCAATTAAATTTTCAATCTATTTTATATACAAGTGTTCAAATATCCAGATTAATTTCAATTAATCCTTAATTTAACTAACATTTTATATAAATTTCCAATTAATTAACGATTTTTATTCAAAAATTAAGTTAATTAACAATTTAAACTTAATTAAAATTCGGGATCGTTACATGGATACCCCGTGTCGACATGCCCCTCATAAATTTGATTTCAAAATTTGAATTCAAACTTTTGAATTTCCCTCCACCTTTTCACCAACTTCAATGCTCTGGAAAGATGCCTCTTGACCAAAGAACATGTCTATAGAATCTCTATTTAATTCACTCTCCTTATCATCACTTTTCACTTTTATTTCAAATTTCAAATTTGTCTTCATTATCTTCAACTCCTCTCAAACTTCCTCAATGGCCTATTCAAGCACTCCTAACACCATTAGGCTTCCAAAAGCTATCAAAAACTTTATTTTTAATGACCCGTAAGCTATCAAAGCTTACATCAACTATTAAACTTTGGTAAAATTCATATGGGGAAATTTGCTATTTTTGAAGATTTTTCTTCTTATGAAATTGAAAATCTTTTTCAACAATGTTCTATTCTTAGTGTAGTAGATAACAAACAAAAAGATTTTGTATGTTATCCAAATCTTGTTAAGATGTTTTATGCGAATTTGAATCGTGGTTTTTATGATGGGCAAGATGGACAAATTTGGAGTAGTATTAAAGGAACACAAATAGTTTTGGATTGTGAAATTTTAGGAAATATTTTGGGATGCAAGTATACCGGAATGAATCTCTTAGAATTTCAAATAAATGAAAATGATCGAGAGACATTTCATCACATCTTTGAAGGGGATGACAATTTTGAATTCAAAAATCGTTATTTTCGTCCAAAAGCAAGAATTGTTAACCTTCTTATTCAACACACCCTTATACCAAGATCGGGAAACTACAACAACCCAACTTTGAAAGTTTGCAAAGCTCTTTTTGCAATTTTTGGAAATTATGATATCAATTGGGCTCAAGTTATTTTGGATGAGTTAAGGCCCAAGAATTTTACTATGGGTGAAAACACATTATATCATGGAGTTTATCTCACTCGGATTTTTAATTACTTTGGAGTTGATTTCAAATGGGAAGAATTTATAACTAGAAAGTGTTCAACCATGGAAACATTTCCATTATGAAAGTTCCATTAATGTTTCAACCATATGAAACACTTACGGAAAAGGAAGAAAGGCTTGCTCACGAAGAGATGGAAGAAATGGAGGAAGAAGAAGAAGAAGAAGAAGAAGAGGAAGAGGAAGGAATGGAAATTGAAGAGGAGGAAGAGGAAGATCAAGAAACTTCCTTAGAGAGTATTGAATATCCTACTAATCCCGCTAATCCATCCAATAAGACCATTCTCAATAATCAAAGAATTATAGTGGAAAATCAAAAGACACTCAAAAGATCAATGAGTAAGAAAATGGATAAGATTTCCACTAAAATCAACAAGTTCTTCGGGAAAGTTAGTAGAAGCTTGGACTACCATCTTCTTCATCTTCATCTAATTAGTTTTAGTTCATGTTATCTTGTTTGCTTCAAGTTCTATCCATGTATTTTCCTTTATTTTAGTTAATATTATATTATTTTATGTAATGTTGACTAGAATCATTAATGAAATCTTTTCTTTCCTGTTATTCAACTTCGCTTGTCTCTGTAATTGCTTGTTTTTATATTATACAAATTTTAGTTGCACAGATTTGTTCATAATATTCAAAACAAAGCAAATTGTCACTTTAGGCAGAGGCATGTCGACATCCCCCATCCCCCCATGTCGACATGCAACGGGCAGAAAGTAGCTACACTTTCAAATTTTAATTTCATGTAACTAACTTGTGTCTATTCATTTTAAACGACTTTCTACCTCTATTTATACCTGTTTCTTCCAGAATAAATTATCAAAATTCATTTCTAATCACTCCCTTTCATATTTCTTCCTTTTTCTTGAATTATGGCTTCTCCGATTAAGAATCTAAGTGATAATCTTGAGGAAACTCTCACTTCCTTCAATAATATCCTTACATTCATACTTCGTAATCAGCGCCACTTAGAATTGAGTCAAATGCAGATGATCAAGGAGAAAGAGAGACATTTCGACGCCCTTCGTTGGATGATCTCAGCCCTTAACAAGGACGATCTTGAAGGAAATCCACCAGTCACTCTCAATAAAGATAAAGAAGAATGGGATGCCATCAAAGCAGACCCTATCTTTGAGAAGATGGATGGGTGGAAGTACCAAGGAATGTCTAGTCATTATGTATGTTATTTGTTTGATTTGATTGGTGTGTTTTAAACTTGATTGACTTGACTTATTTAAAACATTTGGTGTGGTTTGTATATATGATTGGATTGAATAATTACTGTAAATATGATTGGATGATGATTGATTTACTTCTGGATTACACTTATGATCACGCTCATGATCACATTTCACATTTATGTTCACATTTCATACTTATGATCACACTTAGCACTTATTACACTTATATATGGATTACTCTATTGTATTATGGTTGATTATCTTATATCAAGTTCAGGGAATTTATTAGTAAGAATTTTTTGTTGATGACAAAGGGGGAGAATTTATAAAATAATAGTTCGCTTGGAGTAAGGGCGAGTTATGATTGGAGTAAGGGGGAGTCATGGAGTAAGGGGGAGTTATGATAGGAGTTATGGTATGGTAAGTATATTTTATAAATACAGGTTGTCATCATCAAAAAGGGGGAGATTGTTAGGAACTGAGATATTGGTTTTGATGACAACAACCATTTTAACTTATCTTATTATAAAATATATACTAACACTATTGACTAGATAGATATGTATATGCATGAACTATGCAGGATATATATATATATATATATATATATATATATGCAGGTATTGATTACTGAAGACTGATCAATATAAAGACTCAAGACTCAAGATTCAGAATGGAGATATCAAGATTGAAGGCCCTAGAGTATCAAGATCAAGATTTCAAGATAAGTGTCTAGTTTTTGTTAAAACTTCATAATAGCACGAAAATCTTCATTTCAAATTTCATTTGGGATGGAACCCATTTCTATCTTCTTAGTGGCTTACAAACCCACGACAAGTAGCTTACAAACCTACGACAAGTGGCTTACAAACCACGAACATCCTGGTTTTGTACAAGTTCTCGAGTCCTGATGTGATGAGATATTCTGCAGGAAGAAGCTTGCAAAACTACTTCAAAATGGTTTTTAAAAATGATTTTCAAAAATGCTTTTCAAAATGTTTTAGCCTTAAAAATTATCTTTTCAAATGATTTTCAAAAATATGTTTTAGCGTTAAAAATATTCTTTGTTTTTGTTTTTAAATAAACTCTTGTTTTAAACTTTGTTTGTTTTAAAAATATCTTCTGATTTTTAAATATTCTTTTATAATATATATTTATACTTGAAATTTAAAATAAAATTTATATATACATTCAAAAAAAAATATTTTTCTACTCTTGTTTATTTTAAAACATAGGAAAATTAGTTTATTGTACTCCAGAATCATTTCATCTTGTTTTCCTTTCAATACCATTTTCAAAACAAATTTTACATTGTTTTTAACTAAAGGATGTCGACATCTTGGGATACCCTATGTCGACAAGGTGGCCGTTAAATTCAAAAGTTTCAATTTTCAAAAGAAGTGTCTATTCGTTTAAATCTCTTTACGAATGGTTATGACCGTTACTGGTCTATAAATAGCCTTCACAAACGAATTTTTTAACTAACTATTTTCTTATTTTCTTCACTCCTTCTTCTCCACAAATCCATATTCTAAAATTTTCATATTTTAAGATCGTGCCGAAATTCTGCTAAATTCTCAAGTGAATCAAATTAGAATCTCATTCTTGTTTGATTCTCTGCCCTCTCTCGAAGATCAAAGTGCTATTCAGAGTTATAGGATCAATTTGTAATCAAAAGTTTATCGAGTCTCTTTATAAGGTGTGGTTGTGCCTGGAAATCAATTGGGTGATCTTGTGTCCCGTAAATCAAGAGAGTTTGCCCCGGACTCGAAGACAGGAGGGTACCTCAAGGCCTTTAGAAATTGAGGATTGTAATCTCGACATTGGTATAATAAAAATCTGTATGAGGTGTTTGCCTTGGTGCAGGACTGGATGTAGGGTAACTCTGAACCAGTATAAAATCCGATGTGTTCTTTCCTTTTACTGCTTTTTATTTACTTTCTGCATCTGTGTTTGATTCTGTGATTGTTCTGTGATTAAGTTCTGCATTTGTTTGTGTCATAATTTTAATTTAGTCCATATAAGTATTAGAATCCATTAAACACTATTCACCCCTCCTCTAGTGTTAAATTAGCCTTAAGATCCTTAATCCGCACTCCCTTTCATTTACAAATAACATTTGATTATACTTTTACAATACAGATCAGAGTTACATACAATAGGAATAAATAAATAAATGCAGCAGAACAATATGATGCAGTGGAATAAATATAATAAATAGTAACAATATTTAATCTTCGTCTTCGTCCTCCAGAAAGAAGTCTTCGATAAACTGAAAAGCTCAGACTGACCCGAGCGAATTGAAAAGACAAAACACTCAAGTCAGAACTAAAAGATCTTATGTAAGTTAAATTAATAGTAAATAAATATGAGTGTAACGGCGTCAGAGATGTTTATGGGGTTTGACATCTCCTATCCAGTGTCTAATGTGAGTGCAGTAACTTAAGAGACGTTCGGTATTACCATCTCCTAAGGATCCGTTAAACTATCTACTATGTAGAAAAATGCGCTATTATAATATGTCTATGGTAAAGTAAAGTATTAAAATAGCGTTAAGGCGTTACCCATATCCCCCTTAACACATTTTATATATTCCCGTAGTCTATACAGTACCGTAAGCTTCATCAAACCGGTGGTTTACTCAGAAGGCACTCCATAGGTACGGTACAAACCAAACTCGTAGAAGGCACGATAAGGCATGTGACAAGGCACGCGAGGCAATGCCCAGGGTAGGATACTACAGTTTTGCGGATCCGGACTGGTGGTAATGCATAGCAGCAACTACTGCCCACCTCGGAACACACTCCCAAATCAAAATCAAGGGGTGGCTAGCAAATCAATCACAAAGTCATAATATGGTATCGAAGAAATGTGCCCGATAGGAGGTGCGACCTTACTTGGCCCGGCATGGCTCTTGTTTTAGCCACATCAAGCTGACTCACGGGAGTTAAGGCTACAATAATACCCCATATGCAATCGCTCGCCGAACCATCCTACTTCATTCTGGATTCTCCACCACGTACACAATTGTTAAAGTGGTTTTCGGTATTGGCAGAGAGTATGACAATATCCGATCCCGGTCTCTTTAACAACCAAACGCTTATTTCACACCAGATGGTTCTTTTACATTTCCAAAATCGATTCATAATTGATATCAAAATATCATATTCAATTCAAACCATATAACTTTCGAAACCATATTTACTTTCGAAATCATATTCACTTTCGAAATCATATCGATAAGATGAGTTAATTAAATCCTCATTTTAAAATCAACATATTTACTCAAATATGTCATTTCACTAGCCAATATCATTTCAAATCCCAACTTATTTTATAACATCATTTAACCATATTCGCTTTAAAATCAAGGATTTAAATATAAACACTTTCACTTTATACAATCTGAAAATTTAGAAAATAGTTTAGATAGTTATAAATAGTTTAGCATAGTTTAAAATAAATTTCAAATAGTTAGAGTACTCTAAAATAGAATAAAATAGTTTTAAACAGATTTAAAATAGTTTACATAGATTTAAAATGATTTAAATAAATTTAAAATAGATTAAATAGATTTAAATTAGATTAAAATGGGTTAATTAGTTTAAAATAGGTTAAAACGGATTAAATTGGATTTAAATAGATAAAATAAATTAACATAAGTCGAAATAGTTTTAAATTGATTAAAACAGTTTAAAATAGATTAAATTAGTTTAATAGTTTGAAACTCTTAGTAACCAGGATTTAAGAATAATATATTTAAACAATTTATATTAAAATAATAAATTTGAAATTAATATCAAATTGTACTATTTCTTTCATTTCAACACATCTTTAAACCATTTAATCAATATCGATTCCAAATCCATGTTCGAACTATAAATTCAAACTATTTCAAATTTAGTTGATTTCGAAGTTTAAATATTCAAATATTTCAGTAACTCAATTTCGATAAATTTTATTTATACTTCAAATCCAACTTTAAAATTTCAATTTAAACCAATTCCAATTTCAACATTTAAAACTCAGATTTTCAAAAATAATTCAGTTTATATAAATCAAATTTCCTTTAAAATATCATCTAACAAAATTCAGAATTTAAGGATTTAAAATCATTTAATTTAACCAATCTTGTGTCCGTATATAATTCTCTACCCTATGGTCAAGTGATACAGATATTTATCATTTCAATCTGCAATTATTTTATATTCAAGGATATATAACCCGCAATCCCGAATTTAATTAAAATTCCATGAAATCGCTTGACTCTATCATTTCAACTCATAACGATTTCCTCTAATCTATCAGATCATTCGGGTATGTATCGTTTCAACCCATAGAGAACTTTCAGTGTTAAAACAATATAACAATAAAACATCCAATCATCCAACATTAACAATCAACATCCATCACAATCACCATTCAAACCAATAATTAACAATAACAAGTGACTGATTATCAATAACGGGTATTAACTGGCAATTTAAAATTTAATATTAAATAAATAGCGATAATGTTAAGTAAAAGTCAGATTTAACTGGAATGACAATTTAAATATACGAAACATCAATCAATCAATTTCTAATTACATCATAAATTCAATTTATCTAATATAAGATAATTTAGTAGGTTTGAGTGGGTTAAAACACTCACTTTTGATTTCAAATTGATTTGAAATCCAAATAAAGGCCCAAATTTCAACAGTCTCAGAATTCATCCGAACCAGTGTTAAAATGTCCGGAATTGCGATACGATCCCAACGAAATAAACCGCGCATGAATCGGACATCGTATGCAAAAGATATTAGCATTAAAAGATATACGATTTCAATTTAAAACAAATAAAATAATATTATAAAACTCACACGTCAGCACGCCAACATCTCCGTTCGATCACGCATACGAACCCTACCTTGTATCGTTCAAACTCACGGCCGCCATCTAAACTCGCCCAACGTCGCTGCTACAGGCCGATCCACCCTGATCAGGCGAAGTCGCCGACATCCTCACTCCGAGCCGCCCAAGACCATGCCGCCACGTGAACTCCGGCCACCTCCACTGTCACGTACCGAAATTTTCGACTTTCGAAAATTCGACATCGATACTCACTTTATCGACTGCCGAACAATCGTGTGCCGGAAACTCCAATAGTGAGGGTTTTATAAAGAAGAAGTAGAAGAAAAGATAGAGAGAAGAAGAAGAAGGCAGAAAAGGAAAGAAGAACAACAGAACAACATCAGATACAAAATCAGTATCAGAATCTCACATATCGCAGCGGAACAATATATAATAAATAAACACTAGTCTTTTAAAACAAAGAGCTATATCAGTTTATACATACATCAATCATCAGAGTCAATATACAACAATGGACAGTTATATAAACTTGTCCTCATACAGAATACACAGCGGAATAAATACTATCAGATACAAATACTACGTCTCGTCATCCAGCTTGCTTCCAAAGCTCCAGAATATCCAGAATATCCTGATAATATAACTCTAGGCTGCCCGTGTGGAAATTGGTGGGCACCCAGAGTTTAGAAGGGAACAATAAACTCCGAGTCAGTCATGGTGACTGGTGTGAGATCGTAAAACAGTTTATCTTTAAAATAAACAACAGGAAAACTTTAATGTCAATTCGCAATGCTTTTGGAAAATGAAACTACCATAAGACCTCCCACCACACACACAATGCAAACGCAGACTTGGAGGAGATTTCTTCTTATGATAGTCAAAGATGCTTACTACGCAAAAATCAAATTCTTTTTGATATTATTATTAGTGCATAGTGGAAAACATTTCGAAAGTAGAATATAAATCTTAGCCAGCATAGGTACCATTATATTATGCCTGCTATAGCTGCCTCCTGAGGAGACAGGTTATACAATTGAAATCGTAAAGGCTCGTATTGTTTCTTTGGATTTCCAACAAATGGTCAGGCTAAGGAACTTCCTATCCACGATGGGTACGTCCCTGGAATAGACGACCCGAGAACCTAACCGGATCTCTGCCAACACAAGGCCGGGTTACCTCTGCAAAAATAGGTAACTACTGACACGCGTATGCCATCCCCCGATCGTCACCGATCTTCCCGAGGATCCCCGATTCGCAACAACCACAAAGAAATAAATTTGCAGCAACCACAGAGGTTAAGTATCTGGGCTCCATACCATGATACCACCTTTATCCAGAAGAAATGACATACACTAAGGGGCGCTACTCCCTAGAACCTTGCCGCATTCTTCCTGTTTCGACCATTTCCGGGGTGTGAGGCTCGACGAAGTCTCGTCCACAAAGCTACGCTTTCTCAAAAAACCCTGCTTCGGGTCAAACAAAATGATCAACCTATGATCACAAAGATATAAGATCAAACAAATGATCATATCACAAATGATCAAACACTGATCATTTCACAGCAACACTCAGTATGCCACGTTACCAAATTGGGATATATCGCTGATAAATTTCAACTACATAACCTCTGAGCTCGTACGTCTCAGAGAAGGGTGTTAAGCTAAGAGAATAAATTCTCCGCCACCAACAGAAATGTATTTGAAAGAAATCAGCTTTATATCTCAAATTGTAACGTCAGACACACAATCCATACAAGTCTGTTCCGGGATCGAACAGAACCGAAGGCACTTCTCACGAAGCCCTTGCATATCCGGATAAATTTCTAATCACGTCCGGACTTCCCGTCACTAAGGGTGATAAAACCTCTAAACCGGAGATCAGCCGATGTAGAGTAACTCGACGGTAATCCTTCCGTTTTCAAAAATATCCGGTCTTCAACACCGGTCTTCAAATGCAATTCATAACGACGTATCACATATTCGGAATGGGTTATACGACCCCATGGTCCTTTCCCGGCTAACCCGAATAGTGAGCGATTATTCAAAAATAAGTGTGGCATTCAAATTCATCCAATTCACAACAAATACCTACTCAAGGTAATTATTGATAGTCGGTTATTTAACTATCAATAAAGATGCGCAACATCATCGGATTCCAAATAATTTTCCAAATTATTTCATCTTCAAAAATATCTTTTACTAGATATAAAATTTCCACACTTAACCGTTTGAAAACAATTTCAAATCAATTTCCACATTTCATTTTATCTTTGAAGATAAAATCTCAAAACAGTTCATTTCATATTGGAAAGCATTTCCATACTTATTTAAAAATAAGTAATTCACAAATCATTTATTTTCAACATTTGAAAATATTCAATATACTTAAAATCAAAATTAAGTATAATTTCATTCTTTAAGGAAATCATTTACTATAACAACATTTATTTGAGTCAAAACGAATGTTACGTAAAACATCGTTACGACGACTCAAAATCACTAGTATAGGGATTCGAATTTTTTAGATAGATATATAAATCCCAATACTACATAAAACATTTCCTTTCGGAAATCATTTACTATAACAACAGTGTTATAGTCCACCATTTCCTTATATTTTCTCGAAAACGTCTATTTCAACAATAAATGTTGAAATCTGTGATTTCGATATTTAACACGTTTTAAAACATCTTTTAAAACAATTACTTCATTTTATAATATCGTTTCTCCAGAATATATCCATTTTCCCTAAGAATATATTCACTGTCCAAAATCGTGAATATAATTCACTTAACCAAATTTCAATCATCTCTACACATTTTATTTCAATAAAGATTCGCTATCCAAAATCGCGAATATATCTTCTTTAAAAATCTTCTATATTTAATTTATCAAATTCAATCGATTCTGAATTTATAAACACGTTTATAAATTCTATTTCCATTTTAATAACAACTTCGACTTATAAATCTTCTTTTATCAACTTCTATATTTTTACTTATCAAAATAAGTGATTTCGGATTTATAAACAACTTTTATAAATTCCAATTCTATTTACAAAACTTCAATCCCAAATCAATTTCGATATTGATTTCTAAATTTATTTTCAACTTTAAATAAAATTCCCATACTGATTTCTCAAAATTTCGTTTCCAAATATTAAATCAATTAGAGATTGATTTCTAACTTCATTTATCACTACTAAGTAAATTCCTTATTTTCCTTCAAATTATTCAATATCCTGTTTTTAAATGGATTCTTTAAATTGAAATCATTTTACATTGATTTCCCAGATCATTTCAATTTACCAAGTAAATTTCTAATTGGATTTCCAACTTATCTCTTTTTAAATAAATTCCTTTTAAAGAAAATAAATTTCAATCGTTTCTTTCAATCTATTTAAAAATCCAAATTCCTAAATTAAATTCTTCAAATTATAATCACTATTTTACGAAATCCATTTATTTAACATTTTCACTTGATTCTGGAATTAATTCGATAAGATTATAAAAATTAACTTTTTATACTTTAAATTCTTTTCTTCGAATTTATTAAATTTCTAAAAATTTATTTACTTAAAAATTTCTATTTTGATTTCAAAAATTCAATTTCATTTATTTTTGGAATCCAATGATATCAAACATCCATTCAGCTAAATTTTAGCATTCAAATAATTTCCAGATATCAATATGATCAATACATCAATATAATCATTCACAGATTCATACCACAGTATAAATAAAATCAATCAATGTGAGGGGTCCAGTTGGATCCCTCCAACCTGTTTCCCTGCATCCAAAGACGTTAGCACAATACCATTCCACGTCGAGGTGGAATATCGCGGTATATGGGTTTTTATAAAAATCCGCTTACTAACGGCGCAATAGGGTCTCATCCGCTATACGAGGCGGGAAATCATCAATCCAATATATACATATGCCAATATGTATATATTGCTATATATATATATCCTACTATATCTAATATCACATCCAATATAGCAATCAAATCAAGCAATAAATAACTGAAAATTCCACTTTCATTTTGAGTGAGAAAAATCTCACCTTAGCATTTTAATTTGCCATCCAATTTCCATCTTGACTCGATTTCTTGATTTATACCTCACTGGAAATCGTCGAACCACCACCATCTAACTGCCGCGAGTCAATCATCCCCATGCCCTGCCCAATCTCGAGCATTACCATCATCGGCCTCGTCCAAAACCCACGTCGCCGATTAGCACTATGCCTGAACACCCTTGCTCACGAAATCGCGCTGCATTTCATCTGCCTCGACGTCACCCTATCCCAGTTGCCACGCGAAGCCCAGCTTGTTTTGCCACTGATCGAAAACGACTCATTCTTGAAACGCATATATCATGGTCGCGAACCACCCAGATCAAACGCGATCGCCATTCGATCGAGTATCCCTAACTCGAGTTGCCGCCTTATCGATGTCGTGCCCTAGCTCGTGCAATTCCAAAAACCACCATCAAATCGAAGTCGCCCCTGCGTTGCCTCTTCCAGTCACAGTCGCGACCCCTCGCGAACATTGCCGTCGACGTCGAATTGCTAGGAACATTCGAACGTCACTCCTTGGTCCTTTGAATCGAACGAAGTCGATTTCCGACTTCCCTTCCCATCTCCATCAAGCCCTCGGCCACTCAAGACATCGGCCACGCTTTGATTCCTAAACGTGAATTTTTGATGAGCCTCGCGATTGGTGGGAGAAGGTTTTGATTTGGGTTTTTTTTATTTGTTTTAGAACGACAAATCTGAGGGAGAAAACAAACGCGACATTCTTTGGCCATTTATTTTTTCTCGTTTGTTTTTGATTTTCAAAACTGGAAGATAAGAGGAGTATTTACAATTAAAAGAAGATGATTGCGTGATGGGGTGCACGATTTTTGTATCGTGATTGCAGGCGAAAATTTAGGCATGAGATAAGGGGATACGTGTGTGTGTGTTGACTAAATTTTTTTTATTTAAATTTCAAATTGAATTTCATTTCATTTCAACGCGTTTTTGTGTCGTGTGCTCACGAAATAACTCTGATCAATACAAAATTTGAAATCTGGCAATAATTCAATATTCCGGACCCAATGGAACTGATTTCGTTGAATTCCGAGACTGTGCCTCGGACCGCTATTTTTGAAATATCGATACGAACGATAATTTTAAAACTGAACAGATTGTTTCCAAATCAATTTCTGAAGCTTCAATTATCTTCAGTATTATCAATACGAATTTTAAAAGCTTTTCGAAATATTTTTAAATAAGCTTAAAATTGAAGATTCGAATTTCTATTCACCTAACAATAGATTAAATTTTATAATTTAATCGCCAAATTCAAATTTATATCGGGATTCAAATTAAATCATCGTTCGAATATTTAAAATTAATTAAATATTTTCAATTTAATTTGTTCAAAATTCAGGGTCGTTACAGACTTCCCTCCTTAAAAGAATTTCGTCTCGAAATTACAAGTTAGGAAGAAAAGTCCTTAACTCGTCTACTATTTTTTTCACAATCTAAATAGTTTTATAAATTTTCAAAACAAATCTTTCTACTAAAGATTCGTTATTTATTCAACTAAATTTCCAACTTCAATCATAAGTTTCAAACAACATTGTTTTCCTTCTCAACTCAATTTAAATTTCAAATTCAAATTTAAACCTTCAAAATTTTCTCAAAATTTTTCTAACGCCCTAAATTTTCGAAAAATTTCGCCAGCGTCTCCTTTGCGCGGCTAATACGGCACAACTACAAAACGTCCCTACGGACTCTCAGATTTCAAAAAGAAAAAGAAAAAGCCAAGCGGCTAGAGAAATAAGTCATCAAATCTCATATTCAAAT
Organism: Allium fistulosum; assembly: GCA_030737815.1. Taxonomy (NCBI): domain Eukaryota; kingdom Viridiplantae; phylum Streptophyta; class Magnoliopsida; order Asparagales; family Amaryllidaceae; genus Allium; species Allium fistulosum. The sequence goes on from CM060904.1 coordinate 1,111,565,770, forward strand.
TTAAACACATACCTTTTTCGAGCAATTCAAATTATCTTCGAAATCAAAATTCCAATCCCTTTATAACACCTGTATATCCTACTAGCCATAATATCTAGTTACATATATTCCAATCATTTTGCACATTCTATTACAAAATTTTCAATTTGCCACTTCGGTTAAATCTACTTATCTTTAAACTGGATTTCCAATTCGAATTCAATTTACCTTTCTTTTATAATCATTGAATTTAATTCGTTTCAAACTTATTCATTCGGTCAATATTCAATTAGCTTCACTTACTCATTTTAGTTTAATACTTCACAAATTAAATTCAATTCTAGTTTTATTCACTTACAAATTCAAAATGAATTTTAACATTCAATTTCATTTTCTTGCACTTGCAATTGCAAATTTATTTGTTCATTCCCTAATTCATTCGTTTTCAATTTGAATCTCATTTCTATCAGGTTCTCAAATATTTTATAAGTCATCAATTTCATAATATTTCATAAATATTTTTATATAGTATTCCAGAGTCTTTTCAACCTTTCAAAGCCATTTTGAAAACAATTCAAATTATCCTTTGAATTTCCAAAACTAAACCCAAATTTTTCAAACAACTTCCATTTAAAACAATTTGGCAGCAATTCCTCTTTTGGAAACCCGAAAATGAACACCGGTGATGCTGCAGTCATTACCGAAGTTATTTTCCAGCGACCGAAAAGAGTTTAGAGCTTTTATCTCTCCAAAATACTTTTCAAATTCTTTTCAAAACATTTCCAAAAACTTCTCTGGAATTCCATTTTAAATTACAATTTTCATTTATAATTTATATTCTCAAATTTCATTTTGTATATGAATTCATTTCTTAACTTTTTGTTTTAATTCCAATTTCATATAACAATGATAATAATTTAATACTATCACTTCTAACAACCATGCATCCATATACTATGATAATTCATAGAAAATTATTTTTTTTCTATACAAAAATAGTTTTGGGCAAAATTATTTCATTCACCCTATTTAAAACAATACTGTGTCGGTTTATCTTGTTTAAGAGTTTAGAAACCCCTATCGATTACAGTTAGCTAGACTGCACCGACCAGAATCCATAAACAATCAACCGATAAGTCAACACAATACAAAACAATTTTATATTCAATAACAAATACGCGCTCATATCTATTATTACACTCAAACTCATTCTAGAGTACTGCTGACTCTATCTCTAATGAGCAACATCCAACAGAGCAGGGTTGTCGCTTAACCATATGCTCTGATACCACGCTGTCACGTACCGAAATTTTCGACTTTCGAAAATTCGACATCGATACTCACTTTATCGACTGCCGAACAATCGAGTGCCGGAAACTCCAATAGTGAGGGTTTTAGAAAGAAGAAGTAGAAGAAAAGATAGAGAGAAGAAGAAGAAGGCAGAAAAGGGAAGAAGAACAACAGAACAACATCAGATACAGAATCAGTATCAGAATCTCACATATCGCAGCGGAACAATATATAATAAATAAACACTAGTCTTTTAAAACAAAGAGCTATATCAGTTTATACATACATCAATCATCAGAGTCAATATACAACAATGGACAGTTATATAAACTTGTCCTCATACAGAATACACAGCGGAATAAATACTATCAGATACGAATACTACGTCTCGTCATCCAGCTTGCTTCCAAAGCTCCAGAATATCCTGATAATATAACTCTAGGCTGCCCGTGTGGAAATTGGTGGGCACCCAGAGTTTAGAAGGGAACAATAAACTCCGAGTCAGTCATGGTGACTGGTGTGAGATCGTAAAACAGTTTATCTTTAAAATAAACAACAGGAAAACTTTAATGTCAATTCGCAATGCTTTTGGAAAATGAAACTACCATAAGACCTCCCACCACACACACAATGCAAACGCAGACTTGGAGGAGATTTCTTCTTATGATAGTCAAAGATGCTTACTACGCAAAAATCAAATTCTTTTTGATATTATTATTAGTGCATAGTGGAAAACATTTCGAAAGTAGAATATAAATCTTAGCCAGCATAGGTACCATTATATTATGCCTGCTATAGCTGCCTCCTGAGGAGACAGGTTATACAATTGAAATCGTAAAGGCTCGTATTGTTTCTTTGGATTTCCAACAAATGGTCAGGCTAAGGAACTTCCTATCCACGATGGGTACGTCCCTGGAATAGACGACCCGAGAACCTAACCGGATCTCTGCCAACACAAGGCCGGGTTACCTCTGCAAAAATAGGTAACTACTGACACGCGTATGCCATCCCCCGATCGTCATCGATCTTCCCGAGGATCCCCGATTCACAACAACCACAAAGAAATAAATTTGCAGCAACCACAGAGGTTAAGTATCTGGGCTCCATACCATGATACCACCTTTATCCAGAAGAAATGACATACATTAAGGGGCGCTACTCCCTAGAACCTTGCCGCATTCTTCCTGTTTCGACCATTTCCGGGGTGTGAGGCTCGACGAAGTCTCGTCCACAAAGCTACGCTTTCTCAAAAAGCCCTGCTTCGGGTCAAATAAAATGATCAACCTATGATCACAAAGATATAAGATCAAACAAATGATCATATCACAAATGATCAAACACTGATCATTTCACAGCAACACTCAGTATGCCACGTTACCAAATTGGGATATATCGCTGATAAATTTCAACTACATAACCTCTGAGCTCGTACGTCTCAGAGAAGGGTGTTAAGCTAAGAGAATAAATTCTCCGCCACCAACAGAAATGTATTTGAAAGAAATCAGCTTTATATCTCAAATTGTAACGTCAGACACACAATCCATACAAGTCTGTTCCGGGATCGAACAGAACCGAAGGCACTTCTCACGAAGCCCTTGCATATCCGGATAAATTTCTAATCACGTCCGGACTTCCCGTCACTAAGGGTGATAAAACCTCTAAACCGGAGATCAGCCGATGTAGAGTAACTCGACGGTAATCCTTCCGTTTTCAAAAATATTCGGTCTTCAACACCGGTCTTCAAATGCAATTCATAACGACGTATCACATATTCGGAATGGGTTATACGACCCCATGGTCCTTTCCCGGCTAACCCGAATAGTGAGCGATTATTCAAAAATAAGTGTGGCATTCAAATTCATCCAATTCACAACAAATACCTACTCAAGGTAATTATTGATAGTCGGTTATTTAACTATCAATAAAGATGCGCAACATCATCAGATTCCAAATAATTTTCCAAATTATTTCATCTTCAAAAATATCTTTTACTAGATATAAAATTTCCACACTTAACCGTTTGAAAACAATTTCAAATCAATTTCCACATTTCATTTTATCTTTGAAGATAAAATCTCAAAACAGTTCATTTCATATTGGAAAGCATTTCCATACTTATTTAAAAATAAGTAATTCACAAATCATTTATTTTCAACATTTGAAAATATTCAATATACTTAAAATCAAAATTAAGTATAATTTCATTCTTTAAGGAAATCATTTACTATAACAACATTTATTTGAGTCAAAACGAATGTTACGTAAAACATCGTTACGACGACTCAAAATCACTAGTATAGGGATTCGAATTTTTTAGATAGATATATAAATCCCAATACTACATAAAACATTTCCTTTCGGAAATCATTTACTATAACAACAGTGTTATAGTCCACCATTTCCTTATATTTTCTCGAAAACGTCTATTTCAACAATAAATGTTGAAATCTGTGATTTCGATATTTAACACGTTTTAAAACATCTTTTAAAACAATTACTTCATTTTATAATATCGTTTCTCCAGAATATATCCATTTTCCCTAAGAATATATTCACTGTCCAAAATCGTGAATATAATTCACTTAACCAAATTTCAATCATCTCTACACATTTTATTTCAATAAAGATTCGCTATCCAAAATCGCGAATATATCTTCTTTAAAAATCTTCTATATTTAATTTATCAAATTCAATCGATTCTGAATTTATAAACACGTTTATAAATTCTATTTCCATTTTAATAACAACTTCGACTTATAAATCTTCTTTTATCAACTTCTATATTTTTACTTATCAAAATAAGTGATTTCGGATTTATAAACAACTTTTATAAATTCCAATTCTATTTACAAAACTTCAATCCCAAATCAATTTCGATATTGATTTCTAAATTTATTTTCAACTTTAAATAAAATTCCCATACTGATTTCTCAAAATTTCGTTTCCAAATATTAAATCAATTAGAGATTGATTTCTAACTTCATTTATCACTACTAAGTAAATTCCTTATTTTCCTTCAAATTATTCAATATCCTGTTTTTAAATGGATTCTTTAAATTGAAATCATTTTACATTGATTTCCCAGATCATTTCAATTTACCAAGTAAATTTCTAATTGGATTTCCAACTTATCTCTTTTTAAATAAATTCCTTTTAAAGAAAATAAATTTCAATCGTTTCTTTCAATCTATTTAAAAATCCAAATTCCTAAATTAAGTTCTTCAAATTATAATCACTATTTTACGAAATCCATTTATTTAACATTTTCACTTGATTCTGGAATTAATTCGATAAGATTATAAAAATTAACTTTTTATACTTTAAATTCTTTTCTTCGAATTTATTAAATTTCTAAAAATTTATTTACTTAAAAATTTCTATTTTGATTTCAAAAATTCAATTTCATTTATTTTTGGAATCCAATGATATCAAACATCCATTCAGCTAAATTTTAGCATTCAAATAATTTCCAGATATCAATATGATCAATACATCAATATAATCATTCACAGATTCATACCACAGTATAAATAAAATCAATCAATGTGAGGGGTCCAGTTGGATCCCTCCAACCTGTTTCCCTACATCCAAAGACGTTAGCACAATACCATTCCACTTCGAGGTGGAATATCGCGGTATATGGGGTTTTATAAAAATCCGCTTACTAACGGCGCAATAGGGTCTCATCCGCTATACGAGGCGGGAAATCATCAATCCAATATATACATATGCCAATATGTATATATTGCTATATATATATATCCTACTATATCTAATATCACATCCAATATAGCAATCAAATCAAGCAATAAATAACTGAAAATTCCACTTTCATTTTGAGTGAGAAAAATCTCACCTTAGCCTTTTAATTTGCCATCCAATTTCCATCTTGACTCGATTTCTTGATTTATACCTCACTGGAAATCGTCGAACCACCACCATCTAACTGCCGCGAGTCAATCATCCCCATGCCCTGCCCAATCTCGAGCATTACCATCATCGGCCTCGTCCAAAACCCACGTCGCCGATTAGCACTATGCCTGAACACCCTTGCTCACGAAATCGCGCTGCATTTCATCTGCCTCGACGTCACCCTATCCCAGTTGCCACGCGAAGCCCAGCTTGTTTTGCCACTGATCGAAAACGACTCATTCTTGAAACGCATATATCATGGTCGCGAACCACCCAGATCAAACGCGATCGCCATTCGATCGAGTATCCCTAACTCGAGTTGCCGCCTTATCGATGTCGTGCCCTAGCTCGTGCAATTCCAAAAACCACCATCAAATCGAAGTCGCCCCTGCGTTGCCTCTTCCAGTCACAGTCGCGACCCCTCGCGAACATTGCCGTCGACGTCGAATTGCTAGGAACATTCGAACGTCACTCCTTGGTCCTTTGAATCGAACGAAGTCGATTTCCGACTTCCCTTCCCATCTCCATCAAGCCCTCGGCCACTCAAGACATCGGCCACGCTTTGATTCCTAAACGTGAATTTTTGATGAGCCTCGCGATTGGTGGGAGAAGGTTTTGATTTGGGTTTTTTTTATTTGTTTTAGAACGACAAATCTGAGGGAGAAAACAAACGCGACATTCTTTGGCCATTTATTTTTTCTCGTTTGTTTTTGATTTTCAAAACTGGAAGATAAGAGGAGTATTTACAATTAAAAGAAGATGATTGCGTGATGGGGTGCACGATTTTTGTATCGTGATTGCAGGCGAAAATTTAGGCGTGAGATAAGGGGATACGTGTGTGTGTGTTGACTAAATTTTTTTTATTTAAATTTCAAATTGAATTTCATTTCATTTCAACGCGTTTTTGTGTCGTGTGCTCACGTAATAACTCTGATCAATACAAAATTTGAAATCTGGCAATAATTCAATATTCCGGACCCAATGGAACTGATTTCGTCGAATTCCGAGACTGTGCCTCGGACCGCTATTTTTGAAATATCGATACGAACGATAATTTTAAAACTGAACAGATTGTTTCCAAATCAATTTCTGAAGCTTCAATTATCTTCAGTATTATCAATACGAATTTTAAAAGCTTTTCGAAATATTTTTAAATAAGCTTAAAATTGAAGATTCGAATTTCTATTCACCTAACAATAGATTAAATTTTATAATTTAATCGCCAAATTCAAATTTATATCGGGATTCAAATTAAATCATCGTTCGAATATTTAAAATTAATTAAATATTTTCAATTTAATTTGTTCAAAATTCAGGGTCGTTACATCCACTACCGCCGCCGCCGTGCTTTGAGCATGATTTCTGGCGATTCCAAGCACCACCAACATGAGCAAACACTAGATCCGAGGCCTGCTCGACATCCTCTTCCCGACGCCACTCCGCAATCGTTGATCGGGTAAAGATCCACCGTTGAATCTCAACAACCACATATGAATGGCCGAAATTAATTCCCAGATATTTGGACAAATGGTGATTCGATCGCAAAAACAAATTGCACCAGTGAATTACGCTCATCGAGAGCTTCGAAACGGTATATAATATGTTGGGGTTTGGAAGAGTTTGAATTTTTGAAATTGGTTTTGAAATTGAATTAGGGTTTGTATCTGCAGCCATTGGGAAGAAGAAGAAGCTGATAGATGGAATAAACAAATACGTACAGAAGTGAGAAGTAATAAGGCTGCTAGGATTAGAACAAAATTTATTTATATGGATTAGGCCCGGTAAAAATGAATTACATAACAGTTAGTTCGAAACGACAATAACGGCCCGAAAAGCCCGCTCTGCTTTCGGAACGAAAGCAGGTCATCCCATATATCAAAATAGATGTTTTCGATATTTTTAAACTTAATGGAATAGGTTTCAAGTCCTAATTCCATCGTATGAAGAAGTTAGCTTTTAAATCAGCTTATTTCAATTGAATTCAATTAAATTGATTTCTATGTGTTTCGAGCCCGTACGATCAAACGACAAGTTCGATCGCTACAAAAATTAAAATGTATACATATATTGATATGTACAAATAAACAAAATGTAACCATTACAGTTGATTAGCTATCTTAAATAGTTTAATATAAGTAATATAAAATTTTGAAATTATATATAAATTAAATTAAATTAATTAAAACTATTTAGTTAATAAGAATGAAAATGAATAAAATAAGATTTGATTAATAAGATACATGTATATATTGTATAAGTGAATTAATTATAAAAGTTATAAATAAGCTAATACTTATATCACTATATACGTATAAAATTAAGTGAAACTGTAAGAAACATAACTTAGATTAAGGAACAAGTACATGCATATTGTATGTACACTATGAATTAATGCGTCCGACACTTAAATCACGAGGCTATTTCATAAGAAATACATTGTTCAATAAATCGATATCAGTCAATTAAAAGTATATATTACAAGATTATGGATCTTTAATATATAAGTTGTCCACTACCATTTATATATTAACTAGTAGGTAGCCCGTGCGCTGCACGGGTTCATAGGTTATTACTATTTATGCTTGGTTGTATTAATGTAGGATAGAAAATATACCGTGTTCAATTATACATGATGATTTGTTGAGACTAACTTTTTTTAATTTTAATGTTTTATTTCAGATATGGTTAATTCGTAACAATTTGTTGTTATAATGTGTTTAAATACCGAATTGAGGTTGGAAGGCAAAGAATGAAAATTGTGTGTAGCTTTTCATTAAGCTCATTTAATGGATGTTATTATTGCATGTTTAATGGATGTTATTATTGCATGTTTGTAATGTTTACTTTGTTCCATAATCCAAACTTGAACCACTTTGTATTTGCATACTTACAGAAGTGGAATAATTTTGTGTTTGGAGAAATTATAAAAAAATGGTGGGTTAGGACTTTGACCCCACACACAATAGTTTAGCAATACCCTTACATGATACATAATCAACACATGGACTCCAAACTCATGTGTGTTTAGTCTTTTGTTTTATATCAAATAAGAAAGGGGTAACTAAATTTTGATTGAAAAGAATCGGTTACATATTATAAAAGAGTAAAAGCTTAACAAATAAAAAATTAACTTGGAATTTAGACTACAAACAGTCATTGAATATTGAAGAACCAAATATAAGAAAGTAAATTTTGTGTAAACATCAATACAAACAACCATCAACACTCATTGTAATAACAATGGGTATAAAATATACATATATGTTCCTATAAAAAGGATAGCAAGAAAAGAAATTAAAATGAATAGTCATTAAAAAATAATATTAGAAATAAATGAACAATGGGTTTATTATAGGATGAGTCATATAAATTATTACGCAAATTATGCATACAGAAATGAGTAGTTAGGTCGGCATATTAATTCTCAATTAAAAGGATGAGTCATATAACAAATTGCTTTCTGGAAAGCATAGAATGAAAATTACGTGAGCCTAAAGTGCATTTAATGCATGTTATTATTGAATGCTACTGTAGTTTATTTCGTTCAGGAATCAAAAAGTTAAACACATCATATGTGCAAATTTACAAAACCTGAATCATTTTGCATTTGAAAAATATTGGACTTCGAGAAGTCTCTCTGTTGCATATCATTAAAGAACAAAAGATTAATGCAAATCTTTTATTACCTACACCTGAGAAGTCTCTCTTTCGCATATCATTAAAGACTAAAAGATTAGTAAGCAAAAGTTTAATGCAAATGTTAGACCACAAGCTGGCAAGAATCATCTATTGCCAAATATATGACAGTAGATTGATGTAATATCAACAAAGAGCAACATCACTCTATCCTTTCATTTATAGTTTCGACCTGTAGCACCACACTGCCCTATCTTCTGCCAGCATATGCATTCATCATCGTGTTGTTTTTTCTGCCAAGACACGCTCTTATGCCAGCTTCCATTACTTTGAAGTTACTCTCTCCCTTGTCGTCTCCCTCAATAGTGCATGTCAGCAAAGAGTTCATCCTGCTTCAGTCCATGTTACTTGTCCCAAACATTTTAAGCCTGCTTCAATTTAGTTTTCGATCAAAATGCCACATTTTGTTTCAACTGCATCACCTCATACTGTACTGCTACAGCGCATCTAAACCCACTTAGCACACCTCATATTGGCAACATGTCTCTCTGAATTGATACCAAACTCTCCAGCCATGTTATATATTAAAGACCTGTAGATTATTTAATAAGAGAGGAATATTTTTTCTCTAGCAAATATAAGGGTAAAGATGATAATTCTTTAGTTTTACTCCAGCAAATAAAAGGGGCTATGGCCATGAGGTGATAAGGTATCAAAGTTAATGTAGTTGGCTTTCAACCGTGTTTTGTAAATGTGGGTTACAGAAAAGTTAGAGACCACTCACCACATTGTTTGATGGTTATTGTAAGACGTACTGAATTTGTGCTCATCATAAGATGAATGTGAAAAATTAGTACAACTCCTTTATTCATCTTGTACCACAGTTAGTTAGTGTGTTAGGCAGTGATGAATAATCAGGTAAAACAAATATGTTCATGATTAGATAGGTCAAATGCTATAATGGGTAATATATGTTTAGTCAATATATTTCAACTTTTTTGTGACAAACAATATTTAAATCCTTATCCGGTAGAACGACTTCATTTTTTCTACGAAGTCCCAGTACAATCGGAATAAATATTAAAACATAAGTGGCAATCATGTACACAATCAAACCATATTTTAATACTATAGTACAGTTGGAGTCCAAGATTGAAATAAAAACTTAATTCTTAGAAGACAAAGTGTTATACGAAGATAAAAATACAAAGGATAATTTGATCAAAGATATATGACATGGAATATAGATACAGACTGAGAAATATACATGCCAAAAATTTACATATTTAATTATGCATTACTTTGAAAGCATGTCCTTCACACACATTGCATAAACCATTTGTTGGAAGGTATATTTGTCAAGTTTCATATCTGATAGCCATCCAGGTGATCGCAAAGTCAGTTGTTGCATGATAAATAAAAAAGATGTATGTTAGGTGTACATTGGGAAGTATATAAATTGGTTTCAAAAATACCATTAAGTTCTGTGTTGGCAATTCCTCAAATGTTCTATCCTCGAAGTATGCTATTTCATATTGTTTTACTGCTTCATCCCAAAGCTACAATTTTGTAATCTAAATTAGCAAGAAAAAGTATATATATAAAGTAAAACTGAACATAGTATGTTGACTACATGACTCTATCCGCTAGTGGGTTCACTATTGGGCCATGCTGCTTTGCTGTTGGAAGTGTGTGGATTCCTTAGCACGATTCGCCCCTGTGATTCATACTAACAGTGCAGTGAGTTGCATGATACAAATAATTAACATGATTTAATGTGAAAGGATAACATACTTCAGTAGTGCGAACAGTTAGATTGACACCTAATTTGTACAATAAACTTAGTGTCATAATAATTTCATCGTCGACCTCCATCCAGCTATTTCCATATAGGGTAACGTTTTCAAAAAACTTAGCTGCTGCGACCACCATGAGGCAATTGATGTAACTTGTTCTGTTGTTCTATAAATTAATTCGAAATAGACCATATAAACTAATGTTGGTAACTCAATACTATTAGAATATATTTTTCAGTTTCTCTCATCAAGTTTAGTTCTAACTTGTAAACTTACTCATGATTTAGAGAACCTAACATAATAAAATATTTCATGGACAATAAGAATAACACATTTTATGAGAAAATAGTGAAAACCTTGTTATTAATTGATATTGAACTTCAATCTACTCAAGCAGTGGATGAGTTAGGGATGGAAGTAAGAGTACCTTGTTTGCGATAATGGAATCTGCATAAAATATGAAGAAGAAGTTTCTGCGAGGTCGATGAGAACACCAATATTTAAGAAAAGAAGTGGAAAAGAAGATGTAATATCCAACGTAGGAGATGAAAAAAGTTATATAGGTTGGTTATGAGATTGGGTAGTGGGCTGTTGGTTGTTCATACTCAACTTTGAAAGGAACGTGGGGTCATGTTTGGCAGTTTTGTTTTATTGCAGTCCTCCACACGTCTTTTTTAACAGTTGAAGAAAGTATTTTGGGCAAGTGGGGCCGATTGTGGAGGAGCAAGTTTGGAAAGGAACAAAAATTTTGAACGTCTTTATTGACGTATTTACAATTTAAATTATTTGATTTTTCCATAATTTTTAATTAGAAAAATATTTAAATTATCGTTTGATGATTTTTCACCAAACGACGGTATTTTTGTGATTTTACAAAATCAGTTAACTAATGTATATTATTATTGTTTTGTGATCGTATTGCATTTTTGTGCACGATCATATTTTTTGTTTTGTCGTTCGTGGTTCGTACGCGAATGAAACTTTGTACAATGACGCATTGGAAATTGCAGAATAAACATAAGATCAACTCATCCATCAATTCAAAACTCTAACTCTAGCTCTTCTTTTTCACTGTTTTATTGACTTTTCAGGAAACAATAAATAGAAATGTCTCCAATTTAATTTTTTTTAAAACAAATCAAATACCTGACTAAAAAATATAAAGTTGATATCTTTGGAATCGTTGTGAGTAGATCTACGAAGCTTTGTTCCTTTTATAGAGTGCAGATGTGATTGGTGGTGTTTGACATTTTGGTCGTGAGTATTTAGGCACCAAGGTTTCGATTTTTTGGAATTTAAAGTGGAGTTGGGCCAATCGAAGTTTGGATATGGGTTTGTTGTGGCGTATAACATCGATCTGAGGAGTTTGGGGTAGTGTGGTCTTGAGGGGAAAAACATGACCTATATAAGGTCGAGTTTGGGTTTCTGGTCGCGATTTGCCAGGTCGAGTCGGGCATGGAATGTTGGGGTGGAACAGGTAGCTTAGGCGACATGGAGTTCGATGGTGAATCATATTTGAGTTTCTTGTTGGATCGAGTGAGAAGGGATAGGGAAGATCGGTGGCATAGGTTCTATATGCATCTCCGTGAACGATTTTGGCTTGAGGGAGAAGGGCGATTAGGCGGTAATGATAACTTAAATCGTAATTAGTAAAATAAATAAATTAATTCTCAAATTTTATAAAATGTATATCTTTCTCATACGAGGTCCAATCGAGGCGAGACATTTTGCATTGCACTCGTAATGACGATAGCTACGCGATAGAATTGGTTTCGTTGAATATAGAGCGAGTGGAATTCGATCGTCATTCGATTTTATTTCAAACTAGAACGTCTAAGCGTCCATTGGAATTTCTTAGATAAAATTTATTGTTTGTGTTTGGATGAATTATTGGTTGCTTTGGTTAAATATCCACTTTTGAAAAGCGAATGAGATTTAAATGAAATACAGGAAAATTTGTGGAGAAATCCAGATTTATCGTCGTTGTGATTTTTAATTCCAGTTAAATACCCGTTGATTTTAGTTCAGTCATATACCTATTATATAGATGGTTAAATGTTAAATTTACTTGTTTGGCCATATTGGATGTGACACTGACATATGTAAAAAGTTGAACCTTTTTAGATAAAAAGGTAGTAATGGCATTGGTAAAGTGCTACAGTAACTTTGGGCCTTGATATAGTATTTTGATAAATACTATTAATTGCTGTTTGATTTGGAAATGGTTTCCTATTTGAAAAATGATTTTTTTATCCGACCTTTTGGATTTTCTATAATATTTTATTCAAACTTAGTTTTTCATACTTCTCAATTTTACTTCAATTTCTTTTATTATTCTTTTCTAATCTATGTATACATGTAAATGTTTTAAGATTTTTTTTGGAAAGTATCTATTTTTGTAGAAAAGTTATTATAATAATGATTATTTATTTTAAAGGAAATAAAAGGGGTTATATTTTATTTTAAAGTATTTTGTGTTTAAAAGAAGATAAAAATATTTTAAGAATAAATATCTGTGAAACATTTTATATAAAATGTTGTAATAAAAGAACGGATTTACAAATAGAATTTGATATATCAAAGAGAGATTTATAAGTGGTATTGTATAATAAAAGGGTAGGTTTATAAAAGGTATTTTATAAAAGGGAAAATATTATCGTCTGATAAATTGGAGTAATAAATCACAGTTGTGAATTTATCGTAATATATGGAATGATCGAGCTATGGAAAGTATATGAGATTTATAATTATATTTGAAGTTATGTTTTATATTTGGTATTTTGGTTTATATTGGAGTTTGTTTTATAAAAGGAGTTTGTAATTATATTTATAAATTTATAAAAGGAGTTTTATAAATGAATATGAAGTTTTATAAAAATAGTTACAAATGAGTTTGTAGATATATAAACTGAGTTTTATAAATAATATTTTATAAAATAAGTTTTATAAAAGAGTTTTATAAATAGTATAAAAGATGTTATAAAGGAGTTTATTAAATAAATTTAGAGATTTATAAAAGGAAGTTTGTAATTATGTTTAGGTAATTATAAAGGAAATTTTATAATTTATATATGATATCTTATAAAAGGAGTTTGTAAATATAAGGATTTTTATAAAGGGCATTTATAAAAAGGATGAGACGCGATTTTCATAAATGATCTTTTTAAATTACGGTGGTATGGAAAATATTTTTTTTCATACTTAACACCAAATTCCAAGGTATGGAAACTTGTCCCTATCTTGAGAATTATGAATGTGTATTGAGGCAAGAATAGTTTTCTAACTTGTTTGGTTTCATTGTAAATTAAAGGATAGTACTATTTGAAATCGGAGAGTGGTGTTAAGTATATCGGTCTAGTTTCTATATGATCTACTTACTTACACCAAAGAAAAGTGTTTGGGTTTATTGTTACAATGATTTAAGTTACATTTGTTTAACCTAAAAAGTATGTTTTGGAAGTGAAATCCTTTTAAGACTGTGAATATACTTATACCATTGAGATAAGCATGCAAGGACCCAGAATTTTATCGCTTTGATTTACGAATATTTAATTAATTTTAAATATTCAAATAATAGGTTCTGTAATTAAAATAAAATCTTTTTAAAATTAAATAATGATGGTGAAATAGTTTTTCAAATTTGTTTACAAAAATATTTAGTTCGTAGAAAGATTGAAAATGTGACCGGAATTCGTTTTCCAAATTTTTGATTTTTCGTTGGCTAAAAAATGTCGAAAATGTTGTAATCAAAATACCATAAGTATACACACATTCATTTAGACATAAATTAGTATATGTATGTATTCATGTATGCATTAGTTAAGTGTATGTATGTACGTATATATACACACACACTTAAGATAATATAATATAAAATTAAAAAAGTAGACATCACATCATGAAAACACGTTTAAAAATTAAGTACATGCATTTATGGCATGTTAGCTTTGATTAGAAGAGGAGGAGGCTATGGTGGCGTGAGTACATGGGGAGGGAGGCTTGGTGATGAGGTGGAAGCATATGAATGGAGGGCAAAGGACAAGGGTATAGTGATAATTTTCTTTATGCATGTTATATACATGTTTTTTTTTCCATTTTCTTTTTCCTCATTCTTTTCACTTTTTCCATTTTTAAAAAAGTCTTCATGTTCTTTAAAGATTTTCCAAAACTTTTTAGTGGCTTCCATTCATAATTTAAGTTTTTAAAAATCCAAGTTTAATCTTTTAAAATGATTTCAAACTTGTTTAATCTCCTTCTTTTCATTTTAAAAACTTCTCCATTTTCCTCCCGCTTTATTCAGCCATAACTTTATTTACAATACTTCAAATTAAGATTTTCTTTTATTTAAAATATGTATAATTACAGTGGCTACAACTTTCATTTTAACGACGTTTTCAAATTATTTTGGGTCAAAAATACATTTTTTTCTGACTCATTTTCGGACCTATATTTTCAAGCCTAAAAATAGCCCTCCTTCTTTTGACCATATCTTCCTTAAAGAAAATCGAAATTGAGTGATTCATTTTTTGAAATTGTAGAGAAAAGAATTTCCAACAACTTTTCTTCTGAGCACTTTTCAAAATTCCACGAGTAATATGGCCAAAAATCCAATAGAATATGACTAATTTTCGGGTTCGGTTTTATGAATTCAACCTTATCCGAAGTACCTCCACCTCTCCAAGTCAAGCCCACACATCCTTGTTCTTATCATGGCTGAGCCATGCATGCCTTAGGCCAAGCCTATTTCAGGATGCAAGGGTCCTAAGTCAAGTTTGCGAAGTTATTTCAAGTTTTCAAAAAGTTTTCTAAACTTTGGTGAGTAAACTTTTGATTTAAATTTATTTTAACATTAGTTTTTATGCTAATTTTTGCTAAGTATGATGCTTGTTTGGATGAGATTTATGTTGAGATGTAAGCGTACATTTGTATTTCGGTTTGATGTTGGTTAATATGTATACATATATACTTGGATGCGATGTTTAGTTTAACTTAGAAATCTAAGTTTAAAGGAGTAAGTATATGGACAATTGTAATCTTGCTTATGGCTTGTGTATGACATGCGAATACATGATTTTGGTTTGTGTATGTGCTAAGAAGTTAGCACTTAGCTGTGAACAAGCAACACAAAAATCTTGCTTTAAAAGTGTGTTATAAAGTTTTAAAAATTAAAATCATTTTTAAGTTTAAACTTTGTTTAGCTTTACCAAATACTTATTTATGTATTATAAAAGTAAGCAAGCTTTCAAAATGATAAAGATTCTAAAGAAAACATTTTTAGTTAAGGTATTCATAGCGATAGTCGTTATGGATGCAGTTTCGTTTAAAAATCCAATTTTTTGAATTTTGGTATCTATACTTAAAAGTGATTTTAAAATGTTTTATAAACTTAATTAAAATGTTTTAGAAAGTTAATTAAGTTTTTATTAATTAATTATTAATTAATAAAGTTTAGTAATTAATAATTAATTTAGATTAAACAAGGTTTATTAATTTTCATTAAGTAAAGATTAGTACTAATTATTATCTTTTAAAGGTAAGATTAGTTTTTAATTAATAATTAATTAAGTAAGATTAATTTAATCAATTATGAGTTAAGTATACGATTTATTTTTTTATTAATTATTAATCAAATATAAGGTCAATTATTTATTTAATTAGTCACAAGTGTTCAATTATTTTTAATTATTAGTTAATTAAGGCTTTAATTTAAAATAATTATTTATTTAAGGTTTAATTTATTATTTAAGTTTTATCTAAAAGATTAATTAATAGTTAATTAGTAATAAAGGTCTTAAATTATTGTTTAATAATTGATAAAAGATTAATTAAGGGTTTAATTTATAAATAAATTATTTATTAATTTATAATTAAATTAAGTTAAGAACTAATAAAGATTAATTATGATTTAATAAGAGTTTAACTTGTAATTAGTCATTTTAAAAGGGTGTTTTAAGTTTAATCCTTGTTTTTTAAGAATCAAATTGTTAAAGGTGCTTCTTTTTCAAAGATAGCTTTGAACACAAGGGATTCAAATGTCGATACCATTAAGTAGACAAACAATTATGAGTGAGTTATGTAATTGTTTGATTGTGTGGACATGTGTTAGCAGAATAAATCCTCGTTCTGCTATATGTTAATTGTTTGTATGTAACAACCCGGAGTTTTACAACAAGTATTTATCGTCAAAATGACGATTAAACCGGTTGTTAATTGCTATTGCAATTTTGAATCGATTGAAATTCTTTTTAGATTTGTATAATTCTTTAATAAAAGATTGGGTTAAAATTCTTTAATAATTTGTTGAACATTGGTGGGCTTTAAAAATTGAATCGTGGCCCTTGTTTATTTGGATGCCGTGATAAGAATTTGACCGGATCCCCATTTTCGTTTCTCATTGAATCACCCTAGAGAAAACATACGAAAGGAAAAACAATGGCGGCTTGATCAAAATTTTCGTTCGTCCCTCTTTGGCAAGCGTAAGGCTTCGTGAAATCGAGGGCGCCAGCTACGATCATCTCGATCGAAGATTGCTCTGTCGATCGACGCATTCCTCCCTTGCGCTCGTTCACGGTTACATCCTTCGTCGACCAAGTGAGTGTTTCTTTCACTCACATCTTTATTCAAAGTTAGTAAAGTGCTTCGGCTGTTTGTTCTTGTCTCGTTGTTGGTGATTTCACTGATTCTATCGAGTTCGTGTAATTTGATGATTTCTGGATTGTTTGAAATTGTGTTGCTTTGATGATTGTTTTGCTGTCTGATTTTTGATATCTCCACTTGATGCTTGCGAAAATTCGAACCTGCTATTTTGGGGTTCATTCATATAGTATTGACATGGAATTAATTGAACAATTTTATATATTTTATTGTTGCAATTATCTCCTGTAAATTCTGGAAAGTTGGTGCAATTGTTATATACAAGTATTTATACTTATATATATACAATTTGCCTTGACAGCCCTTTGTTATTCAGGTGCTGTTACCCTCGTTTGGTTGGTGAAAAAAAATAGCACAGACATTTTCACCCTTGCCTAAGCATGCATGCTGTTCCATTAGTGGTCTAATTATGTGTCATTCTATATGCCTGTTGTACTCTTGTAAATACATCTACACTTGATCACCACCACTGTCATGCTTAAATCCATGTCTTTCTGGTTTTGTAGTCATGCATGTTAATTTGTTTATATGTGCACATCTGGTTGAACTTTGTTTTACCTGGTTGCACTATTTATGCTTGTCACTGCTTGTGACATGTTTTGTTTCACTGACTTTGGTCAGTTGAGTGTTCCTTGTCCTCTGAGTTTTATTAACATACCTGCTGCTTTGAATTTGATGGGTTTGTTATCACTTGAATTCGACTTTGGGTTGCTCTGTTGTTTTTCTTAGAGAGTGGGCTGCTTCTGTCCAATATTGAAACTGGTCATTCATGTTGTAGTTTGCATTGTCCAGTTTGTAGCTTTGAGTATTGTAGTTTACTTTGATAATCATGTTGCCATGATTATGCTAGTTCATTCTTGTAGTAACCTAGTTTCACTTGCATTGCTCATTTCTTTACCTCATACTGTCCAATTGAGTTCACATGTATTTGAGCTCTGGTTGTGTTCATGAGCAGTTTGTGGTTGCCATTCACACATGCATATGCTTCACTGCAGTGTGTATGTTTGCATTCGTATTCTTGCTTGTGCATCACCATATATATCTGTTGCATTTATTGGTCTGTTTTCAGATTTCACATGCTTGACCCTTGCATATGCTCTTTGATACATGTTAGAACTGTCTATGTCATTGCTTAGTGCATTAGTTTGCACTGTGCATTGGTTTGGACTTGCAGTTTGAGTTGCAGACTTCATGTTGCCTTGACTTTGGTTGATGCCATTTGATTTTGGTTCGTTGATCTTTTGTGCATTTCATACTGTAGTGGCGAGGCAGTACACGCGTGCGTGTACTCCAGCCCTACTAGATCTGAGGTTTTAATTGATGTTTTCTATTGCTAGAATTGCTTTATGTTGCCAATCCAATTATTTTGAATCATATTTTGATTTGGTTTAATCTGATGATTTTGTTGATATCTAATTATCTTTTAGATAAGTTAGATTATGTGTTTTCTAATTATCATATTGATAATTAGATTTTTTGTGGTTTACGCTGTTTTGTTGACTTGGGTTTCACTTTGACCTCCACAGTTTTGATTGCTCTTAGTATTCACTGTCGTGATGATTTCACGTACTGTGTGGCAAGGCAGTGCACGCGTGCGTGTACTGCAGCCACACAGAAATTTGATTCGATTGATCATTTTGAGATTTTAATTATTTATTTAATAATTGGAGTTTGTTGTAAATTGCTGTTTAGGCAATTCTGGAGTTTTCATATCATCTTCATTGATAACCTTTTTATCTATCTTTGTTGATGATTTGGACCTGCTGATTTGTTGTTTAACACTGTTTAGTGTTATATCTGCCGTTATCCGATTCTCTTATCGAGGAGTTGGATATACGAGATTTCTGTGACTGTCGTCTATTTGATATTTGATTATTATTGCTTCTGTACATTAATAACTGAGTTTGAATTAGACTGACCCGTGTATTATTTTCTTTTGAATTTAATACTCGGGTCAGACCCGAGTTATTTCAGGTTGTAGATTTCCTACTTTGGGTTGCTGTTGAGCTACGAAAACTTTCCATATCTTTTGAAGTGGTCTGCGTCTTTTTGTAGTAGCCAGTGTACTGATTAGGTTGATATGTATTCATGTACATTAGTTGATAATATATTTGTATATATAACTTCCAGAGTCGACAGCTGTAGTTGTATTATATGTATTGTGTCAACTGTATTGTAACTGACATCAGTTATATATATATGATACTTTTGTTATCTGTGTTCCACATCTTTTTGTATCTGTGTTAGTATTATATATATTGTCCTAAACTATCATGAACCATCGTAGTTCGTATTATACTGGAATTGGGTATGTCGATGGGAGTGAATAAATAAGAGATGAAAAATGAAAAATATACACCACTCCTATCGAGGTAACCAATACTAGTGTAAGGCCAACTATGGATGGACGCTCCTATCCAGCCTTATTCTTCGTGATAACAGACAGTATTTCCTTTAATACTCTTTGTTATTGTGAGCATAGAGGTGGGGCGTCACATTGTACATCTAATAGCAGAATAAATCCCTGTTTTGCTATAATTTAATTATTTATTGTGTGAACATATGTTTAGTAGAGTAAATTCCTATTTTATTATAAGCAGTGAATTGTTTGGACATCTATTTAGCAGGACAAATCACCATCCTGCTATTATGTTATTTGGACATGTATATGTCAGTTAGTTTGCATTGATATGTTATTTTCTGATTTGAGTATGAATTGCATTTACATATATGCTGACTTATGTAAATAAATGGTTAAGTGACTTGAAAGTGAAATTGATGTTAAATGGTAACTTAAATTACTACCATTGGGATTGCTAAGCCTTTTTTTGAAATTATAAAGTATGGTTTTGAAGTAATTTTAATTTTTTAATCAATTTGGGTTGAGGTTTATAAATAATTTTTCAAGTTATATTATTACTTTATAAAGGTATTTATAAATAATAACTTGTTTATAAAAATGGTTTTACTAAGTGAATTTAAAGTGATTTAAAAAGATGAGTTGCAAAAGATATTTCATAAAGGATTTTCTTAAAGAAGAGTTGTCAAAGGAGTTTTAAATAAGGAAATGTTTTATAAATGATTTTAGAGGTTTGTATAGAGGTTTTATAATTGACTTGTAGACTTATAAAACTGTTTTATAAATTGATTTTGGAAATTTATAAAGATATATAAATGTGAAGTGAGTATTTAAAAGGGAACTTTTTATAAAGGATAAGTGGATCGGTTTATAGTAAGTAATGTTTTCAAAAAGAAATTTGAAAAGAAGGAAACTTTTGTATAGTTTGGCAAATATACTTATACCGTTGAGATAAGTATATAAATGTTTTTCCAAGTATAAAAGGGATGAAAGGGGTTTGGAAATAGTGTTTTGTAAATATCTTTTGATCGAATGTTATAAAGTAATTTTATTAACTAAAGGTTAAATTAATAAAGGTTTAGTGGATCCCATATGAAATTAAATCCATGTTTGAATGTTTTTTTATTTGATAGTTAAATAACCAACTATCAAAACGTAGACCAAAACGTAACTTTAGAAATATCTAGGAGAAACACGTGAGTTATATGACATGGTCATCTCCAATGATGTTGTACTGTACGTATAAATCTCATTTCGTTCTTCTAGGATAAATGGTAAGAAAATCCATCCATTAACCGTTAGGAGGTGATCTCCGCTCTTATCTTTGTCTGTTTCTTTCCTAAAGGACTGGGGTTAAGTTTACCAGAAATTATCGGAAGTTGTTTCAAAGAGACCAGGATCGGATATGTTATCCGAAAACCACTTCGATCCAACTCAAGCTTTCGACTTGAAGAAATCTTGAAGAATATGGAATTGAGGATAGATTTTTAAAGTGCAAGGACAATTTGCTATTAATCCTGGGAGGGATTCCCTAAAAAGATGTAATAGAAGTAGTGCCTTCGGTTTCGTTCAATCCTAAAACAAACTTGTATGGATGAATGCTAGCATTGCATTGATGCTTGGATGGTAGTGCAGCATTCCAAGTGGGAAGTGCTAAATAAAGGTAAAACGTAGCCTCAATCCTCATCAATTGGGAAATGTCAAAAATCGAGCATGCAGCAGGGCCACGTGGGTCACTCCCATCAAGGTATGGTCATCCCAAATCTAGATCGATTACTATCTACCCATGTTTTCTTCGGGGCCTAAAGTGGGGTGATCATATTTGGTACTACAAGTCAAGTGATAAGCCAGTCCTGTGTGGTAGGGGTACGAGATTTTCTTGTCAGACCCCGATGCATTTTATCTAGAGATGTACCATCGGAAGGTAGTTCCTTAACTTGTTATAGTATGGGATCCATTCTCCAATACGTTTCTTTACGGTTTTAGATGTACCCAACTATGTTGAAATGTGAGATGCAAGCATTATAGCTATATTCATATTTTACTTGAACCGTTAAACATTATTATAATATCACCGAGTTTTCTATAAAAGTGTTTTGGTTGGTAAGGTAATAACCCATCTGTGTTTATGTGCAGCGTGGTCTAACGAGATACCCTTGATTTTAAAAGTGTTTTAAAAGAATAATTCAGTTGTCTGAGTTTACTCACATCAGACCTATGTCTGACTTGGAGTTTTATTTTCTTTCCTTAAAACTCTTGGATTCTCAAATTTGTACGGGCAACCAAGTAGTTCAGGTTTTCCATGGATGCAATATGAAGGAGCTTGAGCAGGAGGCTTCATCGATAGCTAGTATTATCTTATTTACGCTATATTGTATGATGTATGTATCAGTTAGGTAGGGATAGGCTGTTATAACTGTCCTAAGGTAGAATTTTTATTGGTATGACTTTGATGTATCATTTTGGAAATGACTTTGTAAAGAATTATGTTGATAAATATATGTTATTTCGTTTCGTTGTTAGATTCTGTGATTATTTAGTTTCTCTTATATGTTGTATCTTTCTTTCTTTTCACCCCTAACGACTTGTCTTTCAGACACTTAAATGATCGGCACATGAATACCGTGGATGTATTAAGTATCGTCTTTAGATGTAAGAAAGGCATAGAATACTTATACTGTGGTGCTTTGTGAGAGTATATAAATACATTTTCTAATTATTGATAATGTGGTGCTTTATGAATATACTTATACTGTTAACATAAGTATATGGGGAAGTTTTCTAAAATTTGAAAGTGAAATGTTTTGTGAGTATACTTATACAATTGAAATAAGTATACCAGAACTTTTTAAGCATTAAAAGGAGTAAAGAAAGTTGTGAATATATTTTTGTAAAAGTATTTTAATATAAGAATTTGCAAAGTGGTTTTAATTAATGAAAGGATTAATTAAAGATGCTTAGGGGTTGCTTTGTGCTTAACCATGCTCAGTTAAATCTTTGGTTGAATTATTTTTTATTTGATAGTTAAATAACCACCATCAATTCTTGACCAATTTGTAAACTATCATTGTCGGTTCGGAGAGACTGGGATCAGATATATTAGCCAGAAACCACTTCAAACTAGCATAAATGTTCAAATTAGATATATCTTGAAGATGATTGAGGATGGAGTTCTTTGAAGTTCAAGGGCACTTGCTACTAATCTTGAGGGTGATTCCAAAAAGGATGCGGTAGGAATAGTGCCTTCGATTTTTTTCAGTCTAAAAACAAACTTGCATGGATGAATGCTGGCATTGAATTGTTGCTTGAAGGGCAGTGTTAGCATTCTAAGTAGGATTTTCTAAAAGGTAAAACGTAGTCTCAGACCTCACAACCGGCAATGACTAAAGTAGGGAAGTGCCTCAGAGCTACGTGGGTTGCTTTCATGGTATCAAATGCTTGATTGTGATAGTATATACGATAGTAGTATATAGCAATATATATATATATATATTGGAATATGTATATATTGGAGTTGTTGATTTCCTGCGTTATATAGCGGATGAGATCCTATTGGGCCGCATAATAGCGGATGATATTTTATAAATCCCATGTACCGCGATATTCCACTTCGAAGTGGAATTGGTATTGTGCTAACATCTGTGGATGCAGGGAAATAGGTTGGAGGGATCCAACTGGATTCCTCAAATTATATGAATTTGTTTCATATGTTATATGAATTTGTTTCATATGCTGTGTGATTATTTATTTATAATCTGTGAATGATTATATTTGTGATTGAATGTGTTGAAGGCTATAATTTAGCCGAATGTATTTTTGGTATCGTTGGATACCAGAAATAAATAAAATTGGATTTTTGAAATTAAAATTGAAATTTTAAGTAAATTCTTTTGAAAGAATTGGGTGAATTTAAAAGAAGGAATTTTAAAAGCATAGAGTTGATTTTCGAAATCTTATCGAATTGTTTCTAAAATATGGTAAAAGATTTTTATAAATGGATTTTGAATAGTATTATTCGAAAGTTGGAAAATTTATTTAAAATGGAATTTTAAATGGTTTGGAAGAGATAAATGAATTTATTTTAAAAAGGTGAATTTCTTGAAATCCAATTAATAATTGATTTGGTATTTGAAAATAGATCTTTGGGAAATCGATATGAAAATTTATTTGGTGTTGAATTAAAATGGATTTGGTGTTGAAATAAATTTGGAAATCGATTCGTAAAATGATTTGGGATTTGAAATAAATTTAGAAATCAATTTGTAATTGATTTGGTGTTTGAAAGTGGATATTTGGAAAATGACTTGAAAATCGTGTATAAGTGAATATTTGGAAATTTAATTCATAATGGAATTTATAAAGGAAAGGGAATTTTTAAAAAAAAATAATCATTGATTTATTTTTAAGTGTGGAAATAAATTTACAGATTTGGAACGTAAATTTGAAATAAATCGATAAGGATTTATTTAATTGGTTTAAATGGACCATTTTGTGATGAAGTGTGAAAATGTGATTTGAAATTTGTTTTCAAAGTGATGAAGTGTGAAAATGTGATTTGAAATTTGTTTTCAAAGTGATGAAGTGTGAAAATGTGATTTGAAATTGGTTTTCAAATGTTAAAGTGTGGAAAAATATATATCTTGTGAAGATATTTTTAAAATAAATAATTTGGGAAAAATTATTTAAATTGGATGTTTGTTGTGAATGTTGTTTGATAGTTAAATAACCGACTATCAATATTTTCCTTTGAAATGGCACTTGATTTGTTTTTAAAACAAACGCTCACTATTCGGGTTAGCCGGGAAAAGACCTTTGTGTCATATAACCTATTCCGAATAAGTGATACGACGATATGGATCGTATTGAAGACCGGTGTGAAGACCGGGTATTTTCGAAAATGAAAGGACAACCTGTCGAATGTCTCTGCACCAAGTTGCTCCGGTATAGAGATTTATATCACTCTTCTTGTGATGGGAAGTCCGGACGTGATTAGTGAATATCCGGATTGCAAGGGCTTCTTTGAAAGTGCCTTCGGTTCCGTTCGATCCCGGAATGGACTTGTATGGATGTGTGTCTGACGTTACACTTTGAGATGTAAAGCTGGTTTCTATCAAATACATTTATGTTGGTGGCGGAGAATTTATTCTCTTAGCTTAACACCCTTCTCTGAGACGTACGAGCTCAGAGGTTATGTAGTTGATGGTTACTAGTGATACATTCCCAATTTGGTATTGTGGCATACGAAGTGCTGTTGATCATTTGTTGATCAAAGCGTGGCTTTGTGAAAAAGAGTGGCTTTGTGAAAAAGCGTGGCTTTGTGAAAAAGCGTGGCTTTGTGAAAAAGCGTGGCTTTGTGAAAAAGCGTGGCTTTGTGAAAAAGCGTGGCTTTGTGAAAAAGCGTGGCTTTGTGAAAAAGCGTGGCTTTGTGAAAAAGCATGGCTTTGTGGACGAGACTTCGTCGAGCCTCACAACCCGGTAATGGTCGAAACAGGAATGTTGCGGCAAAGGCTTTTAGGGGTAGCGCCCCTAGGGTATGTCATTTCCTTCTGGATAAAAGGTGATATCATGGTATAAAGCCCAGATATTTTACCTATGTTGATGCTGCAAATTTATTATACTTCGTGGTTGTTGCTTTGTGGTTGAGGATCCTCGGGTAAAGGTCGGTGACGACCGGGGGATGGCATAGCTCATGTGTTAGCTACCTAGTTACAACTGTACAGCGTGAGGTAGCGTCGACCTTGTGTTTACAGAGATCCGGTTAGGTTCTCGGGGCGTCTTTCCAGAGGCGTTTCCATTTCGGTGGAAGGAAATTCCTTAGCCTGACCATTTGTTGGAAATCCAAAGAAACAATACACGCCCTATACGGTTTTAGTTATATAACCTGCTATGGAATGTGGCGGTAACCTGCTATTGCACGTAGTAGCTATAGTAGGCATACAATAATGGTTGTATGTTGGCTAAGATTAATATTATACTTTCGAAATGGTTTCGACACTATGCACTAATAATAATATTAGAAAGATTTTGCGTAGCAAGCATATTTGACTATCATAAGGAGAAATCTCCTCCAATTCTGCGTTTGCATTGTGTGTGTGGCGGGAGACCTTATGGTAGTTTCATTTTCCAAAAGCATTGCGAATTTCTTTTTATTTTCTTTGTGAAAATAACTGTTTTACGATCTCACACCAGTCACCATGACTGACTCGGAGTTTATTGTTCCCTTTCTAAACTCTGGGTGCCCATAAATTTCCACACGGGCAGCCTAGAGTTATGTTATCAGGATATTATAGATATTCTGGAGCATTGGAGATGAGCTGGATGGCGAGGCGTACTCCCGTACTTGTTTATTTATTCCGCTATGTATTATGTATGTGGACAAGTTATATAACTGTCCAGTGATGTGTATTGTTGTAAACTCTGATGATATGATGTAATGTATAAACTGATAGTCTTTTGTTTTAAAGATTATTGATTCATCTATTATATATTGTTCCACTGCGAATGTGAGATTCTGATATTGTTTCTGTTTCTGTTTTTCTGTTCTATCTTTTCTTCTATCTTCTTCTACCTCTTCTTTTTAACCCTAATGATTCGGTTTTCCGGCATTCGATTGCGCGGCATTTGATACAGTGGACGTATTAATGTCAACTTTCGAGCATCGAAAATCTCGATCGTTTCAAGTGGTATCAGAGCTGTTGGTTAAGCGACAACCCTGGCTCTGTTGGGTGTTACTCATTAGAGATAGAGTCAGTAGTACTCTAGAATGAGTGTGAGTGTAATGATAGATATGAGCGCGTATTTGTTAGTGAATACAGAAATTTGTTTTGTATTGTGTTGACTTAACGGTTGATTGTTTATAGATTCTGGTCGGTGCTGTCTGGCCAACTGTAATCGATAGGGGTTTCTAAACTCTTAAACAAGATAAAATGACACAGTATTGTTTTAAAATGGGGTAAATGAATTAATTTTACCTAAAACTATTTTTTTTGGCAAAGCCAGCGGGGTTAAAAGGACCCCTACCTTTTATTTATACCATGCATCGATACAAGTATAAATACAGAAATACAGAGATAAACTAGGAAAAAATAGACGCACACAGAAAGTAGCAAAGGAACAAAACTACCAAGAGAAACACAAATAATGTAAAGGAAGCTAGCAAGGAGCCAGCAAAAGACTCAAAGGCACATAAGCCAATCACAGTCAACAGCCCAAAACAGAGAATCACGGAGTAAACCACAGGAGACACCAAGCAGGCTCGAAGCAACTCCGCAAGACCCATACAGAGAGCCAAAAACATTGCAAGAACCTCAGGAAACCCTAAAGTGTTTAGCAATAGCGAGGAACAAAATGTGTTTAGGGGTAGACAAACCATAAAACACCCTATTGTTCCTTTCCATCCAAACAGTATACACAAATTTCTTAAGAAGCCTTAGTAGCAAACCACTGTTACCAGTCTTCCATCTAGTAGCTTTAAAAATATTATACCATTCAATAGTAGAGTTCGCACTAGGGTTGTGGAAGTTAAAAGCCCTCAAAACTCTTTTCCAGATGTACAAGGAGTACTGACAGTTAAAAAAAAGGTGACGAATACTCTCATCCTCATTGAAACACAAAAGGTAGGTAGCAGACATAACTAAATTTCTATCCCTAAGCTTATCAAGAGTATGAATACCATTCCTTATCACCTTCCAAAGCATAATATTTTCTTTAGGGATAGAAATGCAATTCCAAATTATAGAATGCCAAGGGAAACAGGACAGATGATTAGGCATGGTAATATACTTATAAACAGTAGCAATAGAATGATTCTTCCCAGTCCATAAATCAAGAACAGTATCCATTAAGTAGACTTTGTTCTAAATATTAGCCCACACTTGTCTGATATCATAGGAACTAGAGTAGGGAACATTAATGAAACCATCAGACCAGAAAGTACTAACCTTAGCATTATCATTGATCCCAGTTTGAACCCTCAAGTTAAAATTGATTATATTAGCAAGAATGCAGCCTTGAGCCGACCAAGGATCAAACCAAAACGAGGTATCAACATCTTTAATACATTTCTGGAAGATGGGAAGGAACACAGACCTACTTCTTAGAATATTTCTCCAAACCTAGCTACAATCCATAGGGATATCCATAGTCTAAAAATGCAACTTCTTGATTAAATTAGTCCTAGTCCAAGAGGCCCATAGATTATTCACATTATTCATCAATTTATCGATTCTAGATGAAATAGAAGCCTTATTCCATTCTTTGATGTCCAAAATGCCAAGACCACCAGAGTTGAAGGGACAACACACAGAATTAAAGGCAATGGGGATCAACTTCCTAGAAAAAGGATTGCCGTGCCAGAGGAAATGATTTAAGGCAGAATTAATCATGGATAAGAGCTTAGCAGGCAATATATATTCTAGCATAGTATAAGCACATGGAAGAGGCAATAGATTTAACCACAACTAACCTGCCAGCCATAGATAAAGAGGAATCTGACAATGACGATAGTCTACCAGTGATTTTTTCAAACAACTGCAGACATTGACTAGTTCTGATCTTTGAAGAGCAGACCGGCATACCAAGATAAGTCTCATTATCATCAAAGGAAGATAAACCAGATAATGCAGTAATACTGCTCTTATGGATATCATCCAATCCAGCAATTTTGATCTTGGATTTGCTTCTATTAATGTCCAATCCCGTTAACTGATTGAAATTAGTCAGGACATTCATAACACCATTTATAGACTTATCATTAGGTCTAGTGAACAATAGTAGATCATCAGCAAATAGAATTGAAGAGATTTTCAGACTCTTACATAGAGGATGGTAGTCAATGAGTTTTAGAGACATAGCATTGTTGATAAGGCCAGTGAATAATTCCATGACACACACAAAGAGGTAAGGAGAAATGGGATCCCCTTGCCTAATGCCACGAGTTGCATGGAAATAACCAAAGGTACTACCATTCTGAGTTATAGACAATTTAACAGTAGAGATACATGTGAAAATCCAAGCCAAAAAAGGGGTAGGGAAGTTCATTTTGTATAGAATATATATGATTGATTTCCAACTAATAGTATCATACGCCTTTTGAACATCAAGTTTCATCACACACCGAGCAGAGATATTATTACGGTTATAGCCTCTTAGAAGATCATTGGATAGTAGAATATTATCAGTAATGTCTCTATGGGGAAGGAAAGCACTTTGGTTATGAGAAATGGTGGTGGCAAGCACATGCTTCATCCTAGCAGCCAAGATTTTGGAGATGATTTTGTATATAACATTGCAACAAGCAATGGGTCTAAATTGGGTAACAGAAGTAGGATGCTGAGACTTTGGAATCAAAGTCAGTCTGGTGGCATTAATCCCAGCTAATAACTTGTTATGATTGAAGAAATTCAGGACAGCCTTTGAAACATCATGCCCAATAATTTCCCATGAAACTTTGTAAAAATGAGCATTAAAGCCATCAGGCCCCGGGCTGCTGGTACCCTTCATATTGAAAATGGCATCCTTAATTTCATTATGCGTAATTTCTCTAATCAGAATACCCTTATTACTGTTAGAGATGGCAGGAAGTGAAATATGAGAAAATAATTGCATGGAGATATCTAGAGTGTCTTGGTTGGCAAGCAGACTCTTATAGTAGGCCAGAAAAGCTTCCTGAATAGAAGCAGTGTTAGAGCAAACATTCCCATTCATATCATTAATATTACTAATATTAGACAAAACTTGTTTTATCTTTAGGGAATTATGAAAGATTGCAGAGTTCTTATCCCCATGGATTTGCCATTTTACTTTGGCCTTCTGCTTAGCCATTTTGATCTCCTCCCCAAGAGCCATACCTAAAACTATTTTCGTATAGAAAAGAAATGATTTTCTATGAATTATTATAATATATGGATGCTTGGTTGTTATGAAGTGATAATATTGAATTATTATCATTGTTATATGAAAATGGAATGAGAAATAACGGTATAACCAAAGATTTGAAGATAAATTCATTTAACAAATAAAATTTATAAATATGAGTTGAAAGTATAAGGAAATAAATTCATATATGAGTGAAATTTGTAAATGCAACTTGTAAAGGTGATTTATAATTGGAAATAGAATTCCAGGAAGATAATTGAAAATAAAATTCATTAATGGAATGAAATTGGTAATGTGAATTTATAAATGAGTTTTATAAATGGAAATGAAGCTTGAGTTATAAATAGAAATTCAACTTGGAATTGTAAGTGGATTAATATTGAATTGAAGTTGTTGTCAAACGAAATGGAAGTTAAATTAGTTAAATTTAAACTTGAATTGTGGGCTAAATAAAAATGGTTCGAAATTGCAGATAAATTCAAGTAGGAAGAAATAAATTGGATATTCTATTAAGTGAATATCGTCGAAATTTGCATAGAAACGATTGTCGTTTGACGCAAACGAGATTGTGTAAAATTATATGAGTTAATGAAAGCCAATAAAATTGATTTTTGAATCAACTGAAATGGATGTGAATTCGTTTCGCTTAAAAATGAATAGAATGTAAGAAAGTGAGTTGTAAATCACTTAAATTGAATAGAAATGGTATGTGAATTAGATGAAAGCGATTAAATTTGTATTGAAACTTTATAAATTGCTTATGGGAATTATTTTAAATGCATTGCTTATGAAAACTATGTGTTCACTATTGAGAATAAATGAAATGTTAATAGATTTCCTATATTTGTCACTTACGTGTTTAAATTGAGTAAGTACATGTTTTTGGAAGCCGTTTGGCTGCATTTGGTCGTGCAAAATGCTAATAAATAAGCCGCTTTGCTTAAAATGCTAATAAAGGTACGCCTACGCAATACAAAATAGGAAATATGAACTGTTTTTGCTTTTCCGACCGAGTGGGTCAATGTATATATATTCATATCTTTTGTCAAATTGCAAAAGCTCCTCCGTACAAAGGAGAGCCCGCCAAAATTTTCTGAAAATTTTGGGAGTTAGAAAAAATTTCGAAAATTTGGAAAATTTTTGTTAAAGGAAAATTGATTTTCAAATTGTAATGGAAACGTAGGAATTGAACTAGAAAATGAAAACTATCGTTTTGGTTGAAGTTGAAAGTTTTGGAAAAAGTGAATATTGAGTTTTCACTAAGTGAATTTTTAAGATAAAATGAATTCAGATTGAATTGAAATTGTAAATTGAATTCAAATGGAATTGAAAATGCAAAGTTGAATGGAAATGAATATATAACTTTGTTAGTAAAGCGAAAATAAATATAAAAGTATGTAAATACTTATGTTGAACTTAAGAAAATAAAGAATGAAATTATTAAGTAAATTTGGGATTGGAAATCCAATAAGTAAATTTGGACATTATTGTCAAGTAAAGTATACATGGATTGTAAAGGCTAAGGAAAATGGAATTGGATTTTGATTTCGAAGATGAATTTGAATTTCTCAACAAAAAGGTATGTGTTTGAATTTCAGTATGAAATTTGATTGGGTTTTTTATTTTTCCACTTGGCATTTTGTTTTCTATTGGAATTTGGGAGTCCGTAGGGACATTTTGTAGTTGTACCGAGCTAGCCGCACAAAGGAGACGCTGGCGAAATTTCTCGGAAATTTAGAGAGTTAGAAAATTTTCGAGAAATTTTGGATAATTTAAATTTTGAATTTAAATTTAAATTTGAATTGTGAAGTAAATAAAGTTGTTTGAAAACTATGAAAGTGTTTGGAAAGTTAGTTGAAGTGATAATAGATCTTTAATAAAAGATTATTTTAGCAAGTTGTTAAAACTGGTTGTTTTGGAAAAATGACAAACGGGTATTGGGGCATTCTTAACTTGTAATTTCGGGACGAAATTCTTTTAAGGGGGGAAGATTGTAACGACCTTGAATTTTTGACATTGGAAATCAGGATATTTAATTGATTTTAAATATCTGGGAGTTAGTTTGATTTGAAATTCAAATATCAGAATGAAATTGGCAATTAAATTTTTGAATTTAATTACCGAAGTTGGGTAAAAATTTGAATCTTCAGTTTTAAGCTGATTAAAAATAATCTGAAGGCTTAGAAAATTTATATTGATAATTCTGAAGGTAATAGAACTTTCAGAATTGAATTTGAAACTGTTTTGTTCAGTTTTGAAATTTATCGTTTAAATCGATATTTAAAAATAGCGTTCCGGGGCACAGTCTCGGAATTCGGCGAAACTTGTTCCATTGGATCCGTAATAATGTATTATTATCGAATTTCAATTTTTGTAATGTTTGGAGTGATCGTTTGGCCGTACGATAAGCAAACGCGCTGAAATTTATATTGAAATTCAATATTTTAACTGGTCCAAAAGGCTATCTTCTCCATACGATCAAATTTGGACTCGAAACCTCTTCCATTGTGTTCGAAATAGGCATATAACATTACGAACGCCTAGCGGCACGCCTTGATAGGAGTTCGCGATTTTAGGCAACGTAGATCGAGACAATTTGAATTTAAATTAAAATATATCTATATATCTAAAGTCAATAACTAAGATTCCTTTCAACTCAGCCATCCTACTCCTGAGCAAGCAGACCTGCTCTCTACTTAATCATGTTCTCTTGTCTCCCCATTTCTTTACAAATCTCATACGAAATCATTTCGTTCAAAAGAAAATAAAATGGCCGCTCCTCTAAAATCAAATCCAGATAAAACTCAATTGCAAAACGAAAACTATTCTCGTTCAAAAATCAGAACGAACTCAAAAGAAAAATGGCCGCGACGTCAATTTCAAATCGCGAAGGGGGAGAAATTCGCGAGTTCGAAGGCGTACACCTACCGGTCGATAGCAGTTCAAATTCATTCGAATCGAGCGACGAGGCAATGACGCATTCGCGTGCGTGAGGTTCAATTAAATATTCACATTTCAAATGTCAAAAATTCAGAGTCGTTACAATCTTCCCCTCTTAATAGAATTTCGTCCCGAAATTACAAGTAAAGAAGAATGCTCCAATACCCGTTTATCATTTTCCCAAAACCAAATAGTTTTATCAAATTTTCAAAACAAATCTTTTTATTAAAGATTCGTTATCACTTCAACTAACTTTCCAAACACTTTCATAGTTTCAAACAACTTCATTTTACTTCACAATTCAAATTTAAATTTAAATTCAAATTGTAAATTATCCAAAATTTCTCAAAAATTTTCTAACTCTCTAAATTTTTGAAAAATTTCGTTAGCGTCTCCTTTGCGCGGCTAGCTCGGTACGACTACAAAATGTCCCTACGGACTCCCAATTTCCAAAAGAAAACAAAATGCTAAGTGGGAAAATCAGAAACACATCAAATTTCATACTGAAATTCAAATACATACCTTTCGTTGAGAAATTCAAATTCATCTTCGAAATCAAAATGCAATTCCATTTCCCTATAGCCCTTATAATTCCTGTATACTTTACTTAACAACAATGTCCAAATTTACTTATTGGATTCCCAATACCCATTTACTTAAGAATTTCATTATCCATTCATTCTTTATTTCTTAAGTTCAATATAAGTATTTACATACTTCTTATATTTATTTTCACTTCACTAACAAAGTTATATATTCATTTTCATTCAACTTTGTATTTTCAATCCCATTTGAATTCAATTTACAATTTCAATTCTATTCGAATTCATTTTATCTTCAAAAACTAAAAATTCATTTAGTGAAAACTCGATATTCACTTTTTCCAAAGTTTTTAACTTCAACCAAAACAATGGTTTTCCCTTTGTAGTTCAATTCCTACGTCTCCATTACAATTTGAAAATCAATTTTCCGTTAACAAAATTTTCCAAATTTTTCAAAATTTTTCTAACTTCCAAAATTTTCAAAAAATTTTGGCGGAGTCTCCTTTGTACGGAGGAGCTTTTGCAATTTGACAAAAGATATAAATATATATACATCGACCCACATGGTCGGAAAAGCAAAAACAGTTCTTATTTCCTATTTTGTATTGCGTAGGCGTTCCTTTATTAGCATTTTAAGCAAAGCGATTATTTTATTTAGCATTTGCGCGACCAAATGCAGCTAAACGGCTTCCAAAAACCTGCACTTACTCATTTTAAACACGTAAGTGACAAATATAAGAAATCTATTAACATTTCACTTATTTCAATAGCAAATACATAGATTTCATAAGCAATGCACTTAAAATAATTCCCATAAGCAATTTATATGGTTTCGATACAAATTTAATCGCTTACGACCAATTCACATACATTTTTATTCAATTCAATGGTTTACAATGCAATTCTTTATATTCAATTCATTTTTAAATGAATCTAACTCATATCCCTTTCAATTGATACAAAATCAATTTCATTTGCTTTCATTTAACTTATAGAATTTTACACAGTCTCGTTTGCGTCAAACGACAATCATTTATATGCAAATTCAACGATATTCACTTAATAGAATATCCATTCTAGTTTATAACTAATTTAAATTGATTCCAACTCAATTTATTTTAAATCCATTTCATTTTCAATTGATTCCATTCAATTCAATTTGCATTCTATATTCACATTCGGTTTATTTCATTAACCAAACAAATTCTATTCAAAACCATTCAATAAAAGTTATGATGACCATTTCACAAAATTTCTTTTTAAATTTCAAATTTCCATATTCAATTCATCCTGAATTTAATTTATCAATAACAAGGAAATTTTAAATTTGTTTCTACTTCTTGAGTTTATATGCAAATTCAAACCATTTTTATTCGACTCACAATTCAATTTTAATTTAGCTAATTCAACTTCCAATTCATTATTCCATGAATTAATAATTTATCAAGTTAGTTTACTTGAATTCAATCCATTTTTTTTCCAAGTTTGGATTTTTATTCAATTTGATCCAAATTAAATCTCATTCCATTTTATAAAACTCATTTATAAATTCACATTACCAATTTCATTCCATAAATGAATTTTATTTTCAAATATTTTTCTGGAATTCTATTTCCAATTCATTTATTTACAAATGTAGCTTCATTTGTTCATTCACAAATTCATTCCTTTTCAATTTGAATCTTATTCCAATCAAATTTCAAATATTTTTATAAGTCATCAACTTATTTACATTTCATTTGTTAAATGAATTTATCTCCAAATCTTTGGTTATACCATTATTTCTTATTCAATTTCCATAACAATGATAATATTACAATATTATCACTTACTAACAACCAAGCATCCATATACTATGATAATTCATAGAAAATCATTTCTTTTCTATACAAAAATAGTTTTGGGTAAAATTATTACATTTACCCTATTTAAAACAATACTGTGTCAGTTTATCTTGTTTAAAAGTTTAGAAACCCCTATCGATTACAGTTGGCCAGACTGCACCGACCAAAGTCTATAAACAATCAACCGATAAGTCAACACAATACAAAACAATTTTGTATTCACTAACAAATACACACTCATATCTATTATTACACTCATACTCATTCTAGAGTACTACTGACTCTATCTCTAATGAGTAATACCCAACAGAGCCAGGGTCGTCGCTTAACCAACAGCTCTGATACCACTTGTAACGATACGACTTTTCGACGCTCGAAAGTCGACATTAATACGTCCACTGTATCAAATGCCGCACAATCGAATGCCGGAAAACCGAACCATTAGGGTTAAAAAGAAGAGGTAGAAGAAGACAGAAGAAAAATAAAGAAGAAGAAACAGAAACAATATCAGAATCTCACATTCGCAGCGGAACAATATACAATAGATAATCACTAGTCTTTTAAACAAAGAACTATATCAGTTTATACATACATCATCATAGTCAATATACAACTCAATACAACAATGGACAGTTATATAAACTTTTCCTCATACAGAATACATAGCGGAATAAATAAACAAGCACGGTAGTACGTCTAGCCATCCAGCTCATCTCCAAAGCTCCAGAATATCCTGATAACATAACTCTAGGCTGCCCGTATGGAAAATTATGGGCACCCAGAGTTTAGAAAGGGAACAATAAACTCCGAGTCAGTCATGGTGACTGGTGTGAGATCGTAAAACAGTTATTTTCACAAAGAAAATAAAACAGATTCGCAATGCTTTTGGAAAATGAAACTACCATAAGGCCTTCCGCCACACACACAATGCAAACGCAAAATTGGAGGAGATTTCTCCTTATGATAGTCAAAAATGCTTACTACGCAAAATCAATTGATATTATTATTATTAATGTCTAGTGTGGAAAACATTTTGAAAGTATAATATCAACCTTAGCCAACATACAACCATTATTGTATGCCTACTATAGCTACTATGTTCAATAGCAGGTTACCGCCACATTCCATAGCAGGTTATACAACTAAAATCGTACAGGGCTCGTATTGTTTCTTTGGATTTCCAACAAATGGTCAGGCAAAGGAACTTCCTTACACCGAAATGGAAACGCCTCTGGAAAGACGCCCCGAGAACCTAACCGGATCTCTGCAAACACAAGGCCGACGCTACCTCCAGCTGTACAATTGTAACTAGGTAACTAACACACTGACGCTACCTCACGCTGTACGGCTGTAACTAGGTAACTAACACACAAGTATGCCATCCCCCGGTCATTACTAACCTTTATCCGAGGATCCTCAACCACAAAGCAACAACCACAAAGTATAATAAATTTGCAGCATCAACATAAGTAAAATATCTGGGCTCCATACCATGATATCACCTTCTATCCAGAAGGAAATGACATACCCTAGGGGCGCGACCCCTAAAAACCTTGCCGCAACATTCCTGTTTCGACCATTACCAGGTTGTGAGGCTCGACGAAGTCTCGTCCACAAAGCTACGCTTTTTCACAAAGCCACGCTTTTTCACAAAGCCACGCTTTTTCACAAAGCCACGCTTTTCCTCAAAGCCACGCTTTGATCAACAAATGATCAACAACACTTCGTATGCCACATTACCAAATTGGAAATGTATCACTAGTAACCATCAACTACATAACCTCTGAGCTCGTACATCTCAGAGAATGGTGTTAAGCTAAGAGAATAAATTCTGCGCCACCAACCTAAATGTATTTGATAGAAACCAGCTTTACATCTCAAAGTGTAACGTCAGACACACATCCATACTGGTCCGTTCCGGGATCGAACGGAAGCGAAGGCACTTCCAAAGAAGCCCTTGCAATCCGGGTATTCACTAATCACGTCCGGACTTCCCATCATAAGAAGAGTGATATAAATCTCTATACCGGAGCAACTCGGTGCAGAGACATTCGTCAGGTTGTCCTTTCATTTTCGAAAATACCCGGTCTTCACACCGGTCTTCAAATAATGTCCATTCACGACGTATCACTATTCCGAATGGGTTATATGACACAAAGTCCTCTCCCGGCTTAACCGAATAATGAGCGTTTGTTTTAAAAAAACAAATCAAGTGCCATTTCAAAGGCAAATATTGATAGTCGGTTATTTAACTATCAACAATATTCACAACAATCATCAGATTTAAATAATTTTTCCCAAATTATTTATTTCAAGATATCTTCACAAGATATATAATTTCCACACTTTAACATTTTGAAAATCAATTTCAAATCACATTTTCACACTTCATCACAAAATGGTCCATTTAAACCAATTAAATAAATCCTTATCGATTCATTTTTAATTTACATTCCAAATTTGTAAATTACTTCCACACTTTAAAAATAAATCAGTGTTTATTTTTAAAACCAATTTCCCTTTCCTTTATAAATTCTCTTTTGAATTTACATTCCCAAATATTCACTTTTTATACGATTTTCAAATCGATTTCTCAAATATTTACTTTCAACTCCAAATCAACTTTCGAATTGATTTCTCAATTTTATTTCAAACCCCAAATCAAATTCCAAATTGATTTCTAAATTTACTTCAACACCGAATCAAATTTCAAATTGATTTCTCAATTTTAATCCCAAATACCAAATCATTTTACATATCGATTTCCAAATTTATTCTCAACACAAAAATCAATTTTCATTCAAACCCCAAATAAATTTTCATATCGATTTCCCAAAGATTTATTTTCCAATACCAAATAAATTATCAATTGGATTTCTAGAAATTTATCATCTTTTAAATAAATCCTTTTATTCCTTCCAAATGGTTTAAAATTCCACTTTCAATAAATTCTTCGACTTTTACACAATATTTTCAAAATCAATTATTTATATCTTTTCCATATTTTGAAAATAATTTGATAAGATTTCGAAATCAACTTTATACTTTTAAAATTCCTTCTTTTAAATTCACTCAATTCTTTCAAAAAGAATTCACTAAAAATTTCCAACTTTAATTTCAAAAATCCAATTTCATTTATTTCTCGTATCCAACGATACCAAAAATACATTCGGCTAAATTTTAGCCTTCAACACATTCAATCGCAAATATAATCATTCACAGATTATAAATAAATAATCACACAGCATATGAAACAAATTCATATAATATATGAAACAAATTTATATAATTTGAGTAATCCAGTTGGATCCCTCCAACCTGTTTTCCTGCATCCACAGATGTTAGCACAATACCAATTTCACTTCGAGGTGGAATATCGTGGTATATGGGATTTATAAAATATCATTCCGCTATTATGTAGCCCATAGGGTCTCATTCGCTATATAATGCGGGAAATCAACAACTTTAATATATACATATTCCAATATATATATTGCTATATACTACTATATATATACTATCATTCAAGCACACAATCAACACAATCAATAATTTTAAATATAACTATTTAAAATTAAACAAAACCCTTTGTTTGAGTGAGAAGATCTCACCTTTGCTTTAATTTGCAATCCATTTCCAATCCAGTTTGTTTCTCGATTTTAAGACCTTGTATAAACATTTATACAATTTATCAATATTCAAAATAATCGAATAACCAATTTTCGTTTGTAATTTTAATTATCCAATGAATTAAATTCCTAACAAATCTCCTTTTACAAAATATTTTTCATTTGAAACTAAAATTTTAATTCAACTAATAATTTAGTTTTAAACAAATTTTCTTTACTGTAAACTGCATATATATTTCAAACATGTGTGTATATATATTATTCATTTCAGAATAATCTATATAGGGTTTGAATTCATTTTCAATTAAAATTAAATTGAAAATCTTGCCTATACCTTGCTGCAAATTTTAAACAACTTTAAATTATAGGTATTACCTTACTGCTAAAATCCATCACAACCCAAATTCGAACTTGAAACCCAGATTCGATCGAACCCTACCAAGACTTCGCATCTGTCCTTCGCGCGCGCGTGCAACCGCATGCGCCTCCAAGCGATTCGACCCGCCTCCACCGTCCCTTCGACATTCGCCACCGTGAACTTCAAACCACACAACCACCTCGCGTGCTCGCCGCGCTGTTCCTCCGAGATTCCAGATGTCTATCGCATTACCTCTAACTTCACAAACCCTAACGCAAAACCTCCCCTGATGTCGTGCCCTAAAACTCGACCGCGACACGCCTAACATGCGCACCCCTGGTCGCCGCCCCATGCCGGCGATATCGCGAGCTTGAATCGCGAGCTCCGCCTTTCCTTGACGTGATTTCAGACATCGCGATGCCCTCCCCCTTGAGCAAATTTTCGCATTTGTGAAGGGCGTGATTTTTAGTTAATTGGTTTTGATTTTTGAACTGAACTGGAGGGAAGAATTCGATTTAGAGTAGATCTTGAGAATGGGGGAGGAATAACGTATGCGGCCATTATTTGTATTTTATATTTATTTTTTCTCGTGAAGAATGAAAGGGAACGAGATATTTCTTTTGAAATGTTCTGCATTGAAATGAAATAAAGGTGAGGAAATGATGTTTGCGTGTACGAGTGGAGACAGTGATTTGAAGGAAAGGCAGCTGGATGTTGGGTTGTAGGAGAATAGATATATATATATCTATTTAATTTAAATTCAAATTCAAAACGTCCGATAAATGCAACTCAAAATCTCGACCTCCAATCGAGGCGTGCTGCTAGGTGTTCGTAATGTTATACGCCTATTCCGAACGCAAAGGAAAAGGTTCCGAGTCCAAATTTGATTGTATGGAGAAGATAGCTTTTTGGACCAGTTATAATATTAAATTTTCGATTTAATTTCGGCGCGTTTGCTTATCGTACGGCCAAACGATCACTCCAAACATTACGAAAATTGAAATCCGAAAATAATACAATATTACGGATCTAATGGAACTAGTTTCGTCGAATTTCAAGACTGTGCCCCGAAACGCTATTTTTAATTATCGATTTAAATGATAAAATTTAAAACTGAACAAAGCAGTTTCAAATTCAATCCTGAAAGTTCCATTATCTTCAGTACTATTAATATAAATTTTCCAAGCCTTCAAATTATTTTTAATCAGCTTAAAACAGAAGATTCAAATTTTCACCCAACTTCAGTAAATTAAATTCAATAATTTAATTGCCAAATCCATTCTAATACTTGAATTTCAAATTGAACTATCATTCGAATATCCAAACTCAATTAAATATTCACATTTCAAATGTCAAAAATTCAGGGCCGTTACAAATGATGATTAAATTGAATGTCGTAGATTCACATTAGATATTGTAATTCGTGTTGGAGCTTGTTTGATACTCGTTGATGACAGGAAAAATGCCAGAAAAATTTTCTATTGCGAGATTTGTTGAGTCGAATCGAAAGTAGGGTTTCGAGTGGGTTTTAAGTCGAGATCGGAAAGGTGGCTGTTGCGACGTCGTCGTGGCAATTGAAGCAATCACATGTAGGGGAATAGGAGGAGGAGACTCTGGCGAAACTTTGGGAGAAATTGCATGATTTCTAATGGCCGAAGGTGGGAATTCGAGGTGCATTTCGATGATCGACTGTGTTCTAGGTTGAAGCCTGATAGTGAAATTTTGATTTATGGTGAGATTTGATGATCTGGGCTATCGTGTTGATGGAGGAGGTGATCGGCGACATGATGAAGGGGGAGGTGATGATCGGAGCAGCTCTGTTCACATGTGCACGTGTACGTGTACAATTATATGTATCTGGATGTTGATGTTTTTAGGAAGAAGAAGTAGGGTACTCGGGTTCGTGCGCGAGTACATACGAGGTGTGGCTCGGGTCGATCTCGAGACGTTGCGAGTTTGTCTCGAAGTCGTGGATGTGAGGGTTTGCTCGTGAGTGAATCGTTGTTTACTCAGGGTTGAGTTTGGAAAAGCTTGAAATGCCTCGGGTCCGTTTTATCAAACAGTAGGTTTTTCAAATTTCTAAAATATAAACATGTTTTCAGAATTAAATATAACCAGGTTTTGAAACATGGAAAGAAAATTTGTTTCAGACTTTTAAGGTTTTATAAGAAGCATAACCAGATTTTCAAAAGATAATTTAAAATCAGGTTTTAAACAAGTTTCTCAAAGATTTAATTTTAAATTGAATGTTTAAAATTGTTTATTTTAAAGTAATAATGATCATTGGTTAATTTATTAATAAAGTGATTAAGTGAATTAATTAAGTAATGATAAAAGGATAATTAATTACTTAAAGATAATTACTAAATGAAAGTAATTAAGGATGGATAATTTATGATTAAAGATTGATTTATCAAGTGTTTAAAGGTTAATTAATTAAAACAATTTGTAATCAGTTAATGTTAATTAACCACGATTAGTGACTAATCTGATTTAATTTAATCAGATAAATAAATTGACCTTACCTATGGATATTTGGATTCTATTGGATGATTTGATTGTTTAATATCCCTACTATGTGATGCTGTGTGATATGAATTGTTTTAATTCAAGCAGCGATGAATGAAATTTATTTATCTGTGATTTTTCTGTGGATCTGTGAATAAGGATAAGCGTTATAGTTTATACCGCTTATCAAATATATTACTGCATTTAAATCTGTGATAATTGAATAATGTTGCACTACTGTGTGAAACCCCTGGACTACACCATACACACAAATATGGATTTCACGTGGAAATCGGTTAAGTCACAGATGATTTAAATTTAATATTTTTGAAATTGAAATTTTAATTTCAATTGATTTTGGCAATGGATCTGGGTTAAATGTTAACGCTTTTGTAAATGAGTTTCAAAGATACAAGTTATTTTGAATAACTTAATCGAGTTTTGAAAATTTAAATAATTTGATTTAAATTGGAATTCAAGTTTGAAATTGAATTCTATGATTTGAAACTAGGGATTAAAGATACTATACAAGTTATATATGGGTTAAACCATTTTAAAGGTATTGATTTGGGAATTTGAATTTAATTCAAGGGTTTTAAAACGTGTAAATATAACTGGATTTTTCCGAAATGAAAACTACTTGTTTTCAAATAATAATAGCTTTCATTTTAGGAAAGGATTTCCAAATTGTGTTGAAAGGTTTCAAGTTTGAAATGGAATTGAAATGTTCTGAAAGCTATGAAATGAGTCTTTGATTCAAAGACCGGATGAGTTAATCCAAATTGAAATAGAATTGTTTTGAAAGGCTATGAATGAATCTTTGGAAACCAGTTTTGAAAGCTATAAGTTAAATCTTGACTTAAAGATTTAACGAGTTAATCCATATTGTACTGGAAATTGATTTTAAAAACCTGTGAATGAATCTTTGTGAACGGGGTGAACTTTGTGAATTGAATCTTTTGTTTAAAAGATTAAAAGTGTGGAAATTGTTTAAACCATTAAAGGTTTTTGAAATGAATCTTTTTATTTAAAAGATTGGAGATGGTAATTGGTTTTAACCATTCGAATAAAAGGTTTTGGGCTTTAAGCTGTGATTTAACTGGGACCCCAGTATCCATATGATTTTTAATATTGCGCTCGTTATTCGGTTTAGCCGGGGGAGGACCTTTGTGTCATATAACCCATTCCGAATAATGATACGACATATATGGATAACATTGAAGACGGGTGGTGAAGACCGGGTATTTTCGAAAACGAAAGGATTACTTGTCGATTTTCTCTACATCATGGCTCCAATATAGAGATTCCCTAAGTGATGGGAAGTCTGATCGGTATTGTGAATACCTGGATTTGCAAGGGCTTCTTCGGAAGTTCCTTCGGTTCTGTTCGAACCCGGAACAGACTTGTATGGTTGTATGCCTGACATTACACTTTGAGATATAAAGCTGATTTCTTTCAAATACATTTCTGTTGGTGGTGGAGAATTTATTCTCTTAGCTTAACACCCTTCTTTGAGACGTACGAGCTCAGAGGTTATGTAGTTGAAGGTTATCAGTGATATACTCCCAATTTGGTAGTGTGGCATGCTGAGTGTTGCTGTGTGTTGATGATCATTTGTTGATCATTTATGATCAAAGCTTGGCTTTGTGAAAAAGCGGAGCTTTGTGAAAAAGCGGAGCTTTGTGGACGAGACTTTGTCGAGCCTCACAACCCGGTAATGGTCGAAACAGGAATGTTGCGGTAAGGTTTTTAGGGGTCGCGCCCCTAGGGTATGTCTATTTCCTTCTGGATAAGAGGTGATATCATGGTATGGAGCCTAGATATCTTACCTATGTTGATGCTGTAAATTTATTATACTTTGTGGTTGTTGCTTTGTGGTTGAGGATCCTCGGATAAAGGTCGGTAACGACCGGGGGATGGCATACTTGTGTGTTAGTTACCTAGTTACAGCTGTACAACATGAGGTAGCGTCGGCCTTATGTTTGCAGAGATCCGGTTAGGTTCTCGGGGCGTCTTTCCAAAGGCGTTTCCATTTCAGTGTAAGGAAGTTCCTTTGCCTTACCATTTGTTGGAAATCCAAAGAAACAATACGAACCCACTACGGTTTTAGTTGTAGAACCTGCCATTTACTTATGGTGGTCACCACTATTTAGATGGTATCTATAGTAGGCATACAATAATGGTTGTATGCTGGCTAAGATTTATATTATATTTTCGAAATGGCTTTCTACACTATGCACTAATAATAATAATCTAATGATTTTGCGTAGTAAGCATGTTTGACTATCATAAGAAGAAATCTCCTCCAATTCTGCGTTTGCATTGTGTGTGTGGCGGGAGATCTTATGGTAGTTTCATTTTCCAAAAGCATTGCGGATTTCAATGTTT
The DNA here is from genome assembly GCA_030737815.1 of Allium fistulosum. Taxonomy (NCBI): domain Eukaryota; kingdom Viridiplantae; phylum Streptophyta; class Magnoliopsida; order Asparagales; family Amaryllidaceae; genus Allium; species Allium fistulosum. The sequence continues at coordinate 1,111,609,481 of CM060904.1, forward strand.
AAGATTCTTTTGTGTTTGTTTAAAGATAAACTGTTTTTGTTGCTCACACTAGTCCTATGACTGACCCGGAGTTTATTGTTCCCTTCCTAAACTCTGGGTGCCCACAATTTTCCACACGGGCAGTCTAGAGTTGGGTATCTCAGATATTCAGGTTGAGTAGATTATCTGGAACTAGTTCAGTTCTTGGAGTTCACGACCGACGTTGCTTTTCTTAGTGCAATGTGATGGTGGTTCGAGCTTGATGTTGGAGTTGTTGGAGTCATTCTCTTTTGTAGATCATTTGGAGTGATCTCTTCCATTATTGTTATTTCCGTTGTAGCATTGTATCATATCTCTGATATTGTTGTGTATTATTGATATCATTGTTCTATATCATTCTGGATATTGTATTCGTTGGAGTTGTATATGATATCATTGATTTCTTTATTCCGCTGTGTTGTTATACTTAATGGTGTTATAAGCTCCGGTGAACCAGATTCGGCGCTTGAATCTGCGGCATTTTGAGTACAAGTGAAGTACGGGTGCTGATTGTAACGACCCCGAATTTTATATAAATTTAAATTGATAATTAATTGAATTTTTGAATTAAAATTGTAAAATTAATTGATAAATGAATGCGAGTTTCCCCGAATTCAAATAAATTCTGTATAAATCATAAAAATTTAAATGTTGTATATATATATGTAAGTATGTGAATATATATGTATACGAGCATATATGAGTAAATTTGAATATATGTTGATAATTGAATTTAAATCTTAATAAATGGTTGAAAATAAATTATAACAATATATAAACATTGAACACAAGTATAAAAATAAATAATTTTAAAATTTAGAATTGATGGTTAATAATAATTTGGATTTATAAAATAAATAAATAAATAGAAATATAAGACAATAAAATATTAAAGTAAAATAATAATAATAAATATTTAAAATAGAGATATAAATATATATAAAATAAATTATATAGATTTGTAAAATAGAAGTAAACATATAAATTAAATTCTAACAACATAAATATATTCAAGCATGAAAACAAAACAAAAGAAAATAAAATACATGTACACTTGCAAATGAAACAAAAATACATATACATGATAAAAGCTTACCAAAGAAGCCACATCAACATCTCATATGTTTGTAACAGCCGAATGAAAGAAAGAAGAAAATAAATGTATATTTTGTACAAACCAAGTTAATGTTAGCCTCCTTAGTACACAACCAAAATCCTATCAGCCTCCAAAAGCAAAAAAAATCTCTGCATATATAGTACTGAAGAGAAACAATACATATCAAGTTGTACAAAGTAAATTTTCACCTGTATAATTTTCTATCACCCTATAAACTCATTTTTGTATATCAGCCTTCTCGTTTTTCAATTCATTTTCGTTCCATTCAAACAAAACTAAGAAAAACTGAAGTGAATGTCATTTTTAAACTTAAACAAACTTCAATTAAAAACATTAGACAAATCAATACAACCAGAGATCAAAAAGAGGAAAAAAGATTTCAGCAAGCAAATTTCAAGCCTGTTTCAACATAAATGAAGCTCTGTTCATTTTGGAATCACGGTGAGTAAACATAAAAAATTTAAAAGTTTAAGTTTTGGTAATTAGTTCATGTAAATCTTGTGTTTGCTATATATTGTAAGCATGTAGTTCTGAGATGTTCTCTGGAAGTTTAAATATGTGATGTTCTTCAGTATTTTTAAAGTTTCTAAGAAAAGAAGTGTAAAGAAAACTAATACTTCTTCATTTAAACCAATTTAAACTTAGGAATTTAAGCTAATTAAGTTTGTTTAACTTAAATCATAAGCCTGGAAATTTGTTTGAAGCATAACAGTATAACATAGATACTGTTTATTCAAGTTACAATATAAAGAAATAAATTTGTTAAAATTCAAATGTTTTAATTTGTTAATTTGATCCCATATCTTGATTTATCATACAAAGTTAAGATTTTTAAAACAAGAACGATGATTTTTAAGTAAGAAATCAAGGGGCAGTTTTAAAAGGAACCGAAAATGTTTTTTTTGTGAATATCTGATGATCCAACAAATATTAGATATTGTAATTCGTGTTGGAGCTTGTTTGATACTCGTTGATGACAGGAAAAATGCCAGAAAAATTTTCTATTGCGAGATTTGTTGAGTCGAATCGAAAGTAGGGTTTCGAGTGGGTTTTAAGTCGAGATCGGAAAGGTGGCTGCTGCGACGTCGTCGTGGCAATTGAAGCGATTGCATGTAGGGGAATAGGAGGAGGAGACTCTGGCGAAACTCTGGGAGAAATTGCACGATTTCTGATAGCCGGAGGTGGGAATTCGAGGTGCATTTCGATGATCGGCTGTGTTCCAGGTTGAAGCCTGATAGTGAAATTTTGATTTATGGTGAGATTCGACGATCTGGGCTATCGTGTTGATGGAGGAGGTGATCGGTGACATGATGAAGGGGGAGGCGATGATCAGAGCAGCTCCGTTCACATGTGCACGTGTACGTGTACAATTATGTGTATATGGAGGTTGATGTTTTGGGGAAGAAGAAGTAGGGTACTCGGATTCGTGCGCGAGTACATACGAGGTGTGGCTCGGGTCGATCTCGAGACGTTGCGAGTTTGTCTCGAAGTCGTGGATGTGAGGGTTTGCTCGTGAGTGAATCGTTGTTTACTCAGGGTTGAGTTTGGAAAAGCTTGAAATGCCTCGGGTTCGTTTTATCAAACAGTAGGTTTTTCAAATTTCTAAAATATAAACATGTTTTCAGAATTAAATATAACCAGGTTTTGAAACATGGAAAGAAAATTTGTTTCAGACTTTTAAAGTTTTATAAGAAGCATAACCAGATTTTCAAAAGGTAATTTAAAAATTAAGTTTTAAACAAGTTTCTCAAAGATTTAATTTTTAAATTGAATGTTTAAAATTGTTTATTTTAAAGTAATAATGATGATATGTTAATTTATTAATAAAGTGATTAAGTGAATTAATTAAGTAATGATTAATGGGTAATTAATTACTTAAAGATAATGACTAAATGAAAGTAATTAAGGATGGATAATTTATGATTAAAGATTGATTTATCATGTGTTTAAAGGTTAATTAATTAAAATAATTTGTAATCAGTTAATGTTAATTAACCAGGATTAGTGACTAATCTGATTTAATTTAATCAGATAAATAAATTGACCTTACCTATGGATATTTGGATTCTGTTGGATGATTTGATTGTTTAATATCCCTAGTATGTGATGCTGTGTGATATGAATTGTTTTAATTCAAACAGTGATGAATGAAATTTATTTATCTGTGATTTATCTGTGAATCTGTGAATAAGGATAAGCGTTATAGTTTATACCGCTTATCAAATATATTACTGCATTTAAATCTGTGATAATTGAATAATGTTGCACTATTGTGTGAAACCCCTGGACTACACCAAACACACAAATATGGATTTCACGTGGAAATCGGTTAAGTCACAGATGATTTAAATTTAATATTTTTGAAATTGAAATTTTAATTTCAATTGATTTTGGAAATGGATCTGGGTTAAATGTTAACGCTTTTGTAAATGAGTTTCAAAGATAAAAGTTATTTTGAATAACCTAATCGAGTTTTGAAAATTTAAATAATTTGATTTAAATTGGAATTCAAGTTTGAAATTGAATTCTATGATTTGAAACTAGGGATTAAAGATACTATACAAGTTATATATGGGTTAAACCATTTTAAAGGTATTGATTTGGGAATTTGAATTTAATTCAAGGGTTTTGGGCTTTAAGCTGTGATTTAACTGGGACCCCAGTATCCATATGATTTTTAATATTACGCTCGTTATTCGGTTTAGCCGGGGGAGGATCTTTGTGTCATATAACCCATTCCGAATAATGATACGACGTATATGGATAGCATTGAAGACAGGTGGTGGAGACCGGGTATTTTCGAAAACGAAAGGATTACCAATCGATTTTCTCTACATCATGGCTCCGGTATAGAGATTCCCTAAGTGATGGGAAGTCCGATCGGGATTGTGAATACCCGGATTTGCAAGGGCTTCTTCGGAAGTGCCTTCGGTTCTGTTCGAACCCGGAACAGACTTGTATGGTTGTATGCCTGACATTACACTTTGAGATATAAAGCTGATTTCTTTCAAATACATTTCTGTTGGTGGCAGAGAATTTATTCTCTTAGCTTAACACCCTTCTCTGAGACGTATGAGCTCAGAGGTTATGTAGTTGAAGGTTATCAGTGATATACTCCCAATTTGGTAGTGTGGCATGCTGAGTGTTGCTGTGTGTTGATGATCATTTGTTGATCATTTGTGATCAAAGCATGGCTTTGTGAAAAAGCGTAGCTTTATGGACGAGACTTCGTCGAGCCTTACAACCCGGTAATGGTTGAAACAGGAATGTTGCGGCAAGTTTTTTAGGGGTCGCGCCCCTATGGTATGTCCATTTCCTTCTGGATAAGAGGTGATATCATGGTATGGAGCCCAGATATCTTACTTATGTTGATGCTGCAAATTTGTTATACTTTGTGGTTGAGGATCCTCAGATAAAGGTCGGTAACGACCGAGGGATGGCATACTTGTGTGTTAGTTACCTAGTTACAGCTGTACAGCGTGAGGTAGCATCGGCCTTGTGTTTGCAGAGATCCGGTTAGGTTCTCGGGGTGTCTTTCCAGAGGCGTTTCCATTTCGGTGTAAGGAAGTTCCTTTGCCTTACCATTTGTTGGAAATCCAAAGAAAAATACGAACCCAGTACGGTTTTAGTTGTAGAACCTGCCATTTACTTATGGTGGTCACCACTATTTAGATGGTAGCTATAGTAGGCATACAATAATGGTTGTATGCTGGCTAAGATTTATATTATATTTTCGAAATGGCTTTCTACACTATGCACTAATAATAATAATCCAATGATTTTGCGTAGTAAGCATGTTTGACTATCATAAGAAGAAATCTCCTCCAATTCTGCGTTTGCATTGTGTGTGTGGCGAGAGGTCTTATGGTAGTTTCATTTTTCAAAATCATTGCGGATTTCAATGTTTAAGATTATTTTGTGTTTGTTTAAAGATAAACTGTTTTTGTTGCTCACACCAGTCCTATGACTGACCCGGAGTTTATTGTTCCCTTCCTAAACTCTGGGTGCCCACAATTTTCCACACGGGCAGTCTAGAGTTGTGTTTCTCAGATATTCAGGTTGAGTAGATTATCTGGAGCTAGTTCGGTTCTTGGAGTTCACGACTGACGTTGCTTATCTTAGTGCAACGTGATGGTGGTTCGAGCTTGATGTTGGAGTTGTTGGAGTCATTCTCTTTTGTAGATCATTTGGAGTGATCTCTTCCATTATTGTTATTTCCGTTGTAGCATTGTATCATATCTCTGATATTGCTGTGTGTTATTGATATTGTAACGACCCACTATTTTGGACCATTCAAATCGACAATAATCCACACATGTCAGACTTGAATAATGCAAAATAACAGATTGTAATAAAATTTGGAGCAAATAAAATCATTCACAGAATCACAGACACAGAAATATCAGAATAACTCGCAGCGGAATTTAAAATAACCATAGTGGTTCATGAAGCCACTAAAATACATAGTCTAAAATCAAATACAAAATACATAGTCTGAAACCCAATACAGTGCTGAAACAAATACAATGGAAATCCCAAATACACAAGTCTCTAAAACAAAAGCTGAAATAAGACAACTGAAACTGAAATAGGAAGATAACTAGATAAGCAGAATCTCCAGTGATTCCGAGCTCCAGAAAAGTGAAGTCCAAAGCTGTGAATACTCAGGCTGACCCGAGCGTAAAATAAAACATAACACTCGAGTCAGGATATACATACGTATACAATGTAAACCAACTCAAATGAACTGTAGTAAAGGTACAAGTAACTTAGAAGATGCTTGGGACCGCCCATCCTCTAAGGATCCGTTAAACTATCTACTATATAGTAATATTCGCTATTATAATAGTGTCTAAATAAGTAAAGTATAATCATATCGGAAAATAGCGTTAAGGGGATGGAGAACCTTAACGCGGTCGGATCTTAAAATCATAATCGTAGTAAAGCTCGATATGGTAGGTGACACGGCACAACTAGGCAATGCCAGGGTAGATATACCAATTACGCATCCGGACTAGTGGTGACGCATAGCAGCCACTACCGCCCACCTCGAACAACACTCCCAAATCAAGGGTGGCCACCAAATCAATCACAAGTAATAGAATGGTATCGAAGAAGTGTGTCCGATAAGAGGTGCTACCTCATTGGTCCGTCAATCGCTCCTGTTTTAGCCACCTTATGCCAACTCACGGGAGTTGGGTCCACGTAACATACCTTAAGAACGTCGCCACCATCCTACTTCATTCTGGAATCTCCACCGCGTACACGGTTGTCAAAGTGGTTTTCGGTATCGACAGAGAGTATGTCCATATCCGATCCCGGTCTCTTTGCCAACCAATCGTTATTATAACCCGTGGTTATAACCTTTAAAAACAATACTTTACTTCAAAATAAGATATCATTTCAAAATCATGTCTTTATCAAAATAAAGATTTATCATTTCCAAATCATTTCAATATTCTAAAATATCGTATCCTTTCAAACTTCTTTTCAAATCATTTTAATACATCAAAATATTATATCTTTTCAAACTTTATTTCAAATCATTTTAGTCTTTTGGTTCATTTATACAATCCACAACACTTAACAAGTGCTACAGATTCTACCTAGTTAAAAACTTATAAAATTATACATTAAAATGTTCATTTCAATCCTTTAACTAATTTTATTTCGAAAGAAATTTTTTTTTTCAAGTTAAAACCAAAACTTTCCTATTTGCCTATTACATTCATTTCAACATTTAAACTTAAACTTCATTTTTCCACCAATTTAAAACTAATTTCATTTCAATTAGATTAACTTAAGTTTCGATCTTTCCTTTTTATCAAAATTTCAAATTTTAGTTTTGTTTCTAAAAATCAATATTCCTCCATTTATATTTATCACATAGAAAAATCATTTCTATTTTAAATAAATCATTTAAAAATTCGGTTTAAATCAAATTAAATATTATTACAATTCTTAAATGATTTAAAAATATTCAGAAAATACATAAAAATAACCACGGGTCTGTATAATATTTTCTAGCCTAATTCAAGTGATACGGATACTATATCATTTCAATCCGTAATTTACAAAGAAAAATCCGGGTTTTATCATTTCAAACCCGCAGTCCCAAGTAAATAAAATTTTATTTGAAAGTCGCTCAGGCCTATCATTTCAGCCCATAACGACCTTCCCTTATTCTAAAGTCCGTTCGGGTATGTATCATTTCAACCCATAGTGATTCTATTCTACAGGGAACTTGCAGTGTGATTTAACAGAATAGAATAACAGTAAAATAAGAACAGAATATAACAGATGAAACGATATGCAGTTTTAACAATTAACATCAACTATAAATAAATCACAGGTAATTATAACATCATTTATTTATTTATTTATTTCTACACATTCAGTTGCGGTCGTTTCACAATTTCATATAAGTATGGATATTCGTGTGAGATTTACTCACCTCTGCGGAGCTGGAGATTCGGAAAGAAAGAAGTACGATGAAATTTGAAAGCACGCGGATAGCACTATCAGTCGTTAGCAGACTCGCCGACTTGATTCTGATCTAAAGTCGAAAGAATAAAGCGAATAAATAGACAATCAAAGATGCACGAATAACGAATTTCCCAAATTGAAGTAAACGATCGAAAAATAAATCAAGTTGAAAAATAGAAGGAATTTGTTCGACCACTCTTATTGGAGATTATAAATTTTAAAATTTTGCAAAGTAAAAATTTTGTATTATTCACAAATTTTCTTTTTCACACGGAATTTACAACATTCAAAATAAAACAAGAAGTGGAAATTTCTGTTCACCATTTCATTTCAGCAAGACAGAGGTAATACAAAATTCACGGTTGCAAAGAAAACAAACTGAAATAGATTTTTGTTCATTTTTTTTTTCAAAACCAAAGTCAGTGAAAAATAACGAAAGTTGCAATACAGGTGGCAATAATACAAGGCGGAGGCACAAAACAATTCACTACTGCAAAAACAAAAACTGAAATAGATTTTAATTCACTTTCTTTCCAAAACCAAAAGTCAGTGAAAATATAAGCTAAATTTACAAATACATGACAAAAGCAGAACTTCACCACTTCACCTATGTCAAACAAGTCTCGGTGGCAATAATACAAGGTGTGGGTGGTCTGGATCACGGCATGGGTTTGCGTGGTGGCTATCTGGCGCAGGTCAGTGGGGTTTCGGCATGAGTTGGTGACTGGTGGGGTTCGGTGGAGATGTGGTGGAGGCTGGAAGGCTGTCTCGGGTCTCGGTCTGGTGTTGGCAGTTGGGATTCGACTGGGTTGGCTGCCTTGGTGATCGGCTGGGGTGGGTTTGGTCTCGTGGTGGGTCAGGGGTAGAAGGTTGGTCTCGTATGAGGCAGTGAAGGTTGGCATGGGCTTGGAGACGTGGGACAAGTGGTGACGGTCTGGGGTGGGTTTGGTCTCATGGTGGGTCAGGGGTGGTGAAGTAGGCTGACGTGGAGGGAAGCGGTGACGGTCTGGGTGGCGAACGGGGTTGGGGTGAAGCGATATTGTTTGGGTGGCGAATCACACAACCAGGTACAAACGAAAAAAAATCAAAATGAAAAGAGGAGACAAACAGCAATCAGCAAAGGAAATACAAATAAAGAGGAGGCACGTTTACCTTTGAAGAAGGTTCTGCAATTTGATAGAACGAAATGAAAAATGCAGTCTGGAGTTTTTGTTTGCATGGATGAATAAGAAAATGAAACGTGACCAAGAGGGCAAGTTTTTATTTGCTTTGAACGGTAGGAAATTTAAGGCTGTTAATTATCATTATTGAATAGGTGGAACGCATGGAAGGCCAAGGGAACAAATATTTTTCTCACGCGAACGATTTTTTTTTTGAACAGCTGAGACTTGAATTGCCAACACAACGAAAAATCAATTTGGACGGTGAAAACAAAAGAAATTATAAAACGTCCAAATAACGTACAAATCTTCTTATTTCTTTTATTAAATAAATTTAATAAATTGTTAACAGTTTCTCAAAAATATAACGTATCTTTTAACCGGAATCTAAAAATAGTTATTATCATCACAAATAAGATTTATTCTAAAGTGAAGTTAATAACGGACAAAACGTAACGAAATGTAACGTTTTAAATTTCGTTTTATACAAATTACTACACTTTATTTTTCAATATTTCAAAAATGTTTTATTTTCAATTAAAGTTTCGTTTAAAATATCGGGCTGTTACACTCTCCCCCACTCAAAGCTTTTCGTCCCCGAAAAGGAACGAAGAAGGAAAACAAAGAAAGATAAGACAGAATAGTAGAGTACCTGAAATAAACAATTCCGGATTCGAAGCACGAATGCTCTCCTCCATCTCCCAGGTGCAATCCCGTTCATCAGTGCTCCACTGCACTTTGACCAGGTTGACAGATTTTCTTCTTAGCTGCTTCGTACCTCGATCGACGATACGAAGTGGCTTCCTCTCAACAGTCAGATTTGGCTCAATATCCAAACTATCAAGAGCAGAAGGCTGAATAATAAGAGATGGATCATGCAGATAGCGACGAAGATGAGATACATGAAAGACGTTGTGAATTCCAGAAAATTTCTCGGGTAAATCCAGACGATAAGCAAGAGAACCAATTCTTTCCAAAATGCGGAAAGGACCAACAAATCTAGGAGAAAGCTTTCCTCTACGACCGAAACGAATAACATTCCTTAAGGGAGAGACCTTAAGGAAAACCAAATCACCAACAGCAAACTCTAAACTCCGTCTTCGCCGATCGGCGTACTTCTTCTGTCTATCCTGAGCAATCCTCATCTTTCTCTTAATCTCTTCAACTCTCTCTGAAGCTTCCAAAACCAATTCAGGACCAAGAACCAATCGATTTCCGGATTCAATCCAACAAGAAGGAGATCTACAAGGTCGTCCGTAAAGAGCAGAAAATGGAGATGTCTCAATACTGGCCTGATAACTATTGTTATAAGTGAATTCGACAAGATGGAGATGATCTTCCCAAGATCCTCCATAATCAAGCACACAAGCACGAAGAAGATCTTCTAAAATCTGATTCACCCTTTCCGTTTGACCGTCGGTCTGTGGATGGTAAGCAGTGCTCAGATTTAGATGAGTACCCAAAGAATCCTGAAAGGCTTTCCAAAACCTACTAGTAAAGATAGGATCACGATCACAAACGATACTGAGAGGAACACCATGGAGACGAACAATCTCCCTCATGTAAATCTCAGACAAACTAGAAGCTGAACGAGTAGACTTGACCGGAATGAAATGAGCTGATTTGGTCAATCTATCCACAATAACCCAGATACTCTCGTTTCCCTTCCTAGTCCTTGGTAAACCATCAATGAAATCCATAGAAACTTGTTCCCACTTCCAATTGGGAATCTCAAGAGGTTGCAGTAACCCAGGGGTCTTCTGATGATCTGCCTTGACTTGCTGACAAGTCGCACACCTATTGACGAAAATGGAAATATCTCGCTTCATACCTTTCCACCAATATAACTTCTTCATGTCCTGGTACATCTTGGTTACGCCTGGATGAATAGAAAGTCTGGACTGATGATTCTCCCGAAGTAACTCCTGTCTCAATCCATCAACATTCGGGACACAAATCCTATTATTGATCCTCAATATACCCTTATCGTCAATCTGAGCTCCATTACCATCCATACTACTACTTCCAACTCTGCTTCGAACACTCTCCTTAATCAATCTAAGCATCTGGTCCTCATCCTGCCTAGCCATAATACGATCCACAAGAGGAGAAGAAACAACAATCTGGCACATCAAAGCTTTCTTCCTACTCAAAGCATCCGCCACAACATTAGCCTTTCCCGGTGTATAGTTGATGTCGAGGTCATAAGAAGCAAGGAACTCTAACCACCTAACTTGTCTCTGATTCAAATACTTCTGAGAGAAAATATACTTCAAAGACTGATGATCTGTGAAAAGCTCGAACTTGGTACCCAACAGATGATGTCTCCAAAGCTTCAAAGCGAAAACAATAGCAAGCAACTCTAGATCATGGGCAGCATAATTTACTTCATGAGTCTTCAACTGTCTACTAGCATAAGCAATCACTCTACCATCCTGCATCAGAACAGCTCCTAAACCTTCTCGACAAGCATCGGTGTATACCGTTAATCCCTCATTTCCATTTGGGACGGTAAGAACAGGTGCGGAAGTAAGCTTGTCCTTTAACTCATTGAAGGCGGCCTTACACTCGTTACTCCAAATAAACTTAGCATTCTTCCGAGTTAAAGCAGTGAGAGGTGCAGCAATCCGAGCGAAATTCTCGATGAATCTCCGGTAATAACCGGCGAGGCCCAGAAAACTACGGATATCAGTAGGAGTCTTAGGAGTTTCCCAATCCTGTACAGAATAGGGAAAAAGAAGGATAATAGAAAAGATAGAGTAAATTGAAATGAAACAATGAAAGAGAAGGAAAGAAGGACTTACATTGATCGCAGCGATCTTGACTGGATCAACTGAAACTCCATTACTAGAAACAATATGCCCGAGAAATCGGACTTCATCCTTCCAGAAGTGACATTTGGAAAATTTAGCTTTTAACTGATGATTGCGAAGAGTCTCAAGAACAGATTTTAAATGTGACTCATGTTCTTCTTCAGACTTAGAGAAGATGAGGATATCATCCACAAAGACTAGAACAAATTTATTAAGCACATCACGGAAAACACGATTCATCAAGTCAACAAAGAAAGCAGGAGCATTAGTCAAACCAAAAGGCATGACTAACCATTCGAAGAATCCATTTTCAGTACGGAAAGCAGTCTTAGGAATACTTTCCTCAGCCACTCTGAGTTGGTGAAAACCGGTGGCAAGATCAAGCTGAGAGAAAACAGTAGCACCATAAAGCTGATCAAACATGTCATTGATGCGAGGCATTGGATATCTATTTTTCATAGTGAGCTTATTCAACTCCCTATAATCAACACACATCCTAAGAGAACCATCGGATTTGGTGACGAAGACCACTGCAGCTCCCCATTCAGAAAAACTAGGTCTGATCAGACCCTTGGAAGATAGGTCTTCAATTTGTTTCCTTAACTCAACCTTCTCGCGGGGTGCCATTCTTCTAGGAGGAAGAACTATAGGTCGAGCTCCAGGAATGAGATCAATGCGGAAATCAATTTCCCGCTTGGGAGGTAAAGCAGTAACTTCTCCAAACACATCTGGGTAGTGATTAACTACACGGGTCGACTGAAGATCATCAATAGAAGCATCCAGAGAAAAGATAAAGCTACCAGCATAATCATGAGGCATACGGCCCTGAATAAGCAAAGAATTTCCTCGATCATCCTTAAGAGAAACAATTCGGGATTTACACGAGATACGGGCATCGTGTCCATCAAGCCAATCACTTCCAAGCAACAAATCAAAAGCATCGAAACCTAGGACATAGAAATCTCCAGAAAATTTATGACCAGAATAGAAGAGTCTCACTTGCTTACAAATCTTATCTAGATTTGCGGGACCCCCAATAGGATTTGAAACACATAGAGGAACAGAAACATACTCAGGAGAAAGGAGAGTTTCAAACTTATTACACAAAACATCAGAAATAAAGCTATGCGAAGCCCCAGTATCAAATAAAACACGAACAGGATGATGAAATAAAGTAAAGGTGCCCTGAAGAGTACCTTGATCATCGCTAGGAGCAGGAGTAGGTGCAGGAGCAGGTGATGAAGCAGATGTGACAGCAAATACGCCAGATGGCCTTCCCTTCTGATATAAAGGACAGTCTTTCTTAAAATGACCCGGCTGAAGACAAACATGACAAAGATCGTTCCTGGTAACCTAGGGTGGAGGAACAGCAGCAACAGACGGATTAGGGAAACTATTGGCATAGTGACCCTTTTGGTCACATTTGAAGCAAGTAATGGAGGAAAGATCAATAGGGTGCCTCTGGGAAGGAGCAGATGCTGAAGATCCTAAGCCCGGATGTTTGAGCCAATTCTTCTTCTGCTGGTGGAAGTTGGGCTTTCTCTTCTTGGAATTAGCAGAGGAGGACTGAGATACATGAGCACTGGAAGCAGCAGGACCCTTGGAAGTAGGGTTCTCATAGCGAATAGCCATATCCATGAGCTCAGTAAAAGTGCCATGAACATGCGAAATAAGACGATTGTAGAACTCTGGGCGAGCTCCAGCAATGAACTTCTCATTCTTCTTTAGCTGAGTGTCGATAAGACCAGGACCAAATTTCGAAAGTTCATTGAACTTCCGTTCATACTCTGAGAAGGACATGGTACCTTGCTTGAGGTCCATGAATTCGCGGTAAAGCTGAGATTTACCGGCTTCGGGCATCCATTTTGCCACAAAAGCCTCCCTGAAAGGAAGATACAGAAACAAAACTTTTGACAAATAGAAAAGAAAGGAAATGGGAAAATTCAAATTAACACCCAGGATACCTGAACTGCTCCCATGAAAGGTCACCTTCGTTAGTGCGAGTCGTAACAGACTCCCACCAATCTAGGGCGGCCTCTTGCAGCTGCCATGCCGCTAACTGACGTTTCTGGGCATCAGTGATCTCTAAACCAGTAAAGATTCTTTCCAGACTTCGTAGCCATTGCTGGGCTTCGATGATACTTTCTGAACCGGTGAACTTAGTGCCACCGAGCTGAGAGAATTCCTTGCAAAGGACTATAAACTTAACGGGTGCAACAGGTGGAGGAACTGGGGCAATACCACGACCCCTACCTCTAGCATTTCCACGATTCATCCTGGAAATATCAAGAATAAATTTAGGACAAGGTACAGAGAAGACAAAGATAAGTTAAGATAAAACACGATAAGAACACTTGGGTGAAATCCTAATAACAAAATTCCTAACAAGGTAGATGCGGAAAGATGGAAGTTTAGAAAATTTCTTCTTAAAACAAGAAAACTTTATATCAAAATAATCTTTGAAAAATCATTTGAAAAATCATTTTAAAATCATTTTATACTTTAAAAATACGTTCACTCACAAGGAAATGATTCTGAGTTTGATTTCACTCATTCTAGGGTATTTCTACCCTATCTCTAATGAGTTTTTGCTCCATAGGCTAAGGTTTGCCTAAAACCTGGCTCTGATACCAAATGTAACGACCCACTATTTTGGACCATTCAAATCGACAATAATCCACACATGTCAGACTTGAATAATGCAAAATAACATATTGTAATAAAATTTGGAGCAAATAAAATCATTCACAGAATCACAGACACAGAAATATCAGAATAACTCGCAGCGGAATTTAAAATAACCATAGTGGTTCATGAAGCCACTAAAATACATAGTCTAAAATCAAATACAAAATACATAGTCTGAAACCCAATACAGTGCTGAAACAAATACAATGGAAATCCAAAATACACAAGTCTCTAAAACAAAAGCTGAAATAAGACAACTGAAACTGAAATAGGAAGATAACTAGATAAGCAGAATCTCCAGTGATTCCGAGCTCCAGAAAAGTGAAGTCCAAAGCTGTGAATACTCAGGCTGACCCGAGCGTAAAATAAAACATAACACTCGAGTCAGGATATACATACGTATACAATGTAAACCAACTCAAATGAACTGTAGTAAAGGTACAAGTAACTTAGAAGATGCTTGGGACCGCCCATCCTCTAAGGATCCGTTAAACTATCTACTATATAGTAATATTCGCTATTATAATAGTGTCTAAATAAGTAAAGTATAATCATATCGGAAAATAGCGTTAAGGGGATGGAGAACCTTAACGCGGTCGGATCTTAAAATCATAATCGTAGTAAAGCTCGATATGGTAGGTGACACGGCACAACTAGGCAATGCCAGGGTAGATATACCAATTACGCATCCGGACTAGTGGTGACGCATAGCAGCCACTACCGCCCACCTCGAACAACACTCCCAAATCAAGGGTGGCCACCAAATCAATCACAAGTAATAGAATGGTATCGAAGAAGTGTGTCCGATAAGAGGTGCTACCTCATTGGTCCGTCAATCGCTCCTGTTTTAGCCACCTTATGCCAACTCACGGGAGTTGGGTCCACGTAACATACCTTAAGAACGTCGCCACCATCCTACTTCATTCTGGAATCTCCACCGCGTACACGGTTGTCAAAGTGGTTTTCGGTATCGACAGAGAGTATGTCCATATCCGATCCCGGTCTCTTTGCCAACCAATCGTTATTATAACCCGTGGTTATAACCTTTAAAAACAATACTTTACTTCAAAATAAGATATCATTTCAAAATCATGTATTTATCAAAATAAAGATTTATCATTTCCAAATCATTTCAATATTCTAAAATATCGTATCCTTTCAAACTTCTTTTCAAATCATTTTAATACATCAAAATATTATATCTTTTCAAACTTTATTTCAAATCATTTTAGTCTTTTGGTTCATTTATACAATCCACAACACTTAACAAGTGCTACAGATTCTACCTAGTTAAAAACTTATAAAATTATACATTAAAATGTTCATTTCAATCCTTTAACTAATTTTATTTCGAAAGAAATTTTTTTTTTCAAGTTAAAACCAAAACTTTCCTATTTGCCTATTACATTCATTTCAACATTTAAACTTAAACTTCATTTTTCCACCAATTTAAAACTAATTTCATTTCAATTAGATTAACTTAAGTTTCGATCTTTCCTTTTTATCAAAATTTCAAATTTTAGTTTTGTTTCTAAAAATCAATATTCCTCCATTTATATTTATCACATAGAAAAATCATTTCTATTTTAAATAAATCATTTAAAAATTCGGTTTAAATCAAATTAAATATTATTACAATTCTTAAATGATTTAAAAATATTCAGAAAATACATAAAAATAACCACGGGTCTGTATAATATTTTCTAGCCTAATTCAAGTGATACGGATACTATATCATTTCAATCCGTAATTTACAAAGAAAAATCCGGGTTTTATCATTTCAAACCCGCAGTCCCAAGTAAATAAAATTTTATTTGAAAGTCGCTCAGGCCTATCATTTCAGCCCATAACGACCTTCCCTTATTCTAAAGTGCGTTCGGGTATGTATCATTTCAACCCATAGTGATTCTATTCTACAGGGAACTTGCAGTGTGATTTAACAGAATAGAATAACAGTAAAATAAGAACAGAATATAACAGATGATACGATATGCAGTTTTAACAATTAACATCAACTATAAATAAATCACAGGTAATTATAACATCATTTATTTATTTATTTATTTCTACACATTCAGTTGCGGTCGTTTCACAATTTCATATAAGTATGGATATTCGTGTGAGATTTACTCACCTCTGCGGAGCTGGAGATTCGGAAAGAAAGAAGTACGATGAAATTTGAAAGCACGCGGATAGCACTATCAGTCGTTAGCAGACTCGCCGACTTGATTCTGATCTAAAGTCGAAAGAATAAAGCGAATAAATAGACAATCAAAGATGCACGAATAACGAATTTCCCAAATTGAAGTAAACGATCGAAAAATAAATCAAGTTGAAAAATAGAAGGAATTGGTTCGACCACTCTTATTGGAGATTATAAATTTTAAAATTTTGCAAAGTAAAAATTTTGTATTATTCACAAATTTTCTTTTTCACACGGAATTTACAACATTCAAAATAAAACAAGAAGTGGAAATTTCTGTTCACCATTTCATTTCAGCAAGACAGAGGTAATACAAAATTCACGGTTGCAAAGAAAACAAACTGAAATAGATTTTTGTTCATTTTTTTTTCTTCAAAACCAAAGTCAGTGAAAAATAACGAAAGTTGCAATACAGGTGGCAATAATACAAGGCGGAGGCACAAAACAATTCACTACTGCAAAAACAAAAACTGAAATAGATTTTAATTCACTTTCTTTCCAAAACCAAAAGTCAGTGAAAATATAAGCTAAATTTACAAATACATGACAAAAGCAGAACTTCACCACTCCACCTATGTCAAACAAGTCTCGGTGGCAATAATACAAGGTGTGGGTGGTCTGGATCACGGCATGGGTTTGCGTGGTGGCTATCTGGCGTAGGTCAGTGGGGTTTCGGCATGAGTTGGTGACTGGTGGGGTTCGGTGGAGATGTGGTGGAGGCTGGAAGGCTGTCTCGGGTCTCGGTCTGGTGTTGGCAGTTGGGATTCGACTGGGTTGGCTGCCTTGGTGATCGGCTGGGGTGGGTTTGGTCTCGTGGTGGGTCAGGGGTAGAAGGTTGGTCTCGTATGAGGCAGTGAAGGTTGGCATGGGCTTGGAGACGTGGGACAAGTGGTGACGGTCTGGGGTGGGTTTGGTCTCATGGTGGGTCAGGGGTGGTGAAGTAGGCTGACGTGGAGGGAAGCGGTGACGGTCTGGGTGGCGAACGGGGTTGGGGTGAAGCGATATTGTTTGGGTGGCGAATCACACAACCAGGTACAAACGAAAAAAAATCAAAATGAAAAGAGGAGACAAACAGCAATCAGCAAAGGAAATACAAATAAAGAGGAGGCACGTTTACCTTTGAAGAAGGTTCTGCAATTTGATAGAAGGAAATGAAAAATGCAGTCTGGAGTTTTTGTTTGCACGGATGAATAAGAAAATGAAACGTGACCAAGAGGGCAAGTTTTTATTTGCTTTGAACGGTAGGAAATTTAAGGCTGTTAATTATCATTATTGAATAGGTGGAACGCATGGAAGGCCAAGGGAACAAATATTTTTCTCACGCGAACGATTTTTTTTTTGAACAGCTGAGACTTGAATTGCCAACACAACGAAAAATCAATTTGGACGGTGAAAACAAAAGAAATTATAAAACGTCCAAATAACGTACAAATCTTCTTATTTCTTTTATTAAATAAATTTAATAAACTGTTAACAGTTTCTCAAAAATATAACGTATCTTTTAACCGGAATCTAAAAATAGTTATTATCATCACAAATAAGATTTATTCTAAAGTGAAGTTAATAACGGACAAAACGTAACGAAATGTAACGTTTTAAATTTCGTTTTATACAAATTACTACACTTTATTTTTCAATATTTCAAAAATGTTTTATTTTCAATTAAAGTTTCGTTTAAAATATCGGGCTGTTACAGATATCATTGTTGTATATCATTCTGGATATTGTATTCGTTGGAGTTGTATATGATATCATTGATTTCTTTATTGCACTGTGTTGTTATACTTAATGGTGTTATAAGCTCCGGTGAACCAGATTCGGCGTTTGAATCTGCGGCATTTTGAGTACAAGTGAAGTACGGGTGCCGATTTTCGAATGCCGATTTCAGGGTCATCACATTTGGTACCAGAGCTAAGGTTGAACTTTAGCTCAGGAGTATAACACATTAAGTAGCTCATTAGAGATAGAGTGAAGTATACCCTAGAATGAGTAATCTCTAAGATATCCGTCCGTATGCCTCAGTAAATTCTCTTTCTATCCACTGATAGTAAGTATGAGTGCAAGAAGAGGATGAGATAGGGGACAGGGGAATACGACTATAAATGGTCAATACCCTGTAACAACAAGGAAACAATCTTTTCTCTATCAATCTCTTTTGTTCAACATTTCTTTTCAATTCTTCGATGGTTTCTGGTAGATCCAGGAAGAAATTCGATATATTAATATGGGACATAAACTCCAAATAAGCCAGAATTGTTTGTTTGGATGAATTGGTTGCTTTTTTTTGCTATGGTTGATAGGTATAATTTGGTTTCTAAACTAAAAGTTTTGAAATTGTATCCATATATCTATCTATTCTTTGGGTCCCAATATATTCTACGAATGGTTAGTTATCCCTTCGGACTGACCAATGCCACTGTATATTTCGTAGATCTGGATAACCCGAGTATCCTGTGAGAAATTAAATAGATTCGTTCTTGTATCTATTATTGATATTCTGATTTGGTAAGCCAAAGGTTTTTAGGGGTCGCACCCCTAGGGTATGTCCATTTCCTTCTGGATAAGAGGTGATATCATGGTATGGAGCCCAGATATTTTACCTATGTTGATGCTGCAAATTTATTATACTTTGTGGTTGTTGCTTTGTGGTTGAGGATCCTTAGATAAAGGTCGGTACGACCGGGGGATGGCATACTTGTGTGTTAGTTACCTAGTTACAGCTGTACAACGTGAGGTAGCGTTAGTGTGTTAGTTACCTAGTACAGCTGTACAGCGTGAGGTAACGTCGGCCTTGTGTTTGTAGAGATCCGGTTAGGTTCTCGGGGCGTCTTTCCAGAGGCGTTTCTATTTCAGTGTAAGGAAGTTCCTTTGCCTGACCATTTGTTGGAAATCCAAAGAAACAATACGCGTCCTGTACGGTTTTAGTTGTATTATCTGCTATGGAATGTGGCGGTAACCTGCTATTGAACATAACAGCTATAGTAGGCATACAATAATGGTTGTATGTTGGCTAAGATTGATATTATACTTTCGAAATGTTTTCCACACTAGACATTAATAATAATATCAACTGATTTTGCGTAGTAAGCATGTTTGACTATCATAAGAAGAAATCTCCTCCAGTTCTGTGTTTGCATTGTGTGTGTGGCAGGAGGTCTTATGGTAGTTTCATTTTCCAAAAGCATTGCGAATTTGTTTTATTTTCTTTATGAAAATAACTGTTTTACGATCTCACACCAGTCACCATGACTGACTCGGAGTTTATTGTTCCCTTTCTAAACTCTGGGTGCCCATAATTTTCCACACGGGCAGCCTAGAGTTATGTTATCAGGAAATTCGGGATATTCTAGAGCTTTGGAGATGAGCTGGATGGCGAGACGTACTACCGTACTTGTTTATTTATTCCGCTGTGTATTTTGTATGAGGACAAGTTTATACAACTGTCCATTGTTGTATTGAGTTGTATATTGACTCTGATTGATGTATGTATAAACTGATATAGTCTTTTTTTTAAAAATTATTGATTTATCTATTATATATTGTTCCGCTGCGAATGTGAGATTCTGATATTGTTTATGTTTCTGTTGTTATTTCCGTTTCTTTTCTTCTGTCTTCTTCTACCTCTTCTTTTTAATCCTAATGGTTCGGTTTTCCGGCATTCGATTGCGTGGCATTTGATACAGTGGACGTATTAATGTCGACTTTCGAGCGTCGAAAAGTCGAAACGTTACAAGTGGTATCAGAGCTGTTGGTTAAGCGACAAACCTGGCTCTGTTGGGTGTTACTCATTAGAGATAGAGTCAGTAGTACTCTAGAATGAGTGTAATGATATATATGAGCGCATATTTGTTAGTGAATACAGAAATTTATTTTGTATTGTGTTGACTTATCGGTTGATTGTTTATAGATTCTGGTCGGTGCAGTCTGGCCAACTGTAATCGATAGGGGTTTCTAAACTCTTAAACAAGATAAACTGACACAGTATTGTTTTAAAATGGGGTAAATGAAATAATTTTACCCAAAAATATTTTCGTATAGAAAAGAAATGTTTTTCTATGAATTATTATAGTATATGGATGCTTGGTTGTTATGAAGTGATAATATTGAATTATTATCATTGTTATATGAAAATGGAATGAGAAATAATGGTATAACCAAAGATTTGAAGATAAATTCATTTAACAAATAAAATTTATAAATATGAGTTGAAAGTATAAGGAAATAAATTCATATATGAATGAAATTTGTAAATGCAACTTGTAAAGGTGATTTATAATTGGAAATAGAATTCCAGGAAGATAATTGAAAATAAAATTCATTAATGGAATGAAATTGGTAATGTGAATTTATAAATGAGTTTTATAAATGGAAATGAAGCTTGAGTTATAATTAGAAATTCAACTTGGAATTGTAAGTTGATTAATATTGAATTGAAGTTGTTGTCAAACGAAATGGAAGTTAATTTAGTTAAATTTAAACTTGAATTGTGAGCTAAATAAAAATGGTTCGAAATTGCAGATAAATTCAAGTAGGAAGAAATAAATTGGATATTCTATTAAGTGAATATCGTCGAAATTTGCATAGAAACGATTGTCGTTTGACGCAAACGAGATTGTGTAAAATTATATGAGTTAATGAAAGCCAATAAAATTGATTTTTGAATCAATTGAAATGGATGTGAATTCGTTTCGCTTAAAAATGAATAGAATGTAAGAAAGTGAGTTTTAAATCACTTGAATTGAATAGAAATGGTATGTGAATTAGATGAAAGCGATTAAATTTGTATTGAAACTTTATAAATTGCTTATGGGAATTATTTTAAATGCATTGCTTATGAAAACTATGTGTTCACTATTGAGAATAAATGAAATGTTAATAGATTTCCTATATTTGTCACTTACGTGTTTAAATTGAGTAAGTACAGGTTTCTGGAAGCCGTTTGGGTGCATTTGGTCGTGCAAAATGCTAATAAATAAGCCGCTTTGCTTAAAATGCTAATAAAGGTACGCCTACGCAATACAAAATAGGAAATATGAACTGTTTTTGCTTTTCCGACCGAGTGGGTCGCTGTATATATATTTATATCTTTTGTCAAATTGCAAAAGCTCCTCCGTACAAAGGAGATTCCGCCAAAATTTTCTGAAAATTTTGGGAGTTAGAAAAATTTGGAAAATTTTTGTTAAGGGAAAATTGATTTTCAAATTGTAATGGAAACATAGGAATTGAACTAGAAAATGAAAAATATCGTTTTGGTTGAAGTTGAAAGTTTTGGAAAAAGTGAATATCGAGTTTTCACTAAGTGAATTTTTGAAGATAAAATGAATTCAGATTGAATTGAAATTGTAAATTGAATTCAAATGGAATAGAAAATTCAAAGTTGAATGGAAAGGAATATATAACTTTGTTAGTAAAGTGAAAATAAATATAGAAGTATGTAAATACTTATGTTGAACTTAAGAAAATAAAGAATGAAATTCTTAAGTAAATTTGGGATTGGAAATCCAATAAGTAAATTTGGACATTATTGTCAAGTAAAGTATACAGGGATTATAAATGCTAAGGAAAATGGAATTGGATTTTGATTTCGAAGATGAATTTGAATTTCTCAACAAAAAGGTATGTGTTTGAATTTCAGTATGAAATTTGATTGGGTTTTTGATTTTGCCACTTAGCATTTTGTTTTCTATTAGAATTTGGGAGTCCATAGGGACATTTTGTAGTTGTACTAAGCTAGCCGCGCAAAGGAGACGTTGGCGAAATTTCTCGGAAATTTAGAGAGTTAGAAAATTTTCAAGAAATTTTGGATAATTTAAATTTTGAATTTATATTTAAATTTGAATTGTGAAGTAAATAAAGTTGTTTGAAAACTATGAAAGTGTTTGGAAAGTTAGTTGAAGTGATAATAGATCTTTAATAAAAGATTATTTTAGCAAGTTGTTAAAACTGGTTGTTTTGGAAAAATGACAAACGGGTATTGGGGCATTCTTCTTAACTTGTAATTTCGGGACGAAATTCTTTTAAGGGGGAAGATTGTAACGACCCTGAATTTTTGACATTGGAAATCAAGATATTTAATTGATTTTAAATATCTGGGAGTTAGTTTGATTTGAAATTCAAATATCAGAATGAAATTGGCAATTAAATTATTGAATTTAATTACTGAAGTTGGGTAAAAATTTGAATCTTCAGTTTTAAGCTGATTAAAAATAATCTGAAGGCTTAGAAAATTTATATTGATAATTCTGAAGGTAATAGAACTTTCAGAATTGAATTTGAAACTGTTTTGTTCAGTTTTGAAATTTATCGTTTAAATCGATATTTAAAAATAGCGTTCCAGGGCACAGTCTCGGAATTCGACGAAACTAGTTCCATTGGATCCGTAATAATGTATTATTATCGGATTTCAATTTTTGTAATGTTTGGAGCGATCGTTTGGCCGTACGATAAGCAAACGCGCTGAAATTTATATTGAAATTCAATATTTTAACTGGTCCAAAAAGCTATCTTCTCCATACGATCAAATTTGGACTCGAAACCTCTTCCATTGTGTTCGAAATAGGCATATAACATTACGAACGCCTAGCGGCACACCTTGATAGGAGTTTTCAATTTTAGGGAACGTAGATCGAGATAATTTGAATTAAAATTAAAATATATCTATATATCTAAAGTCAATAGCTGAGATTCCTTTCAACTCAGCCATCCTACTCCTGAGCAAGCAGACCTGCTCTCTGCTTAATCACGTTCTCTTGTCTCCCCATTTCTTTACAAATCTCATACGAAATCATTTCGTTCAAAAGAAAATAAAATGGCCGCACCTCTAAAATCAAATCCAGATAAAACTCAATTGCAAAACAAAAACTATTCTCGTCCAAAAATCAGAACGAACTCAAAAGAAAAATGGCCGCGAAGTCAATTTCAAATCGCGAAGGGGGAGAAATTCGCGAGTTCGAAGGCGTACGCCTACCGGTCGATAATAGTTCAAATTCATTCGAATCGAGCGAGGAGGCAATGACACAATGACGCGAATTGGTCGTAAGCGATTAAATTTATGTGAATTGGTCGTAAGCGATTAAATTTGTAAGAATTGCATTGTAAACCATTGAATTGAATAAAAATGTATGTGAATTGGTCGTAAGCGATTAAATTTGTATCGAAACCATATAAATTGCTTATGGGAATTATTTTAAGTGCATTGCTTATGAAATCTATGTATTTGCTGTTGAAATAAGTGAAATGTTAATAGATTTCTTATATTTGTCACTTACGTGTTTAAAATGAGTAAGTGCAGGTTTTTTGAAGCCGTTTGGCTGCATTTGGTCGCGCAAACGCTAAATAAAATAACTGCTTTGCTTAAAATGCTAATAAAGGTACGCCTACGCAATACAAAATAGGAAATATGAACTGTTTTTGCTTTTCCGACCGTGTGGGTCGATGTATATATATTTATATCTTTTGTCAAATTGCATTGAAATTGTAAATTGAATTCAAATTGGATTGAAAATACAAAGTTGAATGAAAATGAATATATAACTTTGTTAGTGAAGTGAAAATAAATATAAGAAGTATGTAAATACTTATATTGAACTTAAGAAATAAAGAATGAATGGATAATGAAATTCTTAAGTAAACGGGTATTGGGAATCCAATAAGTAAATTTGGACATTGTTGTTAAGTAAAGTATACAGGAATTATAAAGGCTATAGGGAAATGGAATTGGATTTTGATTTCGAAGATGAATTTGAATTTCTCAACGAAAGGTATGTATTTGAATTTCAGTATGAAATTTGATGTGTTTCTGATTTTGCCACTTGGCATTTTGTTTTCTTTTGGAAATTGGGAGTTCGTAGGGACATTTTGTAGTCGTACCGAGCTAGCCGCGCAAAGGAGGTGCTGGCGAAATTTTTCGAAAATTTAGAGAGTTAGAAAATTTTTGAGAAATTTTGGATAATTTACAATTTGAATTTAAATTTAAATTTGAATTGTGAAGTAAAATGAAGTTGTTGGAAACTATGAAAGTGTTTGGAAAGTTAGTTGAAGTGATAACGAATCTTTAATAAAAAGATTTGTTTTGAAAATTTGATAAAACTATTTGGTTTTGGGAAAATGATAAATGGGTATTGGAGCATTCTTCTTTACTTGTAATTTCGGGACGAAATTCTTTTAAGAGGGGAAGATTCTAACGACCCTGAATTTTTGACATTTGAAATGTGAATATTTAATTGAACCTCGCGCACGCGAATGCGTCATTGCCTTGTCGCTCGATTCGAATGAATTTGAACTGCTATCGACCGGCAGGCGTACGCCTTCGAACTCGTGAATTTCTCCCCCTTCGCGATTTGAAATTGACTTCGCGGCCATTTTTCTTTTGAGTTCGTTCTGATTTTTGAACGAGAATAGTTTTCGTTTTGCAATTGAGTTTTATCTGGATTTGATTTTAGAGGAGCGGCCATTTTATTTTCTTTTGAACGAAATGATTTCGTATGAGATTTGTAAAGAAATGGGGAGACAAGAGAACGTGATTAAGCAGAAAGCATGTCTGCTTGCTCAGGAGTAGGATGGCTGTGTTGAAAGGAATCTCAGCTATTGACTTTAGATATATAGATATATTTTAATTTAAATTCAAATTGTCTCGATCTACGTTGCCTAAAATCGCAAACTCCTATCGAGGCATGCTGCTAGGCATTCGTAATGTTATATGCCTATTTCGAACACAATGGAAGAGGTTTCGAGTCCAAATTTGATCGTATGGAGAAGATAGCCTTTGGACCAGTTAAAATATTGAATTTCAATATAAATTTCAGCGCGTTTGCTTATCGTACGGCCAAACGATCACTCCAAACATTACGAAAATTGAAATCCTAATACTACATTATTACGGATCCAATGGAACTGGTTTCGTCGAATTCCGAGACTGTGCCCCGGAATGCTATTTTTAAATATCGATTTAAACGATAAATTTCAAAACTGAACAAAACAGTTTCAAATTCAATTCTGAAAGTTCTATTACCTTCAGAATTATCAATATAAATTTTCTAAGCCTTCAGATTATTTTTAATCAGCTTAAAACTGAAGATTCAAATTTTTACCCAACTTCAGTAATTAAATTCAATAATTTAATTGCCAATTTCATTCTGATATTTGAATTTCAAATCAAACTAACTCCCAGATATTTAAAATCAATTAAATATCCTGATTTCCAATGTCAAAAATTCAGGGTCGTTACAAACCCGTACTTAACTTGTACTCGAATGCCGTAGACTCAAACGCCGAACCTGGTGCACCGGAGCTTATAACACCATTAAGTATAACAACACAGCGGAAGAAAGAAAACAATGGTATCATATAAAACTCCAATGAATATAATATCCTGAATGATATACAACAATGATATCAATAATATACAACAATATCAGAGATATGATACAATGCTACAGAGGAAATAAGAATAATGGATGAGATCACTCCAAATGATCTATAAAAGAGAATGACTCCAACAACTCCAACATCAGCTCGAACCACCATCACGTTGCACCAAGATAAGCAACGTTAGTCCTGATCTCCGATGAACTGAACTAGCTCCAACTAGTCTACTAAACCTGACTATCTGAAAAACCCAACTCTAGACTGCCCGTGTGGAAAATTGTGGGCACCCAGAGTTTAGGAAGGGAACAATAAACTCCAGGTCAGTCATGGGACTGGTATGAGCAAACAAAAACAGTTTATCTTTAAACAACAGCAAAAGAATTTAAACATTGAAACCCGCAATGTTTTTGGAAAATGAAACTACCATAAGGCCTCCCGCCACACACACAATGCAAACGCTGAATTGGAGGAGATTTCTCCTTATGATAGTCAAATATGCTTCCTATGCAAGAAAAACTCTTCGGATATTATTACTAGTGCATAGTGTAGGAAATCATTTCAAAAGTACAATATTAATCTTAGCCAACATACAACCATTATTGTATGCCTACTATAGCTACTATGTTCAATAGCAGGTTACCGCCACATTCCATAGCAGGTTATACAACTAAAACCGTACAAGGCTCGTATTGTTTCTTTGGATTTTCCAACAAATGGTCAGGCAAAGGAACTTCCTTACACCGAAATGGAAACGCCTCTGGAAAGACGCCCCGAGAATCTAACCGGATCTCTGCAAACACAAGGCCGACGCTACCTCCAGTTGTACAACTGTAACTAGGTAACTAACACACTGACGCTACCTCACGCTGTACAACTGTAACTAGGTAACTAACACACACGTATGCCATCCCCCGGTCATTACCGACCTTTATCCGAGGATCCTCAACCACAAAGCAACAACCACAAAGTATAATAAATTTGCAGCATCAACATTGGTAAAATATATGGGCTCCATACCATGATATCACCTTTTATCCAGAAGGAAATGACATACCCTAGGGGCGCGACACCTAAAAACCTTGCCGCAACATTCCTGTTTCGACCATTATCGGGTTGTGAGGCTCGACGAAGTCTCGTCCACAAAGCTACGCTTTTTCACAAAGCCACGCTTTTTCACAAAGCCACGCTTTTTCTCAAAGCCACGCTTTGATCAACAAATGATCAACAGCACTTCGTATGCCACATTACCAAATTGAGAATGTATAACTAGTAACCATCAACTACATAACCTCTGAGCTCGTACGTCTGAGAGAAGGGTGTTATGCTAAGAGAATAAATTCTCCGCCACCAACATAAATGTATTTGATAGAAACCAGCTTTACATCTCAAAGTGTAACGTCAGACACACATCCATACAAGTCCGTTCCGGGATCGAACGGAACCGAAGGCACTTGCAAAGAAGCCCTTGCAATCCGGGTATTCACTAATCACGTCCGGACTTCCCATCACAAGAAGAGTGATATAAATCTCTATACCGGAGCAACTCGGTGCAGAGACATTCGACGGGTTATCCTTTCATTTTCACAAATACCCGGTCTTCACCACCGGTCTTCGAATGCAATCCATATACGACGTATCATTATTCGGAATGGGTTATATGACACAAAGGTCCTCTCCCGGCTAAACCGAATAACGAGCGAAATTAAAAATCATATGGATACTGGGGTCTCAGTTAAATCACAGCTTAAAGCCCAAAACTTTTCATTCGAATGGTTAAAACAAATTACCATTTCCAATCTTTTAAACAAAAAGATTCAATTCACAAAGTTCACTCCATTCACAAAGATCCATTCATGGATTTCAAAACAATTTCCATTTTAATTGAATAGGTTTACTCGTTAAATCTTTAAATCAAGATTTAACTTATAGCTTTCAAAACTCGTTTCCAAAGATTCATTCCTAGTCTTTCAAAACAATTCCATTTCAAGTTGGATTAACTCGTCTGGTCTTTGAATTAAAGACTCATTTCATAGTTTTCAAAACATTTCAATTCTATTTCAAACTTGAAACCTTTCAACACAATTTAGAAATCCTTTCTTAAAATGAAAGCTATTATTATATGAAAACAAGTAGTTTTCATTTCGGAAAAATCCAGTTATATTTACACGAGTTAAAACCCTTGAATTAAATTCAAATTCCCAAATCAATACCTTTAAAATGGTTTAACCCACATATAACTTGTACAGCATCTTTAATCCCTAGTTTCAAATCATAGAATTCAATTTCAAACTTGAATTCAAATTTAAATCAAATTATTTAAATTTCAAGATATCCAAAATATCTTTAAAACTCCTTTCAAAAGCTTTTCATATTAAACCCTAATTTCCAATTCAAAATCAATTGAAATTAAAATTTCAATTTCAAAAACATTAAATTTAAATCATCTGTGACTTAACCGATTTTCACGTGAAATCCATATTTGTGTGTGTATGGTGTAGTCCAGGGGTTTCACACAGTAGTGCAACATCATTCAATCATCACAGATCAGAATACAGAAATATAGTTGATAAGCGGTATAAACTATAACGCTTATCTCTATTCACAGATCACAGATATATAAATTACAGATAACATGTTACATTCATCCCAAATAAATGAACTATAGAACAGATCACACACAAATCAGAATATATCACACAGCATCACAGATCAGGGGATATTAACAATTCTACATCCAATAGAATCCAAACATCCATAAGTAAGATCAATTAATTATCTGGTAAATTTAAATCAGATTAATTACTTATGAATAAATTACTAATCCCGGTTAATTAATAATTAATTAATTCACCTTTAATCATTAATTAATTAACCTTTAATTAATTAACAAATCAGCCTTTTAATTACTTCCATTGAGTAATTAACTATCCTTTAATTACTTACATTTAATTAACCTTTAATTAATTACATTGAGTAATTAACCTTTAAGTAATTATCACATTAAGTAATTATCCTATAGATACTTGATTAATCAATATTTAATCAATAATTATCCATCCCTAATTACCTTCATTTAAGTAATTATTTTTAAGGAATTAATTATCCTTTAAATCAACTATTCATTAATTACTTGATTTATCAAACTTAAATCTTTAACAAATTTAGCTTAATTACTTTTATTAAGTAATTCACTTCCAGTAATTAATTTCATTTAACAAGTAAATTAAATTTAAGCTTTAAAAATTAGTTAACCATTAAAAGTAAATTAACTTTATTAAGTTTTTACTTCAAAAACTGTTTTGATCACCAACCCGAGCAATTACTTCATTTCCCCGAGCTCCAACCATATTTTTCCCGAGCACGTCCCCAAGTAAATCCCTTCCCTTTCCTTTTACACTTTGTTTTTATTTTAAAAACTTGAAACCCTGTTATCATTACAAACAACCCGAGACAGTCCCGATAGTCTACTCGAGCCACAACCTCTTTTTCCCAAGATCATTTTCGAGTTGAACTTCTTCTTCCCCAATCATCAGATACACACGATACTTGTGCACATGCACAAGAGTTCCGATCAACTCTGATCGACCTCGTCGTCTTCAACACATCGACGACCATCTACTCAAGCCCTCAGATCACCCAGAACCTTGAATCGACGACGAACTCGAAATCGAGCTACTTGACACAACCTGGAACCCAAACTCCGATCAACAAAATCGACTCGCCTCGTCGTTCCCGTCCACCTGAAACATCACAACTCTGACCAAAGCTTCGACGATCAACCACGCATCGATTCCTCCATTTCCGGTCAACTCTGATGCACCCATGCCTACACAATCACCTTGCAAACCTTGTCGACTCGAACAGGGCTTTAAACCCTATTTTATCGTCGATGCGCCACCACGACACATTAAAATTTTCATCACCATTTTTCCTGAAACCACCCACCTCCATGCAAGCTTCAGCCATAATCTCGAGAACTCAATATTCTCCGTTCACCAGAAATTGACGCAGATGTAAATCCCGTTCTACTCGCGATTACTCATCATTTACAAACATAAAATTTATAATTCGGTCGCCAAAAATCATCATTTTTGAGTACGAACCAGAATATATATATGAAACTTTCAATTATGTTGGTCGAATTTTTTGATATATTTGTTCTTGCTGTATAATTCAATATTATCAGAGGAAAACTTAGTAATTTCATTTGAAATTATTTTTAAAAATTGTATTACATTCATACAAACATATTCTCTTAAGACATCATAACCTATACTGTCTTAAATAAAGATAAATTGAATTTTTTTAGGGGAGATGAGCCTATAAAACTAAACAGAGACATGTTGCCTGGAACACAGACATGCATATACTCATTTGTGTATATATATACAGACATACATGTATTTTTAACAGCCATACAAACAATCTTCATAACATACTTTAAGTGACAATCCAAACATCAAAATATAATAACAGGTTCAAGAGGTTTGCTCACCTGATTTTCAGAAGAAACAGAGTTTCCC
Organism: Allium fistulosum; assembly: GCA_030737815.1. Lineage (NCBI taxonomy): Eukaryota > Viridiplantae > Streptophyta > Magnoliopsida > Asparagales > Amaryllidaceae > Allium > Allium fistulosum. The sequence continues at coordinate 1,111,639,855 of CM060904.1, forward strand.
TTTTATGCCTGAAATAGGCTTTGAAAAGCTGCAAGCTGAAATCTTTTTTTGATTCTCTGGCTTGAGTTGATTTATGTTGTTGTTTGTTTAAGTTTTGAATGATTTTTCAATTTTAGATTTTTCTCAGTTTTGAAATGAACGAACTGATGAAAAGGAAGATGATGTTTACTCTAGTTTTACTCAGCTTGACTGAAATGGGGAGAAGCTTGATATATAGAAAATGAGTTGTACAGGTGATATATTATTTTGTTTGTACAAATTGATCAGTGATATTTTCTTTGCTTGGTGGCTAATAATTTTACTTCGGTGGTTGATATACATCTTGCTTTGGTGGCTATAGGACATGGCATTTATTACTTGTACAAATTTACTTATTTTATTTTTTTTAACTTCATTTCGGCTGTACAAATGAAGATAGTTGTGTGGCTTCATTTTTTGAACATATGATGTTGTCTCCTTATGCAAGCACTCTTATATACTTTTGTTTCTTCATTTTGCAAGTGTACTTGTTCATACTTACCTTTATATATTTTGTTTCTTTTGTTAAGTCTAATTGCTTTATAATGTAAATGAACTCCTATCTGTTTATTTTATCTTTTATGATTTTTATTTGTTTTATTACTTTGCAATGTAAATGAAATTCTATTTTATCTATTCATTTTCATAATTTATCTTTTATTCATTTCTATTCCTAACTCAGATATTATTATTATTTCTATTATAAAAACCATCAATTCTGAATTTAAATTATTTATTTATTTACTTTTATACTTGTGTCAAATATCTATATTTTTATAATTATTTCTAACCCATTTATTTAAGATTTAAATTCAAATCAAATATATACATATATATTCAATTTTACTCATATATGACCGTATACATATATATTCACATATATACATATATATACAATATTTAATTTTTAAATGATTTAACATAGAATTTATTTGAATTCGGGGAAAACTAGCATCACTTTATCGATTTATTTCACAAATCAAACTGAATATCTATTCTGCATTTGGCTCACCAAATCAGAATATCAAGAACGAATCTGTTTTAACACTTCACAAGATACTCGGGTTATCCAGATCTACGAAATATGCAGTGACATTGGTTAGTTCGAAAGGATAACTAACCATTCGTAGAACATATCCGGACCCAAAGAATAGATAGATATATGGATACAATTTTCAAAACTTTTAGTTTATAACTAAAGTATACCTATCAACCATAGCAACCAAAGCAACCAATTCATCCAAACAAACAATTCTGACCCATTTGGAGTTTATGTCCTATACAAATATATCGAATTTCTTTTCTGGATCGACCAGAAACCATCAAAGAATTGAGAAAATGACAAACCAAAGAGATTGATAGAGAAAAGATTGCTTCCTTGTTGTTACAGGGTATTGACCATTTATAGTAGTATTCCCCTGTCCCCTATCTCATCCTCTTCTTGCACTCATACTTACTATCAGTGGATAGCAAGATAATTTACTGAGGTATTCGAACGGATATATGAGGAATACTCATTCTAGGGTATACTTCACCCTATCTCTAATGAGCTACTTAATGTGTTATAATCATGAGCTAAAGTTCAACCTTAGCTCTGATACCACTTGTAATGATACGACTTTTCGACGCTCGAAAGTCGACATTAATACGTCCACTGTATCAAATGCCGCACAATCGAATGCCGGAAAACCGAACCATTAAGGTTAAAAAGAAGAGGTAGAAGAAGACAGAAGAAAAATAAAGAAGAAGAAACAGAAACAATATTAGAATCTCACATTCGCAGCGGAACAATATACAATAGATAATCACTAGTCTTTTAAACAAAGAACTATATCAGTTTATACATACATCATCAGAGTCAATATACAACTCAATACAACAATGGACAGTTATATAAACTTGTCCTCATACAGAATACACAGCGGAATAAATAAACAAGTACGGTAGTACGTCTCGCCATCCAGCTCATCTCCAAAGCTCCAGAATATCCTGATAACATAACTCTTTGTTTGAGTGAGAAGATCTCACCTTTGCTTTAATTTGTAATCCATTTCCAATCCAGTTTGTTTCTCAATTTTACAGACCTTGTATAAACATTTATACAATTTATCAATATTCGAAATAATCGAATAACCAATTTTCGTTTGGTAATTTTAATTATCCAATAAATTAAATTCCTAACAAATCTCCTTTTACAAAATATTTTTCATTTGAAACTAAAATTTTAATTCAACTAATAATTTAGTTTTAGACAAATTTTCTTTACTGTAAACTGCATATATATTTCAAACATGTGTGTATATATATTATTCATTTCAGAATAATCTGTATAGGGTTTGAATTCATTTTCAATTAAAATTAAATTGAAAATCTTGCCTATACCTTGCTGCAAATTTTAAACAACTTTAAATTATAGGTATTACCTTACTGCTAAAATCCATCACAGCCCAAATTCGAACTTGAAAACCAGATTCGATCGAACCCTGCCAAGACTTCGCATCTGTCCTTCGCGCGTGCGTGCAACTGCATGCGCCTCCAAGCGATTCGACCCGCCTCCACCGTCCCTTCGACATTCGCCACCGTGAACTTCAAACCACACAAATGTATGTTTGGGGCCACGAAAATGGTTTGTTAGGGACAACTAAGGGTTGATCATATTCGGTACTATCCAAGAAGAGGTAGGCCAGTCTTGAGTAGTAGAGATGCAAATTAATGCAACCTTGGTAAATTTTCTCGAAAGGTGTATAGTGCGAAAGTTGGACACTTTGTCATGTATGGAATACATTCTTCAATAAGTGCCCTTCAGATTTAGTTGTACACCTATTATGGTGGAATTTAATTAATGTAACAATTTCGGCTATGGTTCGATATTTATTTAAACCTTAGACATTATTATAATATTAGAGGATTTCCTATGAAATGGTTTGGTTATCATAAGGTAAAATCCCATCCATTTTCATTTATGGCATTGGTCTTACGAGATACCTTTATTTTGAAAGGTTTTATAGCATTAAAATCCATCAGACTGATCCAGACGTTATTTTTCTTATAATGCTCGGGTCAGACCAAGCATATTTTCAGGTCTAGTTATGGATGCTTTGGAGCTTTAGGAGACGAACTAGATGCCCCAAGTCGTATTCATGTGTATTTTATTTCCACTGCATTGGTTGTTTATATTTATCATCATTTGTGAGGACATGTCGTTATAACTGTCCAGGCTGATGATTAGTTGGTTAACTCTGATTTATCTACGTACATTATAGTTTCCTTTCATAAAGATCTATTGTGTATTATATATTACTTGTCACGATGTGAGATTTTGTTCTATCTTTCTATTCCTCTTCCCCCAACAATATCCATCTTTCCGATACTTGGATGATCGGCACGTAAATACCATGGATGTATTAGTATCAACTTTAGATGGTCGAAAAAGGCGGGTCGATACAAGTGGTATTAGAGCTTAGGTTGAGTGAACACCTAGGCTTTGGTGGCATAAGCACCAGTATCAAATAACGCTCGAATAAAAATACCATTAATCAGTAAGGTACCTTCAAGGACTCCTTTTCCCTTCACATCCGTTGAAGTCGATAGTTCATTCTTAATGGCATACATCTTGGGTTGCTGTACCTTCTTCATGAGTGGGTGGTTTTTTACCATATGCTCGGGCTGATGGCAATTAAAATAAAGAGTCTTCTAGACCATCGGGAGAAGGTCCACTTTGATGTTGCTGTTGTTGCCGAATTCCATAATTTTTGCAAAAAATTGCGATGTAGCCCTTCTGCTGACACTCATGGCTAGTAAAATTATTAAAACGACTTCTTGACCCCACTGCTCGGCTTTTCCTTTCCTTGGTTCTTCCAATTAGGATTAAACTTTCTCCTGTTAGCCACCTCCACTAGTATTTCCACTAGGTGTTACTAGAGTAGGCTTCTTCTTTTCCAAAACCTCACACCTCAGAGCCATACCAACTAGATCCACAAAATTACCCTTAATGTGAGTCTTCATTCTCTCATGGTATTCTTCCCTCATACCCAAAAAAACATCTTGTTTTTCTTTAATGGGGTGTAGATCAATTTCGGTCCAAAACAAAATAGCTCGTTGAACTTTATCTCATATTCTGCTTCAACAGATAGATCTCCATGCTTCAAGTCCATGGAGTTCCTGTACATCCTGGTCCTTCCTGCTGTTGGCAAGAATTGGTCCTTAAAAACTGCTTTAAATCGCACCCACGAAAACTCTTCCTCAAGAACATTTGTAGTAAGGGAGTCCTACCAAGCTGCTGCTCCCTCTTGCAGTTGTCATGCTACCTTCTCTATTCATTGGATAAACCAAGACCATTAAAAATATTTCCGCATGATTGCAACCAGGCTTGCACTTCTATGATAGACTATGTTCCGTTAAATGGCTTCCCTGCTAGGTTGGTGTAATCCTTGCATAAGTTGCAAAATTCACCCTTGGCTTCTAAGGCACCGCCGCCTCTTCGGCGATCCGAACTCCTTCAAGATTTGGGGTTTGACCATTTGTAGTCATAGTGCTACATGCTCCCTTACCTCATCTGCCTCTGTTACTCATGTCTTACTACCTGGACATAGTAAGATAATTCTTAGAATACTTGAACGAGATAAATCTTGAAAGAAGGGTACTAACCAAACCTATCTAGCTCTATCAGATATACATATGTATATATGTGTGTGTGTATACAAATAAAAATTACAAATACGCACTCTCAAAGTTGACCCTAACCTAAAGCCTAGGTGTTCGCTTAACCTTGCTCCGATACCAAAATGTAACAAACCATCTTCTTACTCTGAAAGACGAGTCATTAAGCGTAGGAGAAAAAGAAAGACAAGAAGAAACTACACAATCACATAATCTCACCACAAATCTAAACAACATATAATATATAACATAGGATATTACATAGTCATTTCCATAATAATAATACATCAGAGTCATTACATTACAGCATTCAACTGGGTAGTTATAATTACCTGCCCATACAAAATACATAGATCATACATAAACATAGCGAAATATAAAATAATTAGCTAACGGTGAAGCCACCTGCTCCAGCTCCTTCAAAATGCTTTCGTAAGAAACTCGATCACTTGGCTACTCAAAATATGGGTATGGTGCGAGTAAACTCTAACAACTGAATTATTACCTTAAAAATTCTTTGAAAATTCAAGGGTACCTCGTAAGACCACGCCGCACATAAACATGGACGGTTTCTTACCTTACGATGACCAAAACATTTTATATAGAAATCCAGTGATATTATCATAATGTCTAGGGTTTTTAAGTAAATAATTAACATAGCTGAAATTGTTACATTCTGAAGGTGCACCTCTAGATAAAATACACTTGTGGTCTGACAAGAACATCTTGTACCCTTGCTACACAGAACCTAGTAGTATCGAATACATCACCACCATGGTTGAGATCAACAACCATACTGGAGCATACAAAAATGGGTCAAATATCGATTCTAGACATGGTGATGACATACCCTGATGGGAGAGACCCACATAGCCTTGTTGCATACCCTGTTTTGGTCAATTCTAATAGATGATGCCACTTGGAATGCTACATCGCCTTCCTGATGTTGACATAATGTCAGCATTCATCCATACGAGTCATTCAGGAGATGAACGAACCAAAGGCATTACCTCCACTACACCCATTTTGGAATCACTCTTAGGGTTAGTCGCAAATAGCCCTTGCACTTCAAAGTCTTCATCTTGGACCTTTTCTTCACTATTTCCAATTTGAACACTTACGTTGGTTCGAAGTGGTTTTCGGATAACAACTGCTATCTGACCCCGTCACCCCAAACCAACGTTCGATAATTTAAAAGATCAAGTTGTTTATAGTGGACCATTCCACTATCAGGGTGTAAAGATTTATATATGAACATACGTTCCATGTGCTTAGATTACCATAACCCGCTTATCAAATTGACCTCCTTGTATTCATCATGTTCCCGAAGTGCGATATTTGTGATATGAACAAGTCGACTTACTTTCAATACAACATGTCAACGTTTTATTACAACTACTTTAATTCATTGGCTACTTAATAGCATGGACAAGAGATACTTTGGTTTTAAAACAATTTACTTAGACAAAAAAAGTTGGGTAAATATAAATAACCGATGGAGTTTTAAAAGAAATTTTAAAATAAATAAACCTTAACTAAATCAAAAGTTTAAAACTTAATTAATCATTATTAATCTTGATTAAATCAAAAATCACAATTTGAACTTTAATTAATTAAATTTTTTATAAAGTTAAACTTTAATTAACATTCTTTTAAGAAATTAAACCCTAATTAAGTGTATAATTAACCTTTAATTAAATAATAATTAAATAAATAATTAATTAAAGTAAATAAACTTGATTAAATAAAATTAATTTCTCTTATCTTAATGAATCATCATTTAAGACTTCCATAATCAAAAATAATTAACTTGGTTAATAATTTCTTAAACTCTAATTACTTAACCTAATTACTTAATTAATTAATAATTACCCTAATTAATAAATTAAAAAAATAAATTAAACAAATAAATTATTAAATAATTAAAACTTAAAAGTTTGACTTGCTTAATTAGTTTTAAATGAGTTTTCAAAAACAATCCAAAAGAAAACATTTTTAAAACTTGAAATCGTGAAATTTTCCGAACTGCACCCATAGCAACTATCGCTATGAGCGCAATTTGCTAGAATTGATTTCTAGGTGAAAACCTCACTTTAACTCTAGCTACAACATATTTGAAAACAAAAATGGAAGAGTTTTGAAACTTAAACAAAAGGTGAAATCTTGTAAAACATTTACTAAATCCAAAAACTAGAAAACAAGCTTTTATTTTCAAATCAGATCTCAGGTCCTTTGCGATATTTAAAGGTGCCAACTTCGCAACATTTGTATCATATACACTTAGTTTTGTTTCACAAACACACTACCATCTTCTCATAATCGGCCATTGTAACGCCCCACCTCTATACTCACACTAACCAAGGACACTACGAAGTAATGTCGTCGACTAGCACGAAGGATAAGGCTGTTGAGGAGCGACCATCTGTATAATTGCTTTGTGCGAATATCGATATGCCAGATAGATGGTCATGCAATTCATTTCAGGAGGAAATCTGACATATTAAATACAAACTCAAAGCTACTACACAGTGGTTATGTGGCCTTCGGAAACAAATATAAAATAAGCATAACACAAAATCAGTCACAGATATTCATATCACTAAGGCGGAAACATATATGAATATAACACCTAGAAGTGTACATCAAAGTAGTGGTCAAACAAGATCCACATCATCACAAAAGAATAAGTATACATCAAGGAGTCTCTATCTCAAATGTATAAAAGCAAAAAATACTAAGCTAAAGTAGTTAGCCAAAAGTCAGAAGCTAGCCCCTGCTAAGAAGTCAAGTGGAAGCACCTGTAGCACCTCAGTCTGACCCGAGTATTATTTAAGAAGAAAAATAATAAACGGATCAGTCTAGCTATAAATATCATATAAGATGAGATAGGATAAGAGATACAACAAAAATATATGATAACAATAATGTCATGCTTTGACAAGCATACATTTGATAACAACAAAAATCATACAATATGTCAAATCATCTCAAATATCCAAAAAGAATATCAAATTCTTAGCTTATTAATCAAACCTCTAATATTGACAAAACTTATCAATGCCAATCGCAAAAATCGGTGAAACACAAATTCCAGAAATCAATAATTAGAAATCCAGAAAACACAAAGAAGGAGTAGGCCTAACATAAACGAGATGTTATCCCATGGGTCGCTAACCCATAAAATGAGCTGAACATCGACGCACCTAAAAAGATACGCCCCATGCACAGTCGAACATCGACGCACCTAAAAAGAAACGCCCCATGTATAAACGAACATTGACGCACCTAAAAAGATACGCTCCATGTATAAACGAACATCGACGCACCTAAAAAGATACGCCCCATGCACAAACGGACATCGACGCACCTAAAAAGATACGCTCCATGCACAGTCGAACATCGACACACCTAAAAGATACGCCCCATGCACCGACTTATCGAGCAATTGCTCCATGAATGGTCAAAAGACCCTGGGTTGTTAGCCCATAAAATGAGACGAAGCTCTACAAAACGGGGTATAGTCCCCCATGCGAACAAGGAGATATCGCATATCGCTAGTCTAAACCATAAAATGATCATCATTAATCAACAAGAAGTGTGAATTACACTAAGCTAGTAAATAAATGAGTTTAGCTTCATGTCCCATAACCACTGGCTTAACTTAAATATTTACGAACAAATTATAGATTTCCACTCGAAAATTGTCACAAGAGTTCAATCGAACAAGTCCAAGAATTAACCGACGAAGTAAACGCAAGTGTTTCATACCACTTGTTTTGCTAAGTCGTTTAATTAGATTTCTCATACGAATGAGGTAAAGGTTTGTATATACTAATAGATTGGAAAATGGTTTTAAAAACAAGCTTTGTATTAAAAGTAACGTTGAAATCATTTTTGTGAAAGAGTTTGAGTATTTACTACTAGTATAGAAACCTTTGTATTTAAAAGTGACAAATCACAGAAATGATTGTAAAAACAATCTATCACCAAAAATCCACATTCAACGACGTGAATTCAAACCATAAAAATCGATATCAAATCCAATCAAATTGATATTCTCAAAAATCCATAAATAAAGTCATCAAAGTCGATAATAATTGACAACAACTAACCGGATCAACAAAAATCGATAAAAATTGAAAATCCACTCAAAAACAGCCAAAATAGGCAAAACTGCACAGAACCAGACGTCTAAAATTACCAACTAGACGTCTGAACCATTAACCAGACGTCTGGTTGGATTTCCAGACGTTTGGATTTTGCCTCTTCCTTTTTTTCTTTTTCCAGGGACCAATTCCAGACGTCTGGATTTTTCAACCAGACGTCTGGATTTTCAACCAGACATCTGGATTTTCCTGCTAGGCCAAAATCTGCCTAGCCCATAAAGGGCAAAAATCCAAACCGGAGGTGAAAGGACGAGCGATGGAGGCTAGGGAATTATGCCAAGCGACAACCAGCCTTATAGGCTCTTCGATACACCCCAAACAACATGTCCAAACATCCAAGATAGGATTTTTAAAGATTTTGACTTCAAAACACCGAAATTTGGATAATTAACCAAATCAATTCAAATCAAAAGCAAATGAACAAGGAATAGATGTTAGGAATTCATACCTAACAACAATGAAAGCTATAGACATAGATGTGAGTTAAAGAACTCACCATTAAACCCAAAAACAACGAATGAGAAGCTTTAAAACAAAGGAAAGATCAACCACTCTTCAACTTCAACTCAAGAAGCTCCAATCTAAGCTCATAAGCAAATATTTTCTAAGTTAGGGTTTAGGAATTTCTGAAAATTGAAGAGAGATTGAGATGGAGAAGATGAAGATGATACTTACCTAAGCTTTTCTTTGATTTTAGAGCAAGAAGTTGAATTTCCTAAGAGAACCAGGACTTAGGAATTTCTAATCTCCTCTCTTTTCCTTCATTTCTCCTTTTGCTTGAGTGCTATGAAATGTTATGAATGAAGAGGAGTGGAGTGGGAGTTGTTATTGTAGAGGAGTTGGGTTCTTTGTTAGGTTAGTGGGTTGGAACCCAAACCCAAAGCCCCAAATGAAAATATCAAAATTCTAATCAACTCCAAACATATCGATGTTTATACTCAAAAAGGTCGCAAACACCATTTTAAACTCAATGGAAATGGTCTCGAGTCCGGATTCGACCGTTTACAAAAAGTCACATTTTGGACTTTTAAATTCAACTAACGATGCTATATTTAAATAAATAATTTAAATATATTTTCGTAACAATATGCGGGTTGTTACAGCCATTCAAATATCCATATCCAAACATATCGTTTAATAACTAAATCACAAATCCAAGCTCAACCACAAACTTATAATCATATACCATCAAAACAACATGATATTTCAACACAACAACCACTATATTTTCACAACATATAGTTTATCAAAATCAAGTTATTTTCTTTTCCAACAACAAGAGTTTTACTCAACGAAACCTTACTAACTCAAGGCGAACTTTTGCTAAAACTTGAAAACAACTTTGGATTTTACAAAAAATTGAAACTTTGGATACTTGAACACCCTAAATAGGCTTGGCCAAAGGCTAGTTGGGCTCGGCCATGTAGGCTAAGGGAGTTTGAATGCTTGTACTTTGAAGAAGGAGGGTTGTAGAGATTGTAGAAGTGTTTTTATGAACTTTAGAAGAGATTTGAAGCAAAACGAAGCATTTTTTTATTACTTTAAAATTCATGAAGAGAAGCCATGAATGTATATTCTCAAGCCCTTAGGAATTTAAAGTGGAGATGGAGATTGTAAAATGAGAAACATGATAGAGTTGTGGCATTTATAGGCTTAGGACTAATATTTAAAATGTATAATGTGTTTGAATTTAATATATATGTGTGCATGCATCTCCATCCCTCCTCCACCATTTCCGTCTTCACATGTACTCCCCTCCCCTTCATCCAATAATTCATGCCATGATCTCATGTACTATGAGTTGAAAATGGTAATTTTTTATATGTTACGTATATATATTTTTAATAAATAAAATCTTCTTTTATCCTATATGTATATATATTAAGGAGAAAATATGTAAATGCATACATACATGTACACACCACGTTAAAATAGTTTGTAATATGTATATAAGTGTTTATAATAGCGCTGACATTTTAAATAAATTTTAGCCGATGAAAAATCAATATTTCAGAAAATAATTTTCGGTCACATTTTCTATTTCTTTATGAACTATATATACTAGTAAACAAATTTTGAAAATGATTTTATCCTCATCAGTTATTATTTAAAATGTATTTATTTGTTAATAAAATTCTTTTATTTATTATTTAAAATATAATTAAATATTCATTTAAACAGCGATTAAATTTTGGATCGTTACAAAACCCTAACTTAATTATCGTAAAGTATGGGGTTATCTGGCTTATGTTAAGAACATAAACCTCCAATAAACTTGAGGCAAGATCCATTTTATGCAAGCTTATGGGGTATCCTAAAAGTTCACATGAATTTCTATTCTATAATACACGGGAACAAAAGTGTTCATTTCGAGACATGCCACCTTTTTAGAAAAGAAATTTTTATCTCAAGGAATTAGTGGAAGTACGAAAGACTTAAATGAGATCCAAGAAACTCCCATATAAACTAAATATTTAGATAATAATTTAATACATATGAAAGACACGAATTATATTAGAAGTTCTAGTAGGGAATCTTGCATGCCAGAGAGATACTATGAGTTTCTTACTAATAATTAAAAGAGGATTGCATTGTCTATGATGATGACCCCCTCACATACCGACAAGCCTTGGGAAAGTGAAGACACTACTTTGTGGCTAGATACGATGACATTCGAAATAGATTCTGTTAGTCCATAAGTTGATGGTTTTGATGACAACAACCTTAGAATAAGATTATAAAATATAAATACTAACATTATAGTTTAGATATATATGTATATGCAGGATTTAACCATGCAGGTACCAAGAATGAAGACTGTACAGTATAAAGATTCAAGATATCAAGATTGAAGACTCATGAGTATCAAGATAATCAAGAGTTCAAGATTTCAAGATAAGTGTTGAGTCTAGAATTTTGTTAAAACTTCACAATAGCACTGAAATCTTAACTCCATTTTTCTTTTGGGATGGAACCCATTTCTACCTTTTTAGTGGCTTACAAACCCACGACAAGTAGCTTACAAACCTACGACAAGTGGCTTACAAACCCACGAACATCCTGGTTTTGTACAAGTTCTCGAGTCCTGTCATGATGAGATATTCTGCAGGAAGAAGCTTGCAAAACTACTTCAAAATGATTTTCAAAAACTACTTCGGAATGATTTTCAAAATTGTTTTTCAAAATGTTTTAGCCTTAAAAATTATCTTTTTAAATGATTTTCAAAAAGATGTTTTAGCCTTAAAAATTCTTGTTTTTAAACTTCGGTTATTTTAAACTATCTTTTAATTATAATATATTTATACTTTGATTTAAATATAAAATTATAGTAAAATGATATATATATTATTCTTTATATTTATCTATGTCTTTTATCTATAATCAAGTATATTTATAAAGTTTAAAATAGTTTTAATATAAGATAAAGGTTATTTTCAAAGAAAATCAAAACATCAAAAAATTGCTTTGGGATGACGACATGCCTATGGTGACCATGTCGACATGGTGACAGTTGAGTTCAAAATTCAAATTTCAAAAGAAGTGTCTATTCGTCATAACTCTTCACGAATGGACATGACTGTTGTTCTTCTATAAATAGGGGTTAGTTTCAACGAATTTTTAATCAGTTTTTCTGGTTTTTTCACTCCTCTTCTTCTTCCACATTTTCTTAATCAAAATCCTATCATTACTCTGCCGAAATCAACATTGAATCGAACTAGATTATCTCTGGTTTGATTCTTTATCACTATCTCAATAAGATCTAAGTGCTATTCAGAGTTATAGGCTTCTTTGTAATCTATTTAGCGAGAAAAGGTGTGATTATAGCCTTGGAAATCAATCAAGCGAGAAAAGGTGTGATTATAGCCTTGGAAATCAATTGGGTGAACATCTTTCCCCGGAAATCAAGTATCTCTACCCAGAGGATTGTTATTCTGGAGGGTGTACCTCGTAGCCTTGAAGCCGAGGGTTGTAATTGTTGAATTGCTTTTAAAAGTAAATCCGTACTTGATTGTGCGGGACTGGATGTAGGGTAACCCCGAACCAGTATAAAATCCGGTGTGTTCTTTCCTTTACAGCATTTACTTTATTTCTGCATCTTTGTTTGTTTCTGTGATTATACCTGTGTCTGAATATTGCATACATTTGTGTTCAAATTATCATAAACCCAAAAAGATTTAGTAATTTCTTAAAAACACTATTCACCCCCCTCTAGTGTTATTCCTAGCCTTAAGATCCGTAATCCGCATTCCTCACATTTGGTATCAGAGCAAGGTTTTCAAAAGTTTCATAATCTGATTTTTGAAAAAGTTTTTTTTAAAATGGCTATGTTTAAGAAATTTGTTAATGCATGTTTAGAAATATTCAGATCATCATTGTCTCTTGAGTCTGCATATAATCAATATTCAAATACATGTTGTCTACTAAGATTGTTTGATGAGCAGGAATCATGCTTTATGGGAGTTGATGAATCAATCCCGAACAAACAAACTGTTCAGATCAAAAGGAACAAATGGATACTCGATAGTGGATGTTCTAGGCACATGACTGGGAATCCAGATATGTTGAATGATATAATATACAAAGACGGAGGACTAGTTAACTTTGGAGACAATTCAAAAGGTTATGTGATCGGCATCGGCAAAGTCGGTAACTCTGAAACTCCTATTATTACTAATGTTTTGCTAGTTAAGAATCTGAAACACAATCTGCTACGTATAAGTCAACTATGCGATAAAGGATATAAAATTAAATTTGAAAAAGATAAGTGTCACATTGAAGATAATAATTCAACCATAATATTTGAGGGAATTAGGAAAAATAATATTTATATTCTTAGTATGAAAATTTCAAATGATAACTTGTGCCTTTTGGCAAATGCAAGTGACCCTTGGATTTGGCATAAGAGATTTGGGCATTTGAATTTCAAACTCCTATCTAGACTGTCAAAACATGATCTAGTAAGAGGTCTCCCTAAAATGAATTTTAAAGTAGATAGTCTATGTGATGCATGCCAACTAGGAAAACTTAGAAAAAGTTCCTTTAAATTTAAAGATATGATTTCAACTTCAAAACCTCTTGAATTACTTCATCTTGATTTATTTGGTCCATCTCAAATTCAGTCAATAAATCATAGTAAATATGTTTTTGTAATTGTAGATGATTATTCTAGATTTACATGGACAAAATTTTTGAAACATAAAAGTGATACTTTTGAATGTTTTAAAAAAATTTCAAAAAGGGTTCAAAATCAATTTTCTCAAAAAATTATAACCATCCGTAGTGATCACGGTGGTGAATTCGAAAATGAAAAGTTTGAAGAATTCTGTAATAAAAAGGGAATAATTCACAATTTTTCATTTCCAAGAACTCCACAGCAAAACGGAGTAGTAGAACATAAAAATAGGACGATTGAAGAGTGTGCGAGAACTATGCTTTCTGATAGTAATTTACCAAAGTATTTTTGGGCAGAAGCAGTTGCTACCGCCTATTACATTTTAAATAGAATTTTAATTAGACCTTTAACTGATAAGACATCTTATGAACTTATTTACTCAAAGAAACCTAAGGTATCTTATTTTAGAATCTTTGGAAGTAAATGTTTTATTTTAAATACAAAAGATAACTTAGATAAATCTGATCCTAAATCCGACAAAGGTATCTTTATGGATACTCTAATAGAAGTAAAGCATATAGAGTATTTAATTTAAGAACTAATACCATCGAAAAAACAATGCATGTTTCATTTGATAAAAAATTCAAAATTTTTGAAGAAATAAATGATGAAGAGGATTTAATCATTCAAAACCAAGAATCAACTGAAACTAATAATGAATTAAATCATTCTTATAAAAGGATTAAACTTTTAAAAGATCATCCTATAGAAAATCTACTAAGAGATATGCAATCTATTGTTACAACTAAAAATCAACTAAGTAAAATGAGCAATATAGCCTTTATATCAACTATTGAACCCAAAAGTCCAAAAGAAGCATCAACTGATGATTCATGGATTTTGGCTATGCAAGAAGAACTAAATCTATTCACTAGAAATGATGTTTGGGAACTTGTTCCTAGACCTGAAAATAAAACAATAATTGGAACTAAATGGGTTTATAAAAATAAAATGAATGAACAAGGAGAGGTTGTTAGAAATAAAGCCCGGTTAGTCGCTCAAGGTTATTGTCAAGAAGAAGGAATAGATTTTGATGAAACCTTTGCCCCCGTAGCAAGATTAGAAGCTATTAGGATTCTACTTGCTTTCGCAAATCATAATAATTTCAAATTATTTCAAATGGATGTTAAAAGGGCATTTTTAAATGGTTTTGTAAAAGATGAAGTATTTGTTAAACAACCACCACTTTTTGAAAATGATAAATTTCCAAATCATGTTTACAAACTTAAGAAAGCTCTATATGGTCTAAAGCAAGCTCCTAGAGCCTGGTATGATAGACTAAGGTCTTACTTGTTACAATCTAATTTTGAAATAGGTAAAGTAGATAATACTCTTTTTATTAAAAGAAATAAAAATGATATTCAACTAGTACAAGTCTACGTAGATGATATCATTTTTGGATCAACTAATTTGGAAATGAATAAAGAATTCTCTGAAATAATGATATGGGTGAATTAAACTTCTTTTTAGGATTACAAATAAAACAATTAGATAATGGTATCTTTATTAGTCAAGAAAAATATGCTAAAGACCTAGTTAGTAAATTTGGTTTGACTACTGCGAGTGGAAAACCCACTCCCATGGCAACCAATGAGTACCTTAGTAAAGAAGATCTCTCGAAAGATGTAGATCAAAAATTATATAGAGGAATGATTGGATCACTACTCTATATCACTGCGAGTAGACCTGATATCATGCATAGTGTCTGTCTCTGTGCAAGGTATCAATCTCAACCTAAAGAAACTCACTTAAATGCTGTAAAATGTATTATAAGATATGTTAAACACACCTTTGATTATGACTTATTTTATCCTAAAAATGATTCGTTTGACTTAATACCTTACTGTGATGCTGATTATGCTGGTTGTAAATCAGACAGAAAAAGTACAAGTGGAACTTGTCACTTTTTAGGGCATTCTCTGATTTCCTGGTTTAGTAAAAAGCAAAACACAGTTTCTTTATCAACAACTGAAGCAGAGTATATTTCTGCTGCTTTGGCTTGTTCTCAAGTAATATATATGCAACAAACTTTAAAAGATTTTGGTTTAAATATCTCAAAATCACCAATTTATTGTGATAATACTAGTGCAATAAATTTATCCAAAAATACTACTCAACATGCTCGAACTAAACATATTGATATCGACACCATTTTCTCAGAGATAATATAAGTAGAGAAGTAATTACTCTCGAATATATCAATTCTGAAAATCAAATTGCTGATATCTTAACAAAACCCTTAAATGAATCTACATTTACTAAATTAAGAAGAGAATTAGGTATTTGTTCATTAACTGAAATATAAAATATAAATAACAAGTATAATTAATTCAAAATAAATTAAATAGGCAAAATTTCAAGGACCATGTCGACATCCCCCTTAGACCCATGTCGACATATAACGTTTTTATTTTTAAATTTCTTTTCCCACCAAAATTTAAATAAGTGGTTATAAATTTCTCTTATTTCAAAATTTTTTCTTCATTCTCTCTGTTTTCTCTCTGTCCTATCTTCTGAGTTCAATTTATCAATGGCCTCCTCTTCCAAATCAAACTTAAAATCATCCTTTTTGTTTCCATCGCCTACTTCTGGTCCGTGTCAACAATCAACGCTCGCTTGTGTAACGAAAATAGATGATTCTCTGAAATATACCCTTCAGTTAATGACTGAAATCCAAGTGATGCAACTTCGAATGGCCAAAGAACAAGAGAGGCAAGGCAAAATCCTTAGGAATTTGCAAAAATTTCTTATGGATAATCATGCCAACCCAATCTTGATTGACGAGGACTCATCAGAAGATCAGGCCAGCGAAGAAGAAGAAGAAGTCCCCATGGAAGAAGCGCACGTGGAAGACAACGACAAAGTCGTTTGCGTTGGCGAAGTGTGCTTTGACAAAGATGGAAATCTTGTCGAACAACGTGGAAATTTTTGTTTCCACTATCCAAATTGTTCGGTTCATAGATCTCTTATGTTCAAAGACTCACATTAGTTTCTTCTCTTCCTTTTCTATTTGTTGTTTGTTTTGTTTCGATCTCTATGAAAAATGTAAATATAAACAAATATATAATAAATAATGTGTGTTCTTATATATATGTTCTATTAAAATTATTACTATATAGATTCTTAGTTAGGAGAGTTTGTAATTTAGGACTAAGTTTTAGGTTTATAAGTAAGTATTGATGATAACACTATCATCATAAGAGGATATTAGACTAAGAGTTGTATAGTTTAGAGTTTGTTTTTGTTGATGGCAAAGGGGGAGAAATATAAAATATGAGAGTTAGGCATAGATTAAGGGGGAGCTATTAGATTTAGGGGGAGTCAATAGGATGGAAGTAATATTTTATAAACAAAGGTTGTCATCATCAAAAAGGGGGAGATTGTTAGTCCATGAGTTGATGGTTTTGATGACAACAACCTTAGAATAAGATTATAAAATATAAATACTAACATTATAGTTTAGATATATATGTATATGCAGGTACCAAGAATGAAGACTATACAGTATAGAGATTCATGATATCAAGATTGAAGACTCATGAGTATCAAGATAATCAAGAGTTCAAAATTTCAAGATAAGTGTTGAGTCTAGAATTTTGTTAAAACTTCACAATAGCACTGAAATCTTCACTCCAATTTTCTTTTGGGATGGAACCCATTTCTACCTTTTTAATGGCTTACAAACAAACGACAAGTAGCTTACAAACCTACGACAAGTGGCTTACAAACCCACGAACATCCTGCATTTGTACAAGTTCTCGAGTCCTGTCATGATGAGATATTCTGCAGGAAGAAGCTTGCAAAACTACTTCAAAATGATTTTCAAAAACTACTTCGGAATGATTTTCAAAATGTTTTAGCCTTAAAAATTATCTTTTTAAATGATTTTCAAAAAGATGTTTTAGCCTTAAAAATTCTTGTTTTTAAACTTCGGTTATTTTAAACTATCTTTTAATTATAATATATTTATACTTTGATTTAAATATAAAATTAGAGTAAAATGATATATATATTATTCTTTATATTTATCTATGTATTTTATCTATAATCAAGTATATTTATAAAGTTTAAAATAGTTTTAATATAAGATAAAGGTTATTTTCAAAGAAAATCAAAACATCAAAAAATTGCTTTGGGATGTCGAAATGCCTATGGTGACCATGTCAACATGGTGACAGTTGAGTTCAAAATTCAAATTTCAAAAGAAGTGTCTATTCGTCATAACTCTTCACGAATGGACATGACTATTGTTCTTCTATAAATAGATGTTAGTTTCAACGAATTTTTAATCAGTTTTTCTGGTTTTTTCGCTCCTCTTCTTCTTCCACGTTTTCTTAATCAAAATCCTATCATTACTCTGCCAAAATCAACATTGAATCGAACTAGATTATCTCTGGTTTGATTCTCTATCACTATCTCAACAAGATCTAAGTGCTATTCAAAGTTATAGGCTTCTTTGTAATCTATCTAGCGAGAAAAGGTGTGATTGTAGCCTTGGAAATCAATCAAGCGAGAAAAGGTGTGATTGTAGCCTTGGAAATCAATTGGGTAAACTTGTTGCCCCGGAAATCAAGTATCTCTACCCAGAGGATTGTTATTCTGGAGGGTGTACCACGTAGCCTTGAAACCGAGGGTTGTAATTTTTGAATTGCTTTTGAAAGTAAATCCGTACTTGATTGTGCGGGACTGGATGTAGGGTAACCCCGAACCAGTATAAAATCCGGTGTGTTCTTTCCTTTACTGCATTTACTTTATTTCTACATCTGTGTTTATTTCTATGATTATACCTGTGTCTGAATATTGCATACATTTGTGTCCAAATTAACATAAACTCAAAAAGATTTAGTACTTTCTTAAAAACACTATTCACCCCCCTCTAGTGTTATTCCTAGCCTTAAGATCCGTAATCCGCATTCCTCACAGATTCCATGTAGAAGGATAGGGCTA
This sequence comes from Allium fistulosum, assembly GCA_030737815.1. Taxonomy (NCBI): domain Eukaryota; kingdom Viridiplantae; phylum Streptophyta; class Magnoliopsida; order Asparagales; family Amaryllidaceae; genus Allium; species Allium fistulosum. Next base: position 1,111,658,818 of record CM060904.1, read on the forward strand.
TGGAAAATCTACTCAAAGGGGTCAAACCCTTTGAATGCAAATGGATCTTTAAGAGAAAGATCAATGCAGATAGAAAGGTCAAAACATAAAAAGAAAGGTTTGTGGTGAAAGGTTTCCATCAAATTTAAGGTGTTGATTATGAGGAAATGTTTTCTCCAATTGCCATGCATAAATCAAATCGGATTCGACTTGGAGTCGCTGCTTATAATGACTACAAAATATGGCAGATGGATGTTAAAAGAGCATTTCTAAATGATGATTTAGAAGAGACTATTCAAATGTCCTAGCAAGAGGGTTTCGAAGTCAATGGGAATAATAAAGTATTTAGCCTTCTAAGACTAATTTATATTCTTAAGAAAGCATCAAGAAGTTGGAATAAGTATTTTGACAGGGTAATCAAATAATTTGGTCAAAGCACGGAGGAAGCATGCATATATAGGAAAGAATAAAATTGTGTAATTACATTAGTTTTGTACGTTAATGATTTACTACTGATTAGTAATGATGTACCAATGTTACAATCAGTGAAAGCTTTGTTGTCTAATAAATTTTCAATGAAATATTTGGGAGAGACATCCTTTATACTAAGTATAAAGATCTATAGAGATAAATCCAGAAGGCATTAGGATTATCCTAATCAATATACATATATACTATACTAAGAAGGTTTAGTATGAAAAATTCCAAATGCAGAAATGTTCCAATGCAGCATCGAATTTTTCTTTCTAAGAAATACTCTCTATCTATGGATGAGGACAAAAAGCGTATGAGTAGGATTCCTTATGTTTTGGCAATAGGATTCATTATGTACACTATGTTATGTACCAGGCCAAATACTGCTTTTGCACTAGGTGTAGTTAGCTGATATTAATCAAATCTAGAGGAAAAATCATTGGATAGTGATTAAAGTGATTCTAAAGTATTTAAGAAATACTAAGTGTAACACCCTGGAAATTAAGCGGAAAATTTAATAAGAAAATTAAATTTAAATAAAAAAGGGCTGAAATGAAATTTTCATAAACGTCCGAATTTGACTACGAAACTTACACCATTACGTTCATAGCGACTTTCTGGACAATTTTCATATGTAAAACTTTGAAATTGGAGTTAGTACAGAGAAGTTATGAATGTTTGAAAATTAGTTAACATAATAAAATTTAGAAATAGGAAGTTGGCTAATTTAACAATGTCACCAGTCGACACCCTAGGGTGTGCCGGTTGACATGAAGAGGTTGATAGATCTACCTTAGCGGTTTACCATTTATGTGCAATTTTTCGGATTTGGACCGTGAATTTGGATGGAGACGATTTAACCGAATATTTTTCTCCACTGCCAAATAATTGATGTGCATCCAAGATGAAACTAAGATTTCCTAGGATAAATACAATGCTCCAAATTAATCTAATCCCTATAATTAACATCTGAGCTAACCCTAATTTCATTAGAAAACTTACTACATACCAATACTTTGGCGAAAATTCTTCTCTTCACTTACAATTTTTTTAAAAACAAATTAATAATAAAGTAAAAGAGTACCAATAAATCAGATCAGGGAGGAGACAAGCTAAGTGGTGAAGATTCTCCGATAGAGTTTAGAGTTAGAGTCTGGATCCAAGGTAAGTGGGAACAAGTTTAATAAGCTGATTATTTACAGTTAATTTAAACATATTCTATCTAGTCTTGGATGTTAGTAGTAAAACGGTAAATGGTAAATATTAATTGTTAAACCTGAGATTTGAATTAGAGATTGAAATTAGTATAAATTGGCTTATCTTATTTTTACTAACCTAAGTTAACCCCTCCATTATTGAAATGAAACCCTAAAAAAAGGTTAACCTTGAATTAAACAAGTATAATTAATCTGGCATAAATCAATATAATTGAAATGTAAAGTTTGTAAAGACTAGTTAGTGTAAATCGTTGCTTAGGGTTCACTTTGTAAGTTGAACTGATAGAATAACAAATAATTTAATCAAATCGTAAAATTTACACAACAATCATTCGACTGTTCACCCTGAGCGGTCAACCGATAGGGTGTTGTGGTCGACCGGTTAAAGGCTGCAATGTGTAATCTAAACCTCGGCCTGAGGCCCGGGTCAAAATATAAACTGTTAATTGTACGTATAAGTATATTTTATACATATGTGTGGATGTTAGGGATAGTAGGGAAGCTAGTTCCCTATGAGATGATGCTAGGACCTTGCAGGGTTAGGTAAATGTACTTTACCGATAGGGGTGATTCTATCTTAAATAGCACTCATTGAAGGTTCTACAGTGGTCGTGCAACACTAACTGATGCTTGATGAAGTATGTGAACCTGGCACAACAAGACTCCTTGGTATTCATGATTCTGATGCGGCATGATACTGTGTTGTTAATGGATCCCAGTGCACACAATAAGAGGCAAATACTACAATCGAGAGGTGGATACAGACGTAGATGATGAGACACACCGGTGAGTCGGCATTGTGGTATCCCCTTCGATGCATAGTTGGGTTACGTGTAGTCGTAGTTATGGGAAATTTATTCCCATGTAGATCTAGAAGCAGTGTTTCCATAACGAGTAGCTCTAGAAGCGGTGTTGTAACGACCCGCATTTTGACCGTTCAAGTCGACAAAACATACACACATGCCGACTCAAACAATCCAAAATACAGATAGTTATTGGGGTTAAATAAGAAAAGAAAAGAAAGAACAGAAACAAACTCAGAATCTCGCAGCGGAAGGGACAAGATATAATAATAAAATATCAGTTCATGAAGCTGTTAAAGAAATAAATCTGATTATTATTATACATCATAAATCAGAGTTACATACATATCACAGATAATACAACAATGCAGCGGAAAAATAATATAGTAGTAGAATACAAATGATGTAATACCAAACTCCGTCTTCGTCCTCCAGAATAGATCTTCAACCTTATCAGAAATGCTCAGGCTGACCCGAGCATAATGAAAAGACAAAACACTCGAGTCAGGACTAAAATATCTCATGTAAGTTAAATCGAATAAGTAAATATGAGTGTGACGGCGTCGGAGATGTTTACGGGTTTTAGACACCTCCTATCCAGTGTTTAACGTGCGTGCATTAACTTAAGAGATGTTCGGGATTTCCATCTCCTAAGGATCCGTTAAACTATCTACTATATAATAGAATACGCTATATACAATAATGTCTATCATAAAGTAAAATATCAAACTAGCGTTAAGCCATGGCCCATTCCACCCTTAACACATTTTTATTCCCAAAAGCATATACAAGACCGTAGTTTCCCCAAAACTGGAAGTCACCAGAGGGCAATCCATATACTAAAGGTACAAACCAAAATGTAGTGGTCGCGAATAGGATAATCAGTATGACAAGGTACATGAGGCGATACCAACTAGGATACTAGTAGTTGCGTGATCCGGACTGATGTTGGGCATAGCAGCTACTACCCCAACACCGCGAAACAACACTCCCATAATCGAGGGGTGCACCCAAATCGAATCACAAAAGTAATAGACATGGTAACGAAGGAGTGTGTCCGCTAGAGATGGCGATCCTCAATGGCCCGGCGCGACTCCTGTTTTAGTCATGTCAGGGGTCATCCAATATCGTTCTCTTTCTTCAGTCAACGCGTTCACCAAACCATCCACTTCGTTTTGGATTAACACTCCGCGTATACTAGTTATTAAAGTGGTTTTCGGTATCGACAGAGAGTACGTCCATATCCGATCCCGGTCTCTTTAATAACTACATATTATTACACCGATGGCTCTTTTATATTTCAAATCGATTCATAATTGATATCAAAATATCATATTCGCTTCAAAATCAAATCCATTTCAAATATCATCATATCTATTCAAGATGTAAGATTCCGTTTCAAAATCATTTTTCGCCTCAATATCTCATTTTGATTTCAAAATCATTTTCGCCTCAATATCTCATTTCGATTTCAAAATCATTTTTCGGCTCAATATCTCATTTCGATTTCAAAATCATTTTTCGCCTCAATATCTCATTTCGATTTCAAAATCATTTTTCGCCTCAAAATCTCATTTCGATTTCAAAATCATTTTTCGCCTCAATATCTCATTTCGATTTCAAAATCATTTTTCGCCTCAATATCTCATTTCGATTTCAAAATCATTTTTCGCCTCAAAATCTCATTTTGATTTCAAAATCATTTTTCGCCTAAAATTCCACAAAACGATTCACATAAACTCGAATTCCAAAATTTAAAATTTAATCAAATCTTAAATCATCAATTTCAACTCGATTCAGCTTCTCAATAAACCATTTCAAATTATCAATTTCAAATACATATTTGAACCACAAAATAAACAATTTCACTTCCAATATATTTCGAAACTTTAAATATTTCACATTTCAAAACAGTTCATATATTTATATAAGAATATAAGATTCGCTTTAAAACCATTTCGTATTCAAATTAGAATATTCTTCAAATTAAACATCCGTATTAAGTAGTTTACTTAATTTCTGGAACAATTCCAATTCAATAAACTTAGATTAACATTCGGATTTCAAGAATTCATTTAAGTATTACATTCCAAATCAATTTCAGTTCAAATTCTATTCAAATCAATTTTATCTTCAAATTTAATTCAATAGTTTCGATTTAGTCCAATTCACAAATTTCTTTGAATTTCAATTAAATTCCAAATTAATTAAATCTCAATTTCAAATTAATTTTCAATTCCAACCTCAAACTTGAAATATCATTTCATATAAATTTTCTTAGAAATATTCAGAGTTCGATTAAAAGTCCAATCTTTTAAAACAAATCAACTTTCGAAAATTTACGCCGTATTTCAATCTTTTACTTAAAATCTAAACTTCAAATAATTAAACAATTTCATTTACCAAGTTTAAATTCCAACGTCTCGAGCTTCAATTCAAAATAATTCAATTTCCATAAATTGGATTTTATTCTTAAAACCAATTCATTTAAATAATTTCAAAACAACTTTTAAAATCATTTAATTTAGCCAACCCGGTGTCCGTATATAATTTTCTAACCTATGACCAAGTGGATAATTATTTCAATTCTAATTTCAAGGATGGATATATATCATTTCAATCCAAATAGATGTCATAGGTATATCATTTCAACCTATTCCTTAATTTATTCGAAATGATTCAGTTTACAGTTTTATATGCAATAAACAATATACATGATGATAGCATGATATATCAAAATAAATAAACAACCAATATCGACCAATAGCATCCATCACAACCAATCAACCATAAAGCCAATAACATTCACAACAATTTTATAATTATCAATATCGAGTAATATACTGCCAATTTAAATTTAAATTTATTTTAACGGTCAATTTACAGTCAATTTAAATTCTATCAATTAATTCATATATCAATATAAATGATAATTAAACCTACCAAACAACAGCCAATAAATTTCATATCACTTCAAAATATAAATTTAACTAACAAAATATATTTTAGTCAATTGTGAGCGTATAAACACTCACCTTTTGAATTTAAATTCAATTTAAACTCAAAAATTTGACAGTCTCAGAATTCGTCCAAACCAGCGTCATCAGGTCCAGAATTCCAATATGATCCTAACAAAAGAAACCGCGTGTGAAACGGAGTTCGTATGCGAAAGATATAGCGATTAGTGCGATTGAATTTATATTAAAAATAAAAAAGAAGAGAACACTTTTACTCACTTTCAATTCATAGCCACATCACCAAAAATCATCTCCAGAACATGCGAAAGCTCTGCTACCAGACTACGCACGCAGAAACCCTCCACCGCGATATCAACCAAAACACACACGCAACCAAGACGACTGGAGCAACATCAGACAGCACCTACGCGCGACCCTCACCCCAGCATATCGTCGCCGATCCCCTCGACCACGCGCAGGCGCCGAACGCCGCGCCTAAAAGCAGCAGCCGCCCCTAAATTGCAAACCGCAATCAAAAATTGCACCACATCCAACCATTGAAACAGCGAACAAACACCACAGATCAACACCACAGTTTGATTTCGACGTGATGAACGACCAAGACTTCTTCGATTTTTACCGGTCAAACAACAATCCAAAACGAAAAATGAATTTCACCAAAAGATTACGCACTTCGAGAGCTTCAACATATTTTTTTTTGAATTTTTCTGAGGACTTTGGATTTTTGACTTTGATTTTGAAATGGAATTGGATCTAGGGTTTTCAGCCATTGGAAAGGAGGAGCTGATGAAATTTTACGTGTAGACAAATGAGAAATAGGAGTAGGCTATGGTTTATAATAGGATATTTATAAGGAAAGGTTGGAAAGAAGAATGGATCGGATCTATTAGATATATGCGCTAACGACAAAGTGGCCCAAAAAGTCCGTTCTGACTCCGGAACGAAATTGCGTCAACCCATATATCAAAATAGATGTTTTAAAATATTTTAAACGCAATGGAAAAAGTTTCGGGTTCAAATTGCATCGTATAAAGAAGTTATGCTAAAATCAATAATTTCCAAATTGATTTCAATTGATTTCAATTGCATAAATTTCAAGGCGTTTCGAGTCCGTACAATCAAACGATAAGTCCGATAGCTACAAAACTTGAAACACTATTATAATTCACCGTTACGGATCCGATGAAACTGGTTTCGTCGAAATCCGAGAACGTTGTAAAAATGGCTATTTCTACTGTTTAATTTTAATATAAAATTCCCAATTTTAAATCATTAACTTTTAAATCAAATTTCAATTGTTCACAAATTTCATTTTTAATTTCACAGTAATTAACAATCTTTTACAATGTAGTTTTCCATTATAAATCCAGTATAAAAGATTACATTAGATTCAGCGTTCAATTATATTGTAATTTAAATTCAAGTTATTTAATTCCAATTGAATTCTTTTATTTCGATTTACACTTTCATTATTGAATCAACCATTTACTTATACATTATTATCAATAGTTTATAATTCATTTACTTTCATTTTCTTCAACTATCATCTTATTTAAATTCACAGTAATATTAAATTACATTCATTTACATTGATTTCAATATTATAACATCAATATTAAATGTAACATTTTATTTATTTCGTTGTTTACAATCATAACCAATTTGGTTTACAATCAAATTCAATTCATTATTTACATTCAATACAAGTTAACATCCATATTTAATTTACAAACAAGTTATTTCAGAATTCAGTTTTGTATTTTAACTGGTAATTCACATTTAACAACACAAAAATTTATTTCCTTCGGATTTTTATCCAAAATTTTTATTTTAATTCGTATTTTTAAAGTGTTAAAAATACGGGTCGTTACATTCTCCCCCACTTAAAAATTTTCGTCCTCGAAAAGGAACAGAGAAGGGGAAACCATCATTTAGATATAATTCATTCAAAATATTCGACTTTTTTGCAAAATTTTGTTATAGGATTTTTAAAATCTCAAAATTTTCTAACTCCCGGATTTTAAAAAAATTTCGGCATCACCTCCTTTGCACGGCTAGGACCGAAAATTTCATAGTGGTAATAATTGCATGATATACATCTCATTACAAGAATGAGGCATCCCAAAACATGGGGAACACAATAATATACCACAACATAAACCGAAATCCGAGAACGTACCTTTTATTAAGCGTTTATTAGCATTTTAACTTACATTTTGCATTTAGCTTAGAAGCGAGCTCCACAACGAAGTGCAACCCCTTTGCTACCTACTAAAATGCTCAATAACCAAGTTAGAACTGTAACAACCCGGGTTTTTCATACACGAAAAACCGGACCATTTGTGCTAAAAGAAGAAGAGGTAGAAGAAGAAAAATAGAAAACAACATCAGAATCTAACCATCGCAGCGGAACAAAATATAATATATATTAACAGATCTTTACACAAATCAAAACTATATCAGTTTTATATAATATATCATCAGAGTATACACCAGAGAACACATAACATACAACTGGACAATAACCATATCATGTCCTCAATACAACAGAGTACAACAATCAACACAGCGGAATATATATATATAAACAAGTACGGGAGATACGTCTCGCCATCCAGCTCATCTCCTGAGCTCCACAGCATCATGTCCTGTAACCTATAATACTCGGTCTGACCCGAGCATCATATAAAACAATACCCGAGTCAGTCTGGAAAACCAGCGTGAGAAAATCACACTCAATTGATTATTAAAGTTTCAAAAATCCTTTAAAAATAAAAAGCATCTCGTAAGACCACGCCACAAATAAACATGTCGGGTTTTTACCTTACGATAGCTAAAACACTTTTTATAAAATCCTCTGATATTATAATAGTGTCTATTCACAAATACTTATTAAAATAGCTGAAATTGTTACATTATTAAATTCCAGCATACTAGCCACAAAGTGGGTAATACAAACAAATACCGTACAAGGCACGTAGGAAGAATGGATTTCCAACGAATGACTAGGCACTGGGGTACCACCTATCACAGTACGTGGCCTAGATCACCGTACCGAGGAGTACGCCCGCTCCCCTGCAACACAAGGCCGGAACCATCCCTTACTGGATGATCCCGAATAAAATCACCCCACGGTTGGGATCAGCAACCGCACCACTAAGCCGAAATAAAAAGGGACATCTAGACAGGGATGACCTTACCCTCCAGTGGGAGCTACCCACGAAGCCTTGCTGCATAACCCCTGATTTTCAGTCATTCCCGGTTGATGAGGTTCGAGGCTAAACGATACCTTTTCAGAACATATCCCTTAGAATGCCCATCGCCCACCTGACGATGTCACGAAAGCATTCGTCCATACAAGTCCGTCCCGGGTCCGAACGGAACCGAAGGCACTACTCCTACTACATCCATTTTGGAAATATCCTCAGGATTAGTAGCGACTAGCCCTTGCACTTCACAGCTCCATCTTCGACTCCGAAATCGTTACACGAAACGTACAAACCGGATCGAAGTGGTATTCGGGTCTCCAGACCTAGAATCCCGGTATACGGAAACCCGATCCCGGTCTCTTCGAAACGATCAGCGCATTTGGCCAATATTGATAGTCGGTTATTTAACTATCAATAAACATTCACAAGCAACCATCACACAATAAATAATTTCCCACATTATTTATTTGTCCAAATATCTTTCCAAGATATATTTCTATTTTCAAACTCCTTTTGAAAACAATTTCAAACAGTTTCTGCTTACGGAATACATTTCCAAATATTTATTTCCACTGAATCACCAAGTACAAAATACTTTTAGATTTTAAAATAATTTTAAAACACTTACTATAAATATACTTTATAATATTGAAATTTAAAAAAAAACCCACTTTAATACCTTAACAAAATATATACTTAAGGAATATTTAAAATGAAACCACTTTTCAAATATAAACTAAATTTCTCTTTTTAAAACATAATAGCAAATCACTTTTATATAATTACTACAATAATATATTTTTGAAAATACTTACTTTAAAAAGTTAACATTTAAAAATAATCAATTTTCTAAAACATGCTTTTTAAAACATATTAAAACTTTTAACTTATATTTAAAACTACCTTGAAAACGTACTTGGCTATCCAGAGAAATACACTTCTCATTCCCATCCTTTAAAAATAAATCAACATTTATTTTAAACCAATTCATATCCCTTTATAAATTCCCACCTTGAATTTATATTTTCTAATATCCACTGATATTTTATTTTACTTTATAAACTCAGTTTATAAATTCCAAAATCTCATTTCTCTTCTAAAATTCCAATTTTAAACAACTAAATCAATTTCCAATTTATTTCCCAATTTACTCTACTTACTTTGAAATAAATTTCCTTTGCTACTTCATTTATTCCAAAATACATTAACCTTTAGATTTTTATTCCTTATTACGAGTTAAACCCCTTTTTACCAATATCGATTACAGATTTCCAAAACTCCTTATTTATTCTTTAATTAGCTTTAATCCTAAATTTCAAAAATAACCTCTTTTTATTCTTCAAATAATATCACTTAAGTATAAAATTTATTATCCCTTGTGAATTCAAAATCCCCTTTTTCATATTTGTTAAAACTCCAAAATCACCTTATTTTTATTTCAATTCGTTATAAATTTTATCCCAATTCCTCGAATTATTTTACTTAAACTTTTATTCCTTTATTTCTTTTCAAAAATTCAATTTCATAGATTTTATAATTTATTATACTGGACAATCCAAATCAACCACATCATCCAATATAAAATCATCACATGATATCAAATATTCAAAACACAGAATATTAAATAATCTAATAATTTTGAGGAATCCAGTTGGATCCCTCCAACCTGTTTCCCTGCATCCACAGACGTTAGCACAATATAAAATACCAATTCCACTTCAAAGTGGAATATCGCGGTATATGGGTTTTATAAAATATCATCCGCTATTATGCGGCGCATAGGGTCTCATCCGCTATATAAATGCGGGAATATCAACAACTCCAATATATACATATGCCAATATATATATATTGGTATATACTACTATATATAGTATAGCACATCAATCAATGCAATCATCCAATCAATTATTTAAATTTAACCATTTAAATTTAAATCTAACTGAGTGAGATTAACTCACCTTTGCCTTTCATTTGCAATCCACTCCAATTTCCATCTGTGTTTCCCGTTTTATAACCTTGTATAACATTAGATAATTTATTAATATTTTGAAACAATCGGACAATTTATTTCCATTTATAAATTTAATAAATCAATGATTCTTAATAAATTTTAGTTTGAACTAATTTCCTTTTAATAAATTATTTTTAGTAACTAACATAATTATATGAGTAAATTAAACAAATTAATCACCTACATAAATTATTTAAAAACAAACTAGTAAATTGTATCTATTTAAACTTACTTATCATTTGATTAATTTTTCCCAAAATAATTAAATCTTCGCATAACACTCATCTTAATATACTTTATAATATATATATATATGTTCATCATCATACTATCTGTTTACAGTCAACAGTAAGAATTTAAAATACATGAACAACCATTATACCTTCTCAAATCTATATATATATATGTATATAAAAATTGCAGTTCAGGCTTATGGTAAATTTTTCTAATTATATTCATGTAATTGGATTAAAATTCAAAAATAAAATAATTAAATAGGTTATCACCTCACAGAATCGAACCCATCCACCCACGAAGATTCCAGACTTGGCCTTGCCTCAGCCTCATGCGCCGCCGAGCTTGACCATGCCAACCCAATTGAATCGCCACTTCACCGACAAGCGACGCCTGCCCCAGCATCCTTCCCATCGGTCGCGCGTGTGACTCTGCTTTTGAATCGCGTGAACGAGATCGCGACCGCCCTGACCTCTTACATACTCGAGAACTCCACCTCGATGCTTCGCCGCGAGCGAAGCCCACACAATCGATAACCCTAGCCTCGCCGTAGCTGACGCCGCCGCGAACTTCGATCGACCGGAGCCACCCACAGACGCCGACCCCTTTGTTCGAGTGCCCTACGACTCTATCCTAATTCGAAACTCGATTCGAATGCAAATGCTTCCATTGAAAGAGAAGCGAATTCGGTTCGTTCTGCCGTGTCAATATGAGAATTGATTAAGGAGAAGGAGATGCGATTTTTCTTTTAACTGAGAGGCTCGGTTGAAAAGTTGTAAAGGAGAAGGAGACGCGTGTTTACCCAGTTGAACACGTGTGGACAGACAGCGTGATCCAGAAGGCTCGTAGCTGATGAAAAGAAACGATAGATGTGAAATAAATTTTGGCTGTGATTAGATTTTCCTTCAGATTATGATATTTAAATTAAATCGATAATTATCGTTTAAGCGTTTATACCTCGTACGATCACACGTTAATTCCGAAAGCTACAAAATTTGAAATCCGGTAATAATTCAATATTACGGACCCAATGGAACTGGTTTCGTCGGATTCCGAGACTGTGCCTCGGACGGCTATTTTTAAATTCAATTTCAACGATATATTTTTAAAACTGAAAAAAACTCTTTAAAATTCCATTTTAAAAGTTCTATCATCTTCAGTATTAACAATATAAATTTTCTGAACCTTTGAACTATTTTTAACAGGCTTAAAATCGAGATTCCATATTTTACCCAATCCCGATAATTAAATTTAATAATTAATTATCCAAATAAATACTGTATATTTGAAATTAAAGTTAAAAATTTAACCTTCGAATATTTAAAATAACTTAAATATTCACATTTCAAATATACAAAAATTCCGGGTCGTCACATTCCTCCCCCCTTAAAAGAATTTCGTCCCCGAAATTACCAGTTAAGAGAAATGATTCGATACCCGTTCTTTTTCCCAATCCAAATAGTTTTAACAATATCCAAACAATCTTTTATTAATGATACACTAATCATCTTTTAACTTCCCAAACTTATTCATAAGTTCAACTCATACTACCTACTTATCCATTCAAATTTAAATTTGAATTCAAATTTTAACTTATCAAAATTTTCCAAAATTTTTCTAACTCCCTAAATTTCCGAAAAATTTCGCCAGCGTCTCCTTTGCGCGGCTAGCTCGGTACTACTACAAAATGGCTCTACGGCCTCCAAATCTCAAAAAGAAAACAAAAAGCCAAGTGGCTGGATCCAAAACCCAATCAAATTTCATATAGAAATTCAAATACATACCTTTTTGTCGGGCCATTAAATTTTTATCTTCTAAAAATCAAAAATCCCAATTATCCATTGCTTTTATACACCTGTATATCCTACTAAGCAATAATATTCAGTTGCAGTTCCAAAACCATTTTATACGTTCATGTACAAATTTCAATATTGGTCTTACTTAAGCTCGTACGACGCACATATATCATCCGTACGCAAAACCAAATTTGATCGCTCACTCGATCACACAATTTCACTTCCGAACTAGTATCGTCCACCCGACTTCCTAGTGCGGACTCAGATCTGGTTCCTTGATCAGAAACCGTCATTCTCCTTGCATAGCCACAAACTATGATAGAGAATATCCAGAATCAATCAACAATCCATATCCAGGTTCGCCGTCGAAAATCGAGTGAAAAATTCCAACTCGGATCGATATATCTATCTCGAAATTCTGTGTTCGACATCTGGACCAAATAGCTATGCGAATAAAATAATATACGTACACCTTACGTATTAATTTCAATTGATTATCAGTTATATCAATTCTCTTTTATTCACATTCCTTTTTGATTGTTATCCCCTTATTCACAACTATCCCATTTCACAACTTCAGTTTTAGTCTTCATTCAACTATTCACTTAGTATATATATATATATATATATTTTCCCAAAATTACTAAGTATATTTCCACTACAAATTTTCTTAAGAATTTCATTCTTCAATTCTTAAGTCGAATATAATTTTTTTCTTGTATTTATTTACTACTTCACCACTGAAGTGTATATATTCAAATCGAATTCCAATTTCATATGAATTTCAATTTACTTCAATTTACCACTTCATTTCAAATATAAATACTTATTCCATTTGATTTCAATTTGGCTTTCACCCGAATATTTAATTAGTTGCACTTACTAATTAATTTAAATTTCAATTAACAGTTTATTCGCAAACTTCACTTCTTTAGTTCCCTCAATTTCACTTATCCTTACATTTACATTTGAATTAGATTCCAATATCCAGTTCCAATTTCATTTGCTAACCAACTTAAATCATTTGTCGTTAAATGAAAATTTTCAAAAATCTCAAAAATTTTCTAACTCCCAAAATTTACGGAAAATTTTGGCAAAGTCTCCCTTGTACGGAGGGACTTCTGCGATATCGCAGGATGCACAAATATGTATATATACATCGGCCTCAGGCCGGAAATCACAATATATCAATATAAACAGTTCATATTTCCTATTTTGAATTCTTTTGCGTAAGCGTACCTCATTTTTAGCATTTTAAAGCAAGCGGCTTATTATTTAGCAATTAGTGCAACCCAAAATCAGCTATACGGCTTTCCCCGAACCTGTACTTACTTAATTTAAAGATGTAAGTGCCAAAATCATGCAACTTAACAACATTTTTCATATTTAACTAGCAACATAAGCGTTTTAATAAGCAATGCAAGTTAAACAACACTTATAAGCAATTTATAGGGTTCCACCCTTAATTTAAATTGTTTACAACTCAATTCTCACATTCGATTCATTTTAGCAAAACAACCTCATATTTAATTCAGTTGATCTCAAAATCAATCTATTTAACTTCTATCAACTTATAGAATTTTAACTTCCTTGTTTACGTCAAGCGACGATTTATTTAATGCAGCCTCGTCCATATCCATATGAATAAATGATTATTTGGGTTTTATAACCAATTTGAATTGATTCCAATTCAATTTATTTTAATTCCATTACACTTATAATTTAATTGGTAAATTCACTGAATCCAATATAAATTCTAATCCGCATTTGATAATTTATTTCTGAATTGTATTTTATTACTAACAAGTCTACTTCAATCCATTTCTACTTACTTGCAATTATTTACAATTCAAATTATCACTATTATACTTCAACTCCATTATTCATTCACACTTTCACTTTTATTACCAAATCCAAATTCCATTAACATATTTGATTTACTAATTTATTCCAAATTAGTTTACTTCCATTTTAACCAATACAATATTTGATTTTTATCCTTACAAATCACCCTAGTTAATCTCCTCGGGTTTTATAATTCAAGTACTGGATCTTATTCATTCCCAAAATACCAAACAAATTTATTTACTTAGCTATAACTTCCCATTCAAGCCACAATTAATTTAATTTTCCAATAAATTTAATTCCTTTACCATTATCCAAGCTAAATTTAATTTAACCCAAATCTCTATTCCAAACTGCACATCTCTTATTCATCTTACTCTTACTTGTTAATGTAAGGATTTTAATTTCACTCAATATTATTTATAATTCAACTGAATTTCATTACAATTTAATTTTATTTAACTTAACTTCAGTCAAATCATATTATTCTCTTAATATCATTTCCATCACAATTTATTTCAATTCGATTCCAACAATCCAAATACAACTGGATTTATTTTTCTCAGTTTGCTTCAAATCCAACTCAAAATTAAACTTAGTTTAAGCTCATTTGTCTCAACTTAATTTTATTTCTCCATCTGATTCAAATAAAGATTTAGAATTCTTATGTACCCGGCTTTTAGTTTCAAATCATTTTAAAATCTCCACTTATTCCAAAATCACACTTCTCACGTTTTTAAACCAATTCTGGATTTTTATTCCCTACAAATTTCACATGAAATTTCAAAAACAAAACAAATTTCCTTTGGAAATTTCAAAAACAACTAGCTTTTCTGAATAAATCAATTTGGTAGCAATTCGTCACTCAGGAGTTCGAAAATAAATTCTGAAGATGCGGCCGTCATCCTCCGAATTATTTCCAGCAACTGAAATGAATTTATTGCTATATCCCTTTCAAAAATTTATTTGAAACAATTTTCCTTCCAGAAATACTTTCCAAAATAATAATGCTTGTGTTTATCTTCAAAACACTTTGAAAACACTTCCAAATATCCAAGGTTTAAATTTACCGTTTGATTAAATCAAATTTTTAGTTATAATTCATTTGTACAATTCATATTTATACAAATATCCATTGGTTAAGTAAATCACTCTGATTTTACAATCTTACCATATTTTTTTTCAATTTTAATTTGTCAGAATATTTTCATCCAAACATCCAAATATATAATAATTTAAAGAAATATTTCTTTTATATCAAAATACATTTTTCGGGTAAAATTATTTCATCTACCCGTTTCAAAACAATATTGTGTCGAATTGTTCTATTATAGTGTTTAGAAACCCCTTCGATACAGTTGCGCAGACTGTGCCGACGAAGGTTCATATGCCACTCAATAAATCAACCAACACAATATAAAACCATTTTATATTCACTAACAAATACGCGCTCATATCTATTAATACTCTCAAAATTCCCACCAGAGCCAAGGTTATCGCTAGCCTAAGCTCTGATACCACTGTAACAACCCGGGTTTTTCATACACGAAAAACCGGACCATTTGTGCTAAAAGAAGAAGAGGTAGAAGAAGAAAAATAGAAAACAACATCAGAATCTAACCATCGCAGCGGAACAAAATATAATATATATTAACAGATCTTTACACAAATTAAAACTATATCAGTTTTATATAATATATCATCAGAGTATACACCAGAGAACACATAACATACAACTGGACAATAACCATATCATGTCCTCAATACAACAGAGTACAACAATCAACACAGCGGAATATATATATATAAACAAGTACGGGAGATACGTCTCGCCATCCAGCTCATCTCCTGAGCTCCACAGCATCATGTCCTGTAACCTATAATACTCGGTCTGACCCGAGCATCATATAAAACAATACCCGAGTCAGTCTGGAAAACCAGCGTGAGAAAATCACACTCAATTGATTATTAAAGTTTCAAAAATCCTTTAAAAATAAAAAGCATCTCGTAAGACCACGCCACAAATAAACATGTCGGGTTTTTACCTTACGATAGCTAAAACACTTTTTATAAAATCCTCTGATATTATAATAGTGTCTATTCACAAATACTTATTAAAATAGCTGAAATTGTTACATTATTAAATTCCAGCATACTAGCCACAAAGTGGGTAATACAAACAAATACCGTACAAGGCACGTAGGAAGAATGGATTTCCAACGAATGACTAGGCACTGGGGTACCACCTATCACAGTACGTGGCCTAGATCACCGTACCGAGGAGTACGCCCGCTCCCCTGCAACACAAGGCCGGAACCATCCCTTACTGGATGATCCCGAATAAAATCACCCCACGGTTGGGATCAGCAACCGCACCACTAAGCCGAAATAAAAAGGGACATCTAGACAGGGATGACCTTACCCTCCAGTGGGAGCTACCCACGAAGCCTTGCTGCATAACCCCTGATTTTCAGTCATTCCCGGTTGATGAGGTTCGAGGCTAAACGATACCTTTTCAGAACATATCCCTTAGAATGCCCATCGCCCACCTGACGATGTCACGAAAGCATTCGTCCATACAAGTCCGTCCCGGGTCCGAACGGAACCGAAGGCACTACTCCTACTACATCCATTTTGGAAATATCCTTAGGATTAGTAGCGACTAGCCCTTGCACTTCACAGCTCCATCTTCGACTCCGAAATCGTTACACGAAACGTACAAACCGGATCGAAGTGGTATTCGGGTCTCCAGACCTAGAATCCCGGTATACGGAAACCCGATCCCGGTCTCTTCGAAACGATCAGCGCATTTGGCCAATATTGATAGTCGGTTATTTAACTATCAATTAACATTCACAAGCAACCATCACACAATAAATAATTTCCCACATTATTTATTTGTCCAAATATCTTTCCAAGATATATTTCTATTTTCAAACTCCTTTTGAAAACAATTTCAAACAGTTTCTGCTTACGGAATACATTTCCAAATATTTATTTCCACTGAATCACCAAGTACAAAATACTTTTAGATTTTAAAATAATTTTAAAACACTTACTATAAATATACTTTATAATATTGAAATTTAAAAAAAAAACCCACTTTAATACCTTAACAAAATATATACTTAAGGAATATTTAAAATGAAACCACTTTTCAAATATAAACTAAATTTCTCTTTTTAAAACATAATAGCAAATCACTTTTATATAATTACTACAATAATATATTTTTGAAAATACTTACTTTAAAAAGTTAACATTTAAAAATAATCAATTTTCTAAAACATGCTTTTTAAAACATATTAAAACTTTTAACTTATATTTAAAACTACCTTGAAAACGTACTTGGCTATCCAGAGAAATACACTTCTCATTCCCATCCTTTAAAAATAAATCAACATTTATTTTAAACCAATTCATATCCCTTTATAAATTCCCACCTTGAATTTATATTTTCTAATATCCACTGATATTTTATTTTACTTTATAAACTCAGTTTATAAATTCCAAAATCTCATTTCTCTTCTAAAATTCCAATTTTAAACAACTAAATCAATTTCCAATTTATTTCCCAATTTACTCTACTTACTTTGAAATAAATTTCCTTTGCTACTTCATTTATTCCAAAATACATTAACCTTTAGATTTTTATTCCTTATTACGAGTTAAACCCCTTTTTACCAATATCGATTACAGATTTCCAAAACTCCTTATTTATTCTTTAATTAGCTTTAATCCTAAATTTCAAAAATAACCTCTTTTTATTCTTCAAATAATATCACTTAAGTATAAAATTTATTATCCCTTGTGAATTCAAAATCCCCTTTTTCATATTTGTTAAAACTCCAAAATCACCTTATTTTTATTTCAATTCGTTATAAATTTTATCCCAATTCCTCGAATTATTTTACTTAAACTTTTATTCCTTTATTTCTTTTCAAAAATTCAATTTCATAGATTTTATAATTTATTATACTGGACAATCCAAATCAACCACATCATCCAATATAAAATCATCACATGATATCAAATATTCAAAACACAGAATATTAAATAATCTAATAATTTTGAGGAATCCAGTTGGATCCCTCCAACCTGTTTCCCTGCATCCACAGACGTTAGCACAATATAAAATACCAATTCCACTTCAAAGTGGAATATCGCGGTATATGGGTTTTATAAAATATCATCCGCTATTATGCGGCGCATAGGGTCTCATCCGCTATATAAATGCGGGAATATCAACAACTCCAATATATACATATGCCAATATATATATATTGGTATATACTACTATATATAGTATAGCACATCAATCAATGCAATCATCCAATCAATTATTTAAATTTAACCATTTAAATTTAAATCTAACTGAGTGAGATTAACTCACCTTTGCCTTTCATTTGCAATCCACTCCAATTTCCATCTGGGTTTCCCGTTTTATAACCTTGTATAACATTAGATAATTTATTAATATTTTGAAACAATCGGACAATTTATTTCCATTTATAAATTTAATAAATCAATGATTCTTAATAAATTTTAGTTTGAACTAATTTCCTTTTAATAAATTATTTTTAGTAACTAACATAATTATATGAGTAAATTAAACAAATTAATCACCTACATAAATTATTTAAAAACAAACTAGTAAATTGTATCTATTTAAACTTACTTATCATTTGATTAATTTTTCCCAAAATAATTAAATCTTCGCATAACACTCATCTTAATATACTTTATAATATATATATATGTTCATCATCATACTATCTGTTTACAGTCAACAGTAAGAATTTAAAATACATGAACAACCATTATACCTTCTCAAATCTATATATATATATATGTATATAAAAATTGCAGTTCAGGCTTATGGTAAATTTTTCTAATTATATTCATGTAATTGGATTAAAATTCAAAAATAAAATAATTAAATAGGTTATCACCTCACAGAATCGAACCCATCCACCCACGAAGATTCCAGACTTGGCCTTGCCTCAGCCTCATGCGCCGCCGAGCTTGACCATGCCAACCCAATCGAATCGCCACTTCACCGACAAGCGACGCCTGCCCCAGCATCCTTCCCATCGGTCGCGCGTGTGACTCTGCTTTTGAATCGCGTGAACGAGATCGCGACCGCCCTGACCTCTTACATACTCGAGAACTCCACCTCGATGCTTCGCCGCGAGCGAAGCCCACACAATCGATAACCCTAGCCTCGCCGTAGCTGACGCCGCCGCGAACTTCGATCGACCGGAGCCACCCACAGACGCCGACCCCTTTGTTCGAGTGCCCTGCGACTCTATCCTAATTCGAAACTCGATTCGAATGCAAATGCTTCCATTGAAAGAGAAGCGAATTCGGTTCGTTCTGCCGTGTCAATATGAGAATTGATTAAGGAGAAGGAGATGCGATTTTTCTTTTAACTGAGAGGCTCGGTTGAAAAGTTGTAAAGGAGAAGGAGACGCGTGTTTACCCAGTTGAACACGTGTGGACAGACAGCGTGATCCAGAAGGCTCGTAGCTGATGAAAAGAAACGATAGATGTGAAATAAATTTTGGCTGTGATTAGATTTTCCTTCAGATTATGATATTTAAATTAAATCGATAATTATCGTTTAAGCGTTTATACCTCGTACGATCACACGTTAATTCCGAAAGCTACAAAATTTGAAATCCGGTAATAATTCAATATTACGGACCCAATGGAACTGGTTTCGTCGGATTCCGAGACTGTGCCTCGGACGGCTATTTTTAAATTCAATTTCAACGATATATTTTTAAAACTGAACAAAACTCTTTAAAATTCCATTTTAAAAGTTCTATCATCTTCAGTATTAACAATATAAATTTTCTGAACCTTTGAACTATTTTTAACAGGCTTAAAATCGAGATTCCATATTTTACCCAATCCCGATAATTAAATTTAATAATTAATTATCCAAATAAATACTGTATATTTGAAATTAAAGTTAAAAATTTAACCTTCGAATATTTAAAATAACT
Source organism: Allium fistulosum (assembly GCA_030737815.1). NCBI lineage: Eukaryota > Viridiplantae > Streptophyta > Magnoliopsida > Asparagales > Amaryllidaceae > Allium > Allium fistulosum. The sequence goes on from CM060904.1 coordinate 1,111,679,378, forward strand.
TAAATATTCACATTTCAAATATACAAAAATTCCGGGTCGTCACAAGAACCATGCATATAAAGATAGATCGATATACTTAGCATAAACAACATACATATAACATGTTTAGCTTCAAAACTGAAATTCCAATTCCAGGACAACAAACGAATCTTTGTTTTTGGTCACCTAAACAATAAAATTTGGCAATCGAATCTAAACAAAAGTTATTTAATTCGTTTCAGGCTTTCCGGAATGTCCAAAATCATTGAATTCGGACCATCCGTTCAAAAATTACGGCCGTTTTACTAAATGGATACGCCTCAGCCTGGGCAATGAATTGCGTAGGTCAGCAACGTTCACTCACGTTTTTGAACCTTCAAATGACAGAAAAACACAAAACATTTAAAACAAAAGTTTTAGCTGAAGTTTTAAGCTTTCCAGAAAGGGTAAGATAGTCAAAATCCGATAAACCAGTAAAAAGTTATAGTGAAAATACTAAGGGTATATGCTACTGATTTTGCTTCCTTTTTACACAGGCCAGCGAGAAGATTCAAATTTTTAACTAAGTAAATGAAGGAATTTCCCAAGACACTCTAAACAAAAGTCATGCTACAGTTTCTAAGCTATCCGAAAAGTCTAAGATTGTCGAATTTCGTCCAGCCATTTAAAAGTTATGGTTATTTTCGTTTCAGCATATATTGGACAATTTTGGATTTTTCCAAAAATTTGCTTTTATTATTTCAAAGTACATCAAACTTCAAATTTTCTAAAGAAACAATCATAAACACAAAGTCGTTTATTTTCTTATTTATCCATGAAATAAGTTTACATTCAATTTGTTTCCGATTTATTCAAGTTTGTTTCATTCATAATTTAAATTCAAGTCAATTTGCTTCAATTTAATTTGAATTCAATTATATTTAATTTCACTTTGCTACAAATTTGAATTTAATTATTAAAAATTTTATTCCGTTTATTTAATTCCATTTACACTAATGAATTCTATTTAATCAATTACCATCCATCTAACAACCAATGCATATCAAACATTAACATCCATCTAAAATCTACACTAAATCAATTATACATTTCCAAGTCAAAATTTTAATTTCATACACTTCCATGTTTATTGACATTTAGTTTTATTCAAATTTAATTAGTTTCCATTTACTAAATTTAAATTTAATTCATTTTACAACTTAAATTTCCTTTGTATTTATCAATGGATCTTCACATTTTATTATTCGCAATCACGCTTGTATATTATTCATTTACTTATTCTTATTACCATTTTAAACTTTTTAAGTATTTGGTAAGTTATAGCTATGCAAATAGAATGTAGTTAAACAATATACAACTTCTTTTCATTCAATTTGAGTGTTATACCTATTAAATAAATTTCCAATTTATTATTTTCCAAATTAAGGGTTACTACTACAATTTTAAATTAATTTTTTTTAACACTTAAATTCAATTTCACCTTTTCAATTCATAAGTTTCTAACAATTCAAGATTTACTTTAGTTTAATAATTAAAATCATTCCTTATTAGAGAACTTAAGAATTTCAACACCGGATTCGATTTAAACCATTTTTTTTAAATATATATATATATACACACACACACACTAATATCTTTATATCTCAAATCATACTTTTTAGAAGAATTTTAATCAGCATTGAAATATATATATATATACTTATTTTCATTACATACTTTAGAAAATTTCAATTCAATTTCTATTTAATCCAAAAGAGTACAATTTCTAGTTTATTTCAATAGTTTAAAGTCATTAAATAGTAAAGAACTTAAGAATTTCAACTCCGGTTTCATTTCAAATCAAATTTGAAATAATATATACTTATATTAATATATATCAAGTCATACTATAGAGAATACAAAATAAAATTCAATTTTAATCAAAACAGGGTTTAGAAAAACTATTAAGTGATCTCCCCCACTTGGACTCTCGAAAATAAAGTCGATGATGCGTGCACTCATCACCGGAATCATTTTCTAGTGTCAAGAGGGAAGTATAACACTTACTTCATTTGAAAATCCTTCGAAAATAATTTCTAATCGAATATACTATCATATAATACTTATATTATACATTTCAAATTTTTGATAATAAATTTTCAAAACACCATAAATTCTCCATCTTAATTTAAATTCATTTTTATTTTATTTTATTTACCATTTATATTCATTGTCAATCATATTTACAAGTTTCATTCCTTAAAATCATCCATTAGTCAATAGTTAGAAATATTGACTAATCAACAATAAACGATGATAATCTAATATTATCATCTCCTAACAACCAATACAATCAAAATTTATAAATTTTCAAGATAATTCTTTTATATATAAAATATAATCTAAAACAATATTATGTCAATCTGTCCTATTCGAGTGTTTAGAAATTCCTATCGATGCCTTGGCGTCCCAAGTACCAACCATAATTCATAAATACTCAACGGAACAAATTAACACAATATAAAATCATTTTTATATCAAAATTACAAATACGCTCTCTCATATACACTCAAACTCATTCATAAGGTTTAAACCCTATTTCAATGAGTTATTCCCCACTAGAGCCAAGGTAATCTAAACCAAAGCTCTGATACCAACTGTAACGGGACGCTCCAATGGGGTAACGCCCACCGTAGCATACAGCTGTACCTGTGTTCTGCCTTTACAGCTAGCCTCTCGACTGAACCAACCCCGCAGGGACATGTAGGAGTAAGAGTCATCCGCTCGCTACCAAACCAAATGCGAGAACCCCCTATCATGCTGCACCCTCCAAGTGCATAGGCAGACACACATGCCGACTCAAACAATCCAAAATACAGATAGTTATTGGGGTTAAATAAGAAAAGAAAAGAAAGAACAGAAACAAACTCAGAATCTCGCAGCGGAAGGGACAAGATATAATAATAAAATAACAGTTCATGAAGCTGTTAAATAAATAAATTTGATTATTATTATACATCATAAATCAGAGTTACATACATATCAGAGATAATACAACAATGCAGCGGAAAAATAATACAGTAGTAGAATACAAATGATGTAATACCAAACTCCGTCTTCGTCCTCCAGAATAGATCTTCAACCTTATCTGAAATGCTCAGGCTGACCCGAGCATAATGAAAAGACAAAACACTCGAGTCAGGACTAAAATATCTCATGTAAGTTAAATCGAATAAGTAAATATGAGTGTGACGGCGTCGGAGATGTTTACGGGTTTTAGACACCTCCTATCCAGTGTTTAACGTGCGTGCATTAACTTAAGAGATGTTTAGGATTTCCATCTCCTAAGGATCCGTTAAACTATCTACTATATAATAGAATACGCTATATACAATAATGTCTATCATAAAGTAAAATATCAAACTAGCGTTAAGCCATGGCCCATTCCACCCTTAACACATTTTTATTCCCAAAAGCATATACAAGACCGTAGTTTCCCCAAAACTGGAAGTCACCAGAGGGCAATCCATATACTAAAGGTACAAACCAAAACGTAGTGGTCGTGAATAGGATAATCAGTATGACAAGGTAAATGAGGCGATACCAACTAGGATACTAGTAGTTGCGTGATCCGGACTGATGTTGGGCATAGCAGCTACTACCCCAACACCACGAAACAACACTCCCATAATCGAGGGGTACACCCAAATCGAATCACAAAAGTAATAGACATGGTAACGAAGGAGTGTGTCCGCTAGAGATGGCGATCCTCAATGGCCCGGCGCGGCTCCTGTTTTAGTCATGTCAGGGGTCATCCAATATCGTTCTCTTTCTTCAGTCAACGCGTTCACCAAACCATCCACTTCGTTCTGGATCAACACTCCGCGTATACTAGTTATTAAAGTGGTTTTCGGTATCGACAGAGAGTACGTCCATATCCGATCCCGGTCTCTTTAATAACTACATATTATTACACCGATGGCTCTTTTATATTTCAAATCGATTCATAATTGATATCAAAATATCATATTCGCTTCAAAATCAAATCCATTTCAAATATCATCATATCTATTCAAGATGTAAGATTCCATTTCAAAATCATTTTTCGCCTCAATATCTCATTTCGATTTCAAAATCATTTTTGCCTCAATATCTCATTTCGATTTCAAAATCATTTTTCACCTCAATATCTCATTTCGATTTCAAAATCATTTTTCGCCTCAATATCTCATTTCGAATTCAAAATCATTTTTCGCCTCAATATCTCATTTCGATTTCAAAATCATTTTTTGCCTCAATATCTCATTTCGATTTCAAAATCATTTTTCGCCTCAAAATCTCATTTCGATTTCAAAATCATTTTTCGCCTCAAAATCTCATTTCGATTTTAAAATCATTTTTCGCCTCAAAATCTCATTTCGATTTCAAAATCATTTTTCACCTCAAACTCTCATTTCGATTTCAAAATCATTTTTCGCCTAAAATTCCACAGAACGATTCACATAAACTCGAATTCCAAAATTTAAAATTTAATCAGATCTTAAATCATCAATTTCAACTCGATTCAGCTTCTCAATAAACCATTTCAAATTATCAATTTCAAATACATATTTGAACCACAAAATAAACAATTTCACTTCCAATATATTTCGAAACTTTAAATATTTCACATTTCAAAACAGTTCATATATTTATATAAGAATATAAGATTCGCTTTAAAACCATTTCGTATTCAAATTAGAATATTCTTCAAATTAAACATCCGTATTAAGTAGTTTACTTAATTTCTGGAACAATTCCAATTCAATAAACTTAGATTAACATTCGGATTTCAAGAATTCATTTAAGTATTACATTCCAAATCAATTTCAGTTCAAATCCTATTCAAATCAATTTTATCTTCAAATTTAATTCAATAGTTTCGATTTAGTCCAATTCACAAATTTCTTTGAATTTCAATTAAATTCCAAATTAATTAAATCTCAATTTCAAATTAATTTTCAATTCCAACCTCAAACTTGAAATATCATTTCAAATAAATTTTCTTAGAAATATTCAGAGTTCGATTAAAAGTCCAATCTTTTAAAACAAATCAACTTTCGAAAATTTACGCCGTATTTCAATCTTTTACTTAAAATCTAACCTTCAAATAATTAAACAATTTCATTTACCAAGTTTAAATTCCAACGTCTCGAGCTTCAATTCAAAATAATTCAATTTCCATAAATTGGATTTTATTCTTAAAATCAATTCATTTAAATAATTTCAAAACAACTTTTAAAATCATTTAATTTAGCCAACCCGGTGTCCGTATATAATTTTCTAACCTATGACTAAGTGGATAATTATTTCAATTCTAATTTCAAGGATGGATATATATCATTTCAATCCAAATAGATGTCATAGGTATATCATTTCAATCTATTCCTTAATTTATTCGAAATGATTCAGTTTACAGTTTTATATGCAATAAACAATATACATGATGATAGCATGATATATCAAAATAAATAAACAACCAATATCGACCAATAGCATCCATCACAACCAATCAACCATAAAGCCAATAACATTCACAATAATTTTATAATTATCAATATCGAGTAATATACTGCCAATTTAAATTTAAATTTATTTTAACGGTCAATTTACGGTCAATTTAAATTCTATCAATTAATTCATATATCAATATAAATGATAATTAAACCTACCAAACAACAGCCAATAAATTTCATATCACTTCAGAATATAAATTTAACTAACAAAATTTATTTTAGTCAATTGTGAGCATATAAACACTCACCTTTTGAATTTAAATTCAATTTAAACTCAAAATTTTGACAGTCTCAGAATTCGTCCAAACTAGCGTCATCAGGTCCGGAATTCCAATACGATCCTAACAAAAGAAACCGTGCGTGAAACGGAGTTCGTATGCGAAAGATATAGCGATTTGTGCGATTGAATTTATATTAAAAATAAAAAAGAAGAGAACACTTTTACTCACTTTCAATTCATAGCCACGTCACCAAAAATCATCTCCAAAACATGCGAAAGCTCTGCTACCAGACTACGCACGCAGAAACCCTCCACCGCGACATCAACCAAAACACGCACGCCACCAAGACGACTGGAGCAACATCAGACCACACCTACGTGCGACCCTCACCCCAGCATATCGTCGCCGATCCCCTCGACCACGCGCAGGCGCCGAACGCCGCGCCTAAAAGCAGCAGCCGCCCCTAAATTGCAAACCGTAATCAAAAATTGTGCCACATCCAACCATTGAAACAGCGAACAAACACCACAGATCAACTCCCCTCGGTCCCCTCTACAAAACCCAGAAACGGTTCGTCGATCCGTCGAGTTTGATTTCGACGTGATGAACGGCCGCGACTTCTTCGATTTATACCGGTCAAACAACAATCCAAAACGAAAAACGAATTTCACCAGAAGATTACGTACTTCAAGAGCTTCAACATATTTTTTTTTGAATTTTTCTGAGGACTTTGGATTTTTGACTTTGATTTTGAAATGGAATTGGATCTAGGGTTTTCAACCATTGGAAAGGAGGAGCTGATGAAATTTTACGTGTAGACAAATGAGAAATAGGAGTAGGCTAGGGTTTATAATAGGATATTTATAAGGAAAGGTTGGAAAGAAGAATGGATCGGATCTATTAGATATACGCGCTAACGACAAAGTGGCCCAAAAAGCCCGTTCTGACTCCGGAACGAAATTGCATCAACCCATATATCAAAATAGATGTTTTAAAATATTTTAAACGCAATGGAAAAGGTTTCGGGTTCAAATTGCATCGTATAAAGAAGTTATGCTAAAATCAATAATTTCCAAATTGATTTCAATTGCATAAATTTCAAGGCGTTTCGAGTCCGTACGATCAAACGATAAGTCCGATAACTACGAAACTTGAAACACTATTATAATTCACCGTTACGGATCCGATGAAACTGGTTTCATTGAAATCCGAGACCGTTGTAAAAATGGCTATTTCTACTGTTTAATTTCAATATAAAATTCCCAATTTTAAATCATTAACTTTTAAATCAAATTTCAATTGTTCACAAATTTCATTTTTAATTTCACAGTAATTAACAATCTTTTACAATGCAGATTTCCATTATAAATCCGGTATAAAATATTACATTAGATTCAGCATTCAATTATATTGTAATTTAAATTCAAGTTATTTAATTCCAATTGAATTCTTTTATTTCGATTTACACTTTCATTATTGAATCAACCATTTACTTATACATTATTATCAATAGTTTATAATTCATTTACTTTCATTTTCTTCAACTATCATCTTATTTAAATTCACAGTAATATTAAATTACATTCATTTACGTTGATTTCAATATTATAACCTCAATATTAAATGTAACATTTTATTTATTTCGTTGTTTACAATCATAACCAGTTTGGTTTACAATCAAATTCAATTCATTATTTACATTCAATACAAGTTAACATCCATATTTAATTTACAAATAAGTTATTTCAGAATTCAGTTTTGTATTTTAACTGGTAATTCACATTTAACAACACAAAAATTTATTTCCTTCGGATTTTTATCCAAAATTTTTATTTTAATTCGTAGTTTTAAAGTGTTAAAAATACGGGTCGTTACAGGTGTGCCCATATCGAGTAGCTCTAGAAGCATTGTTCCATATTGAGTAGCACTAGAAGCACTAGCTGATCATTTGTTATTGAGGTTTGATCCGTAATTTGGTCCTTGTAGTAGCCCGCATAAGTTGTAGTGCAGGTGTGTGTTAGATTAAAAAACCCCTTAGGTAACAGACCTTAGAAATACACTTACACTTGTGGGATGCCCAAGTTTACTTAGAGTAGAATTAAAGTCAACTGCATATGATCATCGTGTATTAAACCTGTACTCATTCACCAGACTTTTGTTTGACCCACCCCCTTTCCGTTCTTTCCCTACCATAGGAGGACAGGGCATCAAGTATTTGGGCCAATTTTAGTACATGGAGAGGCGAGTTCATCTCAGGAGTGGATTATCCTTTACTTACTCTCAATGTTAATATTTATCTTATTAGCACTTAGTATTTTTTTATCAAACTATGAGTGGTATTTCCTTGTACTCTATATTTGACTACATACTATTTTTCTGAGACTTTGTTTTGAGATATTTTCTGTACTTATATTTTGTTTCATGCCACTATGAGTTCAGAAAGTGTAGTATATCTTAGATCATATATGTTATTTTTATATGTTATAAAAACCTGATGACTCATACTTCTTGGCACCTACGCTAGTTTGAAAGTCTCTCTAGACTTTGGATTAGTGTGTCGAGGGGTGTGGGTTGTCGCATTTGGCGTCAGATCCTAGGTTCAAAGTTCCTTAAGGATTAGGAGCATATTGAGTGAACGTGCTTGATTTGTTTTTTGAAAAAAATGGTTTTTCAAAATGTTTTCTTAAAAGTTTTCAAAATGGGTTTCCAAAATATGTGTGTATATATATGTATAGATAAATGCTTTCAAAAAGTTTTTTCAAAAATTATATATCTTTATCACTCTCTTATTTGTGCCTATGCTATTTCTTATTCGTGCCTGTGTTATATATGGAAATTTGTCAATAAAAAATTCTTAAAAGTAATAGATAGAAGATTAGCGATCCGGCAGGTTCAGGCTCAGGTGATGCCGTTGAGATTCCATGCGTGAACATCCCGATTTGATTCCACTGGTATCTTCAGGCAAGGGGACAAGTCAAACTTAATCCCACTAAAGGACCTACAGAAAGAGCGACATGTGCAGTTCCTTCCCACCCAATTATCGTAGATTTTGCTAAGTTATGTAAAGATTTTTCTAGCCTCGAAGGAAAGTCGTATGTGAAGACTGAGTCATATGTAGATTCGAGGACAAGAACTTGTTCTTGTGAGTGGATCTTTGGGTTGATGGATCTTTCTGGTGTAATGAGGAGACGGTTAGCTACTTGACAGTTATAGGGCGAGGCTCTTAGTTGGTGGAAGGTAGTTGAGGCAGAGACTAAGGAAAGAAAGATCACTTGGGGGAGTTTTGGAGATGCTTTAAGATGAAGTTTCTTTCTAGAGCTAAGGAAGTAGTACAGTCAGAGAAGTTTATTCACTTGAAGCAAGGAGACATGTCAATAAAGGAGCATGTCCATCACTTCAAAAAACTGGCTAGATTTGGAGTGGAGTTGATTAATACCCCACATAAAAAAGTTTTGAAGTTTGCTAAAGGGATGAATCAACCTCTTCAAGGTTTAGCTCTAAGTCATATCCCTATAGGTTATACATATGAGGGTTTAGTGGAGATGGCCTTGTTGAATACCGTCTCCAAGGAGGAAGCAAAGGAAGAACCCAAGAAGACTAAAGGGAAAGCACATCAAAACAATCAACGCAAGGAGGATTTGGACCCAAGGGAAAGATCAAGAAATAGGATATGCATTGTAGGATGTGTGGCAAGAAGGGACATTTCGCTAAGGAGTGCAAAACAGAGGGTTCAAGTATCAAGTGTTATAATTACAATCAGTTTGGGCATAAGAAGCAGGAATGTCTAGCACCTTAGAAGACCTCTACACAGGTGGTCCCAGCTTATGCATTGGATGCAATACCTAGCTTGAGTATGCCACCAGTTGTAGATAAGGGAAAGAAGATCGTAATCGAAGCTATGTTGACTTTATCTAGCTTATCCATTCACATTTATTTGACACGAGAGCATCAAACTCTTTTTTATCCAGGAGACTTGTGGATGAGTTACACCTAGATACTAGCATAGTTACAGACCCTGTAATTGTGTCAAACCCTATAGGAGAATCGGCCTATTTGTCTATAGTATGCAGGGGTTTGAAGTTATTTATTTGGTGGTGAGTTTGGTTGTGATGCTATTATCTTAGGATTTTCTGGGTTTGCGTTCATATTGGGCATGGATTGGATGACGATGTATGATGCTATATTAGATTGTGATATGAAGGTTGTTAGATTGAGTACGTGTAGTAGACATAGCTTGGAGGTTTATTGCGATCTCCAAGGATCAGTTATGTTAAGCTATTTATATTCTTTAGACCTATCACATGAAGAGCTAGATTCAGTGCCTGTAGTTAGAGATTAACCAGATGTCTTTTCCAAGATTACTAATCTCCCACCATCGCGAGATATCGAGTTCCGAATTTATCTTGTAGAGAACACTGGACCAATTTCCTTACCCTTAAGGCATATGGCTATAAAGGAGAGACACGAATTGAATAAGTAAGTAAATAAGCCGTTGGAGGAAGCCTTTATTAGGAGGAACATTTTAGAGTGGGGTGCAACAGTCGTCTTTGCCAACAAGGCAGATGGTTCTTTGAGACTTTGCATTGACTATAGGGAGCTGAATAAACTGACAAAGAAGAACCGGTATCCACTGCCCCATGTAGAAAATCTCTTTGATTAGTTGGTAGGAGCGAGTATGTTCATACAACTTGATTTGACTATCGGATTCCACCAGTTGCGTGTAGTTGAGGAAAGTATCCAGAAGACTGCTTGTAACAACCCAGGATTTTGTAATTTTTAATTATCGTCAAAATGACGATTAAATTGTTTGTTAATAGCTATTGAAATTTAAATCGAATTGAAATTCTTTTATAAATATGTTAAGTGTTGGGCGGGCTTTAAAATTTGTTTGGCCCATGTTTTAATTGTTGCCGAGCTGGTTATCATTGTCGTTCTTTCCCCGATCCGTTGATTTTTTCGTTCGAAACCTAAACCAAAGAAAACCCTAAATCAAAACGAAGAAAAAGAAATGGGGGCCTCAATTTCGTTTGTTCCGCTTTGAAGAATTATGGCTTCTGATTTTCGTAGGCGTTGGCTTCAAATTTTCGATCGAATAAAAAGGTGAGTATTATGCTCACATCTAATTCAAACTTGAATTGTTTCTGGGTTGATTAAATTTGTGACTTTCGTTGTTTGAATGCGTGGGTTGCCTACGATGTGTCTGTTTATATAGGGTTCGAAATCCTTTATTTTCATCATATATAGTTTATGACTTCGTCTGATAATTCTTTGGTTTGCCGTTTGATTATTTTCGAATGCTTGTGATTTTTCCCTGACTTGTTCATATACATATATATGATGATTACTTGGTTTCCACGACATTGATTTTGAACTTGTTTGTCACCGTGATTATCACAGCTTTGATTTTGATTTCTGGGTCATTACGTTTCTGGCTATGATTTGTTTTGGCCATTTGAAGTTAATTAGTTGTGCTCGACTTTGGCCATTTGTGTTCATCCCAGTAGCATTAATTCAAAACTGCTGCTTTGATAAAACTTGTTTATGGGTTGTATTTGACTTGAGTCTGTTGCATTTCACTTTGTTGCATACATTTGTCACTTTGATTTTGTGGGTTGTAGTTGTATCATATGTATTGTGTCAACTGTATTGTAACTGACATCAGTTATATATGTATGAGACTTTTGTTATCTGTGTTCTGCATTTTTAGTATCTGTGTTATTATTCTATTTATTGTCCTAAACTATTATGAACCATCGTAGTTCGTTTTAAACTGGAATTGGGTATGTCGATGGGAGTAAACAAATAAGAGATGAAAAATGAAAAATATATACCACTCCTATCGAGGTAACCAATACTAGTGTAAGGCCAACTACGGATGGCCACTCCTATCCAGCCTTATTCTTCGTAATAACAGACAGTATTTCTTTTAATACCCTTTGTTATTGTGAGCATAGAGGTGGGGCGTCACAGTTGGTATCGGAGCTTGGGGTTTATGGACATAATATAAAACATAACTTAGATGGAACATATGTTACAACTATTTGTCTATGTTTTTAGTTATGCTTTGAGTCAAAACTAAAGTTTTGAAATTATGATGAAATTTTTAAATATCTTTATTTAAAAATAAAAGTGGAATTGTGTTTTGAGGATTTGATTGATTTGTGTTCTGTTTATCAGAGTGCGCAGCGGTAACAGTGAGACTGTCTTCGCTGAATACAGCTGGTAACCTTTTTGATTTAAAAAAAATCAAAATATGGAAATGAAATAAAATTTCATTTTTTATTTACATAGCTGAGTTCATTTTGTCTCTTTGAAAATTTCGAATCCGATTTGAGGATTCGAAGCGATTGCAGTTATGTGATTTTTGTTAAGATTTTGGCTGGTTTTCTTTTATGCTAATCACATGTTGATTAGATTTTGCTGTTTTGAATTATCTTCATTGAAGATACATTCGAATGATTTCTTTGTTTATTTTTTAGTACGTGCAAATTTGAGTTGTACGTTACTGCATTAATTTTAAGTTGAACCGGTGTTTGGTTTAAACGTATTTTGTTGCCGTTATCTTTATAACGGGATTTTTACATCGATGCTAAATTTTTGAAGCACGGTGTTTTGTTGACAATTGTAATGAATGAAAATTCACTGGTATTACATTTTGATGTGAATTATTTTGATGAGATTTTGACGTTTAGAAATTACTGTCGCTTTGACTTCAGTAACCGTCAAATTTTAAAAGTGGATTTTCAAGCGGTTATTCCGCAATGCTGGTTTGGAGATTCGTTTTACGATGTTTTGGGAAATGCAATTTCCTTTTCGAAATTGCTACCGATGTTGCTACTTTAATCACGTGTGTTGAAAAATTGTTTTAAAATTCTTTACAGTTTGCGCTTTCAAAAGAATGAGGAAGCGATTTAAACGATTCAGCAAAATCGAGGACTATGAACCCTTTCTTTTACTGATTCGCTTAATTCCGGACTTGTTCGTTTGAGAACGTAAAATATTAATCATTTAAAATAAAAAATTTTACAGTTGCGCTTTCAAAAGAATGAGGAAGCGATTTAAACGATTCAGCAAAATCGAGGACTATGAACCCTTTCTTTTACTGTTTCGCTTAATTCCGGACTTGTCCGTTTGAGAATGTAAAATGTATTTTTACAAAATACACAATTTTGCACTTTCAAGGAAACGATGAAGAGAATCAAACGATTTAGTAAAACACGTGGTATGGGACATGTGCGTTTGCTATTTCGGTTAATTCCGGATTCGTTAATTGAAACATCTGCTGTTTTGATGATTCTGATGATTTTGTGTGCTTTCGAGCCACTATGTTGGACCTTCGGGTCATCTGCTGGACCTTCGGGTCATTTGTTGGGCTTTCGGGCCACTCTGAGGACCTTCGGGTCAAATACCAGTACTAGACCTTTGGGTCACTCTACGGACCTTCGGGTCATCTGATGGGCGCCAAAATTATGTTGAGTACTTGGTAGGCTTCGGCCATTTGTTGATGCACGTGCGGCGAACTAAAAACTCGCCATCTTATGGGATCAATCCAACCTTTTATGTTGATTTTCTAGAGTATCTTAATTGATTTCTAGATATTTGTTGTTTCCAATTATCTGCAGGTAATTTGATATTTGTTATTTCTGATTATCGTTTTTGATAATTAGATATTTGTTGATTTGTGATTTCTGATTATCGTTTTTGAAAATCGGATATTTGTTGTTTTTGATTATCGTTTTGATAATTGGATATTTGTTGATTTGAGATTTCTGATTATCGTTTTTGATAATCGGATATTTGTTGTTTCCGATTATCGTTTTTGATAATTAGATATTTGTTGATTTGTGATTTCTGATTATCATTTTTGATAATTAGATATTTGTTGTTTCTGATTATCGTTTTTGATAATCAGATATTTGTTGTTTCTGGTTATCGTTTTTGATAATTGGATATTTGTTGATTTGAGATTTCTGATTATCGTTTTTGATAATCATATATTTGTTGTTTCTGATTATCGTTTTTGATAATTAGATATTTGTTTATTTGGGTTATGATTATCGTTTTTGATAATTAGATATTTGTTGATTTGTGATTTCTGATTATCGTTTTTGATAATCGGATATTTGTTGTTTCTGATTATCGTTTTGATAATTGGATATTTGTTGATTTGAGATTTCTGATTATCGTTTTTGATAATCAGATATTTGTTGTTTTTTATTATCGTTTTTGATAATTAGATGTTTGTTGATTTGTGATTTTTGATTATCGTTTTTGATAATTAGATATTTGTTGTTTCTGATTATCGCTTGTGATAATTAGATATTTGAGATTTGATTATCGTTTTTGATAATCGGATAATTGTTGTTTCTGATTATCGTTTTTGATAATCGGATATTTATTATTTCTGATTATCGTTTTTGATAATCGGGTATTTGTTGATTTGAGATTTCTGATTATCGTTTTTGATAATCGGATATTTGTTGATTTGAGATTTCTGATTATCGTTTTTGATAATCGGATATTTGTTGTTTCTGATTATCGTTTTTGATAATTAGATATTTGTTTATTTGGGTTCTGATTATCGTTTTTGATAATTAGATATTTGTTGATTTGTGATTTCTGATTATCGTTTTTGATAATTAGATATTTGATGTTTTCTGATTATCGTTTTTGATAATCGGATATTTGTTGTTTCTGATTGTCGTTTTTGATAATCGGATATTTGTTGTTTCTGATTATCGTTTTTGATAATTAGATATTTGTTTATTTGGGTTCTGATTATCGTTTTTGATAATTAGATATTTGTTGATTTGTGATTTCTGATTATCGTTTTTGATAATTAGATATTTGATGTTTTCTGATTATCGTTTTTGATAATCAGATATTTGTTGTTTCTGATTGTCGTTTTTGATAATCGGATATTTGTTGTTTCTGATTATCGTTTTTGATAATTAGATATTTGTTTATTTGAGTTCTGATTATTGTTTTTGATAATTAGATATTTGTTGATTTGTGATTTCTGATTATCGTTTTTGATAATTAGATATTTGATGTTTTATGATTATCGTTTTTGATAATTGGATATTTGTTGATTTGTGTTTTCTGACTATCGTTTGGATAATTGGATGTTTGCTGACTTTGTTGATTATGAAATTTTCTAGTCTCTAATTGATTCTAGATTATGTTGATTATATTGAATTGTTGTTTCCTATCTATCTCTGTTGATAGTTAGAGTTTGCTGATTATGAAGTTCGTGTTTTCTAGTTATTTGTTGGGTAACTAGATAATTGCAGTTTTGCGAAGTGTGATTTGTGTTTTCTAATTATTTTGTTGATAATTAGATTTTGTTGTTTTCTAATTATCGTATCGATAATTAGATATTGCTGTTTGTGATTTCTATATTCTAATTTTCTAATTGATAATTGAGAATTGCTGATAATTGTGTTTATCCAGTTTAGCTGTTTTCTGATTATCTATTGATAGTTAGATTTTGTTGAGAATGTGTAAATTTCTTTTATGGAATTAGAAGATTTCTTTGGCATTGGTATTCCCGACTTTTATTTTTCTAGCTTAACCATTTTATGTTAGAAAAATAATTGTTATTGATGACTTTAATTATGAAAATTGCGGGGACGCAATTTTTATAAGGAGGGGAGTCTGTAACAACCCGGGATTTTGTAATTTTTAATTATCGTCAAAATGACGATTAAATTGTTTGTTAATAGCTATTGAAATTTAAATCGAATTGAAATTCTTTTATAAATATGTTAAGTGTTGGGCGAGCTTTAAAATTTGTTTGGCCCATGTTTTAATTGTTGCCGAGCTGGTTATCATTGTCGTTCTTTCCCCGATCCGTTGATTTTTTCGTTCGAAACCTAAACCAAAGAAAACCCTAAATCAAAATGAAGAAAAAGAAATGGCGGCCTCAATTTCGTTTGTTCCGCTTTGAAGAATTAGGGCTTCTGATTTTCATAGGCGTTGGCTTCAAATTTTCGATCGAATAAAAAGGTGAGTATTATGCTCACATCTAATTCAAACTTGAATTGTTTCTGGGTTGATTAAATTTGTGACTTTCGTTGTTTGAATGCGTGGGTTGCCTACGATGTTTCTGTTTATATAGGGTTCGAAATCCTTTATTTTCGTCGTATATAGTTTATGACTTCGTCTGATAATTCTTTGGTTTTCCGTTCGATTATTTTCGAATGCTTGTGATTTTTCCTTGACTTGTTCATATGCGTATATATGATGATTACTTGGTTTCCACGGCATTGATTTTGAACTTGTTTGTCACCGTGATTATCACGGCTTTGATTTTGATTTCTAGGTCATTACGTTTCTGGCTATGATTTTTTTTGGCCATTTGAAGTTAATTAGTTGTGCTCGACTTTGGCCATTTGTGTTCATCCCAGTAGCATTAATTCGAAACTGCTGCTTTGATAAAACTTGTTTATGGGTTGTATTTGACTTCAGTCTATTGCATTTCACTTTGTTGCATACATTTGTCACTTTCATTTTGTGGGTGACTTGGGTTGTGCTTTGACCTGTAGTTGTCTTTGATTGCAAACTGCTATTTGATGCTTTATGTTGATCGGTGAGGTTGTTATTCAACTGTAGTCGTATTGCTTCATGCCTAAACTTGTTTTTGGCGGTAGCCTTTTTGTCACTACTGTTTACGTGTTGACTTCATATAATTGTCATTGAGTAGTTCAGAACTGCTATGGCTATACTTGGTGCCTGATGCATTCTGTCTTTGCTAAAAAGAAACTATCTGTCCACTGTTTTAGTCTTGTGGCTTTGGGATAGTGTTGTTTCACTGTTTTGTTTACCTATACATTGTTTGACTTTGAGTCTCGTTCAAGTCTTCATGCACTTTTACTGAGATAGTGTGTAGATGCATTGTATTCTTATTGTTGCATTTGTTTTGGGTAGGACTGCCCTTGTGCATTTTGATACCTGAGCTCGTTTTGGTTTGTCGAAACCACAGTGGCATTGAGATTTGATCCCTTATTTACTTTTGATTTGAAACTGCAATTGTAAAAAGGTTCAACCTTGAGTGTGGCCTTGTACTTTTGTGCCATTGTGACAATTGCAGTTTGATTATTGCACTGGTACTATTCTTTTTTCACTTGGTTTGATTCATGTGCACAACTTGATCTTATTCCTCACTGTATTTGCAAGTCTGATCACATGTGTTTGCAGTTTTATATATAAGTGCTCGTGCATGATTTTCTCGAGCACTTATGAGTACATAATGTTGATTTCACTGGTGGCATTGTTTTCATAAACAACATTGCAGTTTTTAGTTATAGTTTGTAGACTTGTAGTGGCTGCAGAGCTTTTGTTGAAACTTTGCCTTGTTGGTTTGCGTTGCACTGATGCAATTGGATCTGTTTTTCTAATACACTTAAGTTGAATCCGGCTTGTAGCTTGGAATTGACCTTGTGCTCGTTTGTGATTTTCATTGAACTTTCATGTATTTCATCATGGTAGTGGCGAGGCAGTACACGCATGCATGTACAGCAGCCACACTGAATTGTCGTTTTAATTGATAGTTCAATTATTTGAATTGTTTTTTGTTCAATTCAATATTTGGGAATTGTATTTGATTCAGTTCGATTGATCATTTTGTTATGTCTAATTATCTATTCGATAATTAGATTCTGAGTTTCTAATTATTATTTAATAATTGGATTTTGTTGTAAATTGTCGTTTAGACAATTCTGTTGTTTTCTAAATTATCTTCATCGATAATCTTTATTTAGCCTTGTTGATGATTTGGATTTGCTGATTTGTTGTTTAACATTGTTTAGTGTTATATCTGTCGTTATCCGATTCTCTTATCGAGGAGTTGGATATACGAGATTTCTGTAACTGTCGTCTATTTGATATTTGACTATTATTGCTTTTGTGCATTAATAACTGAGTTTGAATTAGACTGACCCGTGTATTATTTTCTTTTGAATTTAATACTCGGGTCAGACCCGAGTTATTTCAGGTTGTAGATATCTTGCTTTGGGTTGCTGTTTAAGCTATGAAGACTTTTCATATCTTTTGGGGTAGTCGTGTCATAGTATAGGTTGATATGTATTCATGTATATTAGTCGATAATGTACTTGTATATATAACTTCCAAAGTCGATAGTTGTAGTTGTATCATATGTATTGTGTCAACTGTATTGTAACTGACATCGGTTATATATATATGAGACTTTTGTTATCTGTGTTCCGCATTTTTAGTATCTGTGTTATTATTATATTTATTGTCCTAAACTATTATGAACCATCGTAGTTCATTTTATACTGGAATTGGGTATGTCGATGGGAGTAAACAAATAAGAGATGAAAAATGAAAAATATATACCACTCCTATCGAGGTAACCAATACTAGTGTAAGGCCAACTACGGATGGCCGCTCCTATCCAGCCTTATTCTTCGTAATAACAGACAGTATTTCTTTTAATACCCTTTGTTATTGTGAGCATAGTGGTGGGGCGTCACACTGCCTTTTGTACACTCGATGGACATTATGAGTGTTTAATCATGCCCTTCGAACTGACAAATGCACCCGCCTAGTTTGTTGATCTGATGAGCCGAGTTTTCAATGGGTTGCTTAATAAGTTCGTCATGGTGTTTATGGATGATATTTTGGTCTATTCAAAGATAAAATAGGAGCACGCATTGTATTTAGAAGCAATGCTCAATACAGTCCGTAAGCATAAGCTAAAGGAAAAATTTTGCACTTTTGGTGAGAGGAGGTATGCTTTTTGGGACACTTAGTCTCAGAAAGTGGGCTGGCGATTGATCCCGGTAAAGTTGCAATAGTTTAAAATTGGCATGTACCGAAGAATGCCGTGGAAGTGAGGAGTTTCCATTGTTTAGCGGGCTACTATTGAAATTTCATTAAGGACCTCGCAAAGATCTCTGCTCCTCCGACCTACCTCGCTACGAAGAATTTAGCTTTCTCATGGGATGCGAAGTGTGAGGATGCTTTTATTAAGCTAAAGGAGGCATTGACTAGTGCACATGTTTTGGTATTACTCGATGGATGAAAGCATTCACATTATATACCGACGCTTGTGGTACGGGGTTGGGAGCGGTCTTGATGCAGGAAGGAAGAGTGGTGAGCTACGCTAGTCGACAATTGAAGGTCCATGAAAGAAGCTATCACACCCATGATCTTTAGTTAGCAGCCATTGTCTTTGCGCTGAAGTCATGGGGGCATTATAATTTAGGAGAGCGGATTGAGATGTACACGGATCACAAGTCTCTAAAGTATTTGTTCTCCAAAAGGTCTTGAATTTAAGGCAACAAAGGTGGATAGAGTTTTTAGCATCGTACGATTTCGATATCTCATATACTCTGGGATATGGTAATGTAATGGTCGATGCCTTGACAAACAGCCTGTAGTATTGAGTTCTTTATTCTTGGAGTGGAGGCATTTGAACTTCATTTCTACATTTGATTTCCATCCATCGACAAACATTACCCTGGGATTGTTAGCAGCCTTAGATGTGCAGCTTAGACTTATGGAACGTATTGGATTCAGTCAAAAGCAAGATAAGGAGCTAGTTGATATTTTTAAGAAGCTTGATAAAGGGGAGCAGTCAATGCATTTGATGCGTTACGCCATTGACTCGAATTGATGGTTACGAAGAGACTGTAGATTATGTGTTCCTCTCATTATGGAGTTGATTGATTTGCACTAGATGAGTCTCATTATTCGAGGATGACCATTCATCCCAACGAAGACATAATGTTCCATGACATAAAGAGAGTCTTTTATTGACCTAGTATAAAGAAGCATATAGCGGAGTATGTAGCTCACTATATGACTTGTCAGAAGGGAAAGGCGAAGTAAAAGAAGCCGAGAGATTAGTTACAGCCGTTAGATATTCCTTGATAGAAGTGGGAGAGTGTTTCTATGGATTACCGAGGAGTAGGGATGAAATAACAATATTTGGGTCATAGTCGATCGGAGACCAAATGTGCTCATTTTATACATGTTACGTGTACGAGAACGGCGACATCTTTTGGCAATTCTATAAGTAAAGGAGGTCATTATGTTACACAAAGTTCCTACAAGCATAGTTAGCGATCGAGATCCACTTTTCACCAGTGAGTTTTGGTGGAGTCTATAGGAGGCTTTATGCACCGAGTTGAGCTTGAGTATGCTTATCATCTTCAGATAGACAGAAAAATAGAGAGTGAATTGGGTTTTGGAGAACTTGCTCTGGATGTGTATGTTTGATTTTGGAGGCTCTTGGGAAAATCATTTGTCGCTGGTGGAGTTCACCTATAGTAATAGCTAAAGTGAGTATAAGGATGACACCATTTGAGGCTCTATATGGTAGACCTTGTAGATCATTGTCATGTTGGTGGGACATATAGATAAGATTATTCTTGGGCTAGACATAGTGAGGGAGACATCAGAGAAAGTAGACTTGATCCATAGAAAAATGAAAACCGTGCAAGATAGATAGACGGAGACGAATGGAGTTAGAGTTCACAATGGGCGCATGGTGTTTGTGAAGGTTTCACTGCTTAGGCACGTCATGAGGTTTGGTAGTTCGGGAAAGCTAGAACCGAGGTTCGTAGGACATTTTCCTATTACGGAGAGGATATGAAAGTTGGCATATAGAGTGGAGCTTCCTGAGAAGTTGGCAGGAGTACAGGATGTTTTCCATGTGTCGCACTTGTGCATGATTCAACTATTGTAGTTGATCTGAGCCAGCTAGAGGAGGTGGAGGTAGAGAGGGAATCACTTGTTTGTCGGGCACCCACTTGTACTCTTGAGCATGGTACAAAGCGACTCTGCAATAAATAAATGAAAATTTTTAAGGTCCAATGAGGAGATGATCCAATGGAGAGTACATGAGAGCCTGAGGAGAAGATCCGAGCTACCCACCTACAATTCTTTTCTGGTATATTTCCAATCAAGTAAAGATTACTTATGCATTAGGACTTAGCTTGGTATACCCTTTAGGTAACGACCATTGGATGATAGGGATGGTTGTAAACATGTCATTAGGACAAGTTATGGATGATGGATGCTAGCGGATGTATTGTTTGGATTATTTATTTCACATATTTAGGATAGTATATCCTCTAGATAGTGCACACACACTCACATTATCTCTTGGTTGTTGCTTTCTAGTGGAGCATTATGCATATGGATGTTGCATATGGATTGAATGATTATGCATACATGTAGAACTGCAAGTATACTTACTTAGGATGTTACATACATTTTGGATTCGTGGCATGAGCATTAGCATGATATGAGTCGATTAGATTAGGAGATTGACTACTCTTTGCATTAATATAGATTCACGTGCATTTCACGCTTGCATATATACATGTACTGCATCAGAAATTTATTATGGACAATGATTGCCCAAGGATGATGGATGAGTAGATAGTTATAGCTATTGATTACTACATGTATGGGTTACTCTTTTCCATTCTTTGAGATTTCAAGGACGAAATTCTTTTAAGGAGGGAGAATGTAACACCCTGGAAATTTAGCAAAAAATTTAACTAGAAAATTTAATTTAAACAAAACAATGGCTAAAATGAAATTTTCACAAACATCCAAATTTGTCTAGGATACTTGCAACATTACGTTCGTAGCGATTTTCTAGACAATTTTCATATATAACACTTTAAAATCGAGTTAGTACGGAGAAGTTACAGACGTTTGAAAATTTGATAACATAATAAAATTAAAAATAGGAAGTTGCCTAATTTAACAATGTCACCGGTGACACCCTAGGGTGTGCCAGTCAACAAGAAGTGGTCGAACGGTCTACCCTAGCAATCGACTATTGACGTGCACTTTTTGGATCTGGACCGAGCGTTTGGACGGAGACGATTTAACCAAGTATTTTTCTTTGCTGCCAAGTAATTGATGTGTGTCCAGGATGAAACTAAATATTTCCTAGGGTAAATCCAAGGCTCCAAATCAATCTCTAGCCCCTACAAATTAACACCTAAGCTAACCCTAATTTCATTAGAAAACTTATTGCACACCGAAACTCTATTAAAATTTCTTCTCGCCACTTACAAAAATTTCTTTAAAAAGAAAGTAAAAGAGCATTAGTAAATCGGATCAGGGAGGAGGCAAGCTAACATGCGACGATTCTCGAACGGGGTTTAGGGTTAGAGCTTGGACGTAAGGTGAGTGAAACAAGTTTAATAAGCTGACTATTTACAATTAATTTTAACCTATTCTATCTAATATAGGATGTTAATAATTAGACTGTAAAAGGTAAACCTTAATTGTTAAACCTAAGATTTGAATTAGAGATTGAGATTGGTTTAAATTGACTAATCTCATTTTTATTAACCCAAGTTAAACCCCTCCTTATTGAATTGAAACTTAAAAATTGGTTAGCCCTAAATTAAACAGGTATAATTAATCTGGCATAAATCTAAGAAATTGAAATGTAAAATTTGCAAAGACCATTTAGTGTGATTCAATGCCTAGGGTTCACCATGGAAGTCGAATTGATTGAATCAAATAATTAAAATCGAATCATTAAAATCATAAAACCTAAAATTTACACTACGACTGGTCGACTATTCACCCTTAGCGATCGATCGTAAGCAGTCGACTGATAGGGTGTAGCAGCCAACTGGTTAAAGGCTGAAATGCGTAATCTAAACCTCGGCCTGAGGCCCAGGTTAAAATATAAACTATTAATTATATGCATAAGTATATTGTATACATATGTGTGGATGTTAGGGATTCCGGGGAAGCTAGTTCCCTATGAGAAGACGCTAGGATGTTGTGGTGTTGGGTAAATGTAGTTTACCTAATGGGGGCGATTCTATTGCAAATGACACTCACAGAAGGTTCTATGGTGGATGCATAGCATTGACTAATACCTGATGAAGTGTGTCGGCCCAGCACAACGGGACTCCTTGGTATTCAAAATTCTAACATGGCGTGATACCGTGTTGTTGATAGATCCTGGCGCATGCAATAAGAGGCGTATACTATGATCGAGAGGTGGACACAGATGCAGACGACGAGACACACCAATGAGTCGACATTGCGGGCCCCCCCTCGATGCGTAGTTGGGTTACAAATAGTTGTAGCTATGGGAAATTTATTCCCATGTATCTCCAGAAGCGGTGTTTCCATATCTAGTAGCTCCAGAAGCGGTGCTCTTGTATCGAGTAGCTCTAAAGCGGTGTTTCCATCTCGAGTAGCTATAGAAGTGATGTTTCCATATTGAGTAGCTCTAGGAGCAGTATCCGATCATTTATTATTGAGGTTCGATCCATGGTTCGATCATTGTAGTGCATGCACAACTTGTAGTGTAGATGTGTGTTGGATAAAAACCCTTAAGTAATGGACCCTAGGAATACACTTGTAGGACACCCTAGTTCACTTAGAGTAGAATTAAAGTCAAGCGCACATGATCATCATGTATTAAATATGTACTCATTCATCGGACTTTTGTCTATCCCACCCTTTTTCCTTTCTTTCCTAACCACAGAAGGATAGGGCAGTAGGTGATTTGGCCTGATTTCAGTACATGGAGAGGCGAGCTCATGACAGGAGTTTCTTATCCTTTATTTACTCTCCATGTAACTGTTTATCTTACCAGTACTTATTATTTTTTTATCAAACTATGAGTGGTATTTCTTTATACTCTGTATTTGGCTACATACTGTTTTCTAAGACTGTGATTTGAGATATTTTCTAAGATGGATATTTTATGTACTTATATTTTGTTCCATTCCACTGTGAACTCTGGAAATGTAATATATCTTAGATCATATCTATTATTTTTAGTCTCTGTAATGTTATAAAAATTCGATGGCTCGTACTTATTGGCACCGACACAAGTGCGAAAGTCATCATTGACATTGGATCGATGTGTCGAGGGGTGTGGGTTGTAACACTAAGGATTTATTTCTTATGTATGACTTATGAAGGGGTACTCTAACTCAATTTTTCCAAGCGACTTCAAAGCTAACAAACCAATCTTGGGATTCATATTTGCCCTTAGGGACCTAGTTGGAAAAGTACCAAACAAGAAGTGGTTACATATTCGACCATGGAGGCTGAGTACGTCACCTTAAACAATGCCATAAAGAAGAAGCGTTGATGCACAAATTTTTTAAAGAGCTAGGAGTGATCTCAAGCATTAAAGATCTGATGTTGATGTATTGCGATAATGATGCAACATTTTAGATCGTCAAGGAACCATGAGATCACAAGAGATCGAGACACGGCCTTTGCAAATTCCGCATGATAAGACATTTCATCAATGACAGGGAGATAGTAATCGAGATAGTAAATACTAAAGATAACATCATAGATACATTCACTAATGTCCTTTCTTAATCTAATTTAGATAGCCTGATCGAAGGAATGGGCATGAGGTTCCATAAGTAGCCCAATGTGAAAGTAGAAGATTGATAAAGTTAAGGGTGTCCCCTAATATTAATTATATAATTTTTTATATGGCTTAACACTTGCATAAGAATCTTGTTCGAAATAAAGTAGACTTTTAGTTTTGTTTTCTAGTGTATATGTTGTTATATTGTGGTATAAATATTGATATAAACGCATTCAAATGTATAAGTAGAAAATTCTTAGAAAAAGTATTTTATCGATTGTAGTTGAAAATGTATTCGTAACCATGAGTTTTGAATCGAGCACTTAAAATACTTATCCTTAAATTGTTCCTAATCGAAATGTATTGAGAAAAGGATATCAATGTATCCTTTTAGACTAGTGTACCTAATGCTCTCCATATGGTGGACGGTGAGTTACTCATGACCATTGGAATGTGCGGTTAAAGCGCTTAGCGGTTCTATAGCGGTAGAGGTGTAAAATGTTATGGCGGGAATATAGCTTAAAACAGCGAAGGTGCAAAGCTTCATTAGATATAAAACCAGATATTTAAACTTAATTTATTATCATTCTCACATCATTTATGTAGAAAAAAATATTATTTAATATTATATTAAAAAACAGAAGAATATCATGATTTATGCCGACTAGATTTGGTAACTACAGTAGATTTGTGACTTATGTCGAGCACTTATGCCTTAAAATTAGGTATTTACTCTTACTTTGTTGATTTGGTTTAAAAGATAACTAGTAAAATCAACCTTTGTATATTAATATTGCTAAAACCAGTGCTAAAAAGCCTTGATTTAGTGGCTGTAGTGGAAAATAGCAGGGCTTAAAGAGGATCTACTATTCAATAGTGCTAAATTGAAATAGCGTAGCGGTCGAAGAACTCTATGAGCTATACCAGGGATTTTACAGGGCTTTAGTAGGGCTTTAGTAGAGCTTTAGTGGGGCTTTAACTGTATAGCATTTGGGGACACTAAAGGATTGTATACTTATGGTTGGTTGGAACAATCACAGAATGACCCAACAAGAGTCTTCCATAGGTTAATGCAACTAAGTCAAAATAAAAGATCTTATGTAACAACGTGTAGTATTCTTTAGACTTAAGAGTATTGTTGTTCATAAGTAGCAAAAATGTACTTTGATTATGGTCAATAAAATGACATCACAATCATGTTATGACCATAGTTGGGTACATGTTGAACTATATGAGGCGAAATATTGATTATGGTCAATAAAATAATGTTTGACATTTGCAGTTTGCTCTTCTTCAGCCTTCTGTTATAAAGAGTTTGAATCGTGCAAATGCTAAAGTTTAAAAGTTACTACTAAAGGAGATTTTACAAATCGTATCTATGACAATAATAACACTATACTAACTTTGATGATTCTTCTCCTTTATCGAGCTATCTTCAATCTAAACTCTGAAAGCTTTTTCCTGCAAATAGATAGATTATATATACTGTATGTGTATGATTGTATAGTTGTTGTCATCAAAATCATAGAATAGTGGTTCTAACATTCTCTCCCTTTTTGATCATGACAACTATACAATTGTTTTATAAACATATATCTCCCCCTGAATGGGATTCCTCCCCCTATAAACATGTAATATGATATTTCTCTCCCTTTGGCATTATCAAAAAGAATATGATGTAGTAGAGGATGAAGATAAATAAATAGAAAAGCATAGAATCCACGACTAAGAGAGTTTAATATTACAGTAATCCAAAAAGTAGAAAGTGCAAAGATACATAATTAAAAATGATCTATTATACCAAAAGCTTACTGATAATCATAATAGCCCCAGAATCTGGAGGAGTCTTCATTGTATGAACCATGTTGCCATTGAGACTGGTTTACATACTCCTCATTTTCTTGAATAGATAGACCTTGAAATGAAGCGTAGTAACCATAATCTTGAGGATCGTGTGACACATGAGGATCTTCAGAAGAGAAAGATAAGACTTCACTCTCCTCAGTATCAAGACAAATATGCTCTTTGTCAGGACGAGATTGATGTGGAGGTTGATCTGAAGGCCTTGCTTCTGAAGAAGGTCCGGGTGGAAAGACTGGCATGGATGGTGGAGCAGGAGAAGGTAAAGATGATGACCGTGATGAAGAGCGACCATGAACTTTGCGGAGAAGTTTGCCCAATGTTGAAACAACCATATCTAATGTTTTTTCTACCTTGGTCATGCAAGTAGAAAAAGAAAGTTCTAATCGTGACATCTTTTTATCAAGCACCTGTTGATTTAAGGAGAGAAGACGCTGGTTTTGTAGTGCAACATCTCGATAATTCTCTCCTGAACCTGCTGCTATCCTAGCTTCCTGTATTTCTGAATCAGAGTGATATTCTATAGCTAGTGAAGCTCTGGTAGGTTGGGAAGGATAAGTTGGAGGTGCTTGTTGATGTTGTTGAGGAGATTGGTATTGGGTAAAGGTAATAATGTTCGGTGGTATTTCCAGGAGATGCATTAAAGAGAGAAATCTAATACCACTATTTTTGACAGGTATTTCTTCATATTGGGAAAGATATGAAGGAATTCCTAATGACCGTAGAATTCTCATGATGTATGGTGCATAGACAATGCTACGATGAATGGGAGTCCAAAAACTTTTAATTTGATCAAAAATATATTGAGCACAATTTACTTATATGTGACCAAAAATAGCGTATAATGCCTTATGATCATCGTCTTAGACTTGTTCATGGCTTTCTAATCTAGGGATGACAGTGTTTATTATCATTTGGTTAAGAAGGCATGCTTGTGGACAGAAATTAGACGGTTTTAATTTCCGAAAGTCATCTTCCCAAATTAGGTGTGTGATTGCATCTCAGGGTGCGTAACCCTTATAAGGGATTTCCTATAAACGTGTTCCTTCATATGAATAATTAAGCATTTGACCAATCATTTCAACGCTTAGTTTAATTACTTGACCATACACACTAGTCCATATCTAATTTTCGTCATCCGAAGGATTCCAAATAGAAATTGAACAAAGATTGATCAAAAAAGAAACACCGCCTAGTCATTCGATATTACCCGTATTGTCCTCATAATTGATTAAGTGATAGAGACCCGCATCTGAAAGTAGTTCGTCAGCATCATAGTGAACAAATCTACATATAGGGTAGAAAGGACCAGTGTGGAATGGCTTCTTCTCTAGTTCTTGAAGACGTTATCTTCCAGTTTGTTTCTCGAGAATCCATTCGTCTATATGATTGTCGGTGACAAAGTTTTGAGATGGAGGTTGAGAACTTTGTCCCGTAGAAGGCTTGCGACGTTTTGCAACAGGGTTTCATGGTTTTGGAGCCATGGATTTTGTTAATTTTGGGAGAAAATTAATTTGGTGTTTTAGGGTTTTTGTTTGGGGCTGGAGGAAATGAATGGTAGAGAGATAGGATAAAGGAAAAGATAATTTATACTAGGATGATTTGTGGGGCAGAAACGCGTTCAGACGTCTAATCGAATGCTAACAGACGTCTGAGCGTAGTGTTATTCATAGTCAGTAAGTTTATTCAGACGTTTGGTAGTTTGATCAGACGTCTGTCTCTGAGAAATTTTGTTTTCCAGAGAATACAGGTAGATGTTTGGTAAAATGTACAGACGTTTGTACTAAAGTATGTATACTTCCAGAGACAGTATACAGACGTCTGACTTTTTAGATAGACGTCTGTTCTAAAACTATTCATATTTCCAGAGAGTTTATACAGACGTCTAGATATTTTTGGCAGACGTCGGTGCTGAAGGGTAATAGAAAATTGGAGTGGAAGATATATTTATACAAGCCCAGACGTCTATTTGTCCGTTCGAGACGTCTGATAGTGTAAAAAAATTCTTTTTGCCAGCGTAATTTTATTTATGTAATAATTTTATTGAAGGATGAAAAATAATATAAATAATTGAATTATATATTAAATGTATACAAATATATAAACTGTTGAGAAAATTTATTCCTTAGTTATTTGTGGGGGAGTTAGAAGGATTGTTCTGTTTCTCCCAAGAATTTGGTTCATCCTTTGTATGCTCATTCAATGGCTGAAATGGCGACCAGTAAGGAGGCACTGGGCTGCGTTGATCTTGTGATGTTCCTTCACCCCATAATTGTCGTGGGGTGATCCTTTGCACTCTTGGAGGAGTTTCCTTTAAACGCGGAGATCTTGCATGCACACAATCCTTAGTCGGCGAATGACCGCAAATGGCTAGGATGCATTTCTCAAGGAAATGTAAATGAGCTCCTTGTCGTCGCTGTTCGTAATACATCTCTCTTTGAAGACCAATCATTTCTTGTTGATAGTGATGTATATTGTAATGCCCCACCTCTATACTCACGCTAGCCAAGGACACTACGGAGAAATGCCGTCAACTAGCGCGAAGAATAAGGCTGTTAAGGAGCGACCATCTGTGTAATTGCCTTGTGCGAGTACCGATACGTCAGATAGTTTAACATGCATTTCGTTTCAAGAGGAAATCCAACATACTGATGCAAACTCAAAGCTACCACACAGTGGCTAAGTGGACCTCGGGTCCAAGTATAGAAGTAAACATAACATAAATCAGTCACAGTCATTCATATCACAAAGGCGGAAATAGACATGAATATATAACACAAAAAGGTGTACATCAGAGTAGTGGTCATATAAGATCCACAATATCACAAAAGAATAGATACAAGTGCCGGACAAAAGAATAAGTATACATCATGGAGTCTATATCTCGAATGTATAACAACAAAAACTACAAATGTAATGTAGTTAGGCAAAAGTCAGAGGATGGCCCCAGATAAGGAGTCAAGCAGAAGCACCTGTAACATCTCGGTCCGACCCGAGTATTATTTAAATAAGAAAATAATAAACGGATCAGTCTAGCTATAAATATCAGATAAAGGAATGAGATATAAGCAGAGATATAATGAGGACGTATGATAATAATGTCATACTAGAACAAATATGATATAAAACAACAACAAAATCATACACTATCTCCAAAAATCTCAAAGCACCAAAAAGAATGTCATATTATTTATTTTATTCACCATACCACAAATATTGACAAACATATTATTGCCAATCACATAAAGAGGTGAAACACAAATTCTAGAAATCATCAAATAGAAATCCAGAAATCACAAAGGGGAAGGCCTATCATAAACGGGAGCATGAAAACTCACCAACACGTGTATCACAAATGGAATGCTATTCCATGGTCGCTAACCATAAAAATTGAGCCGAAGCTCCATAAACGGTCCGAAGACCACGGGTCGCTACCCCGCCAAATTGAACCGAAGTTCCACAGAAACGGGGTTTAGTCTCCCTCGTAGATAAATAGACATCGCACATCGCTAGTCTAAATCACAAAATGATCATCATTGATCATTAAAAGTGTCGATTACACTAAGCCAGTAAATATAAGAGTTTAGCTTCTTGTCCCATAACCACTATCTTAACTTAAATATTTACGAACAAATTGTAGATTTCCACTCAAAAATTGTCACAGGATTTTCAATCGAACAAGTCCATAAATTAACCGACAAAGTAAATGCAAGCGTTTCATACCACTTGTTTTGCTAAGCCATTTAATTAGATTTTCTCATACGAATGAGGTAAAGGTTTGTATATACTAATAGATTAGAAAACGGTTTTATAAACGAACTTTGTATTAGAAATAGAGTTGAAATTATTTTAGTAAAAGGGTTTGAATATTTACTACTAGTATAGAAACCTTTGTATTTAAAAGTGACAAATCACAAAATGATTGTAGAAACAATCAATCACCAAAAATTCACATATGCAGACGTGAATCAAATCCAGATAAATCGATACCGAATCCATCAAAATGGATATGAATATGAATCCCGAATAAGAAGTCATTAGAGAAGATAATAAACAATAACGATCAATCGAAAACCACGAATCGATAAGAATTGGAAAGCATAAACAAAATACTTAGGCACAACACATTATAATTCTGAAAATACATACTCCAGACGTCTGAAGTACATACTCAGACGTCTGCAGTAAGTTTCAGGAAGTACCCTAAAGCAGACTCCAGACGTCTGAGCTTTACTACAGACGTCTGGTGACGTATTCTGGTTTAGTCTAGCCCCCTTTGGGGCAAGTTCGATACACGACGGAAGCGACGAATTGAGGGACTTCGACTGAGGATTTACACCACTCGACAACCCAGCCTTGTATGGCCCACCGAAACACTCCACTAACGTGCTCAAACATCAAAGGTTGGATTTTTAGCAAATTAGATTCCAAAAACCCAAAATTTAACAATTCACTAATTCAATCCAAATCGAAAGCAAATGAACATGAATTAGTGTTAGGAATTCATACCAAGCAATCAAGGATAGTTATAGTCATAGATGTGAGATAAAAATCTCACCTTTTACACAAAAACAAGGAAGAAGAAGCTTGAAAACAAAGGAGAATCAACCACTCCTCAATCTCAACTCTAGGAGCTTGAATCTATGCTCAAAAGAAGAACATTTCTAAAGTTAGGTTTAGGAAATTTCTGAATTTAAAGAGAGATTGAGTTGGAGAAGAAGATGGAGATACTTACCAAAGCTTCTCTTTGAATTTGGAGCTAAACTTGGATTTGCAAATGAAAACTAGGGCTTGGAGTTTTAATTTCCCATTCCTCTCCCCATTTTCATTTTTTTTGCTTGAGTTTAAAGAAATGAAATAAAGTGAAGAGGAGAGGGGAGGGCTGAACTAGGGTATAGAGAGAGTTGGGGTGAAACCCAAACCCAAAGCCCAATAGAAAATAGCAAAATTCAACTTACTCCAAATATATCGATGTTTATACTTAAAAGAGTCGCAAATGCCATTTTGGACTCAATGGAAGTGGTCTCGAGTCCCAATTCGACTGTTTGCAAAAAGTAGCTTTTCAGACTTTAATCCGATTAACGATTCTATATTTAAATAAAATATTTATATATAAAATTGTAAAATATGCGGGTTGTTACATATATCGTCAACCTTGTCAGACAGAGAGGCAGACTGAAGACCAGTTCTATTTTTGGCTTTCTTTCCTTTCGGAGAGTAGCCAGTATGATATATAAGTGATGGAACGATGTTAAGCGATGAGGACGATTTAGGTGTTATTTTGGGTAGGGAAGTATAAGTACTTCTTGAGGAAGGTGAGGCATAGTCGATAGCAGAGTAAGTGGAATCATGGTCGGAAGACATTGTAGAAATTATAGATCGTGTAGTGATACAATGCCGAGGTCACGTCGTAACTTAATAAAAATTTGTTCGCTTAGAGGTCTTGTAAAAATATCAGCAATTTGATTTTCGGTGTTTACAAATTCTAGAGTTATTGTTTCCTTTTCGACATTATCTCTTAAAAACGATGGCAAATATCTATATGTTTTGTTCGTGAATGGTTTATGGGATTTTTTGATAGATTTATTGCACTAGTGTTGCCACAGAAGATCAGAGATTTGTTTATAACTTTTCCGAAATCTTTAAGAGTTTGTTGCATATATATTACTTGCGTACAAGCTAAAGCGGCAACAATATATTCTGCTTCACAAGTTGAAAGTGATACACAATTTTGTTTTTTATTAAACCATGAAACTAAAGACTGACCGATAAAGTGACAGGTGCCATTTGTACTTTTTCTATCGGTTTTACAACCACTAAAATCCGCATCGCTATAGGATACAAGTTCAAAAGAGCTATCTTTAGAATAGAAAAGACCATAATTTGTTGTTCCAGATAAGTAACAAAAAATATGTTTAACCGCCCGATAGTGTGAATCCTTAGGTTGCGCTTGAAATCTTGCACACAGACACACACTCATCATAATATCGGGTCTACTCGCCGTTAAATATAGTAGTCAGCCTATTATACTTTGATATAAATTTTGATCAATTTTTTCACCTTTTTCATCTTTATCTAAATGTGTAGTTATACTCATGGGGGTTGGTTTACTGGTTGTTTTATCCATTCCAAATCGTCTTAATAAATTGTGACAATATTTTTCTTGATTTGTAAAAATACCATTTTCTAATTGTTTGATTTGTAATCCTAAGAAAAAATTAATTCTCCCAAATGTGACATTTCAAATTCATTTTTCATAATATCTGAAAAATCATTACATAGATCTTCATTTGTTGATCCAAATATTATGTCATCAACATATATTTGGACAACTAAAATATCATTTTTGATTTCTTTTTATAAATAAGGTTGTATCTATTTTTCCAACTTGAAAACCGGAATTTATTAAGTGAGTTTTAAGTCTATCATACCAAGCACGAGGGGCTTGTTTTAAACCATACTGAGCCTTTTGTATTTTATATACATGTTCAGAGAATTTTTCATGTATGAACAACGGGGGTTGTTCAACATATACTTGTTCTTTTATATAACCATTTAAAAAAGAACTTTTTATGTCCATTTGAAAAATTATAAAGTTATGATGACATGTAAAAGAAAGTAACGTACGTATTGCTTCTAGAAGTGCAACTGGAGCAAATGTTTCCTCATAATCGATGCCTTCCTCTTGATTATATCCTAGAGATACTAGTCTTGCTTTATTATGTATAATGTTTCCATCTTCGTCAGTTTTATTCTTGTATACCCATTTAGTTCCTATTATGGATTGATCCGTGGGTCTTGGTACAAGTTCCCACACTTCATTTCTTTCAAATTGATTTAGTTCTTCTTGCATTGCTATAATCCATGATTCATCTTTCGAAGCTTCTTTATAATTCTTAGGTTCAAAACTCGAAATAAATGCAATGTGACTCATTTGATTTAATTGATATCTTGTAGAAACCCTTGTATTCAAATCATCAATTATATTATTAATTGGATGATTTTTCAATATACAAGATGGTGATCTTAATGAATTATTATTAACCAAATTTTCATTATTATTGTGTATATTTGTGGTATTTTCAGAAGGTTCCAGTAACTCATCGTCGTTGTTTTTGGTAATAGAAAAATTTTCATCAAAAGAAACATGTATACTTTCTTCAATAGTATTGGTACATTTATTAAATATTATATAAGCTTTGCTACGGTCCGAGTATCCAATAAAGATACCTTCGTCAGCTTTTGAGTCAAAATTTCCAAGATTACCCTTAGTGTTTAGTATAAAACATTTTGAACCAAATATTCAAAAATATGATACTTTGGGTTTTTTACCAAAAAAAAATTTCATAACAAGTATTTTTAGTTAATGGTCATAATGTAACACGATTTAATACATAACAAGCAGTAGCTACAGCTTCTGCCCAAAAATTCTTTGGTAGATTACTACTGTTAAGCATAGTTCGTGCACATTCTTGTAGTGTACGATTTTTCCTTTCAACAACACCATTTTATTGTCGTGTTCATGGGAATAAGAAATTATGTGTAATTCCCTTTTTGTTACAAAAATTTTCAAATTCACCTCCGTGATCACTTCTTATACGTTTTATTTTAAGATTCATTAAATTTTTAATTCTTTAAGCAAAAACTTTAAACATTTCAAAAGTATCACTTTTATGTTTTAGAAATAACGTCCATGTATAACGTGAAAAATCATCCAAAATAACAAATATATATTTGTTATGATTTATTGATCTTATCTAAGTAGATCAAAATAAATCAAGGTGTAATAATTCTAAAGGATGTTTGGTAGAAATTTCCTTCTTTGATTTAAAAGTACTCTTTTTTAATTTTCCATATTGACATGCATCACATAAATGTTTAACTTTATAACTTATTTTAGGGAGACCTTTTACCAAATTGTGTTTAGCTAGTTTGTTCAAAGACTTAATGTTTATGTGATATAAGCTTTTGTGCCATATCCATGGATCATTAAACTCCACGGCTAAACATAAATCACTTGAGTTATTAAATTTCATATTTAAAATGTATATGTTTCTTTTCCTTAATCCTTTAAAAATCAGATTTTTATCTTGATCATATATATTGCATTTATTCTTTTCAAAATCAATTTTAAATCCTTTATCACAAAGTTGACTAATGCTTAAAAGATTATGTTTTAAATTTTTAACTAAAAGAACATTTGTAATAACAGGTGAAGTGGACATACCAATGTTGATGACATCTCCAATTCCTGTGACAAATCCTTTTGAATTGTCTCCAAAAGTTACAGTACCGCCATCTGTGTATGTTATATTTGATAACATCTGTGCATTTCCAGTCATATGTTAGGAGCATCCGCTATCAAGTATCTATTTCTCCTTATTATCATATTTTCTTTTGGGTACCTCTTCAGTGTTTGCCATAAAACAGACATTAGCTTGTTCAGAATCACTATTGCTGTCACTGTTTGATGATGAAGACAAATCTGAGTCATCCCATGTTACTTGAAAGGCCCATTTTCTTTTCTTGAATTTTTCAAATTTGCCTTTCCTTTTTTCGTTGTTAAGTTCTGGGTGTTGTTTCTTCATATTTCTGAACTTGTCACACCCAAAGCATTTGATTGAAGTTTGGTTTGATGATTCCTCCGTTTTGAGATCTCATCATCCTTTTGAATTTCTTGAGTTTGTTGTAGTTTTTATCAATAAAAACAATCTCTTCTTCATCTAAATCCGAGTTGTGATCGTTGGCTTGGAAAGCTATATTTTTCTTTTCAATGATCTGTTCCTTTCTAGCCTGCAGATTTGCTTCGTATGACATCAAATTTCCTATCAATTCTTCAACCTTTAGTTGAGATAAATCATTTTCTTCTTTGATGGCCAATACTTTTCATTCCCATTCATTTGTTAAGGAATTTAAAATATGTGTAACTAAATAAAAATCTATAAATTTAACTCCAAGTGCCTTGATATCATGTTGAATAGTTTGAAATCTAGCATACATGTCACTAATAGTTTCATTTTCTTTCAATTTAAAAAAGGAAAACTGATTTTGTAAAATAGAAATCTTGGTTTGCTTAACTTTGTTTGTACCTTCATGAGTGATTTGTAGTGTACGCCATATATCATATGCAGTGGTGCACAGCATGACACATGAGAATTCATTTTTTTTAAGTGAACAGAATAAAACATTCATAGCCTTAGCATGGTTTGTTGCCATGTCCTTTTTGGCATCTGTCCAAGTGCTTATGTTAGTTTCTGGTGCTACATATTGAACTTGTGTTGCTTGCCAAATTTCTAGACCATTTGCTTCCATAAAGATACACATACGTGTAGACCAGTAAGCATAATTTGATCTAGTGAATAGTGGTGGACGTGCAGTTGATTGTCCTTCTTGAAATGTACTTGCCATATTAAATATTTTTTCAATTACATGTTGCTGTGAATTGAAATGACTGTGCTCTGATACCAAATGAAAGAGTGTATGGATCGTGTATTTATTCTAATATGCAAGTGTAGTAAAATACTAGTTATAAATAATAGAGTAAAGTAAATAGTAGTAAAGAAACAATCACAGTAGAGTTTTTATACTGGTTCGGACCTCCCATCCTACGTCCAGTCCCGAAGCTCCTCTTCGGCTTTCACTAATAAACAACCCTCGCTTTGTCTGGAGGAATAGGCTTGATACAATAATTCTTTTCAAGACAAGTATGTGTTCTGAATAACATTGATTTTGACTGCACAATACAAATCTTCCTATAATCTCCTTTTAGTAGAATGTGTTCGTGAGGCTTTGATTTAAGGAAGTAATAAAGGCTGATAACGCTTGCTTTTAGAATATATAGTATGATAAGAAAGTAGATAAAAGATTCAGAAAATTTAGGTGGAAATAAATCTTAAAATCTTTGCATATATATAGATAATGAAGGGTTATGATGAAAAGCACTATCTTTTGAGTTTGCTTATTCAATCTAATGGTTGTAGCTGTTAATAGAGAATGGATGCATTGAAGAGTTGTGAAAGTATCCTTTGAATTGAAGAAGATGTCCTTTCAAAATTGAAGCCCATTACCCAGCACAGACGTCTGGGCATAAGTTCAGAAGTCTGAGCTATTATAATATTTTTAGACAGAGCACAGATTCAGACATCTAGAAAAAGTTAACAGACATCCGAGTTTGGTTCGAATTTAAAAACAGCAACTGTAGTCAGACCTCTGGTATGTAATGTCAGACGTTTGACATTTGCAGTTTGCTCTTCTTCAGCCTTCTTTTATAAAGAGCTTGAATCGTGCAAATGCTTAAGTTTAAAAGTTACTACTAAAGGAGATTTTACAAATCATATCTATGACAATAATAACACTATATTAACTTTGATGATTCTTCTCCTTTGTCGAGCTATCTTCTATCTAAACTCTGAAAGCTTTTTCCTACAAATTGGTAGACTATATATACTGTATTTGTATGATTGTATAGTTGTTGTCATCAAAACCATAGAATAGTGGTTTTAACAAAATGTTATCAGATTAAGTCAAGGATTTTAAATAGAACTATGCAATTAAGCATGAATATTATTAGAGTTTTCGACCATTGAACAAACTCTAGATATCTTAGTAATATAGTGATGATGAGAAAAAACATGCACAAATTATCACCGCAAAGGTGTAGCTTAATGCAGATTAGAAATTGGATTTTGTCTAAATTATTTATAAGCAAGACAAACTCGTGCTCGATTTGTACTTCAAAATATTCCACACGGCCTTAGTATTTAAATTGTCTAAATACCATTAAGGATTAAGTTCACACTAACGAGTCAACACAACGTGTTGTTGGCTATTTTCCAAATTCAACTAGTTTAAGTTAATTTATAAATGTTATTTAATAATAAAAACTAATACAAAAGTTGTGTTAAATTTTTATATGATTACTCATTTATTTGAGGCCTTAAAATTAACTAAAATGGTATATAATTGCCATTTATTAATTAAATTAAATATATGGGTATAGTTGATTGATTGATTAATATGCAGCATATTAATCAGGCCTAGCATCATGGAGAGTCCATGAAGGGAATGGGGTTGGACATAGTAAAGAGTGAGGTGTTTAATGGGTCTTTTGGTCTAGATTAGATCCAAAATTAAAAGGTAGGAAAAGGTATTTATATTTTATATTTTCGGTGGCACCTTCTCATTCAAATACACACAAATTAAATACAACCCCGGTCACCATTAAAACTGGTTGGGCCATTAAAGTTAGGATTGGCACACCAAGCTTAAAGGAGAAAGGAACTGTCGTTCAACGAAGAAGAGCTAACTCATAAGGTATCGACAACCGAAAGACCTGAGATATTTTACATTTCAATATTTATATATATAATGTGTTTGTGTTGAACTTCCACTCAGTCGTTAATAATAAAGTTTTTAAAATAAATAAATATTTATAAATATATATTTATATACTGTTAACCCGCCTTTTTCTAAGGCAGTACACATGCGAATTTAACCCAACATAACTTTACGATCATCGAGGCAGAAAGCCCGGAGAGATGGTTACCAGGATTGGAGATCGATTATATCTGGAACTATGGACGATAGTTGGATGGATGGACCACACTCAAATAATGGATAAGTATGGAACTAATACTTCCCTTAGAGGAGGGATTGGAATAGAGGGATCCGAATACAGGGATCAGATTAAAAAGGATGCACACAACACAACTCAATGATGATCACTCCATAACTTAACAACCACAATGCGGATTGAAGTGAAACTTTGGGAACAAAAAGAATGGATCCTAGGGATTCGACCCTAGGGATCGCACATCAAATGGAGGAGTTTGGAGGGGTTGGCCTTCTTCCCTATGAGGGATCGGCCGTCTTCCCTATGAGGGGTCAGCCATATTCAAGTTCATAACAATGATCGGTCAATAACTCAAAATCTACAAGTGCAATCAACATGAAATTTGGAGGGGAAGTACATTACAGCATAGGGGACCCATTATAGGGATCGCACCCTATAAACCCCCTAAAATAGAGATCATCCCCGATCCCTATTATGGGCTCCGGTAGGCCACAAACTTTCTGGGCAGGCTCGTCTTGTCTTCAGGGTTCCAGATTCGACTTTTGAGCGAGATATTTTAACGTCTTCTCCTATAAATACAATGGATATGGCATTAGCAAAGGAATCTTCTTTCTGCTTCATTCTATCTTCGACCTAGGCCATACTCTACCATTTTATTCTAGGATTTCATGGATTTGTAACTGTAATAGCAACATAAATGAATAAAAGGAAAATCTTTTGGAGTGGAAGTAGGCCGAAGTTAGCCGAACTGTTATAAATCTGTGTTTCTCTTTACTTGCTTTCTATATTAATTTTATTATTTATTAATTTATATTCTCTACATTATGTTATCTAATATCTGTGACTGAATATTGGTGCTTTCACATAACTGGGTGTTGGTGGCCATTTTTGACCCCAATATTTTGGTGCTTTCACTAAGAGAGCTAGCCCCCGTGGATTTGGAATTCGAATCCAGAGTTTGGAAAATATCTAGAGCTTATATTTGGAGTAATGGTGAGATATCAACAAGGAGAGTACTACCAAAAAGGAGCCACCATTGAGTGAGTCAGGAGGCTTCCTTAGGAGCTGGAGCTAATCAAGCATCTATCTACATCACCAGGGATGGAAGGGAAACGATGATGGATGCTATGCAGGAAAGGATGCTGAAAAGATGGGAGAAGATGATGTAGAATTTACTCCGATAAATTGGAAAAGATGGAGCATGGAACCAAGGGAATAGAGTAGCGGGAGCCAATGACAACTTAGATCAAGGAGTTGAAGCCGCATGAATAGCTGGAAATCAGAACCGAGAACATGGAGATGGAGCTATTGGACAAAGGAATGGAACAGAGCAACCGGGGCAGTCCCCGACCATCTTAGAGGGATCGGGCCCGATCCCTAAAGGCTTGGGGGCATGCCCTTGGGTTTGGTCGATCGTGATGCTGGAGGACTTGTGGTCGATCCCATGAAGCTTGGTATGAAAAATTTTGATGCTCGTCCGAAGGAGTACGTTTCAAAATTCCCTCGTGGACTTGGGTGGTAGTTTAAAAATGATGGTAAGAGACTACCGCTGGATGACAATGACATGTTTGCAGAGATGATCAAGTGAGCTATGCGTGGAGATTTAGTGAACGGGGATCTGGATGAAAATAGAAGTCCATTCACTCCTAATTTCAAGAATTTTGGGAACCATTGAGTTTAAACTACCAACGATAGAAGTATATGATGGAAAGTCGAACCTAACTATACATATGATGAGATATATACAGCACATGGAAGTACTGTGGGCATATGAGGGGGCCATAGCACGATGCTTTCCCTATATCTAACGGATATAGCTACACTGTGGTTCAGGCAGTTGGAGAGCGGTTCTATTGGCACATGGACCGAATTGATCGAAAGATTTATGAGGCAGTCCAGGGTTCACATTTTGAGATCCAAAAATGTGATGAGTCTGGCAATACTAAAACATAGGACCGGAGAGACTCTAAGGCATTTTCTAACACGATTTAATGTTGCGGTGGCATCGGTGGATTGACCAGATCCATCCTTGGTTTTGATGGCAGCTGTATCAGGAATTGCCGATGGCACAGATTTCAAGTATTCATTGGCGCGAGATCTACCTATGGATCTCAGGGAGTTATATCATGGAGCAGAAAGATTCCTACAGCAGTAAGATGCACGAGCCGACAAACCGAAAGTGACCTGTGCAAAGTGGAGGATCATCAGAAGATGCAAACAAGAATGATAAAGGCAAATGGAAACCGGATGATGGATATGATGGAATGAAAAGGCGGTGGAAAGAGAAAGAGCCAAAGTTCTCCTCCTGCTCGGATTTGATGGAAAGCCCAGAACGGGTTTATCTGGACACTAAGGGGCAACTCCCCTATCGAAAACCGGCAAGGAGGGATCCCACGGAGCAAGAGCATATATCTGGAAAGTACTGCATGTTCCACGAATTGAACGGGCACACCTATGGATGAATGCAGGCATTTAAAGGATATGATTAAGGAGCACATTAGGAATGGAAGACTGCCGCATCACGTAAGGATTCGAACAACGATAGTGGAACAGGAGCAGCCACTGTTCGCATCGAATGGAAAAAGGAAT
This sequence comes from Allium fistulosum, assembly GCA_030737815.1. Taxonomy (NCBI): domain Eukaryota; kingdom Viridiplantae; phylum Streptophyta; class Magnoliopsida; order Asparagales; family Amaryllidaceae; genus Allium; species Allium fistulosum. The sequence goes on from CM060904.1 coordinate 1,111,719,485, forward strand.
GGCCTGGATTGGGGTTACAGATCGTCCTCAACTGATCGTGATGGTAAGGGCCAAGTTCAGGACTTGGGCTCCAGTCATAATAATAATGATCATTATCCCGATCGGGGTGACGGGGCGATAACCACAATGTGCGAGTCCCTTGGCCGGAGAGCGACTGAATAGACTCATACATGGATTAAGTCCTCGACTGGAGAGTCGAGGCCGGAGAATAAAACCCAATAGGACATCAGGTATGGATTATGCCTGGCAAGGAGTACGTCGATTTGCCGGAGAGCAATGGGATCAGCTTACTCAGGTCGTCAAATATGGATTATGCTCGGCAAGGGTCCGAAGAGACCACTATCGGCCTAGGACTTAGGCCAAGACACCACTTAATGTTTAAGGACACTGAACTTGAGAACAAGAAATAACGTCGCTTCTTCGGAGAGCGATAGGATCAGCTTAATCAGATGTCGAGTATGGATTGTGCTCGGTAAGGACCATGAGAGGTCACGGATTCAGATATCAGCTTTGAACAGGTATGGATTTGGATATGGACCCGAAGTAGTCCCGGATTTGGCTAATGACCCCGTGAGGTCGAGGATTTGAATAAAACTATCCGAAGAGATCACGAATTTGCAATGGATATTGAATTGGATATCGACTCAGAATGGTCATGGATTTCACTAACAATCCGGAGAGATCGTGCATTCGGTTTGGATAATGGCTATCGATGGATTATGGACTTCGAATTTTGGATTTATGGTAATCCAAAACACCCCTTCCTATCGCAAGGCATGTTTTGGAGGGGAAAAGTGTTAGTATCTTTTGCTAAGGCAGCACATAGGAAGATTTAACCCAACAGACTTAACGACCATCAAGGCAGAATGCTCGAAGAGATGGTTACCAGGATTGGAGATCGATTATATTTGGAACTATGGATGATAGTTGGATGGATTCAAATGGACATCACTCAAAAAATGGTGAAGTATGGAATTAATACTTCCCCTAGAAAAGGGATCAGAATAGAGGGATCGAAGTAAAGGGAAGGATTAAACAGGATGCACACAACACAGCTCAATGATAATCGCTCCATAACACAACAACCACAAGGCGGATTGAAGTGAAACTTTGGAAACAACATGAAGGGACCCTAAGGGTCTACCCTAGGGATTTCATATCAAATGGAGGAGTTTGGAGGGCAGCCTTCTTCCCTATAAGGGATCGACCCTCTTCCCTATGAGGGTCGGCCATATTCAACTTCATAGCAATGACCAGTCAAGAACTCAAAATCTACAAATGCAATCAACATGAAATTTGGAAGGGAAGTACATTACAACATTGGGGACCAATCATAGGGATCGCACCCTATAAATCCCACAAAATAGTGATTGGCCCCGATCCCTGTTATTGGCTCCGGTGGGCCCCAAACTTTCTGGGAAAGCTCGTCTTGACTTCAGCGTTCCAGATCTGAGTTTTGAGCGAGATATGTTAACGTCTTCTCCTATAAATACAGTGGACATGGCATTAGCAAAGGGATCTTCTTTCTGCTTCATTCTATCTTCTACTTAGTCTATACTCTACCATTTTTATTTTGGGATTTCATAGATTTGTAACTTTAACAGCATCATAAATGAATAAAAGGAAAATCACTGGAGTGGACGTAGGCCGAAGTTAGACGAACCACTATAAATCTGTGTCTCCCTTTGCTTTCTTTCTATTTTAGTTTTATTATTATTTAATTTATATTCTCTACATTATATTATTGAGATCTATGACCGAATAATGGTTCTTTCGCATTACTAGTTGTTGGTGGTCATTTTTGACGCCAACACATACACTAATAATTATATATCCATATTGATATTTACACACACACATACATGCATACATATATATATGTATGTATATCATAAAAAGAAATTTTCTCGTCCCATAAATAATATATATATTGTTTGCGCCAAATTTGGTCACAGACATCCTGTTGTATGTGAAAGCACCAATATCTAATATTTAGATCCAAACAGAGAAATATAGATTCATAGATCATAGAATTGATCATAGAAAAGTAAATGAATATGCAAGGTTCGACAAACTCTGGCTTACGTCCACTCTAATAATCTTTCATTTATCATGTAGGATTACAAGTACAGTTGTTTTCACCAGAGAAAAATAATGGAGGAAGAGATAAGAAGTGATGAAGGAGAACCAGCTAAAAAGATCCCTTTGCAATAAGCCAAGTCCGTTGTATTTATAGGTGAAGAGGGGCATGGATCGGGCTGAAATCTCACCAGAAGAATCTCTTGGTCCATCGGGGCCCACCAGAACGATTGGCGGCCAAAATTCTACAAAAACAACGACCGTGGCCTATCGTTATTTTTGGCTCCAATCAATGTGCAATCGTTCGTGGGTGGTCCCATAGGCCTTGCTCCCAGAATATGAAGTCATTTTGAGCTATAATTTTTGAGATATCACCCATTCTTTGCAGAACATCGATCATTATGCTGATCGTCCAATAACGATCGGTGTCCTTTTATGTTTTTCTTGAGTTTTGTTGTGCGATCAATAATTTAGGCTCTTCATGATGTAAGGTACTTGCTCTACAAATTTTGTGCAGTTCCGAGGTATCATTTATGAGATACCAACCAATCTTTATTTTATATGAATCGTTCTCCAGATTTATACGATTGTTTTGGAAATGGCATGTTTTTCCAGTTTTTGTGAGTTTTGACCTATAATCATTTCTATAGAATCCATTCTTCAATATATTGATGCTCCGAAAGTTTCAAGTGCATTATCCTTATAGGTTTTGAGATATCGATCTTCGTTGATTTATGTTGTTTTATGGATCGTTCCCGATCGATCCATATAAATTCTTCCTTTGTCCATAACTTGAGTATACGAACTTCGATTGACTTGAAATTTAAAATGTAGCCTCATGGGGCCCTCCTTGTCACTTTACATTAATTGCACCTTGATTGGGACCTGGTCTGAATCTGCTCGACCATCGTCCATAGTCTTGTATATAGCCGATTCTCAAGGCTGGTAACCAACCGTTCTTAACCAAATCTACAGTATCAGGGCCTTACCAAAATTTGGGATAACATATATTATATTGTCTTATAAATATATATACGTACATACATAATATTATCGGCAAACAAATTGTAATAATTCTTTTTGGGTTTTTATAAAAAATTCTTTTAGTTTAAAGTGTGTGTATATATACATATAAAGTTTTGATTTACATATATATGTATGTTTGTATGCATGTATGTGTGTATGTTTATGTATTTGAATTGATCAAGTTGAAACTAAAATTTCAAGTCAAGGACTGTTATTATTGGGCCAGCTCGCAGCAGAAATTATGGGTGGATTTTAGATTTTTTTACCCTATTAGATCTTTATTGGGCCTATAAAATCTAATTTATTTAAACATTTCTAAATTTAATTTAAAAAAAACATTTATTTCATTTAAATATATAATTAATGTACTGAGTTTTATTTAACTTATTTTAAATTAAATATAATAGTACACATATGTATCATACATATATATGTATCTGTGTGCATGTGTAACATAATAATCCATGCAAGGTATAACATGCTCATATATAAATGTTGGAATTTGCATCATAACGGACATGTTAGATCATCTTATATGTATTATATGTTATCCAAATATATGTATGTATATATATACAAACTTGTTATTTAAACGAGTATTAGAACAATATAAATATTTACATATACATAAAATATATATTATATAAATGCAATATATATATATATATATATATATTTGTATATGCTAAGCTAGATATTAATTTGATAAATGACTATATACATACATACATACATATATATTATGCAAAATTGTTATACATATATATATATATATTATACGTGTTTATTTTACAGCAATAAAAATAATATACATATATATGTGTGTGTTTATTTATAATTATATTTGTAATATCTAAAATATTTATAAATATGTGAATTTAAATGTATATATTTATATTATATAATTATGTCAACTATAAAATTAGTTTAAATTAAATATATATATATATATATATATATATTTTAACATTTTAGATCCGATACACAACATAAAAAATATTTTATTATAATTTTGTAGTATTAAATTATTTATATATAAATATATTAGTCGAAAAACATTTAAATAATATTAAAAATAATTTGTAACATATTTTTCTAATTTTAAATTTTTTGAAATTCAAATATTATATTCTAAGGTTATGGAAATATATCCATAATTTTCTGAGTTAAAAGTATATTTTTCATTATTTAATTAATTTTGGTCGTTATTGTAACGATATTTTGAAAATAATAAATTTATTTTTAGATTCTGGAATTTTGGTCGGAAGATATGATGATGAAAAAACTTTATAAAATCTAAAATATAATTTTCAAAGCATATTATTTTATATTAATTATATAATGTTTATTTTGATTTAAATAATATTAAAACTAATAAATAATTTATAAATAATATTTTGCTATTACCTAAAATTATATTTAGTATAAATTTGCATATATAAAATATAAGATCAATTTTTAATATAATATGGTGCACAATGAATCATATGTCATTTAAATTTATGTAAAATGGCTTATTAATATAAATATAATTACAAATAAATTTATATAAATTAAAACGAATTATTTTGCCTGTACATACATCAGATCTAAATAAAAATTGTTTTTTATTATACATACATACGCATAACCATTCAATATGTGACAACATTCATACATACAGGAATCTCACCTAACTAACAATAAATTATGATATATATATATATATATATATATATATATATATCTGTGTGTGTGCGCGCAATGGAATATTATACATGAATTGTAAGTTATATGAAATAAGAAAACATACCAAAAACTATGCCCTGAAGTACACCTTGCTATGATGAATATCCCTTCTTGGAACTCTTCTCAATTCAGCAGACTGCTGATCTTTGAATTGTAGACCGTTGGCTATCCTATAGTTGTTGATTTGAAATTGATTTGAGATGAACTTTGACGGAGCTTCATGTAATTGTTATCGGTCAGCAAGAAGATGAAAAGGTGGCAAAAAAATATTTCAATGCATTAGGTTTATGAGTTCTTTTATAGCGGAAGGAATAGAGAGAATGATGAATCAAAGCTCTTACCCATTCTCCCTAAATTAGAGCAATCCATCAAAGATCCTCCTACCCATCTTTTAGTTGCCCCTAACATGAATGTTGTTGTTTTATGTATCACCATACATCATGGGCTAACAACCCATTTAGGTCCAAATATATATTACTAATTAAATCTGATTTATTTGTTTATTGGTATCACATATCGATCGATATATTTATAACCATAACGACCCGGACTTTAACTGCTTTGATTTGCGAATATTTAATTAATTTTAAATATTCAAGTAATAGATCTTGTAATTAAAATAAAAATATTTTAAATAATAATTAGTGACGGTGAAATAGTTTTTCAAATTTGTTTACAAAAATATACAGTTCGAAGAAAAATAAAAAATATGACCAGAATTCGTTTTTCGAATTTTCGATGATTCATCGTATATAATTTCTTTGAAATGTTGTGAACCTTTGTTTATGTTTAAAAACAACATTTAAATATTTATAAACATCTTAGTTAAGATATAAAAAGGTTTAAACAAATTCAATTAAGTTAAGATAAGCATGATGTGACATATTGGCAACTCAGTACATTAAAAGTACAAAACATATTCAAACATGTTGGCTCATGAGGTTTTAGGGGGGTACAAGCTTGTGGGCTGAGGTACATGAAGGGGAGGTGGCATGGTGATGTGGCAAGAGGAGGTGGAGGATAAAGGACTAAGGGCATTAAGGTAATTTGCTTTGTTTCTTGCTTATAAATGCCCCTTTCATTTCTACAATTTTGCCTCCACTACCTTTGACCACATCTTTTCATTTCTTAACCAAATTGATGCAGTGCAGAAAGTTAAAGGCTTAGGTCGCTCACGACCTAAGGAGTGTGTAGGTCGCTCACGACCTAAGGAGTTAGAGGAGGGAGCGAGTGATGCTGAGAAGAGTGGTTGCACAGTCCAATTTGGTGAAGTGTTAGGTCGCATACGACCTAACAAGGACTTTAGGTCGGAGCTACGACCTAACAGTCTGAAGGAAAAAGAGATACGACTTAACTTGTTTTTAACTCGTGTACGACTTAACGAGTTGGAACTTAGGTCGCATGAAGAGGGTTCACATGCCAGAATTCTTAAGTCGCGTGAAGATGCTATGTTCTTAAGTCGCAAGGTTTTAAGTCGTACAGACTTAGGTCGCGGAGTTAGGCTTCTTAAGTCGCAAAGTCTCATTTTAAGTCGCGAAGCACTGGATGCTGTTGATGTGTCTGCCGAGTTAATCTCTGCCTTTGATTCCCTTAAGACGTTGATTTGGGATGCCGCTAATGTTTAAGTCGCTGAAGCTCTGGATGCCATAGAATCTTATGCCGAGTTAATCTAAAACCGTTGATTCTTTAAGTCGTGAAGAAACTGCTGTTAAGTCGCCACCGACTTATACTAAGTCGTAAGTCGCCTCATATTAAGTCGTCTGAAGATTGAGTCGTGGGAAGCTGCTAGGTCGTCTACGACTTAAGTGATGTAATCTGTTTGTATTTGTTAACTCGTAGCTCGTACCTGTTTTTAAGTCGTATATTTTATAAGTCGTAGGTCGTTTGTTGTAAATCATATGATGTCTGTATTCTTTTAAGTTGTAAGTCGTGTACGACTTATGTTAAGTCGGAGACGTTGTTTAGTCGGAACCGACTTAAGAGTTGGTGAATTTTTTGTTGTTTTTTTGTGTGAGTTGTAAAACGCCTATAAATAGGCCGGGTCTCTCATTTGTAAAAGGTTGTTGAATATTGAATAAAATTCTCTTTTGTTAGCTTTGTGCTTTCAATTTCAATTGGTAGTCGAGTGTATCTCCTATCTCCACTTACGTCATTTGAGTGCGCTCGAATCATCGTTTGTTGAAGCCGATTCACGGTATCTTGTGCGCAAGATCAACGTCGAAGAATCGTAGATCTCTTTCCCGGTATCTTCGGATCAACGAGTCAGAGATAGCTAGAATTCGGTATCTTCGGATCAACGAATTTGGGCATTTCAGTATCTTCCAATCCACCGATTACTACTTTCAACGAACTACATCGTTTTGATTAATCCGCTGTGTCAGTTTTGGTATCAGAGCTTGTTCTAGCCAATCATAGCTAGATCGAGACTTGGAGCCTATTCATTTAGAAGTTGAAGTGATTTGCCGAGCTCGAAGTGAAGATTTGAGTTTGTGTTATCACGGCCCAGAACTAGTGGGAGTTGTTCGCATTTGTATTGAAGTTTGAAGATTGGATTTGTGATTTGGAGAATTTGTGTTGGAGGATTGCGAATGCAGATTCAGGATATGGTTAACATGTTCGATCCTAGATCTATAGCGGAAGCACATCAGAAAGCGTTGGCTTGGGAGAAGCAGGGTAGACGAGGAGGAGGTGTGTTTACTAATTCCAACAATCAAGCGAAGGGTGTTAGTGGGAGTTCTAATGTTTCTAAACCTATCAGTAGACTAGTGGTGAAGGAGGTTGAGAAGGCAAGGGTTAACAATGGTTTCAAATGTTACAATTGTCAGGAATTGGGTCATAAAAGCAGTGAGTGTCCAAAGCCAAAGAAGAGAACCATGATTGCAGAAATTGAGGATGAGGATGGTGATGGGGAGTGTTCTAGTCCAGTTGAGGAGGATGAGCAGGATATTGCGTCAGGAGATGAAGGTGGTAATCTAATGCTGAGGAGATCGTGTTTGACACCGAAGCAGGAAGAAGCTAGTTGGTTGAGGAGTAATATCTTTCAGTCGACATGCACTATACTGGGGAAGGTGTGTAAATTTGTGATTGACGCAGGAAGCTGTGACAATATCATTTCAACCGAGGTTGTAACAAAGTTAAAATTGAAGACAGAGAAGCATCCGAATCCATACAAGTTAGCATGGTTGAGAAAAGGAGAAGAAGTGAAAGTGGATAGACGAGTTCGTGTACCATTCTCTATTGGGAAGAAATACAAAGATGAAATATGGTGTGATGTAGTAGAGATGGATGTTTGCCACTTGCTTTTGGGAAGACCATGGCAGTATGATCGAGCAGTACAACATGACGGTCGGACCAATAGCTACAGTTTTATGTTTAAAGGCACGAAGATTATCTTAGTTCCAAAGAAGAGACAACCGGGAGAAAGTAAGTCAGAAGAGATTGAAGAGTTGAAAACCTTATTATCTCTGAAGGAGTTTGTTAGAGAAGTTGAGGAAGAGCCGGAAGTATTCTTGTTGATTGGACGAGAGAGCAGTGAAGAGGTTGAAATACCAGAAGAAGTTAAGCCAGTTTTGAAAGAATTTGACGATGTATTTCCAGAGGAGTTACCACCGTTGAGGGATATTCAACATCAGATAGATCTTGTTCCAGGTGCTGTGTTGCCACACAGACCACATTATCGAATGAGTCCGAAGGAACATGAAGAGTTGCGGAGGCAGGTAGAGGAATTGCTTGAGCAGGGGCGTGTGCAGGAGAGTTTAAGTCCTTGTGTTGTACCAGCTTTATTGGTACCCAAAAAGGATGGAACGTGGAGGATGTGCACTGACAGTCGAGCATTGAGTAAGATTACTGTGAGATATAGATTTCTGATGCCGAGGCTTGATGATTTATTGGATCAGATCAGTGGGTCTGTAATCTTTTCTAAGATTGACTTGAAGAGCGGTTATCATCAGATTCGCATTAGACCAGGGGACGAATGGAAGACAGCATTCAAGACAAGGGAAGGCTTGTATGAATGGTTGGTAATGCCATTTGGCTTATCAAATGCACCAAGTACATTTATGCGGGTAATGAATCAAATTTTTAGACCATTCATTGGGAAGTTTGTGGTGGTGTATTTCGATGATATTCTGATTTACAGTGGGAGTCCAGAGGAACATTTGAATCATCTTAGAGAAGTGCTGATGGTATTGCGACAAGAACAATTTTATGCTGCAACGAAGAAATGCGTGTTCATGACGCATAGCGTTTTATTTTTGGGATATGTTGTGTCGGAAAAAGGAATACAGGTTGACCAAAGTAAAGTTGAAGCAATTAGAGATTGGCCGCAGCCCAAGACGATAACGGAAGTTCGTAGTTTTCATGGGTTGGCTTCATTTTATCGAAGATTTATTCCACACTTTAGTAGTGTGATGGCACCTGTTACGGATTGTATGAAGGGTAAACAATTTTCATGGACGAAGGAAGCAGGAGTTGCTTTTGAACGAATCAAGGAGTTGTTGACGACAGCACCAATTCTAGCATTGCCTGATTTTCAATTGTTGTTTGAATTACATACTGATGCGTCGAAGGTTGGAATTGGAGGAGTGATGAGTCAAAGGGGTCGTCCTATTGCATATTTCAGTGAGAAGTTGTCACGAGCAAAGATGAGATACAGTACATATGATGTGGAATTCTATGCTGTTGTGCAAGCTATTAAACACTGGAGACATTATCTATTTCAGGAAGAGTTTGTGCTGTATACTGATCATGAAGCATTGAAGCATTTGCAAGGGCAAGACAAGATTTCAGCGAGACATGCATCGTGGATTGCATATCTGCAACAATTTACATTTGTTGTGAAACACAAGTCGGGAGTGACGAATCGAGTAGCTGATGCTTCGAGTAGGAGGAATCATTTGTTGACAACAATGAAAGTTGAGGTGACTGGTTTTGAATTATTGCCGGAGCAGATTGCAGAAGACTCTTATTTTAAGAAATTTTTTGAAAGGGACAATGAAGGGAAGACTGATGAGTTTATGATGGTTGATGGTTTTCTTTTTAAAGGAAATCGATTGTGCATACCGGAGGGTAGTCTGAGAATGAAGATTATCAAGGAGTTACACGAAGAGGGACATGTTGGGAGAGACCGTACCTTACAGTTGATTTCACAGTCGTACTTTTGGCCATCGATGAGGAAAGAGGTAGAGAGGTTTGTGGATCGTTGTCATATTTGTCAGGTTTCGAAAGGAACTGCGACTAATGCTGGTTTATATATGCCATTACCCGTGCCTATAAAACCATGGGTGGATATCAGTATGGATTTTGTTTTGGGTTTACCTAGAACTCAAAGGGGGAATGATTCTATATTTGTTGTGGTGGACAGATTTTCGAAGATGGCACATTTTATTGCTTGTAAGAAGACGGCGGATGCTGTTCATGTTGCTCAGTTGGTTTTCAGGGAGATCTATCGACTTCATGGATTGCCTGAATCTATTGTGTCGGATAGAGATACTCGATTTCTGAGTCACTTTTGGTTGAGTTTGTGGAAAATGGTGGGAACAAAGCTGAAATTTAGTAGTGCTTATCATCCGCAAACAGATGGACAGACCGAGGTTGTGAACAGATCGTTGGGAAACTTGTTGAGGTGTATTGTTCAAGATAATCTGAAGAGTTGGGATGTGAAGTTATGCCAGGCAGAGTTTGCCCATAATCATGCTGTGAATCGAAGTACTGGGTTCAGTCCATTCCAGATTGTCTATTCGAGCTTACCGAAAGGACCGTTGGATTTAACGGTGATACCACACTCAAAGGGGACAATTAAGAAAGCTGCTGATTTTGTTGAGGGGTTGACAGAATGTCATAAAATCGTTCAGGAACGATTGGAGAAAGCAAATGAGAAGTATAAACGTTCCGCAGATTTGAAACGAAGGAGTGTTGAATTTCAGGAAGGTGATTTGGTTTATGCAGTGTTAACAAAAGATCGTTTTCCAGTGGGCGCTTATAACAAGTTGAAAGCCAGGAAAATTGGTCCTGTAGAAATCATGAAACGAATTAATGAGAATGCCTATAAGTTGAAGTTGCCGGAGGATGTATACACTTCTGACGTTTTCAATGTTAAACATCTTATACCATATCATGGCGATAAGTCTATTGTAGAAGATGAGGGTGCAAATTCGAGGTCGAATTTTTCTCAACATGGGGAGGATGATGCAGTGGAAAAAGTTAAAGGCTTAGGTCGCTCACGACCTAAGGAGTGTGTAGGTCGCTCACGACCTAAGGAGTTAGAGGAGGGAGCGAGTGATGCTGAGAAGAGTGGTTGCACAGTCCAATTTGGTGAAGTATTAGGTCGCATACGACCTAACAAGGACTTTAGGTCGGAGCTACGACCTAACAGTCTGAAGGAAAAGGAGATACGACTTAACTTGTTTTTAACTCGTGTACGACTTAACGAGTTGGAACTTAGGTCGCATGAAGAGGGTTCACATGCCAGAATTCTTAAGTCGCGTGAAGATGCTATGTTCTTAAGTCGCGAGGTTTTAAGTCGTACAGACTTAGGTCGCGGAGTTAGGCTTCTTAAGTCGCAAAGTCTCATTTTAAGTCGCGAAGCACTGGATGTTGTTGATGTGTCTGCCGAGTTAATCTCTGCCTTTGATTCCCTTAAGACGTTGATTTGGGATGCCGCTAATGTTTAAGTCGCTGAAGCTCTGGATGCCATAGAATCTTATGCCGAGTTAATCTAAAACCGTTGATTCTTTAAGTCGTGAAGAAACTGCTGTTAAGTCGCCACCGACTTATACTAAGTCGTAAGTCGCCTCATATTAAGTCGTCTGAAGATTGAGTCGTGGGAAGCTGCTAGGTCGTCTACGACTTAAGTGATGTAATCTGTTTGTATTTGTTAACTCGTAGCTCGTACCTGTTTTTAAGTCGTATATTTTATAAGTCGTAGGTCGTCTGTTGTAAATCATATGATGTCTGTATTCTTTTAAGTTGTAAGTCGTGTACGACTTATGTTAAGTCGGAGACGTTGTTTAGTCGGAACCGACTTAGGAGTTGGTGAATTTTTTGTTGTTTTTTTGTGTGAGTTGTAAAACGCCTATAAATAGGCCGGGTCTCTCATTTGTAAAAGGTTGTTGAATATTGAATAAAATTCTCTTTTGTTAGCTTTGTGCTTTCAATTTCAATTGGTAGTCGAGTGTATCTCCTATCTCCACTTACGTCATTTGAGTGCGCTCGAATCATCGTTTGTTGAAGCCGATTCACGGTATCTTGTGCGCAAGATCAACGTCGAAGAATCGTAGATCTCTTTCCCGGTATCTTCGGATCAACGAGTCAGAGATAGCTAGAATTCGGTATCTTCGGATCAACGAATTTGGGCATTTCAGTATCTTCCAATCCACCGATTACTACTTTCAACGAACTACATCGTTTTGATTAATCCGCTGCGTCAGTTTTGGTATCAGAGCTTGTTCTAGCCAATCATAGCTAGATCGAGACTTGGAGCCTATTCATTTAGAAGTTGAAGTGATTTGCCGAGCTCGAAGTGAAGATTTGAGTTTGTGTTATCACGGCCCAGAACTAGTGGGAGCTGTTCGCATTTGTATTGAAGTTTGAAGATTGGATTTGTGATTTGGAGAATTTGTGTTCATCGTGTTCATCGAGATTTTCAACAAAGTGGAAGTTTTCGATCCGTTTCATTTTGGATCAAAGTTCGAATTGTGTTTGAATTTGAAGATTTTGTAAGTTTCAAGTATGCCACCAAGGAGAGCTAATCGACATCAAAACGTAGAAGCTTTGTATCGAAGAGAAGAAGATGATGAGATGGAGCAAAGAATCAATGAAAACTTTAGTGAAAAGATTAACGAAGGAATTGGCCGGTTAGAGAAGCTTATGACGGAGATGAATCAAAATCGGAGAAGGGTTTCACCTGAATCTAACCATGGGGGAATTAGAGTCTCGCCACATTCCAATCGAGACAGAAGTGTTGAAAATGATCAAGGGCGTGGGAGGAACGTGAATGATCGAGAACGGAGGAATGTAGATAGAAGGAATGATGGTGGTAGACGTAATGGTAGTAGAGATGTGGGTGGACGAGATAGACAACGATATACATCTGATTTTGAAGAGGAGTATGATGGTGGTAGTGTTCGAGGACAAGGACGAGGACAAGGAAGAAATTACTCTGAGTATGATCACAAGTGGGAGTCGGGGATGAAGACTGAAATTCCTGAATTCAAAGGTGGTATGCAAGCGGAGGAGTTTCTAGATTGGGTAGCTAATGTTGAAGAGATTTTTGACTTCAAAGAAGTTCCAGAACATCGTAGAGTGAAGTTGGTTGCTACAAGGTTGAGGGGTAGAGCTTTGGCATGGTGGCAGCAGACCAAACTTACACGTGATCGGATGGGAAAGTCAAAAGTTGAATCTTGGGAGAAGATGAAGAAATTGATGAAAGCAACGTTCTTACCTTACAATTATCAATCTTTGATGTATCAACGTTTGCAAAACTTGAGACAAGGGACGAAATCTGTGAATGACTATGCTGACGAATTTTATCAACTGATTGCAAGGAACGATATTATGGAGACAGAAGAACAGTTAACAGCCAGATTTGTTGGAGGATTGCGAATGCAGATTCAGGATATGGTTAACATGTTCGATCCTAGATCTATAGCGGAAGCACATCAGAAAGCGTTGGCTTGGGAGAAGCAGGGTAGACGAGGAGGAGGTGTGTTTACTAATTCCAACAATCAAGCGAAGGGTGTTAGTGGGAGTTCTAATGTTTCTAAACCTATCAGTAGACCAGTGGTGAAGGAGGTTGAGAAGGCAAGGGTTAACAATGGTTTCAAATGTTACAATTGTCAGGAATTGGGTCATAAAAGCAGTGAGTGTCCAAAGCCAAAGAAGAGAACCATGATTGCAGAAATTGAGGATGAGGATGGTGATGGGGAGTGTTCTAGTCCAGTTGAGGAGGATGAGCAGGATATTGCGTCAGGAGATGAAGGTTGTAATCTAATGCTGAGGAGATCGTGTTTGACACCGAAGCAGGAAGAAGCTAGTTGGTTGAGGAGTAATATCTTTCAGTCGACATGCACTATACTGGGGAAGGTGTGTAAATTTGTGATTGACGCAGGAAGCTGTGACAATATCATTTCAACCGAGGCTGTAACAAAGTTAAAATTGAAGATAGAGAAGCATCCGAATCCATACAAGTTAGCATGGTTGAGAAAAGGAGGAGAAGTGAAAGTGGATAGACGAGTTCGTGTACCATTCTCTATTGGGAAGAAATACAAAGATGAAATATGGTGTGATGTAGTAGAGATGGATGTTTGCCACTTGCTTTTGGGAAGACCATGGCAGTATGATCGAGCATTACAACATGACGGTCGGACCAATAGCTACAGTTTTATGTTTAAAGGCACGAAGATTATCTTAGTTCCAAAGAAGAGACAACCGGGAGAAAGTAAGTCAGAAGAGATTGAAGAGTTGAAAACCTTATTATCTCTGAAGGAGTTTGTTAGAGAAGTTGAGGAAGAGCCGGAAGTATTCTTGTTGATTGGACGAGAGAGCAGTGAAGAGGTTGAAATACCAGAAGAAGTTAAGCCAGTTTTGAAAGAATTTGACGATGTATTTCCAGAGGAGTTACCAACGGAGTTACCACCGTTGAGGGATATTCAACATCAGATAGATCTTGTTCCAGGTGTTGTGTTTCCACACAGACCACATTATCGAATGAGTCCGAAGGAACATGAAGAGTTGCGGAGGCAGGTAGAGGAATTGCTTGAGCAGGGGCGTGTGCAGGAGAGTTTAAGTCCTTGTGTTGTACCAGCTTTATTGGTACCCAAAAAGGATGGAACGTGGAGGATGTGCACTGACAGTCGAGCATTGAATAAGATTACTGTGAGATATAGATTTCCGATGCCGAGGCTTGATGATTTATTGGATCAGATCAGTGGGTCTGTAATCTTTTCTAAGATTGACTTGAAGAGCGGTTATCATCAGATTCGCATTAGACCAGGGGACGAATGGAAGACATCATTCAAGACAAGGGAAGGCTTGTATGAATGGTTGGTAATGCCATTTGGCTTATCAAATGCACCAAGTACATTTATGCGGGTAATGAATCAAATTTTTAGACCATTCATTGGGAAGTTTGTGGTGGTGTATTTCGATGATATTCTGATTTACAGTGGGAGTCCAGAGGAACATTTGAATCATCTTAGAGAAGTGCTGATGGTATTGCGACAAGAACAATTTTATGCTGCAACGAAGAAATGCGTGTTTATGACGCATAGCGTTTTATTTCTGGGATATGTTGTGTCGGAAAAAGGAATACATGTTGACCAAAGTAAAGTTGAAGCAATTAGAGATTGGCCGCAGCCCAAGACGATAACGGAAGTTCGTAGTTTTCATGGGTTGGCTTCATTTTATCGAAGATTTATTCCACACTTTAGTAGTGTGATGGCACCTGTTACGGATTGTATGAAGGGTAAACAATTTTCATGGACGAAGGAAGCAGGAGTTGCTTTTGAACGAATCAAGGAGTTGTTGACGACAGCACCAATTCTAGCATTGCCTGATTTTCAATTGTTGTTTGAATTACATACTGATGCGTCGAAGGTTGGAATTGGAGGAGTGATGAGTCAAAGGGGTCGTCCTATTGCATATTTCAGTGAGAAGTTGTCAGGAGCAAAGATGAGATACAGTACATATGATGTGGAATTCTATGCTGTTGTGCAAGCTATTAAACACTGGAGACATTATCTATTTCAGAAAGAGTTTGTTCTGTATACTGATCATGAAGCATTGAAGCATTTGCAAGGGCAAGACAAGATTTCAGCGAGACATGCATCGTGGATTGCATATCTGCAACAATTTACATTTGTTGTGAAACACAAGTCGGGAGTGACGAATCGAGTAGCTGATGCTTTGAGTAGGAGGAATCATTTGTTGACAACAATGAAAGTTGAGGTGACTGGTTTTGAATTATTGCCGGAGCAGATTGCAGAAGACTCTTATTTTAAGAAATTTGTTGAAAGGGACAATGAAGGGAAGACTGATGAGTTTATGATGGTTGATGGTTTTCTTTTTAAAGGAAATCGATTGTGCATACCGGAGGGTAGTCTGAGAATGAAGATTATCAAGGAGTTACACGAAGAGGGACATGTTGGGAGAGACCGTACCTTACAGTTGATTTCACAGTCGTACTTTTGGCCATCGATGAGGAAAGAGGTAGAGAGGTTTGTGGAGCGTTGTCATATTTGTCAGGTTTCAAAAGGAACTGCGACTAATGCTGGTTTATATATGCCGTTACCCGTGCCTATAAAACCATGGGTGGATATCAGTATGGATTTTGTTTTGGGTTTACCTAGAACTCAAAGGGGGAATGATTCTATATTTGTTGTGGTGGACAGATTTTCGAAGATGGCACATTTTATTGCTTGTAAGAAGACGGCGGATGCTGTTCATGTTGCTCAGTTGGTTTTCAGGGAGATCTATCGACTTCATGGATTGCCTGAATCTATTGTGTCGGATAGAGATACTCGATTTCTGAGTCACTTTTGGTTCAGTTTGTGGAAAATGGTGGGAACAAAGCTGAAATTTAGTAGTGCTTATCATCCGCAAACAGATGGACAGACCGAGGTTGTGAATAGATCGTTGGGAAACTTGTTGAGGTGTATTGTTCAAGATAATCTGAAGAGTTGGGATGTGAAGTTATGCCAGGCAGAGTTTGCCCATAATCATGCTGTGAATCGAAGTACTGGGTTCAGTCCATTCCAGATTGTCTATTCGAGCTTACCGAAAGGACCGTTGGATTTAACGGTGATACCACACTCAAAGGGGATTATTAAGAAAGCTGCTGATTTTGTTGAGGGGTTGACAGAATGTCATAAAATCGTTCAGGAACGATTGGAGAAAGCAAATGAGAAGTATAAACGTTCCGCAGATTTGAAACGAAGGAGTGTTGAATTTCAGGAAGGTGATTTGGTTTATGCAGTGTTAACAAAAGATCGTTTTCCAGTGAGCGCTTATAACAAGTTGAAAGCCAGGAAAATTGGTCCTGTAGAAATCATGAAACGAATTAATGAGAATGCCTATAAGTTGAAGTTGTCGGAGGATGTATACACTTCTGACGTTTTCAATGTTAAACATCTTATACCATATCATGGCGATAAGTCTATTGTAGAAGATGAGGGTGCAAATTCGAGGTCGAATTTTTCTCAACATGGGGAGGATGATGCAGTGCAAAAAGTTAAAGGCTTAGGTCGCTCACGACCTAAGGAGTGTGTAGGTCGCTCACGACCTAAGGAGTTAGAGGAGGGAGCGAGTGATGCTGAGAAGAGTGGTTGCACAGTCCAGTTTGGTGAAGTGTTAGGTCGCATACGACCTAACAAGGACTTTAGGTCGGAGCTACGACCTAACAGTCTGAAGGAAAAAGAGATACGACTTAACTTGTTTTTAACTCGTGTACGACTTAACGAGTTGGAACTTAGGTCGCATGAAGAGGGTTCAGATGCCAGAATTCTTAAGTCGCGTGAAGATGCTATGTTCTTAAGTCGCGAGGTTTTAAGTCGTACAGACTTAGGTCGCGGAGTTAGGCTTCTTAAGTCGCAAAGTCACATTTTAAGTCGCGAAGCACTGGATGCTGTTGATGTGTCTGCCGAGTTAATCTCTGCCTTTGATTCCCTTAAGACGTTGATTTGGGATGCCGCTAATGTTTAAGTTGCTGAAGCTCTGGATGCCGTAGAATCTTATGCCGAGTTAATCTAAAACCGTTGATTCTTTAAGTCGTGAAGAAACTGCTGTTAAGTCGCCACCGACTTATACTAAGTCGTAAGTCGCCTCATATTAAGTCGTCTGAAGATTGAGTCGTGGGAAGCTGCTAGGTCGTCTACGACTTAGGTGATGTAATCTGTTTGTATTTGTTAACTCGTAGCTCGTACCTGTTTTTAAGTCGTATATTTTATAAGTCGTAGGTCGTCTGTTGTAAATCATATGATGTCTGTATTCTTTTAAGTTGTAAGTCGTGTACGACTTATGTTAAGTCGGAGACGTTGTTAAGTCGGAATCGACTTAGGAGTTGGTGAATTTTTTGTTGTTTTTTTGTGTGAGTTGTAAAACGCCTATAAATAGGCCGGGTCTCTCATTTGTAAAAGGTTGTTGAATATTGAATAAAATTCTCTTTTGTTAGCTTTGTGCTTTCAATTTCAATTAGTAGTCGAGTGTATCTCCTATCTCCACTTACGTCATTCGAGTGCGCTCGAATCATCGTTTGTTGAAGCCGATTCACGGTATCTTGTGCGCAAGATCAACGTCGAAGAATCGTAGATCTCTTTCCCGGTATCTTCGGATCAACGAGTCAGAGATAGCTAGAATTCGGTATCTTCGGATCAACGAATTTGGGCATTTCAGTATCTTCCAATCCACCGATTACTACTTTCAACGAACTACATCGTTTTGATTAATCTGCTGCGTCACAAATGGAGGTTTTTCTTTTTTTGAAACCGTGTAAAATTCCAGTGGCTACAACTTTCATGCGTACCACTTCTTCAAATTTTAAGTTTAACCACATCAAAATCTCTTTTCTTTGCAGAGCATTTTCGGAGCCAGATTTTCAAGTCCGAAAATAGCTATTCTCCTTTTGACCACAGCTCCCTCAAAACTGATCCAATTTGAGTGATGCTTTTCCTGAAATTGTAGAAAAAAGAATTTCCAATAACTTTCCCTTTGGCAACTTCTCCAAATTCCATGAGTAACTTGTCCAAAAATAAGTAGGAAGATGAACCATATTCGAGTTTGATTTTTATGAATTCGACGATGATCCAAAGTCCTTCCATCTTTCAAGGTTCGATTTTCGGGTTCGATTTTTAATATTGTTATTTGTTTGTTAAGTATTTTGGATTTTTATTTCGACAATGTTGTAGTTATTTTGCTTATGTGCATATGTATGTGCTTGGATGTGGTGTAGTAAACTTGAAAATGAAAGTTAGTTAATTAATAGCAAGTTAATGCCTTTGCTTGTGTATGTTGATTATGTCATGGATATATGTCGGTATATTTACTTATGATGTTGTATATTAAGAAAAGTTAACACTTGAATTTGTATGATAGCGACATAGAAATCCTTTGTTTTGAAAACTAGTTTTACTTAAGAATTGTTTTTGAAAAGTTACAAGTTTTAAAACTTTGATTTAGTTTCCAAAACCTTACTTTTGTTTCAAATCTTATATTACATTATAAAAGTAGTTAGTATATGAAAGCTAGGTATTTTAAAGCCTCTTGATATATTAAACAAGTTTCGAAAATTTTGGGTCATATAGTGATTGTCGCTATAAGTGTAGTTCGTACAACGAACTGGTTGTGGAAAATATAAAAAGTGTATTTGCTTAAGTGTTCTTTTAGTAAAGTGTTTTCAAAACTTTAATTAAGTAAATTAAAGAAATTATTTATTTATTTTAATGATTTTAATTAATTAATTAAGATAATTAGTACTTAATCATTAGTTAATAAAGGTAATTTATACTTAAGTGTTAATCAATTAAGTTAATTATAATTAGTTAATTAATTTAAGTTAGTTATAATTAGTTAATTAATTTAAGTTAGTTATAATTAGTTAACTAATTTAAGTTAATTATTATTTAATTAATAATTAGGGATTAATTATTATTTAATTATTTATATAAGATTAATTGTTTATTTATAAAAGGGTTTAAGTATTTAATTAATTACTAATTAAGTAAGATTAATTAAGATTTGATTGAGATTAATTTAATTATTAACGAAGGTTTAAATTATTATTTAATAATTAATTAGAGATTAATTATGGTTTAAATATTTATTTAAAAATTAAATATTATTTAATTATTTCATAAAGGATAATTATTATTTAATTATTTATTTAATAGTTAATTATGGACATTCGTTCCACACTTAACACCGAAGAAATATTGTTTGAGATTATTATTATCTATAATTTAAATAACATTTTGTTTTAATCCTTTGATATGATTTGGAAATGGGAAATCTTTCACAAATGTTTTGTGAATATACTTATGTCAGCGAGATAAGTATATGATTCGTTTTGATAAAAGGTTTTGAAAATAGTTTTAATAAATGAAAGATTTAGTGGTTGCTATGGTAATTAAATCTTTGAATTGTATTGCTAGTTGTTTATTTGATAGTTAAATAACCGACTATCAAATCTAGATCAAAATATAACTTTAGAAATATCGAGAAGAAACATGTGAGTTATATGGCACAGTCATCTTAAATGATGTTGTACTGTGCATATAAATCTCGTTTGTTCTCCTAGGACAAATGATAGGGAGATCCGTCCACTTAAACGGTTAGCGGGTGATCCCTACACCTGTGTATTGTCTGATTATTTCCAAAAGAATTGGGGTTGAGTTTACTAGAACTATCGAAGGTTGTTTTGAAGAGATCGGGATTGGATAAGTATAAAACATCTGAAAACCGATTCGATCTAACTCAAGCATTTCGAACTGAAGACATCTTAAAGATGATTGAAGACAGAGCTTTTTGAAGTGTAAGGGCTACTTGTTACTAATCCCGAAGGTGATTCCAAAATGGATCTAGTAGAGCTAGTGTAACAACCCAAGATTTTTGCAAATATTTTTAAATTAGATTTTATTTCAAAATTTTATTTTTTAAAACATTTTAAAAGTGTAGTTGTAATTTTCCAATATTAGTTGTATTTTGTTTACAATTTTTAATTCTAGTTTCAATATAATAAACTATTTTCTTTATTTATTTTCTATTTTCCTAAGACTATTTATTTATTTTCATTTCTACTTTATTTTGTTTTATTTGTTTTAACTTTTATTTTATTTACTTGATTTTTATTGGTTTATATTGAATTAAAAGAAAGTGGAAATTCAAAGAGACAAAAGCTTTTAAAACTTGTGACTTTTCAATTGCTAGTCTTTTCATTTACTTGGCCTTTCATTTTCTCTTGTTTAGCCTTACATTTTCATTGCTATTCATGTGAAAAACTTTGTCATTCACTTCACAATTCAGGGCTAACATCATTTCTGAAAATATTTTGGTATGTCATGGCTTCCATCTCCTCCTTTTCTTCTTCATTTTGCTTGTTTTTGCCTTGCTCTTCTCTAGCTTTGCTCGGCCATAACCCCTCCACTCCTCCACCGACCACCACCATCACCTCCTTTCCCTCATCATCCACGGCCAACACTCCTCCCCTCTGTCCAGATCAGGCCATGACCACCAAGTGATGAAAACTCCACAAACTTTGCAAAAACCCCTTGAAATATGCATAGCCGAGCCTTTATTTCACCATCCCCTTCATTTTTCACCTCGGCCATCACCCTTAGAACCACCACCACCTGCTAACTTCACCTCTGGCCATCACTTCAGCACTGACCTGACCTGTACCTGACTATGGCCGAGCCATATTGACCATAGGCCGAGCCTATGTTGAACCAAAACCCCTTTCTTTTGCCTTGTCCCTTTGTATTCCTTGTTTTGCAACTTCTTTCCCTTCAAATTCCTATGCTAGCCGTGCCTAAATGATCCATACCCGAGCCTTACCTTAAAGAAAACATGTATGGCCGAGCAAACAAGGAGTCATGGTCAAGCAATTTTGATTTCAAAGCTTGGTGATGTCTTTTGTAAATTCTATTTCCATTTTGTTTCATTTAATCTTTCTGTTATATTTATATTTATATTGCTTTGTTTTATTTGTTGTATACAAGATTAATATCTTGGCTCTCTCTCCACTTGAATCAAAAGTCATGCTATCGTGCTTTCTGGATTTGTTTGTGTGTTTTGATTTGCGAACTCCAGCTTAAAAAGGTGAGTTATTCATGCTTGACATTCATACTTATAAAATTGTGAAGTGACAACAAGTGAATGTGTAGAATTGTTATAACATGTTATACCTGCCTGTGATATGAATTATATGATGTTAAACTTTGTTATAAACTTGTCACATCATCTGCTATGTTATATTTTGTTATACTGTTTATTTATTTCTATTTCTCACACTCCAAGTTCACTGTAGAATATAATCACTATGGGTTGAAATGATACATACCCGAACGGACTTTAGAGTAGGGAAAAATCGTTATGGGCTGAAATGATAGGCCTGAGCGATTTTTATTTATTTTTATTAACTTGGGATTGCGGGTTTGAAATGATAGAACCCGGAATTTTGTTTTGTAAGTTACGGATTGAAATGATATATTATCTGTATCACTTGACTTAGGCTAGAAAATATTATACAGACCCGTGGTTATTTTATATAGATTTCTGGAAAATTTTAAGTATTTTAAATTGTAAAATTTGATATTTTGATTTAAACTTAATGTAAAATGATTTAATAAAGTGATAATGATTTTTCTATGTATTTAAAAATGTTAAATAAATGAATGAAAAAATTGTGATTTGAAACATAACTTAATTTGGAAATTTGTGATTTGATTTTTTGATTGGAAGTTTAAGTTAATTAAATAAAAATGGAAATTAAAGTTTTATTTATGAAATGGAAATTTAAATTTAAGTGTTAAGGTAAATTGTTAAAAATGAAAAGAATGGAAATGGTACACTTGAATTTAATAAGTGAAATTATTGGAAAATTGGATTTTATTGTAAAATTTTTCTTTATAAAATAATAAGTTAAAGGGTATTTAAATGAACATTTTTGAGTAGAAAAATATGATTTTTTATAAGTTAAAATGGTTAAAATCGAAGTTTATTTGTTTCTGAAATTTTATTACAAATCTGGAAATTGAATTAGTAGCACTTCAGAAATGCTATTATTTCTGAAATTAACATAAAATCTGAAGTAAAAGATACTGCAGCACTTTGTAAGTGCTGTGGTTGATGCAAATGAACTAAAGGCTAATTAACTAAAGGCTACTGCAGCACTTGGTAAGTGCTGTGGTTGCAGAAAGAAAATCTAAAATCTGAAACTAATAAAAGGGATACAGTAGCACTTGATAAGTTTTGCAGTTGCTGAAATGAGATTTTCAAATGTAACTGAACTACTGCAGCAGTTTTGTAAATGCTGTCTTTTCTGAATTGAACTAGTATTCAAATGTAATTGAACTACTGCAGCAGTTTATAAATGTTGTCTTTGCTGAAATGAACTGTTTTCAAATATAACTTACCGCAGCATTTTCTAAGTGCTGCGAATGCTGAAATTTCAATGTTTTGAAGTATTTAACTAAATAAACAAGCTTCAAAAGTGCTAAATTTTGGGAATTGAATATTTGATTTGAAAGAATATTGACTTTACTTTTAAATGGTTTAAATGAAGTATTTTGATTTGAAATATAAACTATTTTTGAATTTATAACCACGGTGTTATAATAATGATTGGTTGTTAAAGAGACCGGGATCGGATATGGACATACTCTCTGTCGATACCGAAAACCACTTTAACAACTATGTACGCGGTGGAGATTCCAGAATGAAGTAGGATGGTGGCGACGATCCTAAAGGTATATTTACGTGAACCCGACTCCCGTGAGTTGGCTTAAGGTAGCTAAAACAGGAGCGATCGACGGGCCAAAGAGGTAGCACCTCTGATCGGACACACTTCTTTGATACCATTCTATTACTTTTGTGATTGATTGG
Source organism: Allium fistulosum (assembly GCA_030737815.1). Classification (NCBI taxonomy): domain Eukaryota; kingdom Viridiplantae; phylum Streptophyta; class Magnoliopsida; order Asparagales; family Amaryllidaceae; genus Allium; species Allium fistulosum. The sequence goes on from CM060904.1 coordinate 1,111,742,909, forward strand.
GTGCACCCCATGATTTTTGGAGTGTGGTTCGAGGTGGGCGGTAGTGGCTGCTATGCGTTTCCACCAGCCCGGATACGTAATTGGTATATCTACCCTAGCATTGCCTAGTTGTGCCGTGTCACCTACCATATCGAGCTTTACTACGAGTTTGGATTTGTGCCGTAGCCTGTGGAGTATCGAGGGTAGTTCCCGATTTGGGAGTATGCTAATACTGGATAGAATACTGGGACTATTATGTGTTTTAGGGAATATTAGGTCACTCCTTAATGCTATTTTAAAGTATGATTATTTTATATTTGGACATTATTATAATAGCGAATATTACTACATAGTAGATAGTTTAACGGATCCTTAAAGAATGGGCGATCCCAAGCATTCTTTAAGTTACTTGTGCATTTTTATTACAATTCACTTAAGTTGATTTACATTGTATAAGTATGTATGTCCTGACTCGAGTGTTTGTGTTTTATTTACGCTCGGGTCAGCTTGAGTATCAGCTTTGGATCTCACCTTCTGGAGCTAGGACTGCTAGAGATCATCTTTTATTTAGTTGTTATCTATTTCCATTCAGTATTTCTATGTCAGCTTTGTAGTAGAGACATATGTATTTTGGATTTCTACTATGCTTATGTATTCAGACTTCTATTGTATCTGTTTTTCAGACTATGTATTTTGAATCTGTTTTAAGACTATGTATTGTAGTGGCTTCATGAACCTCTATTTATTTTATTTTCTGCTGCGAGTTATTCTGATATTATGTGTCTGTGATTCTGTGATTGGTTTTATTTGCTCCAAATTTATTACAATCTATTGTTTTGTATTATTCAAGTCCGACATGTGTGGTTTTATTGTCGATTTGAATGGTCCAAAATAGTGGGTCGTTAAATTTGGTATCAAAGCCAGGTTTTTAGGCAAACCTTAGCCTAAGGAGCAAAAACTCGTTAGAGATAGGGTAGAAATACCCTAGAATGAGTGAAATCAACCTCAGAATCATTTCTTTGTGAGAGAACGTATTTTCAAAGTATAAAATGATTTTTCAAAGGATTTTTCAAAGATTATTTTGATATAAACTTTTCTTGTTTTAAAGGAATTTTTTTCTAAACTTCCTTCCTTTCGTATCTACCTTGTTAGTATTTCTTTCTTTAGGATATTCATCCAAGTGAATTTATCTTGTCTTATCTTATCTCTTGTAAATCCCGAATTGTTTCTCTTGTGGATGATTGGGGAAATCCTTTGGTTATTCAGTGTCGTATGCCTCATGATTATGCTGGCAGCTTTATTTATTCTCTAGATTCTTCTCCTGTTGATCTTTAGTCGACTCGTGTGGTCAAACTTTATCCCGATGTATTTGGTGAAGTCGCTGCTTTACCCCCTAAGCGGAAAATTGATTTTCGTATTGATCTTATTCCTGGAGCTCGACCTGTAGTTCTTCCTCCTAGAAGAATAGCACCCCGCGAGAAGGTTGAGTTGTGAAAGCAAATTGAGGACTTGTTCTCCAAGGTCTGATCAGACCTAGCCATTCAGAATGGGGAACAACGGTGGTTTTCATCACCAAGTCCGATGGATCTTTGAGGATGTGTGTTGATTATAGGGAGCTAAACAAGCTCACTATGAAAAACAGATATCCAATGCCTCGCATCAATGATATGTTTGATCAGCTTTATGGTGCTACTGTTTTCTCTCAGCTTGATCTTGCCACAGGTTTTCAACAGCTCAGAGTTGCTGAGGAAAGTATTCCCAAAACTGCTTTCCGTTTGAGAATGGGTTTTTTGAATGGTTAGTTATGCCTTTCGGTTTGACTAATGCTTCTGCTTTCTTTGTTGATTTGATGAATCGTGTTTTTCGTGATGTGCTTAATAAATTTGTTCTAGTCTTTGTTGATGATATTCTCGTTTTCTCTAAGTCTGAGGAAGAACATGAGTCGCATTTGAAATCTGTTCTTGAGACTCTTAGAAATCATCAGTTGAAGGCTAAATTTTCTAAATGCCATTTCTGGAAATATGAAGTCTGATTCCTCGGGCATATTGTTTCTGGTAATGGAGTTTCTGTTGATCCAGTCAAGATCGCTGCGATCAATGTGAGTCTTTCTTTCCTTCTCTTTTTCCTTTATCATTTAATTATTTTATCTTTCTAGTTGTCCTTATTTATCTCTATTCTGTGCAGGATTGGGAAACTCCTAGGACTCCAACTGATATTCGTAGTTTTCTGGGCCTTGCCAGTTATTAAAGGAGATTCATTGAGAATTTTGCTCGGATTGCTGCACCTCTCACCGCTTTTACTTGTAAGAATGCTAAGTTTATTTGGAGTGATGAGTGTAAAGCTGCATTCAATGAGTTAAAGCACAAGCTTACTTTCGCACCATTTCTTACCGTTCCAAATGGAAATGAGGGATTAACGGTATACACTGATGCTTGTCGTGAAGGTTTGGGAGCTGTTCTGATGCAGGATGGGAAGGTCATTGCTTATGCCAGTCTTCAGTTGAAGACCCATGAAGCCAATTATGCTGCTCATGTTAAAATTACTTGCTGTGGTTTTTGCCTTGAAGCTTTGGAGGCATCATCTTTTGGGTACTAAGTTTGAGCTTTTCACTGATCATCAGTCTTTGAAGAATATTTTCACTCAGAAGGATTTGAATCAGAGGCAAGTTAGGTGGTTGGAGTTTCTTGCTTCTTATGACCTCGACATCAACTATACCCATGGGAAAGCTAATATTATGGCAGATGCTTTGAGTCGGAAGAAGGCGATGTTGTGTCATCTTATTGTTTCTTCTTCTCTTTTGGATCGTATCATGGCTAAGCAGGATGAGGATGAGATGCTTAGATTGATGAAGGAGAGTGTTCGTAGCAGGGTTGGTAGTAGTAGTCTTGATGGCAGTGGTGCTCAGATCGATGATAGAGGTATTTTGAGGATTAATAATAGGATTTGTGTCCCGAATGTTGATGGATTGAGATAGGAGTTACTTCGGGAGAATCATCGGTCCAGACTTTGTATTCATCCGAGAGTGACCAAGATGTATCTGGATATGAAGAAATTGTATTGGTGGAGAGGTATGAGGCGAGATATCTCCATCTTTGTTAGTATGTGTGCGACTTGTCAACAAGTCAAGGAAGATCATCAGAAGACCCCTGGTTTGTTGCAGCCTCTTGAGATTCCCAATTGGAAGTGGGAACAAGTTTCTATGGATTTTATTGATGGATTACCGAGGACTAGGAGGGGTAATTAGAGTATCTGGGTTATTGTGGATAGATTGACCAAGTTAGGTCATTTCATTCCGGTCAAGTCTACCGTTGTGCTTCTAGCTTGTCTAAGATCTACATGAGAGAGATTGTTCGTCTCCATGGTGTCCCACTCAGTATTGTTTGTGATCGTGATCCTATCTTTACTAGTCAGTTTTGGAAAGCTTTCCAGGAATCTTTGGGTACTCACTTGAATCTGAGCACTGCTTACCATCCACAGACCGACGATAAAACGGAAAGAGTGAATCAGATTCTCGAAGATCTTCTTCGTGCTTGTGTGCTTGATTATGGAGGATCTTGGGAGGATCATCTCCATCTTGTCGAATTTACCTATAACAATAGTTATCAGGTATAATCTCAATCTTCTATGTTGAATCTTGTCTTAATCATTTATCTATCTCATTTCTATCTTCGAATTCAGGCTAGCATTAGATGTCTCCGTTTGCTGCTCTTTACGGACGACCTTGTAGATCTCCATCTTGCTGGATTGAATCCGGTAATCGTTTGGTTCTTGGTCCTGAGATGATTTTGGAAGCATCGGAGAAAGTCGAGGAGATTAAGAGGAAGATGAGGGTTGCTCAGGATAGGCAGAAGAAGTACGCTGATAGGCGTAGGCGGAGTTTAGAGTTTGTTGTTGGTGATTAGGTTTTCCTTAAGGTCTCTCCCTTAAGGAATGTCATTCGCTTTGGTCGTAGAGGGAAGCTTACTCCTAGGTTCATTGGTCCTTTCCACATTGTGGAAAGAATTGGTTCTTTAGCTTATCGCCTGGATTTGCCTGAGAAGTTCTCTGGACTGCAAAATTTATTCCACGTTTCGCATCTTCGTCGTTATCTGCATGACCCATCTCTTATTGTTCAGCCTTCTGCTCTTGATAGTTTGGATATTGAGCCTAATTTGACTGTCGAGAGGAAGCCACTTCGTATTGTCGACAGAGGTACGAAGCAGCTAAGAAGGAAATCTGTTAGTCTGGTCAAAGTACAGTGGAGTACTGATGATCGAGACTGTACCTGGGAGACGAAGGAGAGCATTCGTGCTTCGAATCTGGAATTGTTCGTTTTAGGTACTATTTGATTTTCTATCTTGCTTTTTCTTTGTTTTCCTTGTTTCGTTCTTTTCGAGGACGAAAAGATTTGAGTCGGGGAGAGTGTAACAACCCAAGATTTTTGCAAATATTTTTAAATTCGATTTTATTTCAAAATTTTATTTTTTAAAACATTTTAAAAGTGCAGTTGTAATTTTCCAATATTAGTTGTATTTTGTTTACAATTTTTAATTCTAGTTTCAATATAATAAACTATTTTCTTTATTTATTTTCTATTTTCCTAAGACTATTTATTTATTTCCGTTTCTACTTTATTTATTTTTATTTGTTTTAACTTTTATTTTATTTACTTGATTTTTATTGGTTTATATTGAATTAAAAGAAAGTGGAAATTCAAAGAGACAAAAGCTTTTAAAACTTGTGACTTTTCAATTGCTAGTCTTTTCATTTGCTTGGCCTATCATTTTCTCTTGTTTAGCCATACATTTTCATTGCTATTCACGTGAAAAACTTCCTCATTCACTTCACAATTCACGGCTAACATCATTTCTGAAAATATTTTGGTATGTCATGGCTTCCATCTCCTCTTTTTCTTCTTCATTTTGCTTGTTTTTACCTTGCTCTTCTCTAGCTTTGCTCGGCCATAACCCCTCCACTCCTCCACCGACCACCACCATCACCTCCTTCCCCTCATCATCCACGACCAGCACTCCTCCCCTCTGTCCAGATCAGGCCGTGACCACCAAGTGATGACAACTCCACAAACTTTGCAAAAACCCCATGAAATATGCATAGCCGAGCCTTTATTTCACCATCCCCTTCATTTTTCACCTCAGCCATCACCCCTAGAACCACCACCACCTGCTGACTTCACCTCTGGCCATCACTTCAGCACTGACCTGACCTGTACCTGACCATGGCCGAGTCATATTGACCATAGGCCGAGCCTATGTTGAACCAAAACCCCTTTCTTTTTCCTTGTCCCTTTGTATTCCTTGTTTTGCAACTTCTTTCCCTTCAAATTCCTATGCTAGCCGTGCCTAAATGATCCATACCCGAGCCTTACCTCAAAGAAAACATGTATGGCCGAGCAAACAAGGAGTCATGGTCAAGCAATTTTGATTTCAAAGCTTGGTGATGTCTTTTGTAAATTCTATTTCCATTTTGTTTCATTTAATCTTTGTATTATATTTATATTTATATTGCTTTGTTTTATTTGTTGCATACAAGACTAATATCTTGGCTCTCTCTCCACTTGAATCAAAAGTCGTGCTATCGTGCTTTCTGGATTTGTTTGTGTGTTTTGATTTGCGAACTCCAGCTTAAATAGGTGAGTTATTCACGCCTGACATTCATACTTATAAAATTGTGAAGTGACAACAAGTGAATGTGTAGAATTGTTATATCATGTTATACTTGCCTGTGATATGAATTATATGATGTTTAACTTTGTTATAAACTTGTCACATCATCTGCTATGTTATATTTTGTTATACTGTTTATTTATTTCTATTTCTCACACTGCAAGTTCCCTGTAGAATAGAATCACTATGGGTTGAAATGATACAAACCCGAACGGACTTTAGAATAGGGAAAAATCTTTATGAGCTGAAATGATAGGACTAAGCGATTTTTATTTATTTTTATTAACTTGGGATTGCGAGTTTGAAATGATAGAACCCGGATTTTTTTTTTGTAAATTACAGATTGAAACAATATATTATCTGTATCACTTGACTTAGGCTAGAAAATATTATACTGACCCGTGGTTATTTTATATACTTTTTTGGAAAATTTTAAGTATTTTAAATTGTAAAATTTTATATTTTGATTTGAATTGAATGTAAAATGATTTAATAAAGTGATAATGATTTTTCTATGTATTTAAAAATGTTAAATAAATGAATGGAAAAATTATGATTTGAAACATAACTTAATTTGGAAATATGTGATTTGATTTTTTAAATGGAAGTTTAAGTTAATTAAATAAAAATGGAAATTAAGTTTTATTTATGAAATGGAAATTTAAATTTAAGTGTTAAGGTAAATTGTTAAAAATGAAAAGAATGGAAATGGTACACTTGAATTTAATAAGTGAAATTATTGTAAAATTGGATTTTATTGTAAAAAAATTCTTTATAAAACCATACGTTAAAGGGTATTTAAATGAACATTTTTGAGTAGAAAAATATGATTTTTTATAAGTTAAAATGGTTAAAATCGAAGATTATTTGTTTTTGAAATTTTATTATAAATCTGGAAATTGAATTAGTAGCCCTTCAGAAATGCTATCATTTCTGAAATTAACTTAAAATCTAAGTAAAAGATACTGCTGCACTTTGTAAGTGCTGTGGTTGATGCAAATGAACTAAAGGCTACTGCAGCACTTGGTAAGTGCTATGGTTGCAGAAAGAAAATCTAAAATCTGAAACTAATAAAAGGGATACAGTAGCACTTGATAAGTTTTGCAGTTGCTGAAATGAGATTTTCAAATGTAACTGAACTACTGCAGCAGTTTTGTAAATGCTGTCTTTTCTGAATTGAACTAGTATTCAAATGTAATTGAACTACTGCAGCAGTTTATAAATGTTGTCTTTGCTGAAATGAACTGTTTTCAAATATAACTTACCGTAGCATTTTCTAAGTGCTGCGAATCTGAAATTTCAATGTTTTGAAGTATTTAACTAAATAAACAAGCTTCAAAAGTGCTAAATTTTGGGAATTGAATATTTGATTTGAAAGAATATTGACTTTACTTTTAAATGGTTTAAATGAAGTATTTTGAATTGAAATATAAACTATTTTTGAATTTATAACCACGATGTTATAATAACGATTGGTTGTTAACAAGACCAGGATCAGATATGGACATACTCCCTGTCGATACCGAAAACCACTTTAACAACTATGTACGCGGTGGAGATTCCAGAATGAAGTAGGATTATGGCGACGATCCTAAAGGTATATTTACGTGGACCTGACTCCCGTGAGTTCGCTTAAGGTGGCTAAAACAGGAGCGATCGACGGGCCAATGAGGTAGCACCTCTGATCGGACACACTTTTTTGATACCATTCTATTACTTTTGTGATTGATTGGGTGCACCCCTTGATTTTTGGAGTATGGCTCGAGGTGGGCGGTAGTGGCTGCTATGCGTTTCCACCAGCCCGGATGCGTAATTGGTATATCTACCCTGGCATTGCCTAGTTGTGTCGTGTCACCTACCATATCGAGCTTTACTACGAGTTTGGATTTGTTCCGTAACCTGTGGAGTATTGAGGGTAGCCCCCGATCTAGGAGTATGCTAATAATGGATAGACTACTGGGGCTATTATGTGTTAAGGGGATATTGGGTCACTCCTTAATGCTATTTTAAAGTATGATTATTTTATATTTAGACATTATTATAATAGTGAATATTACTTCATAGTAGATAGTTTAACGGATCCTTAAAGAATAGGCGATCCCAAGCATTCTTTAAGTTACTTGTGCATTTTTATTACAGTTCACTTGAGTTGGTTTACATTGTATAAGTATGTATGTCCTGACTCGAGTGTTTGTGTTTTATTTACGCTCGGGTCAGCCTGAGTATCAGCTTTGGATCTCACCTTCTGGAGCTAGGACTGCTGGAGATCATCTTTTATTTAGTTGCTATCTATTTCCATTCAGTATTTCTATGTCAGCTTTGTATTAGAGACGTATGTATTTGGGATTTCTACTATGCTTATGTATTCAGACTTCTATTGTATCTATTTTTCAGACTATGTATTTTGAATCTGTTTTGAGACTATGTATTGTAGTGGCTTCATGAACCACTATTTATTTTATTTTCTGCTGCGAGTTATTCTGATATTCTGTGTTTGTGATTCTGTGATTGGTTTTATTTGCTCCAAATTTATTACAATCTATTGTTTTGTATTATTCAAGTCCGACATGTGTGGTTTTATTGTCGATTTGAATGGTCCAAAATAGTGGGTCGTTATAGCTAGTGCCTTCGGTTTTGTTCATACCCAGAATGAACTTGTATGGATGAATGCTAGCATTGCATTTCTTCTTGGAGGGCAGTATTAGCATTCCAAGAGGATTTTCTATACAAAAGGTAAGTGTAGCCTCAAGCCTCATCGACCTGGAAATGACTAAAATCAGGGGATATGCTTCAAGGCTATGTGGTTTGCTACAATTAGGGTATGGTCATCATCCAATCTAGATTGATATTATAGATCATGTATTGTAACAACCCAGGATTTTGGTCATTGAATTTTAAATGTTTAATTTATTTTAAATATTTAAATAATTGGATTTTGGAATTTAATAACTCGGATTCAAATATAGTGATAATTTAAATATTTAAATTTGTGAATTAATTATTAATTAAATGGATTTAATAATTTTATTTAACTCCTTTTAAGTAAATATTATTGATGAATTGAATTTGTAAACTTAATTACAAAAATAAATATATCGGATAAATAACAATTTTGGATCAAAAAATATAAAACAATATTTGAATTTGTGAAATTAGCATTCGGGGAACTATCTCGGATTTTGATGAAACTAGTGCCATTGGATATGGAACAATAAATTGTTGCATGCTGATGAGTTTCGTGACGATCGGACGTATGATCGTATGAGCTTGAAACGCATAGCGATTAAATTTTAGAGAATTAAATTATTACAATTTGATTTAAAAAGCTAACTTCTGTATAACATAGAATTTTCTCTTGAAAATAGTTCCATTGAGTTCGAAATATGGGTATTTAGTATAGATTTCCAGTGAGCACGCCTCGATTGGAGTTCGTCAATTTTCGAGCGTGAATAGTGTCGAGTAGATTCTATATGTATGGACCTTAACCTTTTTCTTTTTCGCGAAACCCTAGGAAACATTGGCTTCCATTTTTAAACAGCCATCATCCAATGGTTGAGATGGACCTCGACGCTAGGGGAATTTTCATATGATGGGCTTAACTAAGGAAGTGTGCGGCTTGGGGCGACGAGGCGATTGACCGGTAGGATTGTTGATCGACGACTTAAGGCGGCTGGGAAACGCGATGAACGACAACTAGATTTTTTTCGTTCGTTCTTGGTGGTGGTGGCATGGTGGGGGTCGAGACTGGTGTGGATGGACGCGGAATGGTTGGAGCTTCCTTCTGGTGGAGTGCGGCGATGGATGATGGCCTATAGCGGTGGTGGCGATCGAGTAAAGCGCGATGTCGAGTAGTTGATTTCAGCGGTCTAGGATGATGTTTAAGGGGGATTTTAGTTAACAATTGTAATTAGGTTAAAATTGATAATTATTTAATTTAATTAGCCAATTAAATCGTCAAATGTTCATTAACTTGTAACTTGTTCATACGAGGTCGGATTCGAGCACAGTGAGTTGCAATGTACTCATATGGACATTATATTCGGGATGGAGTTAGATTAAACGAGATTGGAGCTTGTAGGAATTTTGGCTAAAATCGGACGGTCGTTTGGTTTTAGTCTAAATCGGAATGTTTCGACGGAAAACGAAAATCAAGGTGAGTTTATTTCACATTTAATTTTACTATATCATACCTATGATGTTATGAACGTTTATTGATTGCTTAGAGGTTAGTTAAATTGTTTGATTGCTTATTCGGTTGAATTTCCATTTGTAAAATGAATGACATATTAATTTGATCGTTATGAACACATATGATTATCTATATATTATCCATAACCATCGTTTTGCAGGAAAAATTTATAGAGAGACCCTGAGGGGTTTCTTGAAAACAATTATTTATGTACATCCGTATGCTGCTATATTTATAAGTAATTGAAATAACTACTTAAAATTCCATTTTATTTTTTAAATGTAGTTATACCGATTTCGTTATATCATCATTTATTAAATTTCATCCCCAAAACCCTATCGTTTGTTTTTGAACTTGAGCTTGTGATCTCACTAAACAGAATGTTAAAATTTGTTAATCATTTTGATTAATGATAATTTAAAATTAATTAATCATTTTAACTGATGATTTTGAAATTAATTAACCAATTTAATAAATAATATTTAAAAATGGTTTATCTTTGATTTAAATGAGAAAAGATTTAATTAATCATTTTAACTAATGATTTCTTGAGCTTAATTAATTTTTTAATTAATGATAATTGGAAATTAATAATCAATTTAATTAATGATATTTAAAATTAATAAATCATTTTAAATAATGATATTTTGATTTAGTTAATCATTTTTAATAAATGATTGTTTTAAATTTAACCAATCGATTTAACCAATTGTATTTGGAATCATTTTAATTAATGATGTTTTATAGTTAAATAAATCATTTTAACATATTATGTTTTAATTAATCATTTTAACTAATGAAGTTTGAATCTAATAAATCTGATTAATTTATAATTATTTTAATAAATGGTATTTAAAGTAAATTAACTCATATAATAAAAGCGTTTCAAGTTACTTAACTGATTTACTATTTTTTTAAAGTTAATAAACTGATTTAATAAATATTTTAAAGTTCATTTACTGATTTTATAAGAGTGTCTGGAAATAATTAACTATTTTATTAAAGATAATGGATTTGTTTACTTAAAAGAGATTTCAAATGTGATTAGTTATCTTTCGGGATAATTTTTTTAGCAAAGCTAGCCGGCTTTATAGTGGACCAAGCCACTATATATAAATAAATAAAACAGGTGTTTTGCACATGCACAAAACAGTTATCATGGTTTTATAGTGGCCATACCACTGAATAAACAAAAACTAGACCACCTCCAGAGAGGGGGGGCACTATCAACTACAACGACACTAGGCCCCATAACAAGGAGAAAACCAGAGAAATGAGCCGCGATATTTGGATCAAACCCCGCAGAATCAGGGGAGTAAATATAACTTTGATCCCAAGTGTCATCCTCGAAAATAAGCTTATTGTCATCATCATCCTCACCATCACATGATAGAACAAGTCCATTCCCAACAACATGATAAAATAACCTCCTTATCTCTCCATTTCCACCTAAGAACATATAATAAAACCAAAGTCTAGACTATATCGCATCTCAGAACTCAAATGAACCCAAGTCTTCTCCGTGGAGTTCCACTCAATCACGGGAGATTGAATGATAGCAGCAGTAGAAATACCAGGAACAGGGGAGAATGAATGTGGAATAGAAGACTCACCAATGACAGGAGAAGGAGCAGCATCAATGTTACAACCAGGGGCAGGACAGATCTCGGCAGGGGCATTAGGAGGGGGACCGGGGTCCACAAGTAAAGTAGGGCACAACTTAGGAACCCACATACTAACCGAAGGCCTTGGAAAGAGGATCTTATCCGGGATAGGTAGAGGAAGATCACCAGAAGAGTTGGGAGGAGGGTGGTGCTTGCATGAGAGCGCCACATGGCCAAAAGAGTAACAAAACACACATATATCAGGTTTCCATCCATAGTGAACATCAATTTCTGCTACCTGACCATCGGACGGAAAAACTCTGAGCTTAGAAGAGGAAGAGGCATGGATTGGGTGATTTCAATCAGAGCTTTCGCATATACAATCCTACATCTAGCCATTGTGTTCGAATAAAAACACTTAAGATCTACAACCAAACTAGCGATCCAATTCAATCCAAGCAGCGATTAAAGAACATAGGGAATATGAGAGAAGTGCGCCTAAACAGGTATAGATAAAACCTGATGCCTTGCACTATCAATGGACCGACTCCAAGAAGTAATAATTAGTGCTTTACCCTTAATGAATGTTGGCTCGACCTTAAGCACACGTTGTCTTTCCTCCTTCTTAGCAAACTTAAAGAAAAACATAGAGTTATCAAATTGAACCCGAAGACCACCCGAAAGTTTCAAATGATTCTTACAATGAGCCCGAAAAAAGGTATCTTTTGGGATAATTAATATTGTTTAAATTTTATAAGGTATTTAAATTATTTTATTATCTTTTGGGATAATAAATATTGTTTTTTTAACTAATAAATAATGGTTTAAAAATGAGAAAATCCTTTAAAAGTAATTATTTATAAATAAAGCTAAGTGTAAATTATTTTTGGGTTTACAGTAAACAATGTTTTAACGACATTTGTTTTTGTTCTTGTTTTAACACACTTAGTATTATAAATTTTGCTTTATAAAAGAACATTTTGAAAGAGTATTTCTAAAAGTTTATTACCAATACTATAATATGGAAATCAAGTACAAGTTCGGTTTTTAAAAGTTATTCCATTTCGGTTATGGAAAAGTAGTTTCGTGATCGATATCGCTTATATGGAAAGGATTTGGTCATACTTTTAACGCTAAATGTTGAGGCTTGGGCTCGTTTTTATCTCGAAGGTTAAAAATGTCCTCAAGGCGATGCCTAGAGGTAACACTACCTCAACTTGACGGGCTTCATTTTCAACCGAGGGATAGCACTTGTTTGTAACAAGTAGTGATAAATATATGATATTTAATTTCCATATACGATCATTTTATTTATCCCCGATAGTTGATTTATTAATTATCAGATTCGGCTTTCTACATGGTGCACCGTCACCTTAAAAAAACGATTTGATGCTCTTTGAGCTTTGTTATCCTTTGTTGGAAATGACTAAACCAAAAGCACGAAAGGGGGCCAAGCTATGTGGGGTTTCTACTATTAGGGTATTTTAACATCTCATCTAGATTTTTTGTGTACCGTCATGTGAAAAACGGTTAATACCTAGATGTGAAAATATTCGGATTCTCGATAAGGTTTGGAGGGGTCCGGCTTGGAGATTTCCGAGAAGTGTCACACAATATATGACCGAGCTCAGAAGTATATTATTAGAGGTATACTTCAAGGAGTGGGCACCTTCTTAGTCATTTGTTGGAAATTTTTCTTTGCTTATTTGATTAGAACCCTTAAATCTGTTTATCTTTAAATTGCCATGAGAAGAGAAACCACTCTTCGTGGCGTTTAAGTATTGATTTTGTCCATTCTATCAAGTTTGGACTGTTACCTTATTCGGTCCATTCTATCAAATTTGGATTGTTTCCTTGTTTTATCCATTCTGTCCAGTTTGGATTTTACTCAGGCTATTTCCATTCTTTCAAGTCTGGTTTTAATATTATTTATGCCTACTCTTATTTGGAATTGTTTTCCTAATGTTTATTTCTACTCTTACCCATATGGATGTTATTCTTATGTGGTAAAAAAACCCGTTCAGCATTAGTGGCGTGGTCTCACAAAACTTTTATATGTTCGCCATTATTTGATTTATCTCACGCTGGCATTTCCAGACTGATCCGAGTGTTATTTTATTATAGTGCTCAGGTTAGACAGTGTATTTTCTATAACGATACGGATTTTCATCGCTTAGATTTATGAATATTTAATTAATATTAAATATTCGATTGGATTTTATAATGAAAATAGACCTCTTTAATTTATAACAAATATTAGAAAGTTGATTTTGAAAAAAAAATTACCAAAATAGATGGTTTATAGAAAAACAGATAATGTGATAGAAGAATGTTTTTTAGAATTTCGACTTTTGATACCGGAAAGTTATCGGAAATGTTGTTTGCCTTTATGCACTGTATATACACATATATAGTAGATAATTAACCATGTAATAATACACTTAGTAATATTTTATGTTATGTTAATTATGTTTAGGAAGTGATGTGACAATTCATAGTTTTAAAAATAATAACTTATATATATATATATATATATATATATTATTTTTATCTCTTGTCATATCATAATATTAACCATCATTAAGCCTAAGACATGACTAAAGAAAGAAGTGGATGTGACAAGTAAGGGAAGAAAAAAGTTGATGTGCAATTCATAAAACTAAAAATAATAAACATTATATATATATATATATCTGTATGTATGTATGTATGTGTGTGTTTGTGTTGTCACATCTTATATATTTTTATAAGAAAACATCATTATCTATAATTACATATATGATATGACTAGAGAAGATGATGTGATGCATGAGAGGGATGAGATGTTGATTTGATATCACGAAATGATGACATGTTTTAAAAAAATTTAAGCTAAGGTTAAAACGGTAATTTTTCCTGCTTTCTTCCTCTATAAATACGTGCCACCTTCACCATATTTTCATTTACTTCTCCATTCCTATTTCTCTAAATCTTACTTTATAGTTTCATGGCTTCCTCTTCTTTTTAATAAAAAGGAAAAATAAAAAACTCTTTGAAAAACTTGTTTAAAAATCCACTGATTCTCCTCCATTTTTGTCCAACTTCCTTCGTTCGTATCTTCCACAATAACACTTCAAATCTAGATTTTATTTTTTCAAACCATCTGAATTTCCATTAGCTACAACTTTTATGTTGACCACTTCTTCATATTTCGAAAGTAGATATATCAAAAGTTCAATTCTTTACAGAGTGTTTTCGGACACAAAAATTCTAAGGTCGAAAATACCACTCATTCATTTGACAATATCTCCCAACAAACATATCAAACTTGAGTGATTCTTTTTTTGAAATGATAGAGAAGAGAAAATCTTAGAACTTTTCTGTTGACCACTTTTCAAAATTCTGAGAGTAAACATAGTTAAAATTTGAAAGGAAGATGACCTTTTTCGAGTTGCAGTTTGGCTTTTTCAAGTTTTACAAATTTAAAGTATTCAAGATTTGGAAAGCTTTATGGTGAGAAAATTTGATGATTTTTTTTGGAAAATTATTAGCTCTAGTATTGCTTCATGAAATGATAATACTATAGCATGGAAGTTTGTTCAATACCATATGGTTTGATATTGATATGGATTGGTGATTTTGGTTATGTTTGATCGGATGTTTGGTATGGGAATACAAAGTTAGTAACGCATAAATATATATATATATATATATATATATTGGCATATGTATATACACATGATTTGTTATGTGAATGTGATGTGTAATGTAGTGGTCGATGATGAACTCGACTATAGTCGTGATGGGTTGAAACAAAACTGAAACTTTGTATGAAATCACGACGGATTTGAGGTCGGACATGGAATCAAAACTTGTTCAAGGGTTTAAAGTTTTGATTTTATTAAAGTTTACATATTTGGTTTAAAAGTTGAAATCATACTAAAGTATGTTTCAATCAGGAAATAATATGTTTTCGACAAAGTGGTTTTGCTTGAAAGTAAGTTCGAGTGAACTGCAACGATAGAAACAGCCGCTATGGATGCGGTTCGACGGATTTTCTCAACTTTGATTTCAAAATGTCTTATTTTTGAGATTGTTTATAAAAGTTTTTTAAAACAAAATAAGTAATATTTAAAAAGTTATTAAGGTTTATAAATTTAATAATTTAATTAATTAAATATTTAAAGGTAATTAGCACTTAATTAGTGATTAACAAGTAATTAGTAGTTAATTAACATTTAAGTTAATAAATATTATTTGATTAATTTAGTTTTAGTTAAGGTTTAATGCGATAAAAAAATAATTAAGTGGTCGATAATTACTTAATTAAGATTAGTGATTAATTAATTATCAATTAATTAAGAGATTATTTAATTAATATATAATTAATCAGGGTTTAGTTAATGACGATTTAACTTTAATTGAGATTCATTAAGGAGTTAATCAGGACTTAACTAAGTTCATTAAGTCTAATTAAGGATTAATTAGGATTTAATCTTGATTTAATTAGATTTTAAACTAATTTACTTATTTAAATCTTTTTCAAGGGTGATTTTTAAATCAAACTTATTTCATTTTAAATCAATATTCTTTTCAAAGCAAGTTGATTCCAAATCAAATGATCTCTTGTCTAGACCTTAAGTAATCATGTATCATTAGGGAGACTAAATGATATTTGTTAGTAGAACAGACATCATTTTGCTACAGTTAAGTAAATTGATTGAATTGTTTGGACATCTATATAGTAGTACAAATCATCATCCTGCTATTATGATATTATAAACATGTGTGTATATGTTAGCTTATATTAATTGTAGATTTATATACGTATCTATTTGTAACAACCCTAGATTTTGGCCTATATTTTAAAATTTGATTTTATTTTATTTTGAAATTATTTTTAAACTTGTTTCATTTCAAACATTTCATTTTTAAATATAAATGTTGATTATTATGTGAGTTATAGTTTCAAACTGATATAAATTGAATATTTTACTAAAAAGTGAAATTCTGGTCAAACTGTTCAATCTTTGACTTTTAAACTTCAAATTTAAATTATATAAAATCTTAAATTTTATCTTTTATTATGAAAATAGATGTAATAACTTGAACACTGCTTTTTGTTTCGTTGAAAACGGAGTTAAACTGTAAAAGTTATATACATTTCAATATTGTGTGTAAACTGATGTATTTAGCAATATTGTCTATTTTAAATTATATTTTAGTTGTCATATTTTGTTCTAATATGTGTTAATACTTTTTTTTATGTATATTTTTGTCTTTTAATATTTTTAAACTGATAATAGAATTTTTCCAAAATATGTTGCATTTATTTTCTATTTTTAAAGGCTAGGTTCCATTTTTCTGCTATTTTCTTCAATTAAATTATATTTAATTAAAATTTATTTATTCATTTTGTGAATGCATTTTTATTTTATGTTCTTATCTTTATTTATAAATATTTTCCCAAGTCCATATAATTTTTCCAAAATTTATTCTGTTTATTTTCAAATTTTCTAGACTAGTTTGCAATTTTGTGCTATTTTCTTATTTTAACCTTATATAATTAATAAATATTTATATATATTTTATATTTTTGTTATATTTTCGAATTTGTGACTGAATGTATTATTATTTTCAGTAATATAAACTTATATAAAGAAATTAAAAGAAATTTGAAAGGTTATGACTTTTGATTTGCCTAAGGCCTATTATCTTCCAACCTTTCACATTTGTAACTTACCTTTTCATCAATTAGTCTTTACTATCCACATCTTTCAGCTGCATACTCTATTTTCTATTCACGTACATTAATTTTCATTTCTGAAACAAAAGAATTTCGGCCATGGCTATTGAGGAAAGTTTGGGTAATAATTTTCAACTTTTTCTTATTCTTTTTCTACTTGTTTACATTGATTTTTGCACTTGCTCTCTTCTTCTAGGCTTGGCTCCTCCTCAACCAGATCTGGTCTGACCTCCACCACCCCCTTTCTCTGATCATTACCCACCCTACTACACCACCAAGGTAGGCCAAGCACATCCATGGCAAGGAGCACCACCAAAATCAACAAAAACCACCACATATTACACTAGCCGAGCCTAGATTGTTAGCACCACCATTTGCCGCCACTACCACCACCACCACCACCACCTCTGACCTGACCTCCACCATCACCAGCACCCACTGGCCATGACCCATGACCTCTGGCCGAACCTATTTGTGCCAAAGATGTGAGGTTATGTTGCATTGTTTAGCCTTGAACACCTAGTTTTTGCACCTAGACTTCACCACTTTGTTAACGCATGCTAGGCCGACCCTATGGAACCCAAAACCAGATCCAAACCCACCCCTTAGCCATGCATTTCAGATATGGAGCTGAAGCATAGATGGTAGAAAGAAAGTGCAAACACTTTGGTTTTGTTTATGCAGTTGTTCCTAACATTGTTTAGTGGCATCCTGTTTTGAAACTTATGTTTTATATATTTGTTTTGTGTAATGTTTTCAAGGGGTATAGCTTTGGCTCTTCCAATCTCAAATCATTGTCGTGCTTTCGTGCCTCTGGAAATCTTTGTTGTGTGTTTGTGGTTGTCATCTCCAGCTTGAACAAGTGAGTAATTCTCATCAGACGATGTGTACTTATATAACTAGTAAACTGACACCATTTGAATCTGTAAAATTATATCATCCTGTTATAACTGTTATATTATGATCATATAATGTTTACCCTATTATTACATATGTTATATCATCTATTACTATTATATGATGTTATTCTGTTCATTTTATCAGTTTATCACACTGCAAGTTCTCTGTAGATTAGGTTCACTATGGGTTGAAATGATACATACCCGAACGGACTTTAGAATAGGGAAAGATCGTTATGGGCTGAAATGATAAGCCTGAGCGACTTTTTATTTATTTTATTTAACTTGGGATTGCGGGTTTGAAATGATAGAACTCGGTTTTTCTTTGTAAACTGCGGATTGAAATGATACATATCTGTATCACTTGACCTAGGCTAGAAAATTATATACAGACCCGTGGTTTATATATTTTTCTGAAAATTTTAAAATATTTAAAATTGTAAATATTATGATATTTTGATTTAAATTTTATTAAAATGATTTCTATAAAATATTAGTGATTTTCTACAAATTAAATAAGGGAATTAAGTAGATGGTGAAGTAGAATTTGAAATATAAGTTAATTTTGGAATGTATGTTTTTGTTTATAAATGGAATTTATGTAAAGTGAGAATATATGACAAATTTGATTTAAAGATGAATTTAATGATTTTTATTAAGTAATAATAATGTTTTAAAGGTGTTAATGATTTAGTATAAATTAAAATATGGAATAAATGAATTTTAAGTTGAAATTTTTGAAATATAACTTAAATTGGGAAATTGTGAATTTTGTTAAAAGTGAAATTTTAATTAAGTAAAATAAATGTAAAAAAGTCATATTTTGTAAATTTAAACTTAGTTGTTAAGTTAAGAATTTAATTAAAGAAATGAAGATTTAATTGTTATTTAATTTGATTTTTGTATGGAAATTTGACTTTATAAAATCATAGAAATAAAGGTATTTAAATGATTGTTTTTAAATGTGAAAATATATGATTTTTTTTAAGTTAAAATGATTTTTTTTAAGTTAAAATGATTTATATTAAAAGTTATTTATGTGTGAAATTGTAAATAAAACTCTGAATTAGATTTGACAGCATTTTTGAAATGTAATGTAAAGATATTACAGCATTGGAAAATGTTGTAGTTGTTTTAAAAGAACCAAATAGCAAATTTGAACTAAGGGTTATTATAACACTTTGTTAGTGTTATAGTTGTTAAATTTAACTAAAATTTTAGTTGAAACTAAATTAAGATATTACAGCATTTTAAATGCCGTCTTTTGTTAATGAACTGTTATTAAACATAACATTTCATAGCATTTTCTAAGTGCTGCGAAAGTTGAATTTTCTTTGTTTAATAAATTCAAATGAATAAATTATCTTTGAAAAAGATTAAATTTTGGAAATTAAATATTTAATTATTAAATATAATGAATTTACTTTAAATGATTTAAATGGAATAGTTGATTTGGGAAATATAACTATTTTGTAATATGATTAAATGGTATTTAAATTTAAATTAAATAGATGATGTTTTGAAATGATATTTTGATATTTTGAAATGAATTTGAAATGATATTAAAACTTGAAATAAATAATTGAAGTTATATTAGTATGAAAAATATTTGGTTTACTTGTAATTTGAATCTATTTAAAAGATATTGGACTGATGAAATATAGGATAATAAAGCTTTGGAATTTATTTTATAATTTGAATAGTTATTTTGTGGATTAAATCTATATTTGAAATTTATAAGATTTGAAATGGTCTATGGAAATTTAATTGAAATAAATGATTGAGTTGAATTGAAACTTTGAAAATTTTAATA
This sequence comes from Allium fistulosum, assembly GCA_030737815.1. NCBI lineage: Eukaryota > Viridiplantae > Streptophyta > Magnoliopsida > Asparagales > Amaryllidaceae > Allium > Allium fistulosum. Next base: position 1,111,762,781 of record CM060904.1, read on the forward strand.
CTTGATTTGAAAGTATAATATTTACACTTTTAAATGGTTTACATGAATTATTTTGATGGAAATATAAACTATTTAAAAAGGGTGACTTGAAATGATAATAAATGAATGATATCTTGAATTTAAAAAGGTATTTAAAGTTGAATATTTGGATTTGAACTCAAATAATGATTTGAAATGAAGTTTTGAAAGGATATGATATTTTGATATATTAAAATGATTTGAAATGAAGTTTTGAAAGGATATGATATTTTGATATATTAAAATGATCGAAATGAATTTTTGGAAAGATATGATATTTTGATATATTAAAATGATTTGAAATGAAGTTTTGAAAGGATAGGATATTTTGATATATTAAAATGATTTGAAATGAAGTTTTGGAAAGATATGATATTTTGATATATTGAAATGATTTGAAATGAAGTTTTGAAATGATATGATATTTTAAATATATTGAATTGGTTTGGAATTGATTTAATCTTTATTTTGATAAAGATTTGGATTTGAAATGATATTCTATTTTGAAGTATAAACTGTTTTAAATTATAACCACGGGTTATAATAACGATTGGTTGTTAAAGAGACCGGGATCAGATATGGACATACTCTGTGTTGATACTGAAAACCACTTTGACAACTGTGTACACGGTGGAGTTTACAGAATGAAGTAGGACGGTGACGACGATCCTAAGGTATATACGTGGACCCAACTCCCGTGAGTTGGCATAAGGTGGCTAAAACAGGAGCGATCTCGGACCAGTGAGGTAGCACCTCTTATCGGACACACTTCTTCGATACCATTCTATTACTTGTGATTGATTTGGTGCGCACCCTTGATTTGGGAGTGTTGTTCGAGGTGGAGCGGTAGTGGCTGCTATGTGTTTCCATCAGTCCGTGTGCGTAATTGGTATATCTACCCTGGCATTGCCTTGTGTGCCGTGTCACCTACCATATCGAGCTTTACTACGAGTTTCTATTTGTGTCGTACCTATGGAGTATCTTCTCGTAGCCTCTCGGGGTATGCAGGTACTGTGTAGACTATTGGCATATTACGTGTTAAGGTGGAAAATGTAAATCCTTAACGCTATATAAAAGTATGTTTATTTTATGATTATACATTATTATAATAGCGAATATTACTACATAGTAGATAGTTTAACGGATCCTTAAAGAATGGGCGATCCCAAGCATTCTTTAAGTTACTTGTACCTTTATTACAGTTCACTTGAGTTAGTTTACATTATATAAGTATATATTGTCCTGACTCGAGTGTTTAGTGTTTTGCTTTACGCTCGGGTCAGCCTGAGTTATTCATAGATTTGGATTTCCACTCTCTTGGAGATTTGAATCGCTGGAGATTATCTGCTTGTCTTGTCCTATCTATTTCAGTTATGTTGTTCTACTCGGCTTGTACTTGGTTCTTTTATTGAGACTTCTGTTGTACTCTATTTCTTCTGTTATATCTTATGTAATTCTGATATATTTATATAGTAGCTTCATGAACTACTATTTCTTTTACTTCCGCTGCATTATTTTACTTTGTGTCTGTGATTTATGATTATATTTATTTACTGTATATTCTGAGATTTGCCAAATTTTATTTACAACGTGGTATTTTGAGCAATTCAAGTCCGACATGTGCGGATGCGAATGGTTGAAAATATCGGGTCGTTACAGTTGGTATCAGAGCTAGGTTAGCTCTAGGCAAAACTTAGAATGTATGGTAAATTTATTTACAGAATCACTTTCATTCGAGCTTGAATCTCTTCCTTTTGATTTGAATTTCCTTTGAATTTTGGAACGTTCCCTACGGTTCCAAAATCCATTCTTGTCCCTCACTATTCATCTTCCTTTGATTTTGGAGTATCACATAACTCCACTTCGAATGAGCTTTATAGTGAATTGGCGGTCTCGCTAATACTCTAATGACTTGTAAAGGGGGAAACTCCTTTACAAATTAGCATTGATTCACCAGAGATTTATATCTATCCTTGGTTTAGATGCTAATATCTTTTGTTGTTCCAAACTCTATCTTTTGAGATCGGATGTAGATTTACCCCAGAAAAAAATACACATATGATCTTATTCATCAAGTCACGGTTGACCCGGTTAAGGTTGCCCGCGATTTATCTAAGTTTATCCATCTTCATATTTTGTCAATTAATCATCTTGTCTTGTGTGTCCAACCTATCTTCATAACATTTTTGAATTGTACTTGTAAATCTATGTTTTGTTTTATATATTGTGTTGTTTGAGTTGTTGATGTTGATTTGGGCTTCCGATCGATTCGTCTGATCAACGCTATCGATAGGATTTCTAAAACACTTTGACAGAACAAACTGACACAATATTATTTTAAAATTTGGTTAATGAAATAAATTTTGATATAAGTAAATATTATGGAACTTAATAAATTGATTTAAATCGATTATTTGAAATGATAATACTTGATTTATCATTCTATGAATGAATTTATAAATAGTTGTTTATAAATTTGATTTGGGAATTGAAATGAATTTAAATCAAAAATTTGAGAATTTAATTTCTGATGGTTTCGAACTTTGTGTTTAAAACTTTAAAAGGATATATTATTTAAAGTATTTTTAAATAGAAATTTGTTTCCAAAGAATTTTAAAGTTTAAAAATCAGTGCTCTTCTCTTTGTCGCTAGAAAATAATTTTGGTGATGACTGCAGCATCATCGACGTTCATTTTCGAGTTTCGACGAGAAGAAACCATTCTGTAGTCTTGCTACAGCTTTGTTTTGGAAAAAAAAAATTTAATTGATTTCAATTTCTAAAAGATGATTTGATTTATTATATATATAGATTATGACTTAAATTTGATTTGACAAATTATGTACATACATTTATTTATCTCTAAATGGTTTGAGAGGAATCTGAAATTTTATTCTTAAATTCTATCTTAAATAATAACTTCAAGTATAAAAAGAAAATCAAAATTTTGAATAAATATTCAAGCTTGAAATGATTGAATTAGAATGTTTATATTGTATATTAATTTTAGAAAGTTTTATTTGCATAAATTCTCAATTGCATTCCAATATAACTTACCTTAATATTTAGAAGTTAACAATGTAATTGGATAATATACAATATAAAAAGATTTTATAAATAAAATTTGAGTGGTTATAATAAATGTTATACACTTAAATTTTAGTTATAAAAAGATTAACATAGGCAAATTGAATAAAAAGGGTTAATTGAATAATTTACACAATAAAAAGATGTTAAAGGAGCTAAGAATAAATTAAAACAGTTATGATAAGTGTAAGTTTATTTAACATAGGTGATAAAAAAATATTGAGAGGAATAAATTTAATTTTAATTGGTAATAAAGAAGAATTAAATTTATTGAATGTTATACACTTAATTTTAATCAAATCCATGATTTTTGAAATTGTTAGTTTAAGAAAATTAGATGATAAGATAATGTAATTAGAGGTAGTTAAGATTTATTTAACTTGTGTAAAATTAATTATCAATTTAAGTTGAAATCCCCATGGTTTCAAACTTATTATCTTATTCTGTTTTCAAACTGTCTATTAGTTGTCCTTATTTTCCTTATCTTGCTACAGACCGGTATAGGCATCTTTCTATAATCTTTCTGTTTAGAAATCTTTCTATAGTCTTTAATAATCTTTGGTACTTATTTTAATCTGAGCATTGCTTGCCATCCACCTTGTTACACTTACCTATAACAACAGTTATCAAGTATAATTCTAATCTTTTGTCATCTTGTCTTAATCTCATTTCAATTTTTCTTTCCTGTGTTTTCCCGTACCACATTCCTTTTCGGGGACGAAAAGTTTTGAGTGGGGGAGAGTGTAACAACCCTAGATTTTGGCCTATATTTTAAATTTTGATTTGATTTTATTTTGAAATTATTTTTAAACTTGTTTCATTTCAAACATTTCATTTTTAAATATAAATGTTGATTATTATGTGAGTTATAGTTTCAAACTGATATAAATTGAATGTTTTACTAAAAAGTGAAACTCTGATCAAACTGTTCAATCTTTGACTTTTAAACTTCAAATGTAAATTATATAAAATCTTAAATTTTATCTTTTATTATGAAAATAGATGTAATAACTTGAACACTGCTTTTTGTTTCGTTGAAAACGGAGTTAAACTGTAAAAGTTATGTACATTTCAATATTGTGTGTAAACTGATGTATTTAGCAATATTGTCTATTTTAAATTATATTTTAGTTGTCATATTTTGTTCTAATATGTGTTAATACTTTTTTTATGTATATTTTTGTCTTTTAATATTTTTAAAGTGATAATAGAATTTTTCCAAAATATGTTGCATTTATTTTCTATTTTTAAAGGCTAGGTTCCATTTTTCTGCTATTTTCTTCAATTAAATTATATTTAATTAAAATTTATTTATTCATTTTGTGAATGCATTTTTATTTTATGTTCTTATCTTTATTTATAAATATTTTCCCAAGTCCATATAATTTTTCCAAAGTTTATTCTGTTTATTTTCAAATTTTCTAGACTAGTTTGCAATTTTGTGCTATTTTCTTATTTTAACCTTATATAATTAATAAATATTTATATATATTTTATATTTTGTTATATTTTCGAATTTGTGACTGAATGTATTATTATTTTCAGTAATATAAACTTATATAAAGAAATTAAAAGAAATTTGAAAGGTTATGACTTTTGATTTGCCTAAGGCTTTTTATCTTCCAACCTTTCACATTTGTAACTTACCTTTTCATCAACTAGCCTTTACTATCCACATCTTTCAGCTACATACTCTATTTTCTATTCACGTACATTCATTTTCATTTCTAAAACAAAAGAATTTCGGCCATGGCTATTGAGGAAAGTTTGGGTAATGATTTTCAACTTTTTCTTATTCTTTTTCTACTTGTTTACATTGATTTTTGCACTTGCTCTCTTCTTCTAGGCTTGGCTCCTCCTCAACCAGATCTGGCCCGACCTCCACCACCCCCTTTTTCTGATCATTACCCACCCTACTACACCACCAAGGAAGGCCAGCACATCCATGGCAAGGAGCACCACCAAAATCAACAAAAACCACCACATATTACACTAGCCGAGCCTAGAATGTTAGCACCGCCTTCTGCCACCATTTGCCGCCACTACCACCACCACCTCTGACCTGACCTCCACCATCACCAGCACCCACTGGCCGTGACCCATGACCTCTGGTCGAACCTATTTGTGCCAAAGATGTGAGGTTATGTTGCATTGTTTAGTCTTGAACATCTAGTTTTTGCACCTAGACTTCACCACTTTGTTAACGCATGCTAGGCCGACCCTATGGAACCCAAAACCAGATCCAAACCCACTCCTTAGCCATGCATTTCAGATCTGGAGCTGAAGCATAGATGGTAGAAAGCAAGTGCAAACACTTTGGTTTTGTTTATGCAGTTGTTCCTAACATTGTTTAGTGGCATCCTGTTTTGAAACTTATGTTTTATATATTTGTTTTGTGTAATGTTTTCAAGGGGTATAGCTTTGGCTCTTCCAATCTCAAATCATTGTCGTGCTTTCGTGCCTCTGGAAATCTTTGTTGTGTGTTTGTGGTTGTCATCTCCAGCTTGAACAAGTGAGTAATTCTCATCAGACGATGTGTACTTATATAACTAGTAAACTAACACCATTTAAATCTGTAAAATTATATCATCCTGTTATAACTGTTATATTATGATCATATAATGTTTACCCTGTTATTACATATGTTATATCATCTATTACTGTTATATGATGTTATTCTGTTCATTTTATCAGTTTATCACACTGCAAGTTCCCTGTAGATTAGGTTCACTATGGGTTGAAATGATACATACCCGAACGGACTTTAGAATAGGGAAAGATCGTTATGGGCTGAAATGATAAGCTTGAGCGACTTTTTATTTATTTTATTTAACTTGGGATTGCGGGTTTGAAATGATAGAACCCGGTTTTTCTTTGTAAACTGCGGATTGAAATGATACATATCTGTATCACTTGACCTAGGCTAGAAAATTATATACATACCCGTGGTTTATATATTTTTCTGAAATTTTTAAAATATTTAAAAATGTAAATATTATGATATTTTGATTTAAATTTTATTAAAATTATTTCTATAAAATATTAGTGATTTTCTACAAATTAAATAAGGGAATTAAGTAGATGGTGAAGTAGAATTTGAAATATAAGTTAATTTTGGAATTTATGATTTTGTTTATAAATGGAATTTATGTAAAGTGTGAATATATAACAAATTTAATTTAAAGATGAATTTAATGATTTTTATTAAGTAATAATAATGTTTTAAAGGTGTTAATGATTTTGTATAAATTAAAATATGGAATAAATGAATTTTAAGTTGAAAATTTTGAAATATAACTTAAATTGGGAAATTGTGAATTTTGTTAAAAATGAAATTTTAATTAAGTAAAATAAATGTAAAAAAGTCATATTTTGGAAATTTAAACTTAGTTGTTAAGTTAAGAATTTAATTAAAGAAATGAAGATTTAATTGTTATTTAATTTGATTTTTGTATGGAAATTTGACTTTATAAAATCATAGAAATAAAGGTATTTAAATGATTGTTTTTAAATGTGAAAATATATGATTTATTTTAAGTTAAAATGATTTATATTAAAAGTTATTTATGTATGAAATTTTAAATAAAACTCTGAACTAGATTTGACAGCATTTTTGAAATGTAATGTAAAGATATTACAGCATTGGAAAATGCTGTAGTTGTTTTAAAAGAACCAAATAGCAAATTTGAACTAAGGGTTATATAGCACTTTGTTAGTGCTATAGTTGTTAAATTTAACTAAAATTTTAGTTGAAACTAAATTAAGATATTACAGCATTTTAAATGCCGTCTTTTGTTAATGAACTGTTTTTAAACATAACATTTCGTAGCATTTTCTAAGTGCTGCGAAAGTTGAATTTTCTTTGTTTAATAAATTCAAATGAATAAATGATCTTTGAAAAGGATTAAAATTTGGGAATTAAATATTTAATTATTAAATATAATGAATTGACTTTAAATGATTTAAATGGAATAGTTGATTTGGGAAATACAACTATTTTGAAATATGATTAAATGGTATTTAAATTTAAATTAAATAGATGATGTTTTGAAATGATATTTTGATATTTTGAAATGAATTTGAAATGATATTAAATCTTGAAATAAATAATTGAAGTTATATTAGTATGAAAAATATTTGGTTTACTTGTAATTTGAATCTATTTAAAAGATATTGGACTGATGAAATATAGGATAATAAAGCTTTGGAATTTATTTTATAATTTGAATAGTTGTTTTGTGGATTAAATTTTTATTTGAAATTTATAAGATTTGAAATGGTCTATGGAAATTTAATTGAAATAAATGATTGAATTGAATTGAATCTTTGAAAATTTTAATACTTGATTTGAAAGTATAATATTTACACTTTTAAATGGTTTAGATGAATTATTTTGATGGAAATATAAACTATTTAAAAAGGGTGACTTGAAATGATAATAAATGAATGATACCTTGAATTTAAAAAGGTATTTAAAGTTGAATATTTGGATTTGAACTCAAATAATGATTTGAAATGAAGTTTTGAAAGGATATGATATTTTGATATATTAAAATGATTTGAAATGAAGTTTTGGAAGGATATGATATTTTGATATATTAAAATGATTGAAATGAAGTTTTGGAAAGATATGATATATTGATATATTAAAATGATTTGAAATGAAGTTTTGAAAGGATAGGATAATTTGATATATTAAAATGATTTGAAATGAAGTTTTGGAAAGATATGATATTTTAATATATTGAAATGATTTGAAATGAAGTTTTGAAATGATATGATATTTTAAATATATTGAATTGGTTTGGAATTGATTTAATCTTTATTTTGATAAAGATTTGGATTTGAAATGATATTCTATTTTGAAGTATAAACTGTTTTAAATTATAACCATGGGTTATAATAACGATTGGTTGTTAAAGAGACCGGGATCGGATATGGACATACTCTGTGTTGATACCGAAAACCACTTTGACAACTGTGTACGCGGTGGAGTTTACAGAATGAAGTAGGACGGTGACGACGATCCTAAGGTATATACGTGGACCCAACTCCCGTGAGTTGGCATAAGGTGGCTAAAACAGGAGCGATCTCGGACCAGTGAGGTAGCACCTCTTATCGGACACACTTCTTCGATACCATTCTATTACTTGTGATTGATTTGGTGCGCACCCTTGATTGGGAGTGTTGTTCGAGGTGGAGCGGTAGTGGCTGCTATGCGTTTCCATCAGTCCATGTGTGTAATTGGTATATCTACCCTGGCATTGCCTTGTGTGCCGTGTCACCTACCATATCGAGCTTTAGTACGAGTTTCTATTTGTGTCGTACCTATGGAGTATCTTCTCGTAGCCTCTCGGGGTATGCAAGTACTGTGTAGACTATTGGCATATTACGTGTTAAGGTGGAAAATGTAAAGCCTTAACGCTATTTAAAAGTATGTTTATTTTATGATTAGACATTATTATAATAGCGAATATTACTACATAGTAGATAGTTTAACGGATCCTTAAAGAATGGGCGATCCCTAGCATTCTTTAAGTTACTTGTACCTTTATTACAGTTCACTTGAGTTAGTTTACATTATATAAGTATATATTGTCCTAACTCGAGTGTTTTGTGTTTTGCTTTATGCTCGGGTCAGCCTGAGTTATTCACAGATTTGAATTTCCACTCTCTTGGAGATTTGAATTGCTGGAGATTATTTGCTTGTCTTGTCCTATCTATTTCAGTTTCGTTGTTCTACTCGGCTTGTACTTGGTTATTTTATTGAGACTTCTGTTGTACTCTATTTCTTCTGTTATACCTTATGTAACTCTGATATATTTATATAGTAGCTTTATGAACTACTATTTATTTTACTTCCGCTGCATTATTTTACTCTGTGTCTGTGATCTGTGATTATATTTATTTACTGTATATTCTGAGATTTGCCAAATTTTATTTACAACTCGGTATTTTAAGCAATTCAAGTCCGACATGTGAAGATGTGAATGGTTGAAAATATCGGGTCATTACACTATTTTTATGTAAACCCTTTTGTTACGACTTGAATGTCGTTATAAAATCATGATAGCTCGATTAAGTACCGTTGTGGATTGCTATGTCTCCTTTCAAATTGGATAAGCAGATGGATTTTTACATCATTGTTTAAAATTAATAAACTATTTAATTGACTAATACTTTGGAGATTATTAATTGGTTTATAATTTGGTACTTAAGAATACCCTTTTGATTATGATATTATTTATGGAAGGATTTTAAAGTAAATTGGTTTACAAGAATATTTTATTATTAAAGGGTTCATTTGCTAATGATCTTAAAGTTTTGCAAAAGAATGTACAAATGATATTGTATATGTATAAGAGCTTATAAGTGTACTTGTGATTTACACAGAAGTTTATAAATGATTTTGGGTTTTATGAAAAGGAGTTTATAACAGAAATGAAGTTTTTTTAAACTTAAAGCAGATGGGTTATATAATCATGTTTAAACGATTTAATATGGAGATATTTTGATGATAAACTTCTATTATTCCGAGGAATAAGAGTGTTGTCAAGTCAAGGTCCGAGAGGTAATAATACCCCAACTTGAACGGCTTCATTGTTATTTAAGGAATAGTAGTAGTTTTGCATTAAATGTTGGTTGTGACTCAAATATTATTTCCATAAATGAGATTGTTTACTAAAGATGTCAAGTTTTGGGAAGTTAAACAAAAGTGGCTTGGTTTCTAGCAACCAACTGAAGATGATTTTGAAAATAAGAACCTTTCTTAAATGGTTTAATACACACACACACACATATACACACTTATACCAAAGGGTTAAGTATACGAATGTTTTGGGAATAACGGATATGTAATTAAATTAGTATGAGATTAATTTAGTGAGGCTTAGTGGATCCAATGAGATTTAATCTATGTTTGAATGTTTGTTTGTTTATTTGATAGTTAAATAACCGACTATCAAATATTGACCAAAGCGTAACTCTAGGAATATCTAGGAGAAACACTTGAGTTATAGGGCATAGTCATCCTCATGGTGCGGTACTGTGCGTATAAAACTTGTTTTGTTCTCCTAGGACAATGATAAGAAAATCCATTTACTTAATGGTTAGGGGTGATTCCCGCTCTTGTGTTGTCTAATTATTTCCTAAAGAACCGGGGTTGAGTTTACCGAAAATTATCGAAAGTTGTTTCGAAGAGACCGGGATCGGATATGTTATCCGAACCCACTTCGATCCAACTCAAGCATTGCGAACTTAAGACATCGTGAAGAGCATGGAATCGAAGATAGAGATGTGAAGTGCAAGGGCTAATCGCTATTAATCCTGAGAGTGATTCCAAAATGGATGTAGTAGGAATAGTGCCTTCGGTTTCGTTCAGTCCCTGAACGAACTTGATGGATGAATGTTGGTATTGCATTGTTGCCTGGAAGACAGTATTAGCATTCCAAGTGGGAAGTGCTACATAAAAGATAAAACATAGCCTCAAGCCTCATCAACCGGGAATGACTAAAACAAGGGAGATGTAGCAGGGCTATGTGGGTTGCTCCCAAGTAGGGTATGATCCTGCCTATCTAGATTCGTTATTATCTCTCATATGTATGCTCGAGGCCCATTAACGGAGGGGTGATCATATTCGGTACTGTCTAGTAAGGGGTAGGCTGGTCCTGTGTTGGCAGGTGATCCAAGCGAGGTCCTCGGTGTTATTTTATCTAGAGATGCACCATGATGGGCGGTACCCCAGTAGCCTAGCCATTGTATAGAATCCATTTTCTAATAAGCGCCATATGAACTTAGTTGTGCTCAACTATACTGAAACATGAGATGCAAGCATTTCAGTTATTTTTATATTTTATTTTAACCTCTAGACATTATTATAATATCATTGGATTTTCTATAAAGGTGTTGTAACGACCTGTCATTTCGAACCATTCAAATCGATAAATCATCCACACATGTCAGACTTGAATTGCTTAAAACAACAGATTGTTAATTTATATTTGGCATAACTTAGCATATACAGTAAATAAATCAATCATAGAATCACAGACACGGAGTTTACAACAATAAGCAGCGGAAATAGATAAATAGTAGTTCATGAAGCTACTACAGAATTTCAGAGTCTAAAGAAAAATACAATGGAAATCCAATACATAGAAGTTTCAATACAAAGCAAACGACAAGTCTTAACATAAATAACAGGAGATACCTGAAAATATGAATAGATAAAAGATAGATCTCCAAGCAAAGCTCCAAGCTCCAAAGGTGAGTCTCAAATGCTGTGATACTCAGGCTGACCCAAGCATAAAGCAAAACACAAAACACTCGAGTCAGGATTAACATTCTTATGCAAGTATATCAACTCAAGTGCAATGTCCAGGTGAAATGCAATATAACTTAAAGGATGTTTGGGATTCCATCCTTTAAGGATCCGTGGAACTATTTACATACATAGTACAATACGCTACATAGATAATGTCTAAGTAAAGTAAAATATTAAAATAGCATTAAGGTGTTACACATATCCCCCTTAACACATTTTAATATAAGTGTGATAGTCTATACAGTACTGTAAACTCCACCAAACAAGTGGGCTATCAAGGAGCACTCCATAGGTACGACACAAACCAAACTCGTAATAGGCTCGATAAGGCATATAACAAGCCACGTGAGGCAATGCCCAGGGTAGGATACTACCATTTTGCGGATCCGGACTGGTGGTAACGCATAGCAGCTACTACCGCCCACCTCGAGACACACTCCCATAATCAAAGTTGCGCACCAAATCAAATCACAAAGTAATAGATATGGTTTGGTTTCGAAGAAGCATGCTCGATCGGAGGTGCAACCTCACTTCGCCCGGCGTGGCTCCTGTTTTAGCCATATCAAGCTAACCCGAGGGGGTCAGGGCTGCGTTCATACCTCATACAGTATCGTTCGCCAAACTATCCTACTTCGTTCTGGATTCTCCACCACGTGCCCAGTTGTTAAGATGGTTTTCGGTATTGGCAGAGAGTATGACAATATCTGATCCCGGTCTCATTAACAACCAAACGCTTATTTCATATCAATTGGTTCTTTTATATTTTAAATAGTTCATACTTCATATCAAAATATCGTATTCATGTCAAAATCATATCACTTTCAAAACCATTATTTACTTCAAAATCATATTCGTTTCCAAATCATAATCATTTCAAAACCATATTCACTTTCATAATCATTATTCACCTTAAATCATCTTCATTTCAAAATCATAACCACAAAATAGGTTAAACCATCATATCAAAATATTCACATTTAAATCAATTAAATCTAAATCATAACAGCTCCAACTTTAAACAGTTGAATATTGAAATTTGTTTATATGTCAGAATAATTATACATTAAAAATAGTTTATATATAAAAATAGGTTATCGATTAAAATAGTTCATATACTAAAAGAGTTTATATCGAAAATAGTTTCAAATTAGAATTATTTCTTCCAATTTCACAAATCAATTCAAATCAACTTTATTTCCAAATTTCAATTTAAATCAATCTCAGTTCAACGATTTCATTTAAAAAGGTTAAAAGTTCAATTCAAATTCTCATTAAAACCATTTCAATTTATATCGATTTCAAATCTAGGTTTGAACTACACATTTAAACCACTTCAAATTCACTAGGTTTCAATTCAAACATTTACAATAACTCAATTTGATCAATTTCATTTATATATCAAAACTCAACTTTAAGATTTTAAATCCAATTCTTATTTAAATACAATTCTTAAACAGATTAAATTACAAATCAATTTCAATTTTATCTTTTCAACCTTTATTTATTTAAGTTATCACAAAATCTTTTTTTTTTAATATTACATAAATTTTACATAAATATTTTAAACATATTATATATTTATATTAGTTAAATTAAATTTTTTATTGACTTTTATTATATTAAATTTTTATTAAATTAAATCTAGCTTATTTTATATTAAATATTATTTTTATATATTTAAAATAATAAAATTATATATAAAATCTTAAAATTTATATTTTTCAAACCTTAACTTATAAATTTAAAATATCCAAACATATAAGTTAAAAATCTAAATTTTTACATACATATCAAAATAAAATGTTTACATATATTATAAAATCAATATTTATTAAAACCCATATATTTAAAAAAAAATTGGAAATCATTTTTAAAAGTAGACCAACGGTGTCCGTATATAATTTCTATCCTATGGTCAAGTGATACGGATATTTATCATTTCAATCCGCAATAATTTAATATTTACGGGTATATATCATTTCAACCTGCAATACCAAAATTTCAAAATCAATAAAATCGCTTGGGTTTATCATTTCAACCCATAACGATTTTCCCTAATCTATAAGATAATTCGGGTATGTATAGTTTCAACCCATAGGGATATCCTAAACTAACAGGGAACTTGTAGTGTGAGAACAATAGAATAATTGCATAAAATGACATAGCATATCAACGACAAATACGATCATAATTAACAATTTTAATATATATATATACATACATACATACACTAACATGTTACTGGTGTCAATAAGTCAAATAACATAGGTAAACAATTTTAAATAAAAACATATCGTACTCAACAATTTAAATTTCCAACCAATTCAATTTAAAAACATATTTCAATCGTCATTTCATGTGAAATAAATTAACTAAACATAAGAATGTCAATCGTGAGTGATCTCTCACCTTTCAAGGCTAGAGAAAACGAGAACAAGAAGCAATGGACGCGGATAAGCACAGATCGAACAAACGGGACAGTGACAAAGCTAGAAAACTGCTGTAATACGAATCCGAACAGCGACAAGTTAGAAAAATTCTGCGACACTGGCCAGGACAGCAGAGAAACAAGCAAAGCCAGCTGAACTTGAATTCGAGAATCAAATATATATATATATATATATATATATAATTGTATATATATACCCCTCTTTTTTCTCTCTCTTTTCTAGAAAGTGGCCAGTGAAATTCACTGTAAAATACCACACAAATATATACACACAGAAATTTATTAGAGGCAAGGATCGGATAGATACAGATGATAAAGAAACGGATTTAATGATCCAAAGAAGCAGGTTAAGTACAATATGAGCTTTAACATCATGGGTAAAATAAGCATTTGTTTGGTATGGTGCTAAATACCAAATATAGAGAGGTAGGAGAGAATCATGCAAAAATCCTTCTTTTAACGAAGTTATTCGACTACGACCATATGGGTTTTGAATTTGCTAACAGCTGACACGGCCAGGGAGAATGGATGGCTGCGGAGAACGAAGTGGGCTGTGAAGGGCGTGCGTGCTCGGCTGTTGGTGGGTTGGGACAACGATGTGATGGAGTTAGGCTGGAGATGGCTAAAATGGAGGGCGTGAATGGACTGGGTGTGGTGGCGATCTGGTGGAGGTTTGCGGTCAGGGAAGTGGCGAGTTTGGTAGCTGGCGATGTGGAGCAAGGCTGCTCGTTGATGGTGGGCGCTAGGGTATAGGGTGTTCGGCAGAGGGGCTGTCAGGGTGGAGTTTGCAAGTAGGGGATGGTGGTGTGGCCTGTGAAGTGGTCGGAGGGAGACTATGGAGGACTAGCCACGGCAGTGGGCAGTTCGAAGGGTGTGGCGTTGGGTTGTGGAGGGTGTTCGGAGGGGAGGACAAGGCGATGGAAAGGCACAGGCAGAGGAGATGAGGCCGAGGGTTTCGGTGAGTGCTGTGTGGTGGCCGGAGGAAGGTGATTGGTCGTGGAGACAAGGGGTTAAGGGTATGCTGCTCGAATGCCATTGGGTGCAAGGTGGCTGTGATATGCTGGGTGCGTTCGGTGGCTGGGTGGCGGAGATAGCTAGTAGTGGTAGGGAGGCAGGTTCAGGCGGGTTCAGATGGTTCGACAGGTGGTTGCGATGGAGGGGAAAGGTGGCAAGCTAGGGGATAAGGCGGAGATGGAAAGGGTGGAGAGGAGTTGATGCGCGAAGCAGGTTTCTAATGCAAACCTATATAAGCTTTATACTTATTATATATATATATATATATATATATATTAGTTTGGCATCTCCGAAAGAAAAGAGAAGGGAAAGAGACAGATATAGAATGAATGAACCAGAACAAAATGAAATAGTGGGAATAACCAAAAGTCAAATAATAAATTCTGGGAATATTAATAGCTAACGTCCATTAGCTTCTCTGGTTGGACAATTGAAAGGACACAGAAGACTCAAGAGACTCAATATGGGAACCGGTACGGCTAACCGTTTTTGCAGATTTTGCCGCTTACCGGACGCCGAAATGCACAAATGAATATACTATGGAGGTAAGCGCGATGAGACGAACAAGACGGTACAAAGATATCGGCGTTACGACAAACCTATCAAAACTCGATTTTCGCTGCCAAAATGCTACTAAATCGACGAAAATAAGATAAACGGGGCTAGAGCAGTCTAAATTCGGCGAAACGAATTACGACGTCTCACTTAGAAAATTATTTACATTTTTATTATATAAAAATATTCAGATTTCCAAAATATTTTATTTTCATCAAATTTAACTGATTTTAAATTTTAAATTTTAAATTGAAATTTCAGAACCAAACAAACTTTCATATTTTCGAATGAAAATCCGCCACTTGCTATGTTTAAATAGACGTATTTCAAATATCAAATTTTCATTGCTAAATTACTATCGTTTATTTTCATGAAAAATTTAGTTAATTACGTTATTTAAATCGTTAAAATTTTCGGGTTATTACACTCTCCCCCATTCAAAAGTTTTCATCGCCGAAAAGGAACGAATTAGAAGAATAGAAGCAAACGGAAAGATAAGATAAATTCAAAATACACAGTACCGGATACAACAATTAATTCAAAGCCATATAAATTTCATTTTCGAGTGCTAACATTATACATCTCGTTACTTATTAACTTCCATTTATTATTATCATTCTAATTAACTCGCTTTCAATTTAATTTACATTCATATCTATTTTATTTACATTCACCATATTTACTTCTTAATTGATTAACATTTACTTATTGTTATTCATCTCGTTAATCATTCAATGGATTTATATTCAATTTATTCGCTTTTAATTGATTTATATTCAACTAATTTGGTTTCAATCCATTTTTATTCAATCAATCAATATTCATTGTATGTATTTTCATTCAACTGATTTGTTTCCATCATTTACATTTGTTTCATCCACATTAAATTGGTTTACATCCAATTGATTTACTTTCAATTTATTAACATTCATTACAAAAATTTTCATACTTACTTATTCATATTCAATGAATTCTCATTCCATTAATTTCCATTCTATTATGTCCAATTAATTTACATTCAATTATTAACGTTCATTATGTTCACCCTATTTATTTACATTCGTTTACAATCATATTTTTTATCCACTTTCACATTCAATTTTATTTATGGTCATTTATTTTATTTCATTCACACAGTATATTTCCTTTAATGTCAATATCACCTAATTAATCCTTCAACAAATTTATTCAAGTTTAATATTAACATCCCATATTTTCTTTTGCCTATCCAAAATGTTTAACCACATTCTTATTTTGGCTTTTTCTTCCGATTTTCTCAAGTTTCAAGTTATATAACTTATATATTCCAAATTTCTTACATCTCTACTTAATTAACTTTCATTCGTAATTTATTTACATTCACCTTTTCTTTATAACTTAAGTTCATTTATTTTCTTTTTCTTTTTCAAAACAAATCCTATTTTATTTAACTCGTTTATTTAATCCATTTGACTTCGTTTAAGTTAATTCCACTTCATAATTCTATTTCAACCATTTTTGTAATTTACTTTGGTATCGCAAACAGTTTACAAAATATAAATTTATTTATTACTTGTTTAGTTTCTTAAGTTCATATTCATTTACTTAAATAGCATTCTCTTTTTATTATTCAATTTATTTCACTTAACATATCTTGCAACATAGATTAAGTGTATAAACATTTATTATAACAACTCAATTTTTTATTTATAACTTTCCTTAACAAAATTTTATTTTTGGGCATCTTATTACCTACATTTATATTGTACACTATTCAATTATATGTTCTCATAACATTAAAACTTTTTCCAAGCAAGTTTTATTAATGTTTCAGAATGTAATCAAGCACTATACAATTTACCTTTTATTCACAATATTTTTATCAAGCAAAATTTAGTTTGAACATTTTTATTACTTAATTTTTCTCTTTTATAACCTTCAATTGCATATTCATGTTAACATTTTAACTTTTCGAATATTTCAAGTAAGTTATATATGTTTTAGAATGCAATTGAGTACTATACAAATTACTTTTATCCTAGTTCAACTGTTTCAAGTTGTTTCAATTCCATTTCTCATTTTAGACACTCCAATTATCCAAAAATTTGCTTCATTTCAATAATTGAAAACCATTACTTAACATAAACTTAAAAGTTAAATTTCCGGTTTCACTTCAAACAATTTTGAAATAAATATATACATATATATTTTGTACATCAAATCATACTCAAGAAATTCAAATCAAAATCCAATTTCCAAACAAAAGTGTAGCAAAGTTACTAAGTGGTCTCCCCACTTTGAGACTCGAAAATGAATGTCGATGATGCTGCAATCATCATCGAAATTATTTTCTAGCGACACAAGAGGAGAGTACTAACTTACTTTTTTTAAAATTCTTTGGAAATAATTTCCATTCGAAAATACTTTCAAATAATATTAATATATTTTTTTCAAAACTTTGAAAACCAAATTTTGAAAAGCACTGAAAATTAAATTCTCAAATCCTTAACTAAATTTTATTTTATTTGCAAATCAGATTTATAAACCATGTTTATAAAATTTCATCTCCTTATAACATACAATAATAGTTACCAATTTAGGAATGTTAACAAAACAATAAATGATAATCTAGTATTATCATTTCTAACAACCAATTCATTTAACTATCTAATTCCAGAAAATTATACTTTTATATATAAAATATAATCATACATAAAATTATTTCATTTACCAATTTCGAAAACAATATTGTGTCAACTTGCTCTGTTCAAGTGTTTTGGAATTCCTATCGATGGCGTTAGCTAGATGAATCGATCAAAACCCAAAATTCAAACTTAACAACTCAAACAACACAATATAAAACATTTTTATATCAATTACAAAAACGCTCCCTCATAGGATGATTCTAGAATGGATTTTAGAACAAGGATAGAGATTCAAATTTAGAGGAATCCTAATCAAAGAGAATCCTAACTAAGAAGATAGGATCGAAGGGAAGGATGATTCTGTAATTGATTCTTCTCATTCTAGGGTATTACTACCCTATCTCTAATGAGTTTTTACTCCATATGCTAAGTTCGCCTAAACCAGAGCTTTGATACCAACTGTAACGACCTGTCATTTCGAACCATTCAAATCAACAAATCATCCACACATGTTAGACTTGAATTGCTCAAAACAACAGATTGTTAATTTATATTTGGCATAACTTAGCATCATATATAGTAAATAAATCAATTACAGAATCACAGACACAGAGTTTACAACAATAAGCAGTGGAAATAGATAAATAGTAGTTTCTGAAGCTACTACAGAATGTCGGAGTCTAAAGCAAAATACAACAGAAATCTAATACATAGAAGTTTCAATACAAAGTAAATGACAAGTCCGAACATAAATAACTGGAGATAACTGAAAATATGAATAGATAAAAGATAGATCTCCAAGCAAAGCTCCAAGCTCCAAAAGTGAGTCTCAAATGATGTGATACTCAGGCTGACCCGAGCATAAAGCAAAACACAAAACACTCGAGTCAGGATTAACATTCTTATGAAAGTATATCAACTCAAGTGCAATGTCCAGGTGAAATGCAATATAACTTAAAGGATGTTTGAGATTCCCATCCTTTAAGGATCCATGGAACTATGTACATATATAGTACAATACGCTACATAGATAATGTCTATAGTAAAGTAAAGTATTAAAAGCGTTAAGGCATTACCCATATCCCGCTTAACACATTTTTATATAAGTGTCGTAGTCTATACAGTACTGTAAACTCCACCAAATCGGTGGGCTATCGGGGAGCACTCCATAGGTACGACCCAAACAAACTCGTAATAGGCTCGATAAGGCATATGACAAGGCACACAAGGCAATGCCCAGGATATGATACTACCGTTTTGCGGATCTGGACTGGTGGTAACGCATAACAGCTACTACCGCCTACCTCGAGACACACTCCCGTAATCAAAGGTGCGCACCAAATCAAATCACAAAGTAATATATATGGTTTCGAAGAAGTATGCTTGATCAGAGGTGCGACCTCACTTGGCTCGGCGTGTCTCCTGTTTTAGTCATATCAAGCTGACTCGAAGGGGTCAGGGCTGCGTTCATACCTCATACAATATCGTTCGCCAAACCATTCTACTTCATTCTGGATTCTCCACCACGTGCCCAGTTGTTAAAGTGATTTTCGATATTGGCAAAGAGCATGACAATATCTGATCCCGGTCTCTTTAACAAACAAACGCTTGTTTCATACCGGTTGGTTCTTTTATATTTTAAACAGTTCATACTTTATATCACAATATCGTATTCATGTCAAAACCATATCACTTTCGAAACCATTATTTACTTCAAAATCATATTCGCTTCCAAATCATAATCATTTCAAAATCATATTCGCTTCCAAATCATAATCATTTCAAAATCATATTCGCTTCCAAATCATAATCATTTCAAAATCATATTCACTTTCGTAATCATTATTCACCTTAAATCATCTTCGTTTCAAAATCATAACCATAAAATAGGTTAAACCATCATATCAAAATATTCGCATTTAAACCAATTAAATCTAAATCATAACAGTTCCAACATTAAACAATTGAATATTGAAATTTGTTTATATATCGGAATAGTTATACATTAAAAATAGTTTATATTTAAAAATAGGTTATAGATTAAAATAGTTCATATAAAAGAGTTTATATCGAAAATAGTTCCAAATTAGAATTGGTTCTTCCAATCAATTCAAATCAAATTTAGTTCCAAAATTCAATTTAAATCAATCTCGGTTCAACGATTCAATTAAAAAGGTTAAAAGTTCAATTCAAATTCTCATTAAAACTATTTCAATTTATATCGATTTCAAATCCAGGTTTGAACTACAAATTTAAACCACTTCAAATTCAATAGGTTTCAAAGTTTAAATATTCAAACATTTACAATAACTCAATTTGATAAATTTCATTTATATTTCAAAACTCAACTTTAAGATTTCAAATCCAATTCTTATTTGAGTACAATTCTTAAACAAATTAAATTACAAATCAATTTCAATTTTATCTTTCCAACCTTTATTTATTTAAGTTATCACAATTTTTTTTAAATATAACATAAATTTGAAATAAATATTTTAAACATATTATATATTTATATTAGTTAAATTAAAAAAATTATTAAATTTTATTATATTAAATTTTTATTAAATTAAATCTATCTTGTTTTATATTAAATCTTATTTTTATATATTTAAAATAATAAAATTATAAGTAAAATCTTAAAATTTATATTTTTCAAAACTTAACTTATAAATTTAAAATTTCCAAACATATAATTTAAAAATCTAAATTTTTACATACATATCAAAATAAAATCTTTACATTATATTTTAAAATCAATATTTATTAAAACCCATATATTTTCAAAAAATTTGGAAATCATTTTTAAAAATAGACCAACGATGTCCGTATATAATTTTCTATCCTATGGTCAAGTGATACGGATATTTATCATTTCAATCCACAATAATTTAATATTTACGGGTATATATCATTTCAACCCGCAATCCTAAAATTTCAAAATCAATAAGCTTGGGTTTATCATTTCAACTCATAACAATTTTCTCTAATCTATAAGATCATTCGGGTATGTATCATTTCAACCCATAGGGATTTCCTAAACAAACAGGGAACTTACAGTGTGAGAACAATACAATAATAGCATAAAATGACATAGCATATCAACGTCAAATATGATCATAATTAACAATTCAAATAATATATATATATATATACTAACAGGTCATTGGTGTCAATAAGTCAATTAACATAGGTAAACAATTTTAAATAATAATATATCTTACTCAACAATTTAAATTTCTAGCCAATTCAATTTAACAACATATTTCAATCATCATTTCATGTGAAATAAATTAACTAAACATAAGAATATCAATCGTGAGTGATCGCTCACCTTTCAAGGCTAGAGAAAATGAGAATAAGAAGCAATGGACGCGGATAAGCATGGATCGAACAAGCGGGACAATGACAAAGCTAGAAAACTGCTGTAATACGAATCCGGACAGCGACAAGTTAGAAAACTACTGCGACACTGGCCAGGACAGCAGAGAAACAAAGCAAAGCTAGCTGGACTTGAATTCGAGAATCAAATATATATATATATACATATAATTGTATATATACCCCTCTTTTTTCTCTTTCTTTTCTAGAAAGTGGCCAGTGAAATTCACTGTAAAATACCACACAGATATATACACACAGAAATTTATTAGAGGCAAGGATCAGATAGATACAAACGATAAAGAAACAGATTTAATGATCCAAAGAAGCAGGTTAAGTACAATATGAGCTTTAACATCATGGGTAAAATAAGCATTTGTTTGGTATGGTGCTAAAGACCAAATATAGAGAGGTAGGAGAGAATCATGCAAAAATCCTTCTTTTAACGAAGTTATTCGACTATGACCATGGATGAACTGTCATTTGCTAACAGCTAACATGACCAAGGAGAATGGACGGCTGCGGAGTAGACTGTGAAGGGCGTGCGTTCTCGGCTATTGGAGGGGTGGGATTGCGATGTGATGGAGTTAGGTTAGAGATGGCTGAGATGGAGGGTGCGAATGTGCTGGGTGTGGTGGCGATCTAGTGGAAGGTTGCGGTCAGAGAAATTGCGAGTTTGGCGGCTGGCGATGTGGGGGAAGGCTGCTCGGTGATGGTGGGCACTGGTGTATAGGGTGTTCGGTAGAGGGCTGTCAGGGAGGAGTTTGCGGCCAGGGGATGGTGGTGTGGCCTGTGTAGTGGTCGGAGCTGAGGTCAAAGGGAGACTAGGGAGGACTGGCCGCGGCAGTGGGCAGTTCGAAGGGTGTGGCGTTGGGTTGTGGAGTGGGTTCGGAGGGGAGGACAAGGCGGCGGAAAGCACGGGCGGAGGAGATGAGGCTGAGGGTTTCAGTGACTGCTGTGTGGTGGCCGGAGGAAGCTGATTGGTCGTGGAGGCAAGGGGGTAAGGGTGTGCTGCTCGAATGTTATTGGGTGCAAGGCGGCTATGATATGTTGGGTGCGTTCGAAGGCTGGGTGGCGGAGATGGCTAGCAGTGGTGGGGAGGCGGGTTCAGATGGTTCGATAGGTAGTTGCGATGGAGGGGAAAGGTGGCAAGCTAGGGGATAAGGCGGAGATGGAAAGGGTGGAGTGGAGCCGATGCTTGAAGCAAGTTTCCAATGCAAACCTATATAAGCTTTATACTTATTAGATATATATATATATATATATATATATATATATATATATATAGTTTGACATCTCCGAAAGAAAAGAGAAGGGAAAGAGACAGATATAGAATGAACAAACCAGAACAAAATGAAATAGTGGGAAGAACCAAAAGTCAAATAATAAATTCTAGGAATATTAATAGCTAATGTCCATTAGCTTATCTGGCTGGACAATTGAAAGGACACAGATACTCAAGAGACTCGATATGGGAACCGGTACGGCTAACCGTTTTTGCAGATTTCGCCGCGTATCGGACGCCGAAATGCACAAATGAATATACTGCAGAGATCAGCGCAATGAGACGAACAAGATGGTTCACAGATATCATCGTTATGACCAATTTATCAAAACTCGATTTTCGTCGCCAAAATGCTGCTAAATTGCCGAAAATAAGATAAATGGGGCTAGAGCAGTCCAAATTTGGTGAAACAAATTACGACGTCTCACTCAGAAAATGATTTACATTTTTATTATATAGAAATATTCAGATTTCAAAAATATTTTATTTTCATCAAATTTAACTGATTTTAAATTTTAAATTGAAATTTCATAACCAAACAAACTTTTAAATTTTCTAATGAAAATCTGCCACTTGCTATATTTAAATAGACGTATTTCAAATATCAAATTTTCATTGCTAAATTTCTATTGTTTATTTTCATGAAAAATTTAGTTAATTACGTTATTTAAATCGTTAAAATTTCTGGGTCGTTACAGGTGTTTTGGTTATCATAAGGTAAAAACTCGTCCGTCTTTATGTGCGGCGAGGTCTAACGAGATTCTTTGGTTTCAAATGACTTTTCAAGTTAATAAATCAGTAAAGTTTTTTTGTGATTTGAGTTTACTCAAGCTGGTATTCCAAATTGACCTTGTCGTTAATTCCTCATAATAATGCTCGGGTCAGACCGAACATGTTTGCTAGATTAGCTTTAGATGCTTTGGAGCTATCGAGTCGAGTTGGAGGCCCAGGACGTACTCTTGTATTTGGATATCTTCCATTGTGTATGTGTTATGTGTAGTTTGTCTACTGTTGTAAGGACACGTGTTATAAATATCCAACTCTGATATGTATATGTATAAAAAAAGGTCTTTGATTTTGTAAATACTTGATTATATTATATATTATTCCATTACGTTATGAGATTCCATGTTTTTCAGTTTCTCCTTATCTTTTCTTTCTACTTTCTTTCCCCTAACAATCTGGCTTTCCGGCACTTGGTGGTTCGGCATATGAATACCAAGGATGTATTAGTGTCAACTTCTAAGGGTCGAAAAGCCAGGTTCGTTACATTGGTATCAGAGCTGAAGGTTAAGCGAGAACCTTGGCTTTGGTGGGGTTTAACTCATCAAAGATAGGGTAAGTGAGACCCTTGTATGAGTTTGAGTGTGTGTGTGTGTATATATATGAGAGTGCATATTTTTTAGTGATATAAAAATGTGTTATGTTGTGTTGTTTGATCGGTTGAGTGGTTTATGAATTCTTTCGATGTGTTTGTCCAACATTATCGATACAGATTTCTAAACACTTGAACCAGATTAATCGACATAATACTATGTTAAATTGGCTAAATGAAATAACTTTACCCAGATATATATTTTATATATACAAGGATGTTTTTTTCCCAAAATAGCATAGTATTTTTGAGGTATTTTTTGATAAAGGATAATAATATTTTATTATTATCATTTAGGGTTAGCATAGTCATGCTTGCCTAGTTTGAGCATTGATAATCATTGGTGATTTATAAGTAGCTTACCTCCTTAAAATATGGGTTGGTAAAAAGAAACTGGTAGACATAGAAACGAATAGCTTGTGAATTTAGTTTCACAATTTGACTATAAGGTGCTCAATGTTAAGGTTGGGGTAGAATTTGAGTTAATAAAAGATGTTTATTAAAGGTTTGAATATTTTGAAACAAATATTTGAAGAGATCTATAAAAATGTGTCTTATAATTAGAAAGGAATTTAAGTAGGAAACTTGAGGATCTAAATCCCATGGTTTTTAAAAAATGTTTTCAAGGTTTTGGAAAATAATTTTAGTGTTATCTGAAAGAAATTTTGGTTCAAGTATAAACTTTTGGGGAATAAAAAATTGTAAGTAAGAAGGATTTTCTTTGGATTGGTTTGGGAAGATGAGTCTCGATTTATTTTGTGATAATTAGAATAATCTTTTAATTGACGATTAGATGTTTTCCTAGGCGAATTCTGTGGGGTATTTAGTAAATTATTCTCATTATCATTGTACAATCAAAACAAGTTCAAACTTGGACGAACCCAAAGCAAGTTGATGATAGATATTTTGGTTGGAAATATTTCAAGTATGATTTCAAGAAAAAAAAGGGATTTTAAAATAGAAGAAATATTTTAAGTTAACTAGTTCGAGTGGCTGAGAAATAACTTGAAATTGGGAAAGATATGTGTTCGGATGGTAAACACTTCTCTTGAGTATTACCCTTGGAGGTAAGGAAATGCATGATACTATTTGGTAGTACCCAGTTCCTTAGTATCATTTTGGAGAAACTCGGGCTATATGTATATTTTTTTCCTTTGATTAAAATATTGAGTTTCATTTCAAAATATTTTTGAAATAAAAACCAGGTATTTGGATCTTGAGTTTCCTTAGGGAAATAAATGCAAAATGAAACACGTTTAATTTGATAGTTGTATATACTCTTAGGATGAAGTGGAGTATTATAAAAATGGAACCTAAGTTAGGTTATGAGAATTTTTCATAAACAATTAGTGGAAATATAATTGCCATTGGTGAGAATCAATAAAATAAGGGCACAAGTTAGACGTAGATCATTTCTCCTTCCATGTAGTTTGATTTGAGATTTGAGTACACGACTTTAAGGTGCTTTCGCACCATTTCGAATAAGGATCTATTACTCAATTTTTGATGGCAAATACTTGATGAGGGTTTATAGTAGGGGACTAATGTTGTCTATCATAGTTAGAACTATGTAGGGAGGATAGAGGTTCCTAATCTAGAAGTCTGATCGGAGTCCGGACTAAAGGATCTGGTAAGCGATACTAGTTCGGAAGTAGAGTAATGTATTCGAGCAATGATCGAATTGTATTCTTCATATGAATGATCTATGAACATCATGAAACTTATGAATAGTCTTTGGTATTATGATGATGTAATTTCGGGGAAGAAATTCTTTTAAGGGGGAAGAATGTAACGATCCGGATTTTCGTCGCTTTGATTTATGAATATTTAATTGATATTAAATAATCAAATATTGGTTTTTATAATGAAAATAGACCTCTTTAATTTATAACTAATATTAGAAAGTTCATTTTTAAAAATTGTTTACCAAAATAGATAGCTCATAGAAAAACAGAAAATGTGACAAAAGAATGTTTTCGAGAATTTGGATTTTTCGACATCGAAAAGTACTCGGAAACGTTGTTCGCCTTTATGTACTAAAAATACACATATATAGTAGATAATTAGCCATATAATAATACATTTAGTAATATATTATCTTATGTTAATTATGTTTAAGAAGTGATGTGACAATTCATAGTTTTAAAAATAATAACTTATATATATAAATATTATTTGTAACATCCCAGATTTTCGCGTTCGAAAATCGACATCCATACTTTACATCGTACTCGAATGTCGTAGATTCGAGCGTTCAAATCCGAGTCGCCGGAGCTTATAACACAGTTAAGTAAATATCACAGCGGAATAAAAAGAATATAGATATACAACATCTGATACAATATCCAGATACAATGATGATACAATGAATATCTATATACATCAAAGATATGATACAATAAATTGCAGCGGAAAGAAAAATAGATAACATCAGCAGCGGATAATCTTCATCTCCAAAGCACGATCCAGAAATAGCTCGAACTCCCAATAACGAGGCACAAAGATAAGCAAGTGCAGTCTGATCCAAAGACTGAACCAACTCCAGAAAATCTACTAAACCTGAATATCTGAAAACCCCAACTCTAGACTGCTCGTGTAGGAAATTATGAGCACCCAGAGTTTAGGAAAGGAACAATAAACTCCGGATCAGTCATGGGACTGGTGTGAGCAACAAAACAGTTTATCTTTAAAACAAATAGCAAGAGAATTTAAAGTCAATTCGAAATGCTTTTGGAAAATGAAACTACCATAAGACCTCCCGCCACACACACAATGCAAACGCAGAATTGGAGGAGATTTCTTCTTATGATAGTCAAAGATGTTTACTACGCAAAAATCAAATCATTTGATATTATTATTAGTGAATAGTGTAGAAAACATTTCGAAAGTATAATATTAATCTTAGCCAACATACGACCAGTATCGTATGCCTACTATAGCTACCATCTAAACAGTGGTGACCACCGTACGTAAATGGCAGGTTCTACAACTAATACCGTACAAAGTTCGTATTGGAGTTTGGATTTCCAACAAATGGTCAGGCTAAGGAACTTCCTTTCCACGATGGGTATGTCCCTGGAATAGACGACCCGAGAACCTAACCGGATCTCTGCCAACACAAGGCCGGGTTACCTCTGCAAAAATAGGTAACTACTGACACGCGTATGCCATCCCCCGATCGTCACCGATCTTCCCGAGGATCCTCGATTTCCAACTACCACAAAGTAATAAACTCGTAGCATCTACAGAGGTTAAGTATCTGGGCTCCATACCATGATACCACCTTTATCCAGAAGGAATGACATACACTAAGGGGCGCTACTCCCTAGAACCTTGCTGCATCCTTCCTGTTTTGACCATTTCGGGGTGTGAGGTTCGACGAAGTCTCGTCCACAAAGCTACGCTTTTCACAAAGCCATGCTTCGGGTCAAACAAATGATCAACCTATGATCACAAAGATATAAGATCAAATAAATGATCATATCGCAAATGATCAAACACTGATCATCACACAGCAACACTCAACATGTCACATTACCAAATTGGGATATATCGCTGATAAATTTCAACTACATAACCTCTGAGCTCGTACGTCTCAGAGAAGGGTGTTAAGCTAAGAGAATGAATTCTCCGCCACCAACAGAAATGTATTTGAAAGAAATCGGCTTTATATCTCAAAGTGTAATGTCAGACATGTAACCATACAAGTCTATTCCGGGTTCGAACAGAACCGAAGGCACTTCTTACGAAGCCCTTGCAATTCCGGGTAATTTCCAATCACGTCCGGACTTCCCGTCACAAAAGAGTGATATAAATCTCTATACCGGAGCAACTCGGTGCAGAGACATTCGACAGGTTGTCCTTTCATTTTCGAAAAATATCCGGTCTTCAACACCGGTCTTCAAATGCCATCCATATACGACGTATCACTATTCGGAATGGGTTATACGACCCAAAGGTCTTTTCCCGGCTAACCCGAATAGTGAGCGCAATATTTAAAAATATATGGATAATGGGATTTCAATTAAGTCACAATTTAAACCCAAACTTTCTTTAAATGGTTTAACAAATTACCATTTTTAATCTTTTTAAACAAAAAGATTCATTTTAAACAACCTTCAATGGTTTAAACAATTTCCACATTTAAATCTTTTAAATAAAAGATTCATTCACAGATTTTCTAAATCAATTTACATTTCAGTTTAAGTCGTTAAATCTTTAAATCAAAGATTTAACTTATAGCTTTCAAAACAATTCCTTTTCAAATGATTTAAACAAATTGCCATTTTAAATCTGTTAAAGATAACAGATTCAATTCATAGCTTTCAAAACAATTCATTCATAACTTGGAAAATTATTTTAATTATAATTCAATCTTGAAATTCCTTTAATTAAACTGGAATTTCATTTCTTATCTGAAAGCTTTTATCTTTTGAAAACAAATAGTTTCATTTCAGAAAATCTGATTCATTTATACGAGTTGAAATCCTTGGTTTAAATTTAAATTCCCAACTTATACTTTTAAAATGGTTAAATTCATACAAACACATTTATATCATCTTTAATCCCTAGTTTCAATCATAGGATTCAATTTCAAACTTGAATTCAAATTTAAATCAAATTATTTAAATTTTCAAAACTCGTTTAAGTTATTCAAAATAACTTTTATCTTTGAAATTCTATTTCCAAAGCTTTTCAATTTAAACCCGAATTTCTAATTTCAAAATCAATTGAAATTAAAATTTCAATTTTAAAACATCAAATTTAAATTTATCTGTGACTTAACCGATTTCCACGTGAAATCCATATTTGTGTGTGTATGGTGTAGTCCAGGGGTTTTACACACAATAGTGCAACATCAATCATCACAGATCAAAATACAGGATATAGTTGATAAGCAATATAAACTATAACGCTTATCTTTTTCATACAGATCACAGATGTATAAATATCACAGATAAAGAAATTACAGATCACAACATAAATCAGGGTGTATCACAAAGCATCATAAATCAGGGATATCAACAATCAAGTCATCCAATAGAATCCAAATATTCGTAAGTAAGATCAGTTAATTATCTGATTAATTTAAATCAAATTAATTTCTTATGAATTATAAATCCTGGTTAAATCAACATTAATAATTTACAAATCATTTTGATTAATTATCCTTTAATCTTTTATTAATTATCCCTTAATAATAAATTAATTAACCTTTAATTATCAACCTTTAATTATTAAACAATTAATCTTTAATTATCTAATTCACCATTTAATTAATTATCTTCAATTAATTACTTTAATTAATTTTTCCTTGATTAATTATCATTCCTTAAATCTTTATTTAATTAACCTTTACTTACTTAATTAATCTTTACTTAATTTCCTTTTGATCAATTATCCTTAATTAATCAAAATAAGTAATTGTCTCTAATTACTTAATCAACTCTAACCATTAATTAGTTTCTTTTAACTAAATAATTATCTTTAAGTAATTTAACATCATTTTTAAATTTCATGAATTCGCTTAAGACCTTAAGATAAACTCTTTATCCTTATTCAAAAATTAATTGTATTTAAGTTTATTTAATAAACTTTTGCGATAATTCTTCATGACACACACTTCAACTTAAACCTTTTAATTACTTAAAGCCATTACATCACATCCTTTAAACTTATTTATCATCTAAATTTATAAAACTCTATTTTATTTCAAATTTGGAATTGTTTACATTCTTCCTTTACAAATTCAAATTCCATTTTAAATTTAAGTACTTTTTTAAAAATCCACTTAATTACTTGAACACTTTTGGTTACTAAAACAATTTAAAATTTAAAACCTGGTTTATTCACAAACTAAGTTTTCAACTAAACTTGAATTTAGTATTTTAAACTTTGATTTATAAACTCAGTTTAAAACTTAATTCATAATTTTAAAATTTAATTTAATATTTCAAAACAGCAAGACAGGTCAGGTTGAAACTGGAACAACCCTGACCCGTGATTGCTCGAATCTGCTTCGAGTCGCATCTGCATTTTCCTCGTGCCATCCCCGAAGTAGAATCAGCTCCAACATCTTCGAGTTACCCCCGAAACACACGCGAGAACACCCCGAGACCATCCTTCTTCCCCAAATCAACTCATCCTGACACACACGTATACGCGTGCATGTGCACGCTCCGACGCCTGCCTCCGGTCAACTTCGACGACTTCCCCTCATCGACGATCGTCACTCAAACCAATCTCGGCCATCAGATCGATGATAAAAACATCGAAACAAATTCGAGCGTTCAAGCTCGATACTGCAACAAACCAACCCACCAGAATCCACCTCGTCCTCCCACCTCTGGCCATCGGAGGCCATGAAAACTTCGTCAGAGCTTCGTCGACGTCACCTCCATCTTTCCCCCAAACCACGGCGAACTCGATCCATCCTTCAACTTCCAGTCACGACATTTCGAACGCGACCCAAAACAAGAACTAAAACCCTACAACGATGATCTGCCGCCGCCACGGTGAGCTAATAATTCACCTACTATTTTTGTCAACATCGTCAAACCCCAAGCTCACTTCAGCCCTAATCCCGAGGCCCCAAAGTTCCCCGATCGTCTGAAAATACTCAAAACCCATTCTCTGTTCATCTCGCTATATCTCGTCATTCACAAGCTTAAAAATCTTGAATTTTATTTTAAAAATCGTAGTTTTCCAAGTCGAACCCGATGATGTAGATGAATCAATAAATCATAAGATTCGAATTTATTGTGTTTATGAAATTTTTTCTTCACTGTAATATTCACACTTCCAGATATAAAATGAAGATTTTTCTACTTATGTTTGATTTTTAGAAATGAAGTTACACTCCTATAAACATCTTTCACTCAGTGATTACAGTCTAGAATTGTTTGGGTGTGATGATCTTGAATTCAAACAGGTTTAAGATCTGGAATGTATGAACAAAGCAAGCTTTGTTTTGTTTCAGTCATGCAGACATGTGTGTGTTACAGGTAAACATATTCAATATTTACCCACAACAACACTCAAATATTGATCATAACTATCAAGCTACCATCATCACAGAGATCAAGAAAATTGGTTCAAAGATAAATTTGCTCACAGTTTAGAAAAGGAAGAACAGAGAACAAAGTTTTCCAGATTTTTGAAAACTGGCTTTTTGAAAGTTGCTAGCTGGAATCTTGTTTTGAGTTGAAGATGATGTTTGCTTCCATTTTTCTTCCCAGGCTTTTTGCAATTTCCAGTTTTGATTCTCTGGCTTTGATTTACATTTTTTTTTTCCTTTGTTTCTCAGTCTCAAATAAACGAATGAATGAGGTTGATATTCATAAAAGAGAGTTTACAGTATATAACACTTGTCCAAGGTGATGTATTGATCTTTGTACAGGGCATGGCTGAAGTTGCTTTAGAGGTATGGGCTAGAGATATTTGCTTTGTACATTTACCTTTGTTTATTTCTTCTTGACTTCGGCTGAAGATTTGGGGGGCTGCAGCTTATATTGTTTTTTTATGTACATTTGTTTTGGTTTTGTTTACTTGTTTTAGTTATGTTATGTATATATTTCTAACTTAAATTATTTATTTTACTTTAATACAAATTATATTGTATTTCTCTATATATTTATTTTAAATCCATTTACTTGAAATTCAAATGACATTCTAAAATAATATGTTGTTAAAATTTTATTTTATACTTATGCTTTTAATATTTATAAGGTTTATTCTATTTCAAACATTTACTTCTATTTTAACTTAAATTATTTATTAAACCATTTATCAAGATTCAAATCACCTATATATATAATATTTAAAATTAAATGATTTAACAAATTTTAATTTGGATCCGGGGAAACTCGCTACAATTCTCAAATTAAATTAACAAATTTTTATCCAAAAATTTATTAAATTACTCAATTAAATTCAAAAATTGATTAAATTATTAATTTGAATAAATTTGAATTCCGGGGTCGTTACAAACTTCCCCCCTTAAAAGAATTTCGTCCTCCAAATTCGCAGGCACGAAAACAAAGACAGAGATAGACAGATGCAATCTCCTATAATTACTCGAACACAAGATACGGATTCCGAAGTCAAGTCGGAATATCTCAGAATACATACCAATTTGTCCCTCTTCGGACTTCGGTATTCAAAAGAAATTAGAATAAAATTTCAAATTTTGGTTTCAAACGAAATCGTTTTAATTGATTCAATTCAATTTTAGCTTCATATTCTATTAATCAATTTAACTCAATTCAAAATTTCCAATTTATATTCATTAAGGTTTAAATCGAAAAGCTGATAAGAAATCGATGAAATACGAAGTAAGGATTTTCTACAACGATACGTAAGGCCATCATCACACCGAAACTTCTTCTTGTAGCTGGTACGAAGAAATCAAAACAATTTGGAATCGAATCAAAGAAAATTTGATAGAGAAAGTTGTTTCCACTGTTGCAGGGTATTGACCATTTATAGTCGTATTTCCCTGTCCCCTATCTCGTCTTCTTCTTGCACTCATATCTACTATCAGTGGATAGTAAGAGAATTTACTGAGACGTTCAGACGGATATCTTAAGGATACACTCATTCTAGAGTTTACTTCACTCTATCTCTAATGAGCTACTTAACGTGTTATACTCCTGAGCTAAAGTTCAACCTTAGCTCTGATACCAAATGTAACGTCCCAGATTTTCGCGTTCGAAAATCGACATCCATACTTTACATCGTACTCGAATGTCGTAGATTCGAGCGTTCAAATCCGAGTCGCCGGAGCTTATAACACAGTTAAGTAAATATCACAGCGGAATAAAAAGAATATAGATATACAACATCTGATACAATATCCAGATACAATGATGATACAATGAATATCTATATACATCAAAGATATGATACAATAAATTGCAGCGGAAAGAAAAATAGATAACATCAGCAGCGGATAATCTTCATCTCCAAAGCACGATCCAGAAATAGCTCGAACTCCCAATAACGAGGCACAAAGATAAGCAAGTGCAGTCTGATCCAAAGACTGAACCAACTCCAGAAAATCTACTAAACCTGAATATCTGAAAACCCCAACTCTAGACTGCTCGTGTAGGAAATTATGAGCACCCAGAGTTTAGGAAAGGAACAATAAACTCCGGATCAGTCATGGGACTGGTGTGAGCAACAAAACAGTTTATCTTTAAAACAAATAGCAAGAGAATTTAAAGTCAATTCGAAATGCTTTTGGAAAATGAAACTACCATAAGACCTCCCGCCACACACACAATGCAAACGCAGAATTGGAGGAGATTTCTTCTTATGATAGTCAAAGATGTTTACTACGCAAAAATCAAATCATTTGATATTATTATTAGTGCATAGTGTAGAAAACATTTCGAAAGTATAATATTAATCTTAGCCAACATACGACCAGTATCGTATGCCTACTATAGCTACCATCTAAACAGTGGTGACCACCGTACGTAAATGGCAGGTTCTACAACTAATACCGTACAAAGTTCGTATTGGAGTTTGGATTTCCAACAAATGGTCAGGCTAAGGAACTTCCTTTCCACGATGGGTACGTCCCTGGAATAGACGACCCGAGAACCTAACCGGATCTCTGCCAACACAAGGCCAGGTTACCTCTGCAAAAATAGGTAACTACTGACACGTGTATGCCATCCCCCGATCGTCACCGATCTTCCCGAGGATCCTCGATTTCCAACTACCACAAAGTAATAAACTCGTAGCATCTACAGAGGTTAAGTATCTGGGCTCCATACCATGATACCACCTTTATCCAGAAGGAATGACATACACTAAGGGGCGCTACTCCCTAGAACCTTGCTGCATCCTTCCTGTTTTGACCATTTCGGGGTGTGAGGTTCGACGAAGTCTCGTCCACAAAGCTACGCTTTTCACAAAGCCATGCTTCGGGTCAAACAAATGATCAACCTATGATCACAAAGATATAAGATCAAATAAATGATCATATCGCAAATGATCAAACACTGATCATCACACAGCAACACTCAGCATGTCACATTACCAAATTGGGATATATCGCTGATAAATTTCAACTACATAACCTCTGAGCTCGTACGTCTCAGAGAAGGGTGTTAAGCTAAGAGAATGAATTCTCCGCCACCAACAGAAATGTATTTGAAAGAAATCGGCTTTATATCTCAAAGTGTAATGTCAGACATGTAACCATACAAGTCTGTTCCGGGTTCGAACAGAACCGAAGGCACTTCTTACGAAGCCCTTGCAATTCCGGGTAATTTCCAATCACGTCCGGACTTCCCGTCACAAAAGAGTGATATAAATCTCTATACCGGAGCAACTCGGTGCAGAGACATTCGACAGGTTGTCCTTTCATTTTCGAAAAATATCCGGTCTTCAACACTGGTCTTCAAATGCCATCCATATACGACGTATCACTATTCGAAATGGGTTATACGACCCAAAGGTCTTTTCCCAGCTAACCCGAATAGTGAGCGCAATATTTAAAAATATATGGATAATGGGATTTCAATTAAGTCACAATTTAAACCCAAACTTTCTTTAAATGGTTTAACAAATTACCATTTTTAATCTTTTTAAACAAAAAGATTCATTTTAAACAACCTTCAATGGTTTAAACAATTTCCACATTTAAATCTTTTAAATAAAAGATTCATTCACAGATTTTCTAAATCAATTTCCATTTCAGTTTAAGTCGTTAAATCTTTAAATCAAAGATTTAACTTATAGCTTTCAAAACAATTCCTTTTCAAATGATTTAAACAAATCGCCATTTTAAATCTGTTAAAGATAACAGATTCAATTCATAGCTTTCAAAACAATTCATTCATAACTTGGAAAATCATTTTAATTATAATTCAATCTTGAAATTCCTTTAATTAAACTGGAATTTCATTTCTTATCTGAAAGCTTTTATCTTTTGAAAACAAATAGTTTCATTTCAGAAAATCTGATTCATTTATACGAGTTGAAATCCTTGGTTTAAATTTAAATTCCCAACTTATACTTTTAAAATGGTTAAATTCATACAAACACATTTATATCATCTTTAATCCCTAGTTTCAATCATAGGATTCAATTTCAAACTTGAATTCAAATTTAAATCAAATTATTTAAATTTTCAAAACTCGTTTAAGTTATTCAAAATAACTTTTATCTTTGAAATTCTATTTCCAAAGCTTTTCAATTTAAACCCGAATTTCTAATTTCAAAATCAATTGAAATTAAAATTTCAATTTTAAAACATCAAATTTAAATTTATCTGTGACTTAACCGATTTCCACGTGAAATCCATATTTGTGTGTGTATGGTGTAGTCCAGGGGTTTTACACACAATAGTGCAACATCAATCATCACAGATCAAAATACAGGATATAGTTGATAAGCAATATAAACTATAACGCTTATCTTTTTCATACAGATCACAGATGTATAAATATCACAGATAAAGAAATTACAGATCACAACATAAATCAGGGTGTATCACAAAGCATCATAAATCAGGGATATCAACAATCAAGTCATCCAATAGAATCCAAATATTCGTAAGTAAGATCAGTTAATTATCTGATTAATTTAAATCAAATTAATTTCTTATGAATTATAAATCCTGGTTAAATCAACATTAATAATTTACAAATCATTTTGATTAATTATCCTTTAATCTTTTATTAATTATCCCTTAATAATAAATTAATTAACCTTTAATTATCAACCTTTAATTATTAAACAATTAATCTTTAATTATCTAATTCACCATTTAATTAATTATCTTCAATTAATTACTTTAATTAATTTTTCCTTGATTAATTATCATTCCTTAAATCTTTATTTAATTAACCTTTACTTACTTAATTAATCTTTACTTAATTTCCTTTTGATCAATTATCCTTAATTAATCAAAATAAGTAATTGTCTCTAATTACTTAATCAACTCTAACCATTAATTAGTTTCTTTTAACTAAATAATTATCTTTAAGTAATTTAACATCATTTTTAAATTTCATGAATTCGCTTAAGACCTTAAGATAAACTCTTTATCCTTATTCAAAAATTAATTGTATTTAAGTTTATTTAATAAACTTTTGCGATAATTCTTCATGACACACACTTCAACTTAAACCTTTTAATTACTTAAAGCCATTACATCACATCCTTTAAACTTATTTATCATCTAAATTTATAAAACTCTATTTTATTTCAAATTTGGAATTGTTTACATTCTTCCTTTACAAATTCAAATTCCATTTTAAATTTAAGTACTTTTTTAAAAATCCACTTAATTACTTGAACACTTTTGGTTACTAAAACAATTTAAAATTTAAAACCTGGTTTATTCACAAACTAAGTTTTCAACTAAACTTGAATTTAGTATTTTAAACTTTGATTTATAAACTCAGTTTAAAACTTAATTCATAATTTTAAAATTTAATTTAATATTTCAAAACAGCAAGACAGGTCAGGTTGAAACTGGAACAACCCTGACCCGTGATTGCTCGAATCTGCTTCGAGTCGCATCTGCATTTTCCTCGTGCCATCCCCGAAGTAGAATCAGCTCCAACATCTTCGAGTTACCCCCGAAACACACGCGAGAACACCCCGAGACCATCCTTCTTCCCCAAATCAACTCATCCTGACACACACGTATACGCGTGCACGTGCACGCTCCGACGCCTGCCTCCGGTCAACTTCGACGACTTCCCCTCATCGACGATCGTCACTCAAACCAATCTCGACCATCAGATCGATGATAAAAACATCGAAACAAATTCGAGCGTTCAAGCTCGATACTGCAACAAACCAACCCACCAGAATCCACCTCGTCCTCCCACCTCTGGCCATCGGAGGCCATGAAAACTTCGTCAGAGCTTCGTCGACGTCACCTCCATCTTTCCCCCAAACCACGGCGAACTCGATCCATCCTTCAACTTCCAGTCACGACATTTCGAACGCGACCCAAAACAAGAACTAAAACCCTACAACGATGATCTGCCGCCGCCACGGTGAGCTAATAATTCACCTACTATTTTTGTCAACATCGTCAAACCCCAAGCTCACTTCAGCCCTGATCCCGAGGCCCCAAAGTTCCCCGATCGTCTGAAAATACTCAAAACCCATTCTCTGTTCATCTCGCTATATCTCGTCATTCACAAGCTTAAAAATCTTGAATTTTATTTTAAAAATCGTAGTTTTCCAAGTCGAACCCGATGATGTAGATGAATCAATAAATCATAAGATTCGAATTTATTGTGTTTATGAAATTTTTTCTTCACTGTAATATTCACACTTCCAGATATAAAATGAAGATTTTTCTACTTATGTTTGATTTTTAGAAATGAAGTTACACTCCTATAAACATCTTTCACTCAGTGATTACAGTCTAGAATTGTTTGGGTGTGATGATCTTGAATTCAAACAGGTTTAAGATCTGGAATGTATGAACAAAGCAAGCTTTGTTTTGTTTCAGTCATGCAGACATGTGTGTGTTACAGGTAAACATATTCAATATTTACCCACAACAACACTCAAATATTGATCATAACTATCAAGCTACCATCATCACAGAGATCAAGAAAATTGGTTCAAAGATAAATTTGCTCACAGTTTAGAAAAGGAAGAACAGAGAACAAAGTTTTCCAGATTTTTGAAAACTGGCTTTTTGAAAGTTTCTAGCTGGAATCTTGTTTTGAGTTGAAGATGATGTTTACTTCCATTTTTCTTCCCAGGCTTTTTGCAATTTCCAGTTTTGATTCTCTGGCTTTGATTTACATTTTTTTTTCCTTTGTTTCTCAGTCTCAAATAAACGAATGAATGAGGTTGATATTCATAAAAGAGAGTTTACAGTATATAACACTTGTCCAAGGTGATGTATTGATCTTTGTACAGGGCATGGCTGAAGTTGCTTTAGAGGTATGGGCTAGAGATATTTGCTTTGTACATTTACCTTTGTTTATTTCTTCTTGACTTCGGCTGAAGATTTGGGGGGCTGCAGCTTATATTGTTTTTTTATGTACATTTGTTTTGGTTTTGTTTACTTGTTTTAGTTATGTTATGTATATATTTCTAACTTAAATTATTTATTTTACTTTAATACAAATTATATTGTATTTCTCTATATATTTATTTTAAATCCATTTACTTGAAATTCAAATGACATTCTAAAATAATATGTTGTTAAAATTTTATTTTATACTTATGCTTTTAATATTTATAAGGTTTATTCTATTTCAAACATTTACTTCTATTTTAACTTAAATTATTTATTAAACCATTTATCAAGATTCAAATCACCTATATATATAATATTTAAAATTAAATGATTTAACAAATTTTAATTTGGATCCGGGGAAACTCGCTACAATTCTCAAATTAAATTAACAAATTTTTATCCAAAAATTTATTAAATTACTCAATTAAATTCAAAAATTGATTAAATTATTAATTTAAATAAATTTGAATTTCGGGGTCGTTACATTATTTTTATCTCTTATTATATCATAATATTTATTATCATTAACCATCATTAAACCTATGACATGACTAAAGAAGGAAGTGGATGTGACAAGTAAGGGAAGAAATAAGTTGATGTGCAATTCATAAATTTAAAAATAATAAACATTATATAAATGTGTGTGTGTTGTCACATCTTATATATTTTCATAAGAAAACATCATTAGATATAACTACATATATGATATGACTAGAGAAGATGTTGTGATGCATGAGAGGGATGAGATGTTGATTTGATTTCACAAAATGATGACATGTTTAAAAAAAATTAAGCTAATGTTAAAACGGTAATTTTTCCTGCTTTCTTCCTCTATAAATACACGTCACCTTCACCATATTTTCATTTACTTCTTCTTTCCTATTTCTCTAAATCTTTCTCCATAGTTTCATGGCATCCTCTTCTTTTTAATAGAAAAGAAAATAAAAAACCCTTTGAAAACTTGTTTAAAAATCCACTAGTTCTCCTCCATTATTATCCAACTTCCTTCGGTCATATCTTCCTCAATAACACTCCAATCCTAGATTTTTTTTAACCATTTGAATTTCCATTATCTACAACTTTTATGTTAACCACTTCTTCAGATTCTAAATATAGGTATGTCAAAAAATAAATTCTTTACAGAGTGTTTTCGGACCGAGAAATTCCAAGGCTAAAAATACCACTCGTTCATTTGACAATATTTCCTACCAAACAATGTCAATTTAAGTGATTCATTTTTTGAGATGATAGATAAAAGAAAATCCTAGAACTTTTTTGTTGGCGACTTTTCAAATTTCTGAGAGTAACATAGTTAAAATTTGAAAGGAAGATGACCTTTTTCGGATTGCAGTTTTGGGTTTTTCAAGTTTTACAAGTTTAAAGTATTCAAGATTTGGAAAGCTTTATGGTGAGTAAACTTGGTGATTTTTTTTTTGGAAAATTATTAGCTCTAGTATTGCTTCATGATTGATAATAATATAACATGGAAGTTTATCAAGTAACATATGATTTGATATTGATATGGATTGGTGATTTTGGTTATGTTTGATCGGATGTTTGGTATGCAAATACAAAGCTAGTGAAGCATATATATATATATATATATATATATATTGGCATATGTATATTTACACAATTTTTTATGTGAATGTGACATGTAATGTGATGGTCGATGATGAACTCGACTATAGTCGTGATGGGTTGAAACTTTGTATGAAATCGCGACGGATTTGAGGTCGGACTTGGAATCAAAACTTGTTCAAGGGTTTAAAGTTTTGATTTTATTAAAGTTTACATATTTGGTTTAAAAGTTGAAATCATACTAAAGTATGTTTCAATCAGGAAATAATATGTTTTCGACAAAGTGGTTTCGCTTGAAAGTAAGTTCGAGCGAACTGCAACTATAGAAACAGCCGCTATGGATGCGGTTCGACGGATTTTCTCAACTTTGATTTCAAAATGTCTTATTTTTGAGATTGTTTTATAAAAAAAATTAAACAAAATTAGTAATATTTAAAAAGTTATTAAGGGTTATAAATTTAATAATTTAATTAATTGATTAAAGGTAATTAGCACTTAATTAGTGATTAAGAAGTAATTAGTAGTTAATTAACACTTAAGTTAATAACTATTATTTGATTAATTTAGTTTTAGTTAAGGTTTAATGCGATAAAATAATAATTAAGTGATCGATAATTACTTAATTAAGATTAGTGATTAATTAATTATCAATTAATTAAGAGATTATTTAATTAATATATAATTAATCAGGGTTTAACTAATAACGATTTAACTTAACTTTAACTGAGATTCATTAAGGAGTTAATTAGGACTTAACTAAGTCCGTTAAGTCTAATTAAGGGTTAATTAGGATTTAATCTTGATTTAATTAAGATTTAATTAGAGTTTAAACTAATTTACTTCAATATTTTTCCAGGGTGATTTTTAAATCAAACTTATTTCGTTTTAAATCAATATTCTTTTCAAAGCAAGTTGATTCCAAATCAAATGATCTCTTATTTGGACCTTAAGTAACCCTATATCATTAAGGAGACTAAATGATATTTGTTAGCAGAACAAAACACCATTTTGCTGCAGTGAAGTAAATTTATTGAATTGTTTGGACATCTATATAGTAGGACAAATCAACATCCTGCTATTATGATATTATAAACATGTGTGTATATGTTAGCTTATGTTAATTGTAGATTTATTTTCATATCTAATTATGTAAACCCTTTTGTCATGACTTGAATGTCGTTATAAAATCATGATAGCTCGATTAAGTACCGTTGTGAACTACTAAGCCTCCTTTCAAATTGGATAAGCAGATGGATTTTTATATCATTGTTTAAAATTAATTAACTGTTTAATTAACTAATACTTTGGAGATTATTAATTGGTTTATAATATGGTACTTATGAATACCCTTTTGATCATGACATTATTTATGGAAGGATTTTAAAGTAAATTGGTTTACAAGAATATTTTCTTATTAAAGGGTTCTTTTGCTAATGATCTTAAAGTTTTGCAAAAGAAATTACAAATGATTTTGAATATGTATAAGAGCTTATAAGTGTACCTGTGATTTACACAGAAGTTTATAAATGATTTTGGGTTTTATGAAAAGGAGTTTATAACTGAAATGAAGTTTTTTTTAACTTAAAGGAGATGGGTTATATAATCTTGTTTAAATGATTTAA
Organism: Allium fistulosum; assembly: GCA_030737815.1. Taxonomy (NCBI): domain Eukaryota; kingdom Viridiplantae; phylum Streptophyta; class Magnoliopsida; order Asparagales; family Amaryllidaceae; genus Allium; species Allium fistulosum. The sequence goes on from CM060904.1 coordinate 1,111,804,104, forward strand.
TATGGAGATATTTTGATGATAAACTTCTATTATGCTGAGGAATAAGAGTGTTGTCGCGTCAAGGTCTGAGAGGTAATAATACCCCAACTTGAACGGCTTTGTTATCTAAGGAATAGTAGTAGTTTTGCATCAAGTGTTGGTTGTGATTCAAAGATTATTTCCATAAATGAGATTGTTTACTAAAGATGACAAGTTTTGGGAAGTTAAACAAAAGTGGCTTGTTTTCTAGTAACCAACTAAAGATGATTTTGGAAATAAGAACCTTTCTTAAATGGTTTAATATATATGTATATATATATATACACCAGAGGGTTAAGTATATGAATGTTTAGGAATAAAGGATTTGTAATAAATTAGTATGAGATTAATTTAATGAGACTTAGTATATCCAATGGGATTTAATCTATGTTTGAATGTTTGTTTGTTTATTTGATAGTTAAATAACCGAATATCAAATCTTGAACAAAGCGTAACTCTAGGAATATCTAGGAGAAACACTTGAGTTATAGGGCATAGTCATCTTCATGATGTGGTACCATGCATATAAACCTTGTTTTGTTCTCCTAGGACAATGATAAGAAAATCCATTTACTTAAAGGTCAGGGGTAATTCCCGCTCTTGTGTTGTCTAATTATTTCCTAAAGAACTGGGGTTGAGTTTACCGAAAACTTGTTTCGAAGAGACTGGGATCAGATATGTTATCGAAAGCCACTTCGATCTAACTCAAGCATTGCGAACTGAAGACATCGTGAAGAGCATGGAATCGAAGATAGAGATATGAAGTGCAAGGGCTAATCGCTACTAATCCTGAGGGTTATTCAAAATGGATGTCGTAGGAATAGTGCTTCGGTTTCGTTCAGTCCCAAAATGAACTTGTATGGATGAATGATGGTATTGCATTGTTGCCTGGAAGGCAGTATTAGCATTCCTAGTGGGAAGTGCTATATAAAAGGTATAACGTAGCCTCAAGCCTTATCAACTAGGAATGACTAAAACAAGGGAGATGCGGTAGGGCTAAGTGGGTCGCTCCCAAGTAGGGTATGATCATCCCTATCTAGAGTCGTTATTATCACTCATATGTATGCTTAGGGCCCATTAATGCAGGGGTGATCATATTCATTACTATCCAGTAAGGGGTAGGCCGGTTCTATGTTGGCAGGGGATCTAGGCGAGGTCCTCGGTGTTATTTTATCTAGAGATGCACCATGATGGGCGGTACCCCCATATCGCGGTCATTGTATGGAATTCATTCTCCAATAAGCGCCGTACGGCCTTGGTTGTGCCCAACTATGTTGAAACGTGAGATGCAAGCATTTCAACTATTTTCATACTTTATTTTGACCTCTAGAAATTATTATAATATCATTGGATTTTCTGTAAAGGCGTTTGGGTTATTGTAAGGTAAAAAGTCATATGTGTTTATGTGCGGCGAGGTCTAACGAGATACCTTTGGTTTCAAAGTCATATGTATTCCAGATTAACCTGGGCGTTATTTCCTTAGAATTCTCAGGTCAGACCGAGCATGTTTTCCAGATTAGCTTTAGATGCTCTTGAGCTATGGAGTCGAGTTGGAGGCTCAGGACGTACTCTCGTATTTTGGATACCTTCCGTTGTGTATGTGTTATGTGTTGTTTGTCTGTTGTTGTAAGGGCAAGTATTATAACTGTCCAACTCTAATATGTATATGTATAAAAAAAAGGTCTTTGATTTTGTAAGGACTTGATTTATTATATATTATTCTGTTGCATTGTGAGATTTCATGTTGTTCAGTTTCTCCTTATCTTTCCTTTCTACTTTCTTTCCCCTAATAACCTTCTTTTTCGTCACTTGGTGGTTCGGCATATCAATACCGAGGATGTATTAGTGTCGACTTCTAAGATCGAAAAGCCTGGTTCGTTACATTTTCCCATGTTGTCTTTGGAGTTATGGAGAGCTTGGAGGGGAGTTGGAGATTCACCTATCGTAGTGTTTTATTTTCCGTTAAACTATATAGTATCCCTATCAGCATTTGTAAGGTCAGGAATTTATAACTATCCAGCTGATAAGGTTTGTTTCTAACTCTGATATACTCTGTATTTTTAGAGTGATAGTTTTTACTGTCCTTGCTATATTATTTATTGTCGATTCTGCTATGAGATTCTGATGTTCTCTGTTCTCTGTTCTTTTCTCTTTATTTACCTTAATAATCTGCCTTTTGTCGATTGGATGTGCGACATTTGAACATAGTGGTAGTGTTCGGTGTCGACTTTTGATGGTCAAAATGGCGGTTCGTTACATGTATGCTCGAGACCCATTTGGTTGTTGATTCCAACCAAGGTGATGACATATTCGGCGCTCTCTAGTAAGGGGTAGGGCCGATCTTGACTCGCAGGGAGTCCATATGAGGCTCTCGGTGTGTTTTATCTAAAGATGCACTGTGATAGGTTGTACCCCAGTGCCGTCATTGATGGAATCCATTTTTCAATACGTGCCTTTAAGGACTTAGTTGTGCCCAACTATTGAAATGTGAGATGCAAGCATTTCACCTATACTAATATGTATTTGTATCTTAGACATTATTATAATATCACTGGATTTTCTATCAGAAAGTGTTTTGGTTATCATAAGGTAAAAACTCGTTCATTTTTATGTACGGCGTGGTCTTATGAGATACCTTTGATTTTAAAGGACTTTATAAGTTATAATAAATAAAATTCCTTGTGATTTGACTTTCTCACGCTGGTTTTACCGGACTGATCTAGGCGTTATTTTTCTTATAATGCTCGAGTCAGCCCGAGCATATTTTCCTAATTTAGCTGGACCCCTCAAGATGTACTCACGTATCTTATATTCTTCCGGTGTTAGTTGCCTTGATGCTTTTTTGTTATATTTTTATCAACAATTGTAAGGACAAACTATTATAATTGCGCAGGCTAATAAAAGTTTAATATACTCTGATGTTGTTTATAATAAGGATGATTTCTTTTTATAAAGATTTGTTCATATTATATATTACTCATCGTGTTTTGTGAGATTCTGTTCTATCATCTTTTCTCTTCACCCTAAATGACATGTCTTCCAAACACTTAAATGATCGGCACACGAATACCGTAGATATATTAAGTGTCGTTTTTAAGTGTAAGAAAGGCAGATCATTACAATAACTATTATAAATATATGCACCAATATTTATTCCTCAAATCACATTCAAAATTTTATAATCAATATTTCATAAATATTAATTAATTTAAATAATTTATAACAATTATAAACTAATCAATTCGTTTGGTCCAAAGGGAATTCATCACATCGGTTATGTGACTCGTTGGGTGTAAATTTGATCAACGAGTAACATCCAACTATTCGAATGTTAACATTCGCATGTAACTTAATAGGTGGTGTGACATTTTGGCCAAATTTATCGCTTACTTAGTTTCAGTAAAATCCAACTTTAGTTAATTAAGTGTTACCCAATTGTGACATTTATTTACACCAATTCTCTTCGTGAAAACTGTATCACTTTGGACTTATGGAATTTGGTAATGGTTAAAATTCCAATCTCATCCATATTCAACACTATTAGTCCAAACACAAAGTCCATGGTTCAATAATAACAATTATCATTAACTGAAATGCCCTGGCCAAAGACTTTGACTTTGAGTTGACTTGAGTTGACCGTGATACTAACCCAAATAACCAAGGAGATAAACCCTCTCTTGAATAGTGCTTCACTTCTAATAATTTCACTCGACCCAACTATAGTAACTTGATGGACGTCGTGCCATGATTTAATTATAATCAAAGTGGAGCTTTCATATTGAGGATCGACATTATTCTTTCAAGTCGAGAGAACTGCGTAAATCAGTCACATCGATATTTTCTGTTTGACCTTAGTTATATTACCCATAAAAAACTATCAAGTAAGTCATTCCATTATTATCCAATAACTATCAGTGCGTAACCCCTAGATGCCTTCAGCGGTCATGAGTAATACACTGTCTAATATTTGGAAAGCGTTACGTACTCTAGTCTTAATGGATACATCGATATCTAGGCTCGATGCATCTTAACTAGGAATATTTAAAATGGTATATTTTTTCATTGTGATAAATTACTCATGATTACAGCACTTTGTAACTACTATCATAAAATGTATCATTTATGGATTTTCTATTAAATATATTTTTGATTAAATTAATTAATTTAACAATTATATTAAGTATATAATAGAAAGAAAACACCTTTATTTCGAACAAGATTGGTCAATGAGTTAGATATATGTAACAATTATATAATTGCCCCTATGGCATACCCCTAACTCTATCAATGACCACTAGCTCAAGTGACAAATGGTACGACGCTTTGAATAGAGATTTTGGAGTTTGTGGATTTGAACCCCTAAGACATCAAAATAAGTGCTCTGTCTGAATTAAGTACCACTCTTGTTATAAAAAAAACTGAATTTCAAACTTTAATATATTTGTATGTATGTATTGAAAATTGGTTCCTTTTATTGACGTAAAGAACCCTAGTTGGTTTGTCTCCTTAATAAAACCCACCAGTGTAGTTGGGAAAAAGAGTACGACACCAACTACTCATTAAGTACAATATTGAATCAACATCAACCTGTACATTAATATACACACTGAAAATAAAATAAAATAAAATAATTGGTGAAGCCTAGCCCATACTCTAAAACGGCCTCATGTCTCCATACCCTAATATGAAAAGCTTGTTCCAAATAAGTGTCGCATTTCACTCCCTGCTAGCTTCATCTATTTTTGCATTTTCATGGCAGATTTATCCATAATCATTCAATTGTATGCCCAGCCTCAACAAATCTATTTGTTCCTAGTAGGGATGACAATGGGGTGGATTTATGGTCCAAACTCGGTAGATCTGCTCCTATTTTGACCCATCGTGACCTGTCCCATTGGATCATCGAGGCGGGTGGACCTATGACCCACTCAAGAAAGCTTTAGGTCTTGGGTCGAGGGTCGGGTTGAGGCTTGGCAAACTCGCCCCAACCATATCTGTACTCTTGAAGCAGATAATATCAACTAATTATGATTTGTTGATCTATTTAACAAAGATTATATGATGAAGACATCGTAATGTTTTATTCAATAAGTTCTAGTATGTTGAAATATAAAGTTGCATTATTACTAATTGCATAACAAAATATGCATATTGTTTGAATTGTAATTGAACACTTTATTCATTTTCATTTCATTTCATACTCATTATTATCTATAATTAGCATATTTTTTTAGTATCTTTCTTTCTTACACATAAAATTATTAGTGTATGAAAATCAAAATCAACATTTGAAAGAACATACAAAGATGTGTCGGGTGTTGGGACGGGTCGGGTCTTACCCAGACCCGTATGGGACTTAGGTTGGGACGAAAATTTGGACCTACACTGGGTCTACGGGAAGGGTCTGGGCAGTGTTTAATAAACCCGGGTCGGGTATGGGGCACAAAATACCGTCCCAACCCACCCCATTGCCATCCCTAGTTTCTGGTTGTTCTTCTTGTTTTGGCTCTCGATTTCCGCATAAGATAAGTTATCTCTGTTTGAATAAGCTTCGATCTTTCTTTTTTGTTTGTACTTCTTTGCTAAAAAACTTATTTGTTCCTTTCATCCCATAGGTGGTAGATTGTCGTGACACAACAACATGCTACTAGTTGGCAAATCTAATCATTGCAGTGAAAGTTAGATCTGATTATCTATATCTCGTCATCAATTTTCAAGGAAGTGTCTTCATTAGTAATTACATTTAACTTCATAAGAGTCCACATACATCAGTTATGGCTATAGTTAAAGAATAGATGATTGATTGTTACACATTGCTCTTCACATTATACCCCCATTGTCGTATTTTATTTTTTATGTTTAGTCTACTTAGAACTACTGTATTGGCACAACTTGACTTTTTTGCTGTCAATATTGTTCCAAATGATAGGGCACCGGTTGTGCTATTCATAAATCTGTCTGCATGTTTGCCACGTTATTGAGAAAGAGAATTATTGTTGCATACACCATTCCCGGTAGTCATTATTGTTTAATGCTTTGATCTGTGCTTGTTGGATTAATATGTTGCTTTCTCTTGTCTATGTTAGATGTATTCCACTAGCCATCTTGATTGATATATGAGACATGGACATTTCTGTATTCACTGATGTGATATCTGTCCCAACAAAGAATATCTACCAGACTTTTATTGTTTATCCCTTGTTCTGTCCATAATAGAGTGTCTTTACCATTGATAATTACCTTTTTGATACACTTTAAACTTTCTGCTCTATTTAATCATATTCTTCATTGTACACGACATGTTGTTGAAATGGAGCTGTCGGAAATTTGAATTTTACATTACTTATTCTGCATCCATTTTGACCTTATGTTATTTCCAAAGTACAGTTGCCATATAAGTTTTAACATGAAATTGTCCTGAGTTCTTCAAAAAATTTAAGGCTTATGCCTCCTTTTGTTTTTGGTCTATACAGTTTAGTCCGTGCAATTTTATGTTTCTCGCTTGTCCAAAAAAGTCTACACATACACATATTTTGGCTACAATATAAAAGATATAAATATTTCATTTTAAAAGTATATAAAGATATATTATTTATTTAATAAAATATCCATTTGTAATTATAGCAAAAAGTTCTGTATTAAAAAAACAATTTATATATATATAGCTAGGAGAAGTAATTTGTTAATAAATATTAGTATGGCTGAAAGTAAATATTTATATATACATGTGTGTATGTATGTATATACATATTTATTCATGTATCTTTATAAAATCACACAAACTATTAAGGAGATATTCTTGATATTGCATGTCTATTTTATAACCATAAATCATATTGGTTACACACACACATACACACATACATACACACACCATGTTGTTATTCACGTAAAAAGTTTTAGGTTAGTTCATATCACTTAGGATGTTTACGTTATGAACGTGAATTACCATTAAATAAAATATGACAAACTAAATTAAAGTTGAATTAAAATTATAATACATAAATAATTTTAAGCCATAATATATAATTAAAGAATTAAATGTAAGATTAAATAAAATAAAATTCAAATAATAAACTTCTTATTTGTTAATATCCACTAAATATGATTTAGCACAAAGAAATTATTCATGTAAACACAAGATAAGATTTAGTTCAAATTAATAAAAGATTTTTGTTTAAATTTCCACCTTTTCCGTCGCTGCCAATGCACCATCGAACATAATTGACCCATTGGGCCATTAAGGGGTAAGCCCTCCTAGCTGAGCCTGTCCTTTTTTAGGCTTCTGGATACTTTGTTGCTTCTTCGAACCTATCTTCTTTGTTCCGCCTCTAATTCCCAACCTGTCTTTTGCATTCTTTACTAGCATTCCCAGTGGAACTTTCCAATCATCTCTAGCATTGAAGTTTGTTGTTATTTGGATGATCTGGGCCCGTTCGAGTGCTTGCTCTCGAGTCATATTTGCTTAGTAACTTAATCACTACTTGCAATGACCATAATTCTTCGTAGGAATTTGGATTTTGGCATGTCGCCATCATTTGCTCTAAGGATCATTTCAGCTCAAATGCTTCATTCTTGAATGTGGAAATTTTACTTATTTTTTAGAATAAGAATACTACTTCATTCAAGTAGAGCACTCATTTTGATATTTCAAACTTCGAACACAAGACATCTAGAAGCACAGTCTTAAACATTTTACCACTTGCCACTTGAACTAGTTGTCCATGACATTTTATTCATAACAAGTATCTTGAGTAATTACCATAAAAATTAATTCCAAGAAAATACATGAATATTAGAATTAAGCATTTTCATTGTTCTTATTAGGGATGGATTCGTACAACAAATAATATCTGTAGCAATCCAACGTACCAATTTATTTGGTAATGTAATTATACTACTACTAGCCAAATCCATGGATAAAACAATGCTCTGTTTTGTGGCTGGTGATGGTTAATAAAAATTTGTAATGAACTTTACCATTTATAAGTACGATATCCATCGGTTTCATCAAGGTGGAGCTTTTTTGCAATGCTCAAATTTCCTTAAGTATAAGTTATATACAATAACTAATCCTTATATCGGGAAAAAAATATCTAGACCTATTTTCACTCAAATTTATTTTTCATTTTCTATCTAATATTCCCTGATTATCATTTCATGCCAAACTTACATCCATTAAGAACTAAAATTTTGAATTATACTTGGTTTACAACCCAGAACTAATTTTGGTTCGATATATAGGTATTGTTATTGACACTCCAGTTTTGGCTATGAGGGAGCCATTTCTTTTTAAATGTTTTTTTTACTATAAGGGATTCTAATCAAACTAGCTATCGCATAAAATTACAATCAAATTGAACTAATTGTCCTTTCTTTTATTTATCCAAATTTTCCAGTAATCATCATTAATTTAATCCAAATTTATTAATAAAGGATGGAGAATTCAAACTCACCTTCAAATGGAATTGAAAATTAAAAGAGACAAGGTTGATTCTTACTTAAGAAAGTATTCAACACGGTAATTTTAAACTCTAATTTTTACCACTGTTAAAAAAAACCACGCAATAAATTGGGTTAAGAAATTACATTTCCATCACCTTCTCAACAAAGCTTGGATCTAATTGTGAATATCAGAAAGAATTTTATAGCCTCACCATTATTTTCTTTTTAAAAAAATGAAGAAGAAAGAGAAAGTAAATGAAAGTGTTTAAGGTTTTTCTTTAACTAAGGGCAAAAGAGGTAAAAGTATATGTTTTATTAATAGGATTTGTACCCCTCATAGCAGTTTGATTTTGTATGGAGTGACATAAAATTTGATCCCCTCATATTCAAAACTGGAGTGTCAATAACAATACCTGACATATTAATTTCATTTTCATATGCATGCACCAAATTTTTAGTACCATATGGGAAGAATCAACATAAATCATTATTTGTCATCATATGGTCATATATCAAGTAATTTTTATTATGTGCAGCTAAATATACAAAAAAAAATGTTGTAGCTTACCCACTCTCTATTTTAGTCTATGCCCTATTTTCAACATAAATACAAGTCAGACTGTGCATGTCATACTATGTTTTTCTTGGTGTTGTACTTTTTATTTCATGAATTGGTGTTCTCATATCATTCTTTTTTACTTGCCAATGCAACTTGTGCTTGCTTGATGATGAGCATGATCTTAGTTCATTTTTGCCTCAGCCTCGCCATATAGTCCTCAATTGGTCCTGTTTTTTTACTTCATTGACCGTTGTTGCTTGATGAATTGATAATGTCTATAGCTTGCCAAAGTTCTGTCAATTCGCCTGCATTTCAAAGCTTCTTTTACCTGTGCTTTCCACCGACAATTCGTCAAGATTCCTTGTAGTTTCCATTGCATTCCTATGCCTTATATGTTCGAACTTACTACCCTTAGGAACTCGACCTACAGTGTCATACCACTTATCACTCAAGTTAGTGGTCCTTGATGTACAATGTAAGATTGTTACCAATGACAAACATATTCATTTACATATTCTCTCATCCTTTTCAATGAACAAACAACCCCTACGTCCAGTAAAAGAAAAATTAAACATGGAACCAGTTATTTAAAAAACCGCAAACAAATAAAATGGCAAGACTTTGCATTTTTATTATAAAAACCAAATAATACAACAAAGAGTTTGTCGTTTTATTGCAAAACTAAATTAAAATGGTGAAGTCTTTGTCATTTTAATATTCCGTCAAAGATTTTCCATTTTAATCCATTTTTGCAATAAGACGACAATTTTTTTTCCATTTAATCCAACGATCTTTTGTTCAATCCACTAGCCATAAAATCAAATTAAACTAGCCATGGAAGTGAACAAAGCTACCTAGTTGAGTTGTGTAATGTTTTAACGGAACAAGTCGCTAGTTTGCTCTAAAACTTTACTCTACTAGGATTAATTTGGTATCATCGCATCAATTTGTGTAAACATAGTATGTTGTTAGCACCTTATATTTCCATGTTTACAACTTTTTTTCGATCAACCAATAGATGACCATTTTGCTTAGCCCCACCTTTGAAAATGCTAGAGATTTAATATGCAATTGTATTATTGGCTATCAAGTTTGTTGGTAGTTTTTTGTTATTTAATATACAATTTATCAACTATCAAATTTGTTGGTAGTTTTTTTTATTTCTATGGTCATAAATAACTACGGTTGCTCTCCTAAATTTAAGGATTACTTTTTGATAAATAAAATAATTTAAAAAGTGAAATCACTAAGAAGAAGAAGAAGTTCAAAGTATATTTTAAAATGTGAAAATTTAGATACGCCCGTTATTTTTATTTTTTCTTTAAATGAAAAACCCTTTGTAAAAACGTGTTTTAAATTACACTTTTACCTTTTGTTTTTGTTTAACCCTGAAAATGGACCAATACCCTGGATCAAGTGTGAAAGCACCATTGCAGATAATCAGCAGCACAAATCTCAGATAAACAACAAATAAAAAGTAGAAGTAAGAAAAGAGACATATAATTTTTATAGTGGTTCAATAGACTCTAGCCTACGTCCACTTTAATCAATCTTTATTATGATTATACTAGTCGAATCTCTCTGGATATCAACTAGTTAGTCCTTAGATCTAAGTTACAATGATTTAAAATAAGTCACAAGTACAAGGGTTGACAGGAGAATCATAATAACCCCGTTACTAACTGTTGTGAGGGAGAAGAAAGCTAAAGAAGTGAAGGAATTCCCGTAGAGTAATGGTGGATCTCTCCCCGAAAAAGATCCATCTCTAGTTGTAGGAAGGTAAGTATTTATAGGGTAATTCAGTGAGTATTAGGCCAGAAGTCCAAGTGCAGAAGAGTCCAGTTGTTATGCCAAGTCATCACCGAAAATCTCAAATCAATCCGAGTCATTTCTATGGATCGCTAGTTAACCATAGAGGATGGATCGCTAGCTATCCATCAACTAAGCATATTTTTGTACCAGAAACCTTTACTTAAAGCTACGAAGCAGGTTAGAATATTTGTGGATGATCCGACCAATCTTGATGGATCGCTGGTTATCCATAGGGAATGGATCGCTAGCTGTCCATAGGGGATGGATCGCTGGCTATCCATCCACTTAGCATATTTTTGAGTGATCTTAGTTTGGTTATCTTCCTATCTTCTATTTAACTGCCTTATCCAAATATCAAGTTGTTTGGAGTTAGTTTGGTCATCCGTCTTCATTGGTCATCTAGTTCAGAAGGATCGTCCATAGCTCACTCAATACTTAACCAAATCACACAAAACTTCACACATGCAATGTATAAGAGTAGGATAGTGTAACGACCCGCTATTTTGGACCATTCGCATCCGCACATGTCGGACATGAATAATTCAAAATACCGAATTGTTAATTTAAATTTGGCAAAACTGAGCATATACAGTAAATAAATAATCACAGATCACAGACACAGAGTAATAAATGCAGCGGAAACAAAAGATAGTAGTTTATGAAGCTACTATATACATATCAGAGTTAAATAAGGTACATCAGAAGTCTCAAATACAATAGTAAAATACAAGAATCAGAATACAATCACTAGAATCAACTGGATATCTGAAAGCTGGATAGATAGCTGGATCTCCAAGCGAAGCTCCAACTCCAAAGGTGAGTCTGGAATACTGGTACACTCAGTCTGACCCGAGCGTAAAGCAAAACACAAAACACTCGAGTCAGGATTAACATTCTTATATCAATAAATCCAACTCAAGTGAAATAGCAACTGAAATACAAGTAACTCAAAGGATGTTTGGAATAACCATCCTTTAAGGATCCGTTAAACTATCTACTATGTAGTAGTGTACGATAAGTAGATAATGCCTATCAGTAATATAAAGTATCAAAATAGTGTTAAGGCGTTACTATTATCCCCCTTAACACATTTTATATAAGCGTTATAGTCTATACAGCACTGTAAACTCCACCGTAAACTAGTGGGATATCAGGGAGTACTCCATAGGTATAACACAAAACAAATCGTAGTGGTCGCGTATATAGGGATACAAGTATGAAAAGGCACATGAGGCAATACCCAAGGTAGTGAAACTACCGTTTGCTTGATCCGGACTGGTGAAAACGCATCGCCGCAGCGATCGCAACACCGCGAAACAACACTCCCAAAATTCGAGGGTGCACCAATCGACAACAAGTAATGAGTAGTTTTCGAAGAAGTGTGTTCGCTCGAGGCAGCTAACCCCATTTGGCCCGGCACGGCTCCAGTTTTAGTCATTTCCAATTTGACACAAGTATCAAGGCTATCCATTATCGTTCTCTTTCTTCAGTCATCACGTACATCATTCCAACCACTTCATTCTGGATCACACTCCGCGTATAGTTATTAAAGTGGTTTTCGGTTTAGATAGAGAGTATGTCCCTAACCGATTCCGGTCTCTTTAATAACTTTCGTAATTATTACACCGATTGGTCGCTTAATATATTTCAAAACCAAATCAAATTCAATTTCAAATAGAATTTGTAAACCAACATTTCATTTGTCTTTCTAAATCAATTTCCATAATTTATGTTTCAAAACTTACAAATTACCATTTCAAATCTTATAATACAATTTCGATTTTTTATTTAAAACCATTCCAATATTCATTTAAATTCGTATATAAGTTTCATTCCTAAATCATTTAAAATGATTTAATCTACATTCAAATCAATTTAAGTTCATTTATCGATTTCATTCAATATTCGTTAAGTAAATTTATCCTTCAAAACAATTTCTATTTAACTTCCAATTTATTAAATCAATTATTTAAGTTCAACTCCATTATATCAAAAACTTACAAATTGCATTAAATTAAATTCATCAAATCCAATTCTTTACATTTCAAGTCTTACATTAATTTCAATAAACACATTTTTATTTCTTGTTAAAGAAATTCAGTTTTACTTATTTATTTACTTAGTCGCAAATTTCAAAACTCAATTAATAAAGAAACTTAGTTTCACTTATTCAAAAAGTTCAATTTCACTTAATAAAGAATTCAATTTAATTTAATTATTAAATAATTCAACCTTATTTAATTATTAAATAATTTCAAAACTTAATTATTAACTAATTTCAAAACTTCATTATTAATAATTCCAAATTTAATTATTTAAATAATTAATTTTAAAACAACGTTCATTCATTATCTACTATGTTAATATTTTGATTCAGATTATTAAATATTAACATTTCCTTTCATTAAAATTCAAATTCCAACTTTGTTTCAAAACCATATTATTTATTCAAATAAAATCTTCATTTTATTTTTATATCAAATTATTGACCAATCTATTTTTATTAATTCTCTATCCTAGGTCAAAGTTCAATTTGGGTATTTATCATTTCAACCCGATTCCATTTCAATTCAAAAATCAAAGCATAACAAAGGGAACTTGCAGTGTGATAACTGGGATGGTGTCAAAGTAAATAAACAAGCAATAACAACAATCAATAACAATCCAATAATTAATTCAAATAATCCCGAAATAACCGCATTAGTTCACATTGTTGTTTGTGCGAATTAATATAATTATTTCTAGAATCTACACTATCATTTCATGTATATTAAAGATTATTATATTATGGTTTTTCACTTGTCGTTTTAATTCTAAAAATTTTATACTACAATAATTTATCCAATATACGATCAATGGTTCAAAGTGTAATTATCACTTCCTATATGTCAATCAACTTAACCATGAAAAGGGGTCATATTATGCAAATGTCATCAATCAAATTAACACATATATCAAATCTAACTATCCTATGTCAATTTCAATTTCAAATTATTTACCACTTACAACATTAACAATTTAACGTCCAATGCAAACATCACACTATCACTCATTTAACAACCAAACTGGATTATCATTCTATATATAACAGATAATGGTGTCAGATGTCACAGGTGAACTGATATAGGTAATCGCATATATAACAGTGTAATTAACTAACAACAGCATATTTCAATTGTCATTTCAATTAAAATCAAATTTAATAAAATAAAAGAACATTAATCGTGAGTGATTGCTCACCTTTCGAGGCTAGAGAGATTTGAAATGGGTTACGAATCCAAGAACGAATTTCCAAAGCGAACAAGGTTAGCATGAATTGAACGAACAGAGCTGACAAAATAGAAATCGATGAAAATAGATTAGAAACCGCTCGATGTAGACCGAAACAAAATATATTATTTTCTTAACCAATATTAATTTTGAAACTCATTAAAATTATATACATATGTTTTCAAAAATATAAAATAGTTCTGAAACAAACCATTGATCACACATTCTGTATAAATCAACATTTTCATTATATATGTAAACTAGACTATATTAAAATTACACTATAAACGTACAGTAATATAATATAGTATATAGTACACTCATAACAACACTCGCTATGACTATAAATATAATATAATATATGGAAAAAAACACTAATATGATGTAAAGAAATATCCTATACAACCTTTACATACTTCACTTAAAATCTGACCCAATATATGTCATACTATATAAATTGTAAAGAACTATATATGCATAAAATTCACAAGTACATATTATATTACTGACATGAACGTGACTATGAAATGAACAAATAACACCCTATATATAATAATACTTTGTAAATCAAAGATATATGTATAAACCACCAACCGTGTATTATAATATAAACAACAAAATCTATACTATTTTACTGACGCAACCCATGTCAAACTATTCACTAAGTTAACCTTTATATAACTATCAATTATATATGCAGGCTAAAAGAAAATGTACACGTGAACTAAAACTGACACACTCAAGCAACATTTATATGGAAACTTATAAAATAAAGCAGTTCACAATAGTACGATAATATACCTGACAACAAAATGGAATAAAACTTGTATACTTTTACAGAGTTATATAAAATACGTATGCCAAAACTTTCTTATACTTTCCACTTTACATATATATAAACTGGTGTTATGAAAGCTATATATCTCTTCTATAAATATATAAGTGACCGTTTTTTTTTATAAAACAAAACTTATACACAAATTATACTGAACTTAAAAATATATAAATAAACTCGCACAAATCTTTATATGGCATACCCATAAAAATTAATGTAGCTTGTATAAACGCCGATCTACACACACACACACACACGAAAACTATCAAACCCAGTACATATTTCATTTCAAACCAGGAAGGAAGTATAAATACTAATGCATCAAATATATATAATTATGTGAAACAAAGAAAAGAACAAGGAGCCACTCACCGTTGGACCGAAGGGAAATGGCGAGCTCAAGGAGGGAGGCGACCCGAGTGGTGGAGGAGTTGTGTCATGGAGGTGGGTGGCGAAACTGAGAAGGGAAAAGGAAGTCTCGGCTAGACTTTCGTGGTGGGAGGAGGCAGACGTGGAAAGGCGGATGTGGTTGGTGGTGTCGGCCTTGCGTTAGAAGCTCGCAGTGAGGTGGATGCTTACGGCGTCAAGCTGGTGTTGCCGAGGCGCTGTTTGCAAGGAAATGGGGAGGTGGGGTCGACGTGAAGGCCGAGGCCGGTGAAGTTCGGCACGAACACATTTTACTTTTATATATATATATATATATATATATATATATATTTCATGGAGGCCGTGCGTGGTTTTGAGGTAGGAGAGAACTTTTGTTTTAGTTGAATTTGAACTGGTAGAGAAGAAAAAAAATGAAATGTAAAACATACAGGGAGTGGGAGAATTGTTGGGAAGGTGCATGCATGAAAGAGAAGGAAGGACGTGTATTTTGAGAGTAAAAGTATGAACCGAAACAAAGTTGCTTTATGGACCATATTTATTATATTTACCAAAATCAATAGGAATAGTAGGAGTCAATGTTGAATTTAACAATTATTAATTGCTACTAGCTAACTGCTTTCTCATGGGTTGTAATGAAAGGACGGATGGAAATCAAATAGCACAAATATGGATACCGAGACGGAAATTGTTTTATAGACTTGCACCGCACATCGAACTCCGAAATTTACAATCGAATATACCATAGAGATCAGTACGATGAGACGATCAAAACGGTACATAGATATCGGTGGTATGATTGAATTTTAAAAATTCGAATTTTCTACTAGCGGAAAATGCAAGAAAAACGTAGAAAAATAAGTTCGACGGAGCTAAAGAAGTCCGAATTTGGTAAAACGAAGAATGACGTCTTGCTCAGAAGATGGTTTAGAATTTTCCATATAAAAATATTTAGGTTTCGAAAACATTTTATTTTCATTACATTTTAACTGATTTAAACCGAAAAGACGTGACTGAAATTTACTTTCATATTTTCTGACGAAATTTTACAATTTCCTATGTTTAAATAGACGCATTTTAAATATCGAATTTTCGTTGTGAAATTTTATTGTTTATTTTTATTTAACGAAAATTTCATTTAACGCAAAACGCACGTTTCTTACGTTAAAATTATTATTTTGGTTTCTGTTATTGGTTACCACTATTTCATATTATTACATTACGTTTTTAATATGTATTACATTATCGGTCTTATTGAAATTGGTCGTCTACGAATTTGGTTTTGGATTTGTAACTTATATACAAAGAGATTTCCATTTAATAAATCGTAAAATTTTATTTCTATCGGATTTTTAATTAAAATTTTATTTAATTTAGTATTTTTAAAGCATTAAAAATACGGGTCATTACAGATAGCATCCCCTATAGATCATAGGTCATGGGGTCACTCCTCATGGGTCAGACCTGATGGATCAAACTAGCCCAATTCGGAGAAGAATCATTCATAACTCGCTTAAAACTTAACGAAACCAAACGAAACTTTGCGGGTACTCTCTCTAAGGTGTGTAGGACCAACCATAAAAATTTCAGGTGGTGGGACCATTCTACATGGATTGTTAGCGATCCATCTAGTTAAGTCACTAGCGATCCATCAAACGACCTCCAAATGATCCCATTTTTCTGTGAGCCTTCTTTTATGTCTTCTAAGTGTTCTTCTAAATTTCAAGTCAATCCGATTCGGTATGAGTTCTCTAGGTCCAATTTTAAGTTAGTTGCTTTTGGTCAATGTTAACAAGAAAACTTGCCAACACCCCAAAGCAGAGTATAAAGTGTAGATGTCTCCTTCGAAACCCCTTTTTGATTAGATAGAGATAGTTAGAACCTTTTTATGTCCTTAAAACCGCCTTTCAAAATAGGTTGTTAAAGGTAAAACTTCTTCTTGTTCAACCTTTCATCGTGGTCAAAAGGCCTGATTCCCTTTATTATACCTTTTCAACTGTTAAAGTAGAAATTCCTTCTTATACGACCTTACAACTTAGTTAAAACCCTTGTATCCATTTTTATTATGCCTTTCGAACCAGATAAGTTGATTTGGTTATCCTTTCGAAACTCCTTGTCGAAACAGTTGAGGTGACTCAAGGGTTGGAGCTTAGGATATGAATTAGATGGAAAGGTTCCGACTTCTTCGAAGCTGGCATTTTGATGGCTTGGGTTAAGACTTAGGGATCTAAGGATATTAGTTGAGCTAAAGGTTTCGACTTACTCAAAGGGTGACCTTTCATCCAAATTGACATAAGCAGAGCACAGATAGAATCTCATAGGAATATTAAATCAGCTGCATACCCAAAATTATCATAATCTTGCTTTGATTAAGCTAAAGTAATACAAATTGATCAAACCCCCAATCTAATTTGAGAATTAGAGTTTACGAATTTAAAAAAGTACAAGAATGAAGTGAACCAATTCCGAGTTTCCCCTAAACCAGACCCCTAGGGTCTTATTTATAGGTGCGGGTTAGAACCTTTCGAATCAGTCATTTCGACTTGGTCAAAAGGTAGCCTTTTAGACCTTTCGTTGCCGTTAACATTTGGGCATCCTTCTACATTGCTTTTTAATGGACTTAAGCGTTTTCAACTTCATCAAATGGGGTAGGTGCGCCTCTCCACTTTGTGTTGTTGTGTTATTGCAAGTAAGAAAAAGGTACGAGCTTCTGACTCTATCGATTGGCAAATCTTTGGAGCTTTGAAAGAGTCGAGACACTGAAGGTTTTAAAGTGAAAGTTAGCTTTCGAAGGCACACTTGCTGATTGATGCGGAACCCCATACTCTAGCGTAGGAGATTGCAATATTGAACCTTAGCAAGCTCTTCTTTCTTAATTGTGAATGGTCTCGACAGATTTGAAAGGCTTATTTAAGCTTTTGAAGGGGTTGCTCTAGCAAAACATCCTTCTATGGAATGTGAATGAAGGCGAAACCTTTAGTTTCGAAAGGTTTGGCGCGTATGTGAGTGGCTATAATTTGTTGCCTTCGAAAGGTGTTTCTCAACTTGTTCGAAGCGTCTTCATGCATGCGGAAGCATTAGTTTTGAAAGGAAGCAATTGAAGCGAAAGGGTACTTTCATCCCCTTTCGATCTCTTCGAAAGCTTATAGTACATCCAATTTTTGCTATAGCATCCCTTCGACTCCTTTAAAAGGCTTGTTGATTCTATCATCTCTTATAAATCCTTCTCTTTTACTCTTCTTGGTTTGGACAAGGTTGAAGTAAGAATTGGTGGTAACACTTGCCCCCCTTGCGAAGGAATGCTCTTAACTTTCCAAGTCAACCATTTCGAAACCTACAAAATTTCCCGCCTTTTGATATTCCCACATAGATCTTGACCGTTCTTTTAAATTGGTCAGACGACTTTGTTAGCATCTGCTGCTTTTATAAATTGCACTTTCTTCTTCTCTTTTTCGGTTACCTGCCATTGAAAGCTCACAACAAAAATAAAAAATTACAACTTCTTTTTAAATTCTTATTTTCATTCATTACAAGTTCGAATTCAAGGTACATGCTTGTTGTTTTATCCTTAAAACTAATTTACCGTGCTTGATTTTTATTTCAAATTCTTTAGGTTTGAATCTGTCTTTCTACTCTAAGTTTAGTAAACAAATTATTCTTGGATTTACTTATATTTTTATTTTATTTATTATGTTAATTTTGAGTTAGAATTCAAACTCATCAGGTTAAGGGGTTTTTATCCATTACTACGTACGAACTCAAGCCTCCTTTTTTTGATTGAGTTTCGAATTTATATTTTTGGGGATTATTGCCATTGTTGATTGTAAATTCGTGCTCGAATCTATTTAATTATTAACTTTTTGAAGTATTGAGTTAAAATTGAATTGGGGAGAAGACACTTTTCTTCAAAGAGAAGGCTA
This sequence comes from Allium fistulosum, assembly GCA_030737815.1. NCBI lineage: Eukaryota > Viridiplantae > Streptophyta > Magnoliopsida > Asparagales > Amaryllidaceae > Allium > Allium fistulosum. The sequence continues at coordinate 1,111,823,347 of CM060904.1, forward strand.
AATTTAATTTGACTTTTCAACCCCTTTTTTCTTTAAACTTCTCGAAAGGGGTTGAGGCGGTCAATTTTGCTTTACTATTTCGACCTCTTCCAAAGGGGTCAAAAGGAAGTCATGTGTCTACCTTTAAGTGAACCCCTTCGAAGGAGCAGATGTAATCAATGAGTAATGTACTTCTTCGAAAGCAGGAGTATGTTTCGACACTCCTCTGATTCCTTTCGAAGAAGACGCCTTAATGTGTCATATAATATGTACTTTCGAAAGCCCAACTTTTAATTTAAAGGATTCGAAACCTAATGTATATAAAAGTGAATTTAACCTGCCGTTGGATTCATGCCCAATTTTAATTTAATTTAGCAGATGTTGAGAGTTAAAAATTTACTCTTCTTTTCATAAATTGGATTAAGGAAAACATATTTTGTTTAAGTTGAAAATTGAATTAAACCTTTCGACTTGATCGAAAACTACTACATTGAATCAAGTTTGGTTTTTAGTACGCTTTTGAAACCTTACACCTCTTTCGACTTACTCGAAACCCATTGTAGTTAACTGCTATTTGACCATCATTCTATACAAACACTGTTGAAACATTCTAAAGCCCTTTCATTTGTATTGATATTACTCGAACCCAAGTCTTTCGACTTAATGGGTGTATAGGGTTTCGACAACATTCATATTCTTGAGTAAAACAAAATTCATGGGTTCTGACATTGTCGAAAGGTTTATTTGTCCTACTTGTGGAATGTTGTTAGCGTGTGTGTGTGTGTATATATATGTGTGTGTGTGTGTGTGTATGTATGTATGTATGTATATTCAAACTAGTTGGGTAGGTTTAACTATTCCTTTTAATATTAAAATTTTCCTTGGGCTTTCAACATTGTCGAAAGTGTTTGTAAGTGTTCCCATTCCATTTACCCCTTCGACACTACTGGAAGCTCAACGAATTTCATGTCCCAAATTGACTATAACACTCTTTCAAGGAAATGAAATTACATATTTTGATTGTTTTTGAATTATTGCAATAGATTTTCGACATCCTTAAAAGGTGTTAATAATAGGACAAATTATGACTTGTTACTGAAACGATTTCACCTGATAGAATCATGGGTGTGAAAAAGGTCTCCTGGAAACCTGAAAAGAACATAGCTCCAGAGATAGAATCTTCTTCAAAGAAGGTTGAAGCTGTTTCCAAGCATTCTCTAGTCTCTTCTCAGGATGAGGTTGATGCCATTCTGAACGACTTTGGCATCACTGGTGTAGAAGCCATTCTCCCTAGCGATAGCGATACCATCCAAAATCCTCCCGAAGGATACTTTGCTTATACTACCATTCATATTTGGCATGGTGGCTTCCTTCCCTTCCCAGATTTCTTGTCTAAGTTCTTAACCCACCTGGTCATTGCTTATATCCAGTTATCACCCATGTCTATACATACCTTCTTTCTTTGGAACTTATGACTCTGGAATCAGGCATTCCTTCATTAAATGCTGAAGTTCTCAACTATTTGGTTCGCCTAGTCAAACTCAGTAATCGAAACAACCATATTTTCAAAGCTAACCCCTCAAAAAACTAATCTCGTAGGGGGTAAACAAATTTAGAGGCTGGGAGACGCAATTCTTCTTCGTCAAATGCTTTCCAAATATCAGTGGAGTCTTTTCTTCTCCTCGTAAGTTGATCATAGTTTTCATCCTTATTCAACTACTTTCTTTTACTAATCTATGCTTCTTTATCAGGTCCTACTGCTAAAGATCTCAATGATGAGGATAAGAGAACTGTCAAGCTGTTGATTGCTGCTTCGAGTAGCATCGGAAATAGGCTTATATTGTTGACTCCACCAAATCTCTGAAAACATCCTCTTCTCCCCGCTGGACAAAGAGTCCTTGGTCAAACCCCCCCCTGTTCAACATACTACTTGGAGCAAACGCTTCTTGTCTTTAGGTGATCCTAAGAACTTTTCTCCTATGTCTCCAATTTGCCCAGATCACCTTGGTAGGCTTAAGCGTAGTACTTGCAGTTTATTGTTGTGTTACTTCTTAAATTACTTTACTGACTTATAATTTTTTGAATTTTTAACAACTGCTCCTCAAGTCGAATTAATCGCAAGTGATCCTTTTAGATTTCTGATTGAGCAACAACTTCTGGTACGTTTCATACTATTTAACCTTCTTATTATTATTTCTCTTTGAATGCTAACTTATGTCATACGTTTTCCTTTTAGATTTCCAAAAGCTAGCTCTCTTTAAGAAAGTGTATCAAAATCTTCTGTTGAGACATCCAAGCCTCAAGAGGAAATCTCAACCTTGAACAGCCAGATCATTTTCCTATCTGCTGATGAAAATAATGTTATGAAGGAATAGGAAAGATTGGGAGCCTCTCTCGCTCAAGCAGAGTTTATTATTTCTGAAGAGTGGAAAGAAAAATAACTTCTTGCTAATGAAAATTTGGCTTTGAAAATGGCTTTGAAAGAATATAAAGATGAGAGAGCTCGAATGGTGGTCAAACAATCCTCTCTCGGGAAGAAGCTGGAGAAAAAGAAAAACTCCTTAAAGTTGGCTGTCAATACTATTTCTAAAGCTAAGCAAAGGGTGTCACAATTTCTAAGTACTTCCCTTGATGACATCATTGTAAGCTCTAATGAGGACGCCCTTATGCTTGCCTACACCGACAACATTAAGAAGTGCCCAGACTTGAGCTTCCCTTCACTCAACCCTACTCTAGTCAATAGATTTATGGACAAGGTCAAAGAAATGGAGCATAGAGTTGAAGTCCTTAAGAGAGAGGAGATTGATGCTTCCAAAATCTTATCTTTTGAGGGCCCTTCTATTGAAGTAGACTTTGATTCTGATGAAGAAGGAGATGAAGATGAAGCCGCCACTGAAGAAGGCAGCAATGATGATGGTGACAATGATAATGATGATGGAGGCCAGGGTTTAGGTGGCAACGGATGGTGGTCACACCGATGTTCATGAAAAAGATGGTGATGACATCATTGGGGCTTCGGAAAAAGTAAACCCCGATCCGAGTATCGGTGAAGCATGCCCACCTGAACTTTCCAAGCCTTCTGATCTTCAAGAAGGGACTACCAACATCAATGTTGAAGAACAAAGAGAGAAAAAGTAGGTCCCTCAAACTTCAGTTCCTATTTCTCAAGTATGGAATTCCTTGTCTAAATGGCTTTCACTTCCAAGATAATAATAGTTAACATCTTTTATTTTGTATAAGGAGGAAATCCATCCAACTTTATAAAACAAAGCTTGAAAAAAACAAGCGGAAATAAATAGCTTGTATAGAGAGTTAGATAAGCAGTTAAAAGAACACAATACCCTCTTTGACAAGTGGGAGGCAGTGTTAGCGTCTTTCAAACATCAAGAAGGTGTCCCACGATTGAAGAGGGCACCCTTTCGATATGATAAACTTTTGGAAGAGAATCGGGAATTAATTACATTCTTTTGGATGTTGGTTGAAGAGATGGACATCCTTGTAGGCTTCCTATACAAAGCCTATTGCAGACATCCAACTGTATATTTTTCATACTTAGGTGATTTTAGTGGGGGTCTACTTAGGCATTTACATAAGAGATATTTGGATGAATTTGGAACTGATCCACATTCGGGGGCTTGTCGGAATTTACCGTGGGTCAAATCAATTCCTCATTAGTTGCCTCCTGAAAAACTTAAATATTATAAGGACAAATTTGTTTCTGAGTTATTCAAAAATTCAATTTTGTATGAACCAGATGAACATTTATAATTATGTAATAATATTAATTTTTAAATTTTCTATTCGGTCTTTTTTATATTTAGCTTTATTTCATTACATTATCAAATAATATCAAAGAATAAACATCTCCCGAGCAGCCTTGTTTCTAGAGATTATATAAGCAAATATGTTAAATTAAGAAGAGATTATCTAGAAAAGGCTTCGCTTTTGAAATCCTTAAAATTAGCTAGATACTGCTTTCTTAGAGATTTGCAGAGACTTTACATGGAACATCCTCGCCTTTGTTTTGATTTTCTTGGCGAAGAAAAAGAAAAACTTCTGAAGGAAATTCGAACATATCATACCAGATTAATATGTGGTCGTGATAGTCCTCCTACCGGGGAATGGGATTATAGCAAATATCCTCCCGTCATTACCCCGGAAGGATCTAATGCCCTTTTTGATTCAACAGTTACCCTTTTGGCTAATTCCTTGAACAAAGTCAAAAATGTCATTTCTCAACTTTAAGTGTAATAAAACAAGTGTTTAATTGAAACAATGAGATTGTACCTTTTGTTTTATTTCTTCTTGAATTGTAATCTTTATTGTTGTAATAAAAGAGATTGGTTATTTGACAATTGATTTTATTTTCTTTTTTTTATTTAAATAGAAGTTACAGTTATCTACCACACCACTCTTGTTAGATTCATCATTTCGTTCTATCGGCATCATAGATAGGTTGGTAGCAGATATTGAAAAGAGGAGGCTCCTTAACGATCCTTTGTTTGCTCATCTTCAAGGCAACATTGAAGCGTTAGAATGGCGTAGGAAATTTTTGCTTCAGAAGATTATTATTATGGACCTTAACGATCAGATTACAAGTCTTGAAGTGGACATTAAGAACAAAGACGAAACACATTTTTCAATTAAAGCATTAAGTTAAATCAAACCCCTCGATTGACTTCGATCAAGATATGTCTAAGCTCCTTCAATAGATAAGTGATTTAGAGATAAAATTAAAAGACAATCAAGCCCAGTGCAAATCCCTGGAGTTTATCATGGGGGTTAACATTCAAAATATCAGTTTACCAACTTCTTTGATCGCTTTGTTTGTTGTAAAATCGACAAGGTCCTCATCTTTAGCTAGTTCTCAATTAAAGCGTCAAGTTAAATCAAGCCCCTCAATTGACTTCGATCAAGATATGTCTAAGCTCCTTTAACAGATAAGTGATTTAGAGAAAATTAAAAGACAGTCAAGCCCAGTGCAAATCCCTGGAGTTTATCATGGGGGATAACATTCAAAATATCAGTTTACCAACTTCTCTGATCGTTTCGTTTGTTATAAAATCGACAAGGTCCTCATCTTTAGCTATTCAAAAAAATTCAGCTACGACTAACCCTCCACCTGGCTTAGATGAGGGAGTAGTGGAAGAATGGTACAGGAAGGTCAAATTCGAAATGATGAGATATTTTGATAACCAACAGAAAGTGAGGTATTCTCGGCGTATATACGAGTACGCAGCTAGGATTCAAAAAACTTGAACATGATAAATATCTTCTTCGAAAGCACATTGTAGATTTAGAATGGCAAAACAAAACCCTCAAAGGTGCTAATAAAGCTTTCACTGTGCTTTAAATGCTTGCATTGATTCCATCGATGATGTTGACGAAACAAGGAAAAAAGAAAAGAAGCTTAAAAAGATTCTTTGTATAACAATTCAGCATATTGTTGATCCTTTAGTTGCTGAAAATCTACATAAGACTATTCAGGATCTGCAAAACATACACTTGTGTTGTATACTTGTAAATAATTTTGTAAATTATGTAAATTATGCAAATATCACTTGGTTTGTAGTCCTTTCTTATAAATTTTTTTCTGAATCTGCTTTCTGATAACTTGGACTATGGCTTTTTTATTTGCTGGCCCATTCAGTCTTCCTTACTGATCTCACTTCCCTGAAAAGTACAAAGTAAACAATATTATTTATCGTTAACTTGAGGTCTATATAGAAGTTTATCCACCTTATTATCGGAGGCTAACAGATCATTATGTAAACGTATGATAATAAATGGGAAGTAATTCCATAATCAGATACGATTGAATATCTTGAAACTCATCTTTGGTAATGATGAGAGAGAGTTAGGAACTTAACTTCAACTATATTGACAGAATACTAAAAATATAATGATAGAGAACCAGGAATTCAATTCCGGATCCAATTATAGATGTTTAGAAATTCATCTTCTGGAGATATCTAATAGAAAGCCAATAATAATCGTGTAATGGATGTCCAGAAATCATTGTCTGAATGTTTGTAGTAGAAGTCCAGTGACCCTGATTTGGGCATTAGTAAAATAGATCTCGAGCTTAATTGAAGATTAGGAATTCATAGAAATCTCAATATCAATTGCTCTGGAATCCAGATTCAGGCATTAACGAATGAAATTTAAAAGTTAAAAGATCTGAAACCCAGGTTCGGGTATTATTGGATGATAACCAGAAATCCATAATAATGATCTCCATAATAGAAATCTAATGCCCAGATTTGGGCATTAATGAGTGAAGCCCAGTAATTAATAGTAATATCCCTGAAACCCAGATTCAGGTTTTAATAAAGTTCATAAATTCTTCTTTGATAATTAGTCGGAGGCTGAGGATTCTTGTATAAGCCTTTTTTCTGTACCGCTCCTTGGGTTTTGGCTCTTTTGACATGTGTCACCCTTTAGGCATTGTATGTTGTCATTGCTTGATTTGCCGCTTCTCGGGCTCAGACGTCTTAGTTCATTATTTGGTATGCCACTTCTCGGGTGTTAACCCGCCTTTTGGCAAGGCCGCGGACAGACGGATTTAACTTAAACAACTTCACAACTATCGAGACTAAAGTATGATGGATTCGGTTTAAAATGATGAAGTTCACTTGAATATGTCGTTGGGAAAAGGAGTGAAGAAATTACATGGCTCGGCCTAGGCAGTTTGGCAGATGTCGCTCGGCATTGGGATGGTTCGGCGTTGGAGGCTGTTCGGCATAGAGAGATCGTCGTTCGACATAGAGGGATCGTTCGGCATTCCAGGAGCACTCGGCATTCAGTAGCACTCGGCATCCAGGAGCGCTCAGCATTTAGAGGCGCTTGGCATTAGGGAGCGTTCGACATTGGATGGGTCGTTCGGCATACCTCACCTCGTTCGTCATACCTCACCTCGCTCGGCATTGCACCTCGCACCTCCATACCCCGGTACCTCGCACCTCGATACCTCTGCACCTCGCACCACCCAACGTTCGGCATGAGGAGATCGTTCGGCATTCACACCTTGTTCGGCATTCAGCGTTCGGCATCTATGGTTCGGCATATGGAGACCACTCCATTTGGGCTGAGGTACTCGGCTGCCAGGCCCATCAGGGAAGTCCAACCCATCTTTGTCTATAAATAGAGAGGCAGGGGCACAGTAAAAGGGGATCTTCTTTCTGCTCTCTTACTTTCTCTTTTCTGTGATGGTCAATAGTAAGGGAGTCTCAACTTGAAGCTTGTCTTTTGAGGATGGTTTCTAGATTTATTTTTTATTACTTGGTTCTTAAGCTTCACCCTCAATGACCAATTTTCTTTTCAAAACCCTTTGAAGTTCATATGTAAGTAATGTCCCGCTTATTGCTTGATGCCATTTATGTGCAAAGGCGTTGTAACCAGCCATTATTCCTCTTCAAAAATTGTGCCTTTGGTGTAGAGTTGAATTGTTTTCCTCATTTGGTCAAACAAGTTATCACTTTCAATTTTTGTTCCTCCTAAGGCAAAGATAGGTATGGGGCCAATGTGAAATGGGTTTAAACTCCATTTATCTGGATCATAAGATTCAATTTTCTTTTTCTTTATGATCCTTAAAGCTTCCAATCTCAACATTTGCTCTTCATGTAGTTTAGAATCATTAACTGTTTTATGGGAGAATCCATTTGGATGTGGCTTTAAGGATCCTTATTCAGACCTTTTGATTTTTCTAAACATGATGATGTAAAGTCTAAAGTAGGTAAGCTTGGAATAGAATTAGGTTAGAGGAAAGTGGAGTTGAAAGTTCAACAAGACCGAAGGTTCAAACCCTCCTTCTAGTGCTAAAAATGTGAACAAGAAAACTTGTCGAAACCCCTGTATCCATTTTTAGTATGCCTTTCAAATAAGATAAGTTGGTTTGGTTATCCTTTCGAAACCCCATATCGAAACATTTGAGGTGCCTCAAGGTTAAACCTTAGGATATGAATTAGATGGGAAGGTTCCGACTTCTTCGAAAGCTTGCCTTTTGATGGCTTGGTTAAGACCCAGGGATCTAGGGATATCGGTTGAGCTAAAGGTTTTAATTTACTCAATAGGTGACCTTTCGTCCAAGTTAACATAAGCATATCACAGATAGAATCTCATAGGAATATTAAATCAGCTGCATATCCGAAATTATTATAATCTTGCTTTAATTAAGCTAAAGTAATACAAATTGATCAAACCCCCAATCTAATTTGAGAAGTAGGGTTTACAAATTTAAAAAAGTATCCCCTAAACCAGACCTCTAGGGCCTTATTTATAGGTGTGGGTTGGCACCTTTCGAATCAGTCCTTTCGACTTAGTCGAAAGCGGCCTTTAGACCTTTCGTTGTCATTAACATTTGGCATCCTTCTGCATTACTTTTGAATGGACTTGAGCACTTTCGACTTCATCGAAAGGGGTAGGTGCACCTCCCCACTTTGTGTTGTTGTGTTATTGCAAGTAAGAAAAAGGTACGAGCTTTCGACTCTGTCTATAGGTGGATCTTTAGAGCTTTGAAAGAGTCAAGACGTTGAAGGTTTTAAAGCGAAAGGTATCTTTCGAAGGCACACTTGCTGATTGATGTGGAACCCCATCCTCTAGTGTAGGAGATTGCAATATTTAACCTTAGTAAGCTTTTCTTTCTTAATTCTGGATGGTCTCGACTGGTTCGAAAGGCTTATTTAAGCTTTCGAAGGGGTTGCTCTTGCAAAACATCTTTATGTGGAATGTGAATAAAGGCGAAACCTTTAGTTTCGAAAGGTTTGGCATGCATGTGAGTGTCTGTAATTTGTTGCATTCGAAATGTGTTTCTCAACTTATTCGAAGCGTCTTCATGCATACGAAAGCATATGTTTCACAAGGAAGCTATTAAAGCCAAAGGGTACTTTCGTCCCTTTTCAACCCCTTCAAAAGCTTATAGTACATCCAATTTTTGCTATAGCATCCCTTCGATTTCTTCGAAAGGCTTTGTTGATGCTATCATCTCTTATAAATCCTTCTCTTTTACTCTTCTTGGTTTTGACAAGGTTGAAGTTAGAATTGGTGGTAACAGTCAAACAACTTGAATCAGATGAGTCTTTACTTCTCGAGCTAGATTGTTTGGCATGCTATGAAACTTGGCAGGCATGCTTAGAAATTGTAATGAATCACGATGCAAGAGGTTTGGATGACTCGTGGTACTTCTCTATGGATCGCTAGCGGTCCATCTACTTAGTATTTTTATTGGCTGGTTTTCTTGAGTCCTATTGACTTGTTCGCTTGGTTGTTTTGGTTGAGTCTCGAGTTATTCTAGCATAGTTTGAATGTTCTAACTCCTATTGAATTCTGATGGGTTAAAAACCTGGTTAACACTTGCCCCCCAAAGTACGCCATTTGAATGAAAGGTGTGCTTTGCATAAAAATAAGTTCATGTCTCCAGTCTTCGATAATTGAGCTTTCCAACAACTTTAACCTTAGTGAATCGTCCAGTTCATTCGGATTCTCTTGCCAATCACAAGTCATTCCAAACTTGTTATATCCTAAGACTCTAGACTCTGCCTAAGTGTAATCTATACATCACAATCATTACAATTTCATTTGGAGTTATTACATCACATATCTCTAATTAAATCACATGTTTCCAATCACATCACATATCTCCAATTACATTACATATTTCCATTTACATCACATATCTTTATTCTTCATTGGGGATTTACATCACTATCAATTTTTGCTTCTCATTCAGAGTTGCACATCATATATCAAAATCACATTATATACCAAAATCACATCATATATCAAAATCACATCATATATCGAGATCATCCTGTGTTCATCCAGGATTTATCAGTTTTATTCTATTTATAAGGCATTCAAATCCTTTTATTAAATAAAATTTGTTTTAAGGCTCGATCTCTCCTGGTCGTTTAAGTTTAATGTGCAATCTTTTCGGATCATTTAATGTTTTAAGTTAAGGGATGATCTCCCCGTATCGGTTGTTTGTTAAGTTAAGGGGGATTAAGTAAGCCCATCCACTCACTCTTTGGTGAGGTAAGTTACATCTTGCACTCTGGTCCCGTCTCTTCGGTCAGGACTCTAAAGCGATCGATATCGTACAAGTCCATCCACTCGCTCTCTGGTAAGGAGACTTGCACCCTGCACTTCGGTCCCGTGACGGGACTCTTAGGCGATCAGTATCAGTCATCGCAATCAATGTGGAAATTTCAAATATTCAAATCAAAACAAACAAGCAAAAATCAAACAAACAGGAATCAAAACAAGCAGAAATTCTAAATGTTTACCTCGAAGATCCGACCCAGAGTGTGCCTAGAGACCAATCTGGGTCATGTACATGTGTAAGCGTCCTGAGGTTATTATTGTCCTAAATAGTTATCTCAGGCACCTGATTCATAGCGTGTCTAGGGACCGTTCAGGATCTCGTACACGTATAAGCGGCCTGAGGTTATTATTATCTAAATACAAAAAGAAAAGTGTAGAAAAAGAAACGAAAAAGAAAAGCATGCGAGCTGGATGTGAGTCCCATCTACCTTGATCATGAGATAATTTGTCTTGGCTCAAATCCATGGGCTTTTTTTGATGCATTTATCGCGGATGGTGGTTGTTCTTGAAACCATAGTTCTGTTCCTCACGTACTGTGGCAGCTGGTTGTTCCGAACCATTTCTTCTATCAGATCACGAAAGTGTCGACACTCATTCGTTTCATGCCCATTCAGCTCATGGAAGATGCAAAACTTTCCAAATCTTTTCTCTCGATCAGTGGGCTCCTCATAGGTGGCCTCTGGTAGAGGTTCTGCCCCTAGTATCCAAGTATATCCTCTCCGGGATTTCAGTTGGGTCAGTGTATGAAGAGAATCTTGGTTGATTTCTTTATCGTTTCGGCTCCCCAAAGTTGTCATCGGTTTTCCTTTTCCCTTTGTCTTTTCCAATTCCAGCTCCGGACAATCCCCTATCCTCCATGACATTTATTTCAACGTCCACATCTTCATCCACAGCTTTAGCGTCTTCCTGATGAAAATATCTCCTAGCTTCATAGTAGAATTCCACAAGATCCATCGATGGATCCCTTTTTAATGCAGCTTTGAAATCAGTCTTACTTGCGACCCCAAATACTTCTGCCATTAGGATAAATGATGGATCCGGCTTGTCGACCGCAGCCACCGCCGCATTGAATCTTGTTAAATCACTTCTTAAGGACACTTCAGACCTTTGTTTTACATTTGAGAGCGGAAGTATATTCGTCGGTTGTAAGACATGAACTCTGAAATGTCTCAAGAACTTGCTCACCAAGTTAGTCCATGTGTTTATTGACCCATTTTCCAACTGTCTGAACCACATTGCAGCCAAACCTGTTAAGTATAATGGAAGCATCACCCAATTACCTCCTCAGAAGCACCCAACACCCCCATATGTTGGATGTATCTCATCATATGAATCGTCGGATCCGCCTTCCCGTCGTACATTTCTGGCATCGAAAGCTTGAAATCTGGAGAATTCTTTGCATTTCAGATATTAGCAGTAAATGGATTCATGTTTACGTCTTCCAGACCCTGATCTGGGGGTCCTCCTCAAATGAACCTTCATACCAATTCAGCAATTTAGTTCTCACCGTTCAATGAAGGTCTCCGTCCTAAAGTAATACTTTGGCCTCTGTTCTATTGGGGGTATCCCAGGATGCACTCTTCCGGCTGCATGCTTGTGTTCTGATTCATAACTCTAGCTTCGTTCAGACTTGTGTTCCTTCGAGAAAGTTCTGGTACATATTCTTCTATCGGTTGCATCCTAGTACTTGGATTAGCTCCCGTACCACTAGTTCCTAGTGTTTCAACAGTCACTCCGGCATTGGGATTGATTCTCATGTTGATTCCAGCATTGCCCCCAAGTATCGGTTGCTTTGGGCATGGGAGTAAGATCCATCTTGTTCCAATCCAATTCCGATAGCTCTTGCGTTGTTCCCTGGAGTTCGATTCCTATTCCCTGCAGATCTAGCCATCCCTTGTTGCTCCATCCTCTAAAGAAGCCTTCCATCATCTCTTGTTATCTAGCTAAGATTCCATCATGCATCTCTTTCATCATCCTTTTCATCTCCTCTCTAATCACATAGTTAGGTTGATGAGAATTTGAGGATACCTCCTAGCTGCCCCCAAGCTCCGGTTGACTTGCTACAGCTCTAGATCTAGTATTAGGCCTACTCATCTCTCTAATCTTAGATTCAAACTACAATTCTTCAAATCTTGTTCAAGGTTCTTAGTGAAAGCACCAAAATGTTAACCCAAAAAATGGATCAACACCCTGGATCGAGTGTGAAAGCACTAGTGCAGATAATCAACAACACAAATCTTAGATAAACAACAAATAAAAAGCAGAAGTAAGAAAAGAGACGCATAATTTTTATAGTGGTTCGACTGACTCTGGCCTACGTCCACTTTAATCAATCTTTATTATGATTATACTAGTTGAATCTCTCTGGATATCAACTAGTTAGTCCTTAGATCTAAGTTACAATGAGTTATAATAAGTTATAATAAGTCCACTTTAATCAATCTTTATTTTGATTAAATCAGTACATTTTTCATGTTAGGTCATACGAAATTTTTGCAAAATGCAAAAGTCACAAAATACAATCGGTTTAATGTTTGTAATTCAATATGGTAACAATTATTATAAGTTTTCGATTACCCATATCATATCACATAAATTCACACGTTTCAACAAATCGTAATGGAAAATGCTAGCAGACTCGAAATTTCGAAGTACGAAAAGTGCGGTATTTAAATTGGATGGTGGATTTCGGGGGGCGGTTATCTTTTGATGGGCATGATTTATGCCGGCCTACAATTTTGGCCTCAATTTCGGTCCTTTTAGAATTATTGAATCGTAATTATCCAAATTTTTGGTACAGTTATAATGATATTAATCGGTAGGGGCAACCATAGTTCTTATTAGTTACCCCTCCTTTTATCATCTCATTAAATGAAATGTACACCAGAGTACTTTCAAAACCTTCGGTTAACTTAGGAATAATAGGACAGACAATTAGAACCGAAAAATGTAAAACCGAATCCGAAAAGGATCGAATCCGAAGCGAACCCGATGGGTCTCGGGTCTGATCTGGATGATGAAAGATATAATAAAGATCCGATCAAACCTGACCCGAAGACCCGACTAAAAACATTAAAATATATATATTTTTAGTGTTATTATCCAACTAGATCCAAACTGATTTGAACCTAGGACCGGATCGGGTCGAGTATAAATTTTGAAATGTATAGTTTAGATCCGACAAAACACCCGTTAAAAACCGAGATCTGTGGGGTTGGATTCGGGCCCATCGGGTCTGGTCTAATTGTTAGCGCTAGGAACAAAGACAGAAAACACAAAGGATGGAAAATAAAAGCACGGAATTTATTGGTGCCTGCATCTTTTGCCAAAATATGGCAGAGGCAAACCACTTTCAAAACTGATTGAGGTATGAACCCGTTTCTACGAGGCTGAATAAGATAAATTTGATTACATGATTTCAGCTGCAACATCATAAAAAAAAGTTAAACTACAAGATTTTAGATTGTGCAAACTAGCGCTGTTAAAAGTCATGCATTGAAATATAAAAAGTGATGACATGACTTTCACACCATTGTATATAGACCCGTTAACAATACGGGTTTTGGTCCCCGATTACCATTGTATGAAAAAATAATATGCATATTGTGCGTATAATATTTTATTTGTCTGGGCGTGAGTTGTGTATATTTTTGTTTGTAAACTCAATTTCATCGCCGTCCAATTTGTTTATACTTTGTTTTTGTACCCTTTTTTATAAATACCGACTAAAGGGAACATCGACTAATTTGGTTTCAGGTCTGAAAGGTTGACCATAGAGGCGATTTTCTTGATAAGACAACTTATGGAGAGGTTTAGAGAGCAAAAGAAGGATCTATACGTGTTATTTATCGATTAGGAAAAAGCTTATGAAAAAGTAGCAAGAAAGGTTATATGGTGGGTTCTGAAAAAAGAAAAGAGTCCCAACAAGGTATATTACCCTTATCAAAAATATGTACGATGATGTTGTTACTAGTGTCAATGCATGTGGGGGTGAAACTAGTGACTTTCCCATTAACATAGGATTACATCAAGGATTAGCTTTGAGCCCCTCCATTTTTGCCCTAGTGATGGATGAGATTACAGAGGGTATACGAGGTGAGATTCTTTGGTGTATGCTCTTTGCTGATAATGATGTGCTAATTGACGAAAGTATGATCGTGATTGATAGACAACTGGAGTATGGAGACAAACTTTAGAATCAACGGGCTTAGACTTGGCAGAACTTAAAAAGAGATATGAAGTGCGAGTTCAGCGGTGTCAGATCAGAGGATAGAGATGTTACTCTGACTGGACAAGTAGTGTCCAAAAAGGGATCCTTTCGATATTTAGATCAATGTTGCAGTATGATGGTGAGATTGATGAAGATGTTAGTTTAGAATTCGAGCAGGATGGATGAAATGGCGACAAGCGTTTGGCATTCTCTATGACAGAAAAGTCCCACAGAAGCTTAAAGGAAAGTTTTACAGAACGACAATTAGACTTGCAATGTTGTATGGTGCAGAATGTGGGCCTACTAAAAGCCAATACGTCCAGAAGATAAGTGTAGCAGAGATGCATATGTTGCGATAGAGCTGCGGTCATATAAGAAGAGACCGAATTAAAAGTGATGATATACATGATAAACTTAAAGTAGCACCAATTGAGGAGAAGCTAGTCCAACACCACTTAAGATGGTTTGGACATCTCCAACGGAGACTTCCCGAGGCACCTGTGCACATTGGAAATATCGACCGCGTCGAACGCTCAAAAAAAATAGAGATCAACCAAGATTGACGTGGAAGGAAGTAGAGATTATAGGACTAGTGAATAGAAACATAAGACAGTGTTTGATTTTCAACCAATATTACTATTTGTATTATTATTATTATCATCAAATCATCATGGTTTGTGTGTATATATATATGTATGTATGTATGTATGTATATATATATATATATATATATATATATATAACTTTATATTTATTTTACTTAGTTATTTGACTTTATTTTGTTATTATTAATCGCCGCCGTTGTTTTTAAATTGACTTTGTCATTTAGTTTTGGGTTTTATTTCTAGCCGACCCCAACTTGTTTGAAAATAATGGCTTAACTGGACTAAAGGAACATTTTACCATGAATAGTTCAGATTTGCTAAATGATTTTTACCCAATGAAAACCTCAACAGATCGGGTTTGGGTTTAAAATATCGGGTTTGGGTTTAAAATATCAAACTCGGCTTTTGATCATATTAAGATCTAGGTTTTAAGCCACGGGCACAAAATCTGGCCCATTGATCAGGCTAATCATATATAAATATCTAGCATCTATCTTGAAAGTTGAAACATATCTATATTCTGTAATAATGTTTTAAAATCGAGGCTAATTGTGCTACTGTTTTGCGAAATTGAAGCAAATGGATAATTTTTCCCAAATTGGAAGATCTAACAAAAACATTCAGAATATCAGCAAAGGGTTCAAAATAACAGTAGGTTACAATCTTCACTGCCGACCTAGAGTAAAAACAAAGGAAACAAAGAAACAAAAGCTAATGACATCAGTGTCCAGTATAAATCTACTTGAAAATCTTCTACAATGCAAACTGTGATTGAAGAGTTAAACAATATAACTATGCCAAGATAATACTAAGCCAAAAGGATCTTGCAAACAATATGATTACTAAGCAATGTATGTATCTTTTAAATTCAAATACACCTCAGTTCAGAAACAAGAACTGAGATAAGCTCAGAAATGCAATGTTCAAGCATTTCAGGCTGGAGGCTTCCTACGACAAGGTAATTCCTCCTAATCACTTGACTTTTTAGCATCCATTTTTACTTTCAACTGTAAAAAAAATAAAACATATTAACATATGTCAATGCTGTAAGAAAATCAATAGAGAAGAATATAATATAAAAAACCAAGATGCGAGAGGGAATTATGACCGCGATAAACTCCTGCTCTGTGTAGGGCTCAGCTCCTTTGGGCTCTTTTCCACTGCACTCTTGTTCCCACTCTGCATAAATTTTGTTTAGCAGGTGGCCAAAATGAAATAATACGGCATTCTATTTTGCAATTATTATCATTGTAATGATGATAATAAGAAAGAAGAAGGGAAAAAAAAAGGTCTTTCTTTCTTAAAGAATATAACAAGGGTAATTTATCTGTTTTGTTCAAGAAAGAAAAACGAGGGGCAAAAATACAGGTTAATATATTTAACTAAAAGTCTGAAAAAATTGTTAGTGTGTGTGCGCGCAAATATAAAATCCCATATTATGACTTACCAAGTTTATAGGAGATCTGGACCTTGATCGAGATCTGCAAAGATTACAAATATACATGTATATCATATCCAATATATTGGCAAACTAAACCCCAAAAATATAACTAAGAAATTCGTTAAGCGAAACAGGTCAATAAAGTAAAATACAACCGGTTGATGATATCCTAAAACCTATAAACATAATAATGAGTTGAACTTTTTAACAGAACAATTAATAAACTTTACACATTTGAAGATTTCTCTTGAGAACACATATACAGTGTTGTATCACAACCAAGAAAAAAGGGATGAATGGTTGAAAACTAGAATGTATAAATCATAATTAGATCCTATAAGATTATATACTAAACATAGTTGAGTGAGCACAGTTATCAAGTTGAGAATCCAAATGAGGGAGGAAAAAAGTATGAGAAGTAGTGCAAAACAATTTTCTACTGCTTCTTGATGAATCCACAAGACTAAAATTTCATGGCAATCCAGCTCTAAAAGCTTTCCGATTCCCATAGGTGCCCAATAATGATAGTATCCAATCAAGTTCCTAATACGCAATCCCCCGATAGCAGCATAATCCCATCTCTATAAAACAAAGAGAGTAGCTTAAAGACAAACAAGCATCATTCATGAGACACATCTATACATCGAATTTTGTATGGTGTGTAGAATATCAACAACTCAGCATTATTTATAAAACACAATAATGACTAACTTCTCTGAAATACAACACAAAGGAGGAGAGCAATGAGGGAAAAAATATGTTTTCTAACAGGGTAATATTAGTCAGCTTCCAAAACTAGTAGGGGAAATATTGTACCACATAGTTAGTGGATGGAGCCGCATGTGGTTATGTGTGGTCCTTCATGTATATTTCTATGGGGATACAGTTTTAACCCAAACTTTAGGGGATG
Organism: Allium fistulosum; assembly: GCA_030737815.1. Classification (NCBI taxonomy): domain Eukaryota; kingdom Viridiplantae; phylum Streptophyta; class Magnoliopsida; order Asparagales; family Amaryllidaceae; genus Allium; species Allium fistulosum. The sequence continues at coordinate 1,111,840,593 of CM060904.1, forward strand.
CATAATATATCCAATGCATGGGTCCTATCTGAATTCTGAGGTTTCATAGAAATTTCCATGGAGTACAAATTTACCCCAAACTCTAAGGGATGGGTGACATACCCTTTTTTTTGGGCACTGTGCATATCACAGCACCATGAAAATTCTTTTACCCACGGTTGTTAGTGGCATGCCAAAATGGCAAAGGCATGCTACAGAAAATGCCAAGACATGTTTAAAAGCAAGGCACTCTACTTCCTCGAGGTACCTATAACTAGACATGCTTTAAAACGCATGTCTATGACACAGGGCTGAATGGTTATGGAAAAAAGGCATAAAAGAACAAAAGGCACCCCTTTTTAATAATTTGGTTCAAATTAAAGGAACTTTTTTTTTTTCAATTGATGCGCAAAGGAACACAATAGGTAATTTGAATGTAATGCTATATAAGGCTGTCAATGGATATCCGAAAAATCCAAAATCCGTCCGCATCCACATCCGAAAAGCGGATAAATATCCGATATTCGAAAAAACGAATGCGGATGCGGATACGAAGACATCCGTATCCGAAAATTATCCGTCCGATTTATGTCAAGATTATAGTTCAAATTATATGTATTTTAATACAGTAAATGATATTCGTTTATTATTTTATTAAATTAGTAGTCTATATTATATGCACTTAATGCTTATTAACGGCTCGAAACTATTTATTATCATCATATTGTTAATTTTTAACACTTTTATAATCAATGAGATTGAAAAATATTTATGTTAAACTAAAATTTTCCTTTTGTAATTCTTGATTTATCGGTCGTTAGCGGATAGGATAATTATCTGATATCCGTCCGTATCCGCGAATGCGGATATCCGAAAATGATTTCGGATGCGGATGCGGATATGACACTATCAATGTTAAAATACATGTAAACGATCTATCCCCTGTTCTTCAAATCTACAAAATAACAATTTCCCATTTCGTTAATTTGGACACATAAACAATGAGGATCTTATATGGATAAATATGAAAGGATGTACCCAATTTATTTAAATCCCCTTTTAAAGTTGACATTTCTAAAAGTGTCACGATGTAAAGATATTTTGTCAATATGATACTACCAACATCATATACGTAACATTTTACGTCATTCCGAAACTTTTATCCCACTTAAAAATCCAAGTTAATATGATTCATCGAAAATATTTATTTTCGCCATCAGTTTCAGTTTTTGAATGAGTTAGAGAGTTCGAAATGATTCGAAAATTTATAGAGAAATAGTTTCTTAGTTCTAAGAGCATTATCATTCATTTGCTACCCCTATTGGGATGCTCTAAGAAGAAGAATATAACAGTGTTGTACTGAATTACTTGACAATATCACAACCTATAAATATATAAAAGGAGATGTGGATCCTTCACACACGCACGTGTACATATGAACATACATGTATACGTATGTGTGTGTGTAATTTTAGTCATTTAGATGTAAAGAAGTAGTTTCAGAAGTTTTGGTCGGGTTTTGGTGCATTTGATATGCACCATTGAAGCAAAGTCAAACTAACCATTGAATTGAATCACAATTGTTGAGGTTTATATATTTCAAAAGTGTCCAACTTTGAAAATGATATAAATGTCAAACGTAGCATATATAAAACACGTTTTGCATTGTGTGCACGCAAAAGTTCAATGTTGGAAATGTATATTTGCTCGGTTTGTTGATGGAGCAAAAGAACCTTTTCATCAAGATGATGACATCACTCCACATTACAATAATATTTTTTTAGGGTCAAAGACCACTAGCTCAACTGGTTAGTGATAAGACGTTCTAAACATAGTATCTAGAGTTCATGGGTTCAAACCCCTGAGATATCAATATGAGTGCTCTGCTTGAACAAAGTACCACTCTAACTATCCAAAAAGAAAAATGATATCTTTTGGAATGAACGGAATGATGACATCACACTCCACATTACAATGATATCTTTTTGGGAATGAACCAAATGATGACATCACACTCTCATATCATTGAACTCAAATTGCTATAGTTATTTATGCGAATACAATTTTCATTAAAAATGAATACCAATCAATGCAATGCTACAATTCATTAAGGTCCAATATATTTTTTACTATTTACAGGTGGAAAACCACAATTTACTATTGCCATACAATGTAAATAGTGTTAACAATTATAGTAGGGTTGGCAATAGCAAATTTTGGTAAAAATATTCCAACCATTTCAAGGTACTTCAAACATCATTAATTTATTCCAACTTGTAAAAACATCATTCATCTTATTCATCTTATTAGAGCATCCCAATAGGGGATAGAAAATGAGTATTAATAGTCATTTGCTACCCGAATAGGGGTAGGAAGTGGGTTATATACCCACTTTTTTGCTATGAGTCGTAGCAATCAGCTATCTGATAGCAAACGCATACCAGAAGTTCAGAACCTCAGGTAAGTTAAATATTATTTAGTGAGTCCACAAATTTTGTCATGCATATTTGGATTCATACAAATGCATCAATCCGTACAAATCAGTGCACTTCCCTTCATTTATTTAATACATTGCAAATAAAAATTCATGCTACAACATTTCTATGGGTCCACATTGTTTTTTGTTTTTCAGTATATGATTTTATTTTATTTGGCGTTATATGATTCATACTTGCCCAATAATTTATATCTCGGGTAACTCATTTACGAGCTACCCTCTAATGGGGTAATGATGAAAATTAGAAGTGCCACATAGGCACATAAAGAAAAAATAACTGCTAGGATGCTCTTATCGACATGTTCATAATCATTGTTTTAAAACATGAAAGCGTAAATGAGGCGTTTTCAAGTCCGTGAGGCAAGGCATAGACCTTAAAACGTTGAGACATAAGCTTTTCGGGTAAAAATAAAACGCAAAACATATAATGAAATTAACATTTTAAATTAACCTACGCAAAAATAAAAAACAAGTCATTCAGATTTGACTCTAATCATATAACATCTTATTTTTCTAAAAGACCAAAAATAAATAACTGAAATCCATATGATTCCAGTTTTGATTCCGTAAAATTCCAGTTTCTATTCCTACCACCAATTCAAACCGATTCACAAAATTTATTTGGAGATTCAAAGAAGTCTATTAGTTTCTTTTTAAATAGCAATAAAAAAACCATATATAGCTCTTGATCGTTAATTCAGAAACAATCTTACTTAATAATGTTGATACTGAAATTGAAAAGTAATAAAATAACTTTCATTTTCTTGAATTTTGTTCTTTTTTTGTTTCCCATTAAATAACTGAAATTTAATAAATTCTGTTAGTGTCCATGTTTACGACAGAGGGTACAAAAAATTTTGAGTCACATAACTGAGTTTCAGGCATGCGAAGCGTAAGTTTTGTACGCTTCGTATGCCTCAAGTTGTTAAGACGTAAGCTTTAGAGGTAAAGATCCTTTTGGGGATAGCCCCAAGGCGTTTTATCTCTCATTTCCTTGAGACTGTCCTCGAGGCGAGTATCAAGATGGGTTTTTTAAAACAATGTTCATAATATGTAATTGTCTAATTTACTTGTGTATCAAAATCATTTTATAACACAATCATGCAAAGCTTATGCAAATACTACGTCTGAATTGGTGGCTTCTACCAAATTTAATCGGTGAGGTAAAAATGAATGATGCCTAAAAATATAATGTCATTTATAGTTTACCACGAGTGGCTTGTACTTCGTATCATAACATAATTATCCTAACTCTTTATCTACAGACACAAAATCCTAGAGGATTGGTCCAACCAACATTCGACATGCAAAATATTACATAATTCATTTATCATATAGTAAGGCATGTTTATTGCGAATTGCATACACAAGACAGAACAATTTGTTGGTGATGAAATTGAAAATGGATTTTTATTTCAAAGTAAATGATTAGGATATTGCTGAAACTATTTATTATACCTTGCGATCAATAAGAATGCACATAATGTACGTGGCATTCAAAGAGCACTGGGATACCTAGGGCGAGCATTTAGTCGAATTGATCGCTTTTAGGGTAAAAAATGTTTAAACCGAGTTAGAATTGAAAGAAAAAAAATCAAATTGTAGTAGTTCCGGTTAATTTGACCTTCTGGTTTGACCCAACTAAAAACGCAAATTGGAAACTATCATGTGTAATGATAAGAACTTTCGATTTACTTTTAAAAAAACATAAAATTATAATTAGAGAGTTCCGTTGAGTCTTTTTTATATAAACAAAATTGATCTATTCTTTACATATAAAGTCTACTTCGATTACTAAACATTCGTAAAAACTATTATATCACTATAAATTTCGATAACATAATAATATTTCAATTAATTTGTTAACACCAACAACCAAATAAAATTATTTTATAAACTGAATTAATTTAGCAACCGGACCGAATGACCAAAATGAACCAGTTTGATCAGCTGGTTTGGTTCTAATCGAATATTGATCACCCTATCGATACTTGATATAAAGAATAAATAAGTACTACTTTTAAACCATTTTTGAACAGCTGTGGCAATTTTAGTGCAAACCTTGGTAGAAGAATATGCAACAAATTATATCTTCCCAGATATATTAATGCACGACACAGTACATGAAATTATGTGCAGAATGAACATGAAAAAAGCATAATAATTAAATTTATAATGATGTGCGCGCATGTTATGCTACTGAAATGATATACCTAGACATCGAATGCTCTTTCGAGGCAGAACGAGGGCGAGGTGACGCGGATTTGGAACGAGATTTTGGCCTGGGAGACTTGCTGCAGCATATAATGATTACTAAAAAAATTAAGAAGATGATCGAAATAACATTTAAGATACTTTTCATAGAATGACACGGTTAAAACGATGGTGGCAACTTAATCCACAATAAACCTCCTGCTTAAGCTACGGCTACGGCTATGACTTCGGCTTCTAGAATAGGAACGGCTGCGGCTCCTAGATGAGCTTCTTTTTGGCTCATACTCCCTAACCTACAATATTCCAAAACACCTCCAACCTTTTAACATGCTGCCGAAAATAAAAAATATAGGTGTTTTAAAAATGTTTTGATAAATAAAAACAAGAGCTTGCTTACCCTTATATATCCACGAGAAAATGCATTTTTGAACTCAGTGTCGTCAAGCTTTTTGATCTGCAATAAAGATATAGAACATAGAACATATGTAACTTCAGTATAAATATCGTTTTGAGATGCTTGGAAGTGTAAATCTAAAGGAACAAGACAACTAAGAGAAAAGGTGATAAAGCTTACTGCATATTTCATATCGTCATAGTTCGTGTAATCCACTATCCCTGTGGTGGCTGTGACAAAACATTTCTACTTTAGCAAGAAATAAGAGGCTGGTTACTTGTTGAAAAAAGAGTTTTAAACTAATTTAAGAAAACCAGTAATAAAATGGAGTAAAAACTAATTTTATACCGACTGGTTTGTGGGATTTAAAAATATAATATCAACCAAATCTTGAGAATATGGTTTCGGTGTTGTTTACAACCCTTAATAATTGCTTGCAAACCAAAATTGAAAGATATGTTTTGGTTTTAGTCGAAATCCGACTGAAACCTCAAATCATGCTTTCAATAGATACTTGCCTCTACCGTCACGAAATACTTCAGAGAAACAAACATCACCAGCTTTACGCATATGGTCCTAAAAAGGAGAAATAAGCACTTTTAAATACTAACCAAGAAAACAGTAATAGTTTAATAAGTATTGCAGTCAAACTGAAATTTAAATGAACCTTCAAATCTTGCCATGATGCTGATGATGGCAATCCAGTGACTTTAACTGTATCAATCAAGACCAGTTACTACAAATTAGTATATACTGAAAGGGACAGCATAATGGTTTATTGAAGTAACAAGTCTTGAAGAATGGAAGTAAACCTCGATAGCTTGTACGCCTTGAAACACCACCACCACGAGGAACTCCTCCATTAGAACTGCGGTGACGGTCAAAGGATGATGAACCTCTTCCACCATGTGCAAGTTCCACCTATAAATACACACAAAAATATTTGTGCATGTTACACCCTCGCATAATGAAACCTTCAAAGTAAAATATTTTTGTACGATCCCAAAATCATTATACATGATATTTATTCCTTCAAATGTTCTGTTTTAACATTGTGAAACCAAAGTTTACTTTACATGTTTGGTACATACTCCAATTTTTTATACAATGATGATAACAATTTATTATTTATATCCGATAAAGGTGTTCACACAAAATGATGTAGAAGATTAGGTTATATACTCTTTCATGACAGGAACACTACTGGAAAAATAATCTAAAAACAAGTTTTTCATGAATATGGCAAAAGGAGCAAGCTTCTTTTTTGGGATGGGTGTAAGAAGATCAAATAATTATTCAGTTTGGGAGCTTAAAACATATGCCAAACCAAACATGTATAATTATTGAGCATACTCGTAATCTATTGCCATCAAACTTGTAGCCATCACGACCATGAATTGCATCTTCAGCATCACGGACATCTTCAAACTACAAAGAAAAAACCATGACAAATGATTAGAGACCATTAGCGGTCCTATACAGCGAGCAAGAAATCTCCTAGCCTCCAATAAACACATAGCTTGTGCATTCAGATACATATGATGTTATAAAATTCAATAAACCTTACATTACCAATGTTGTGAAGCAACTCTATTATAAAAGATTGGAATAAAATAAAATAAAACCTCTGTGGTATAAAAGAACTGAAAAAATGAGTACCTCTACAAATGCATAACTTGGAGGTCTTGCATGAATCTTCAAGTCAATTTGTACGATTTTCCCATACTATACAAGAGATAATATATATGTTAGATTGAAAATTTGGGAAAGACAACTGATGTTCAGATTTGACAACCATACGAGTGCATGTGAGCACCAAAGAAATTTTATATCTCTTGTAAACTTCTTAGACAAATGTAAATAAGTCGTGAATATCAAAAGGGAGCCATAAGCATTTGCAACATGCACATATGCATCTATTTGTAATATTCACACATCATACCACACACCTGTGGACATTGAATTCAAACACAAATTTGTGTAAATCAAGTAATACCTTATCAATAAAAGATAGAATGTCAGATAAGATAAAATATATATAAAGGTTGTATGGGAAGCTAAACATGTTCAACATTAGGACAAATATAGTTTTGGATGACATATATGGATGCATATATGCACGTCACGGACAGCAGACACAAAGTTAAATACAGATTAATTATGTATATTTTGCTATCAGAGGTAAACAATTAGTGCAATGAGGTAGGGGTGAGCGATATTCGGTTAGAACCGAATTAACCGACCAAACCAGCTCCTCGGTTTGGTTCAGCTATGAAATCATATCAGTTTCATTTGATTTGTAAAATAATTCTATTTTGGTTATCGGTTTAACCGAATCAACCGAACTCGTATTATATTATCCAAATTCATGGCATTGTAATACTCTTAATAATTGGTTTAGTAATAAAAAACAAACTTTATCAATTGAAAATAGGTTAATTGTTCTTATAAACTTAAAAAAATACTCATAATAGTTATATAAACATAAATTTATGTTTTCCTTTGAGTAAATCAAGCATTTGAATAATAACATATGGTAATTTCTCTTACTTACAATTTTAGTTCGGTTAAATCGGTTACCGACCAAATTAACAGAAATTAATTCGGTCCGGTTTTGATTTTTTCCTTTTTCAATTTGGTTTGACATTATTTACCTCAAAACCGACGGAACACTCACTCCTGCAATGAGGACACTTACTATTTTATTAATTGTATCAAATTAATAGCAAGAAATTACTTTCTCTGCATCACTTCTATTTTCAGCTGTTAAAATTGAATGTGGGGGGAAATATCGCTTTAATCATACATTATGGTAACATTTTCTTCAGATGTGGTATTCTTACAATTAAACAGCCTAAAAGTTTAGAAAATAAATTACAAAATTAATATAGTATATGGCAAGATTTAAGGCAGGAGCACACGAAGAATCCCTCTCAGGAGAAAGAGACCCACATGTCATAGTGTATGAATTAAAGTCAAACCTTGTAGAACAAATCTTCAACCTCGCTTTCGCGAATATCGCTAGGAAGATTGCCAACATAAAGAGTTCTCTCACTCCTGCTCGTTCGGCTACTCATACTTCTTGGAAAAAACATATACATCAAATCAAGAACGTAGAATTGATGAAAATTAATCACGGGATTACAGAAAGATGACAAAAGAAGTACCTTGATATCGACTGAATCGAAAGAATAAGATAATCTTAGGGTTTGGGTTTAGAGAGGAGGGAGGAGGAAAAAGCGCACAGCTCAATGGACAACCAAAGGATGGATAACGATGTTAGTGCACAGGTACTCAATAAATGAGAGCCGTGCTAAATGAAACACAGTACCCCCTTCATTTTATCAAAAAAAAAATATATGAAAAAAAAAATGGTACGGTTCTTCATTTTACCCAATGCAGACAGTACCATATTGCCGAACGGTAGTATGAGACCGTTCGAAAAAAAAAATTAAAACAACACATACGATCGGCAGTATGAAAACGTTTGTTTTTGAAGCGCTAAATGCTGGACGGCGTTGTACTGCCGTTCGGCAGTATAAAAATCGATTGCTAGATGGGCAGCATGAAAATAATTAGTGGGTATTTTGAAATGTGTAATTGTATGGAAAAGGGTAAAATGAAGAATGTGTAAAATGAAGGAGATATCGTGGTGCATTTAGCACTGCTGATAAATAATAAATGGATGTTAATGAGTGATATTTTGGAATCCCTTCACATTGATTAGATTAGAAGCTTTTGTTTAAATTAACGGCCCAAAACCATTTATCATAATATTTAATTATTTTTCATACCTTTATAATCAATGAGGTAGAAAGAAAATCATGTTGAATCCGAATTTAATATATATGTGTGTGTATTCTCATTTATTTATCAAATGTTGATAGATGGAATAACTACACGATATATATCTGTATCCACGGAATCATATACTTGACGTTCGAAAATGATTTCACATACGGATGCGGATATCACACTATCCACATTCGAAAGTATTCGTTGAAAGACCTAAAGCGATCTAGGAGACGATTTGCAAATCAATGTGTTACAAAGTGTAGGATCCTCTCAGGTTTCATTCTATTTTATTTTATTCATTCGTAATGTTAAACTCTGACGCAAATTAACATATATGTAAATATTAATTGCCACTTATTATATTAGATTTAAAATTATTTGTGTGTTGTCATTTGAAAAACATGAATTGTTTTTATGTGTATGATAAAAGAAGTAAATTCTTAATGTTTATTTGGCTATAATAAAAATTGTATATGTTCGCATAAATTTAATTTATTATTTAAAATAATGAATTTTATATTCAAATATTTGATTCTGGTATATGCATCCTTGTGTTGTTCGAAATAGTAAAAAAATTTGGAATTAAATCATTTGATTAAGTTAATCTTGATTTCAAACTAATTTATTTAATATTTTATTTTTCAATCATGTACGTGTGTATGTAATACACACACATACATATATGTATGTGCTTACGGATTGCTTTAATTAATTCATGTCATTATAGCAATATTAATTACACATTGTTGTGACGATCGCCCTACATCTCTGGCACCTATAGAGTGCACTGCGACGGTACCCAACTGACGTAGGATAATTGTCAAGGGTGAAAAATAAAAAATAAAATACAAACACTGAATCTGTCGTATATCTCACAGCACTAGAATAAAATATAATAATCAGCATATATATAAAACAGGCGAGATGATAATACACAAAATGAACATGTTACACCCATATTTTTCAAACATTGCTAAAGACAAATTGATGGAAGTACTGAACCAAAAGAACTGCTCACACAATAGAAGTTGGACTACGAAAAGGAAGCAAGGAAAAAAGCAAAGTCCAGATAGTATTGTGCCAAAATTTTAAGACAGTAGCGAAATATGAGGATTGCGTCGTTCCTTCGAGCACGTAAAGATGCTGCATCGGAATCTTGAGATAGCCACAAAGCACAGGGAGTGTTTTACAACCCTAATATTTATTTTAATGGGCAAAAATGTGGCACGGTCTTTAAGTACCAAATATGAAGATTGTGTTGCGGTTCGAAAATCAATAGGTATGCGCCATAATTTTAAACTAAGGTTAAAGTGACATGACTATGCCGTAATCTCAAGTTGACGTTGAAGCAATAAGGATGCGCCACAAATTTAAAGGAGTACCACCCAACATCAAAGAACTGCATACTTATAAGTACTCTGGAACTTCACTATCATAAAGGGACCATTAAGAACTGCATTAACACTCCAAAAGTCGTACTGCACCGTTCCACCCAAACAACGACAAAGCACAATGTCAGGAGTAAGCAAAGCCAAGTTGCATGAGTCGGTTAATAAAACGTGCCGCCATTATTGTAACACCCAAAATTTAACGGAAATTTAATAACAAAATTAAATTTAAATAAAACAATGGCTAAAATGAAATTTTTATAAATATCCAAATTTGACTATGAAACTTGCATTATTGCATCATAACAATTTTCTCGGTAATGTTTATACATAACACTTCGAAATCGGTGTTAGTACGGAGAAGTTACGGACGTTGGAAGAATCGGAAATAGAATAAACAATTAAAAATAAAGACATCACAAAAATTCACTATGACCAATCGACCCAAGATGATCGATCCACTAATAGAATAAACATTTAAAATAAATTCATCATAAAATTCATTGTGATCGATCGATCGGTAGTAGTCGATCCAGAAGGGCAAGCAGTCAACTGTGGCCTATGTAAAATCGAGCTATTTGTAACGTGCTCGAATAGTGGTAATGCATTACTTTGTTGCCAAGTATTAGATGAGCATGCATGATCACTGTAAAAATTCACCAACCTAAATCTAACGGCCTAAACTGTTTGTCAACCCCTATAAATTCAAGCCCAACTTAACCCTAAAATTCACATATTAGTATACCGTACTGAAACTCTACCCAATTATAACCACTCCATTAACCCTATAATTCTTTAAAAATAAAAATAAAATCAAACTAGAAGAACACAATCAATTGGATCTAGACGGAGCAGTGAAGCAAGTGTACGGAATGGCGATTCTTAAGAAAAGCAAGTAGGAAGAGCTTAGGCTTGAGGTGGGGGGAAATAGATTTAATTAGATGATTATTATAGTTAAGCTTAATCTATTCTAATTGATTTAGAACGTTAGTAATTTAAAATAGAAACTGTAAAACTCTGAATTGAAATATGTAATATAGGGTAGAAATTGAATTCACTGTAATTTGATAAATCTAGTATTTATGCTAGCACGCCCTTTAGTTACTTAACTGTAAATTCTAAGATATGTAAACTCAGTTTTCCTTTTAGTTAATGAATATGCAAACCCCAGATTGAATAATTATAATTGAGAAATATAGACTGGTCAAAATTAGTTAATGAATAAGACACTTCGACGAGTCAGCATTGTGAGTTTCCCCTTGATGCATAGTTGGGTTACGTGTAATAGTAGTTAGAGGAAAAATCGATTCCTCAATAGCCTAGTGAAGGTGATATTAGTGGGAGTAGTTTCCACAATAACATTATACGATGATAGTAGTGGGAAGTAGTTCCCACGATAGCCTAGTGGCGATGATGTTAGTGGAAGTTTATTTTCATAGTGGTACGGTGGCGGTGTTTCCTTATTTGATAGCTCAAGGAGCGGTGGCTGATTGTTAATTATGAGGTTTGATCCGTAGTTTGATCCTTGTAGTAGCCTACACAATTTGTAATGTAGGTATGTATTAGACAAGAACCCTTAGGTAATGGACCTTAGGAATCTACGGACACTTGTAGTATACCTTATGTTATCTAGAGTAGAATTAAAGTTAACTGCACATGATCACTATATATTAAACTTATACTCATTCACCAGACTTTTATCTGACCCACATTCATTTTTCCTTCCATTTTCCCCACCACAGAATGACAGGTTAGCAGTTGATTGGGCATAGTAAGTGGAGAAAGGAGCTTCACGTCGGAGTTTTCATATTCTTTATCGTTCATCATGTAGTTACTTACTATATTAAAAACCTATAAAACTAATATTGTACTTTGAAAATAGTGTGTGTGGCAATTAAATATTTTGGAGACTGTTTTTCTGAAATGTCTATTTTTAATACTTATATTTTAATTCTTTTCTGCTGTGAGATCTGAAAGTGTAGAATGTGTTAAAATTCACGCATATAATAATGCTCTATAATGTTTTAGAAACCCAATAGCTCATTTTTTGGCATGATGCGAGTCCAAAAGTCACTCAAGGCCTTGGATCGGTGTGTCGGGAGGTGCACGTAATTACATTTGATGTCAAAGCTTAGTTTAAAGATCCACTAAGATTTAGACACGTATTGAGAGAACATACTTGATTTTTTTTTTTTTTGAAAAAAGTGGTTTTCAAAAGGTTTTCCAAAATGTTTTTCGAAAAGTTTTCAAATATGGGTTTTGAATATATATATATGTGTGTGTGTGTGTATGTATATATAGGTTTTCTAAAAGCTTTCTAAACATCTATATATCATAATTTGTCTTATTCAAGTCCACTCTATCTTTGGGAAAATTGAAGATAATTCTCAACTACAAATAGTGAGAATGGGTATAAGTTTCAGAAGAATGGCTCTAGAGAGGCAGCTAAGATTTTGAATGTGAACATCCCTGTATGGTTCCATCTGTATTTAAAACGAAGAGATAAGATGAGCCTAACTCAACTAAGGGAGTGTAATTATAATTTTCTTTTAGGGGGATTAGGAAAATGACAAACTTTAAAAAAATTAGGTTGAAGGATATCAATTTTTATTTTTAAGCTGAAGACGTTATAACTAGCATTGTCCTTCAGCCTAAAAAAAACTTGCTGTCTTTCAGCCTGATATTTTTATAAGTTGGTCCTTGTGCCTATTTTTATGTTTTTGATATGTGTATTAATACATATCACCCTATGTATTTTGACTCATTAGTAATTGTTGGCTTATCCTTTATGCAAGCAAACGATTGTGGGTTAGAATAAATATTAAGGTTATAGGAGTTGAGGTGAAAAATAAACCTTTCACATTTATTGTGGTTTACCCCATAAGGAAAGGCTAGTAGAGGATTTATATACTAACTAGCAGTAGCAAGTAAATTATTAACCTAATGGGGAGTAAATAAGATTAGTACTATGAGACCTATATTATAGGAATATGAGGTTGACGGCATAAGGAGGACTTTACAAATTTAAGACAAATTCCTCTATTAAAGTAGAAGCCATATTCTCATATTAGTAGTACTTGCAAGGGCTCTTATTCACCTAAAGGTGTGGCTAAAGTATTCCCATATTGAAGTTGGATACTGTATTGGAAAATAAACTTGCGTTAACCATCTTTGAAAAGAATGACGAAAACTTTATGCGCAAAGCAATGTTAGGTATAAATGGGCTTAGGTAATTAAGTTGTTGTTGTCTACTCCGATTTAAATAATAAACCAATATAAATGTTTTCTAAAAATTAGAAACAGTGGATATTTGATATTTCAAATAGAAAAAATGGGTTTATGATTTCATATAACAGGCAAACTTTATGAAATTTGTTTAAAAAGAAGAAATCAAAGAATTTGATAAAAAGTGATTTATCAAAAACTATTTTAAATCTTTTGCTTTGTCTTTTAGGCACATTGTTACACTTATCCCCAAGTGCACTTTGATTTTAAAAATAGAACTTTTAAAAGAAAAGGATTGAGAAGTATGTAAGATCTAACTTTTGAACTCCGTTTATTAATAAGAAATTATTAGTATTTGAAGATGTCTTTTAGAAATGTCTTTGTCAAACTCTAAAATGATGATGATGATGATGATAATAAGTAAAATGCCACCTTGTCTCTAAAAATATGCTTTTGTGAAAATTCCTTATTTATAAAAGAATTTTTTTGGAATGGTATGTTTTATGTACATTTTGCTAAATTAAGCTTAATAATTTTGATAATTATTTAAAAAAATGTCATGATCTTAGTAAGAATGAAATGTTTGTTAAAAAGAAAATGATGAACAGTTTTACAGTTTTGAAAACTTACTAATATTATGGAAATGGTGTTAAAAAGAAAAGTAAAGAGAAAATATTTTGACTATCACTTAAACTTAAAAATGTAAGAACGGATTGGAATTAGATGAATAGAATTAAACAACCCACTATAACAGAATTGACTATGGAATTTGAAAGCATTGTAATGGTTGGGATAGAGATAAGAAATAACATGAGAATTTAGTAACCTTTTCAATCAATGGTTGAATTGAAAGGATAAAATACTAGGTCAAACTTCCTATAGTAGTGAAGGGTGAGCACCACCTTATATCTTTCTATGCAAGTATGGTTTGAACTGTAGAATCTTTGTGGGAGGAAGTTTGAAGAGTATGATTTGGGTAAACATATTTCAGAATAAGAAAAGAGTAAACCAAGATGGTAATTATCAAGGGATGCTACGGATGTAGGGGTTTTATTCGATTTGAAGTGAAAAGGGCCAAGTAGGGTCTACTTTAATCCTTATCTGGTGCGTTAGGTAGCAAAGTGGAAATTCTTCGATTATACTAGGCAATCTAAATGGAATGGTAAGTGTAGGGTCGACACTATAACAACAAGGTCGGTACCATATATATAAGGATAAGATATCTGTAAGCTACGAGCAGTCCAAGTATTGGCCAGTACTAGATAGGTGAGGATAGGATACATGTAAGCTATGAACGGTCCAGGTATTGTGTTGTTCCCTTGAAGGCTATGGGCGGACTAGGTGGACATGATTATCGAAGGATGGAGGAAACCAACCATAAACATAATAAAATAGCTTAAGTCAAAACAATTTGTAAAAGAAGTTTTGCTATTTTCAACAATTTAAGAAATCACCAAGTTTGGATACCCTTCGGTAAGCTGGAAAAATAGCAAAGAGCTAAGTAGAAAGTAACATGGAAGGAGACACCGTCCACATTCGAGTTGTCTCACTTAGTATTTTAGATGTTGAGGTGATTAGGTATACCACTAGAGAGTTAAGGAAGTATGTTATGCATTTAGGATTTCATGGAGCCATAGTTTTGTGGGAGCATACTTATGCTTAAGTTATTTAGCATGGTGCATGTCGACACCATTTGGGTTAGAAGCAAGGATTGCAGAGAACTAACTCTGTACATACATTCAGATTTAAGGGTTTATTTCAGCGGTAAAGGATGGAAAGTGCAGTTGAAAAATATGGATAGATTTGTTTCATAAAAAGACAAGGATTGCACAGGATAGGCGGAATAACAAGTACTAACAGAAGACACATGGGGTAGTCTATCGAGCTGAATCCACTATAATTCGAGGAGTTGAGTCCTCTATAGTCCATGGAGCTGAGTCCACAATTAGGAAACAACAAGTAGAGAATCACTAAGGTAAGATAAAATATAGCTAAATTATTGTAAATGCATCATAAGGTACTTGCGGAAGTGTTTATGTGATGCAGCTATCGTGATCAGGCTTGTCGGTTAGGGAAAGTTAAAAAGGATAGGTGAGTCTCTTATTTGCCATGCACCTACCCGTATTTTTGGAGCATGGGATAAATTAATTCTGTAATGAAGTACTTAAACTGGTTAGAGTCCAGTAGGGAGATGATCCAGTTGATAGTACATGGGAGATTGAGGAGAAGATCTGAGCTACCCATCCCGAACTCTTTTCTGCCACATTTCCATTTTAGTTAGAAAAGTATAAGTTACTTTTGTATTTATGTTCTAACTTAGGTAGAGACTATTGGATTGTAGGAATGGTTGCAAACATGTCATTAGGACATGTTACAGATGATGAATGCTAGTGGATGTATGGTATAGATTATTTCTTTTACACAATTAGGGCAGTATATCCTCTATGTAGTACACATACATTCATATTATCCCTTCCTTATTGTTTAACTTGTTAGATATGATACATATGGATGCTTGATTGTTGTTTATCTTATTGAGCGTTATGCATATGAATGCTGCATATAAACTGAATGGTTGCGCATGGATGTAGAACTACAAATATATTTATTTAAGATGTTGTAAACATTTTGGATGCATGGCATGAGCATTTGCATGAAAGGAGATCTATTGGATCAGGAGACTGCCTACCTTTTGCATTAGTATAGGTTTGCATGCATTTCACATTGCATATATATATATATATATGTATGTACATATTGCATTAGGAAAATTTTAAGGACAATGATTGTCCGTGGTTGGTGGATGAATAGATGGTTGTATTTATTGGTTGTTGTGTGAGTAAGTCATATTTTTCTGTCCTTTGAGATTCCGGGAACATAATCCTTTTAAGGGGGGAAGAATGTAACACCTCGATAATTTGACGGAAATTTAATAAGAAAATTAAATTTAAATAATATAGGGACTAGAATGAAATTTTCATAGACTTCTGAATTTCGCCATGAAACTTGCATCATTGCATTCGTAGTAATTTTCTAGGCGATTTTCACATATAACACTTTGAAATCAGGGTTAGTATGGAGAATTTACAAGCATCGAAAGAACTAAAAATAGAATAAACATTTAAAAATAAAGACATCACAAAAATTCGTTGTAATCAGTCTATCCAAGATGGTCGATGGTCAACCGATATCGGTCGACCCAGAAGGGCAAGTGGTTAACCGTAGATTGTGTAAAATTGAGCTGTTTTGATGTGTTTGTATGGTGGTGATGCGTTACTTTATTGCTAAGCATTAAATGAGCATACATGGTCACTGTAAAGATTCACCTGCCTAAATCTAATGGCCTAAACTATTTTCCAACCCCTATAAATTCAAACCTAACCTAACCTTAAAATTCACATAACAATTTATCGTACTGAAACTCTGTCCAATTCTAGCCTCTTCACTAACCCCAAAATTCTTCAAAAATTAAAATAAAATCAAATTATAAGAACATAATTAATTGGATCTAGACGGGGCAAGGGTATGTGGGGTGATTCTCAAGCAAAGTAAGTAGGAAGAGCTTAGGCTTGAGGTGGGTGGGAACAATTTTAATTAGATGATTATTATAGTTAGGTTTAATCTATTCTCATTAATTTATGGTGTTAGTAATTTAAAATAGAAACTGTAAAACCATAAATTGAAATATGTAATCTAGGGTAGAAATTAAATTCATTGTAATTTAATAAATCTGATATTAATGCTAGCACTCCATTTAATTACTTAACTATATATTCTAAGCCCTGTAAACTCAGTATGCCTTTTAATTACTAAATCTATAAAGCCTAGATTGAATAATTAAAATTGAAATGAAATTGAAATTAAGAAATATAGATGGGTTAAAATTAGCGATTAGGGTTCATCTTGAACTGCTGTAGAAATGAAATCAACCGAAGTAAAATCGACATCAGGCAAACACATCTAGGTTTTCCTGGAGGAACTGTCAACTCTATTTTCATCTTCATGAGTTGAGATCGATCTTCAGGACCCACGTATGATCATCTTGATCGACCGAGATGTTGATCATCAACTCAGCCAGAGTTGTCCTCGCATCCTCTGGCTCTTTCCTTGGAGCCACGGCTTTATGGAATCTGCTATGCCGACCGAGCTAGGCTTAGGCGATGGTTGCTATGCATCCATCAATTTGACGTAGAGAGTCTTCTCCACATCCTTTCCTTTCACGCATCGCTTAGCTTCTCTCAACTCCGTGACATAGCATTCACGTCCAATATTTGGTCACCTTGGATGACCCCTACGCCATTCTCCATAGAAAATTTCATCTTAAGCCAGGGCACTTGGAAGCTAGCGAGGGTCAGTCGGCCTAAAAAGGCGTTATACATAGAGAATACATCCATCACAACGAAGGACACAACCCTCACCCTCTTGCGGTTACCTTCACCTAAAACCACCGGTAGATCCATACACCCAATAAGCTTTGTAGGCTCTCCAGTAAATCTTTGAATCCGGGACTTACATAGCTTCATATCCTAACCATCCATTATCATATGGTCATATGTTTTTTTAAATAGAATATCGACATAACTTTCGCAATCAATGAGAACTTTCTTTACAGCCACTGGCCTAATCACAGCCGATATCACCAAAGGATCGATCGTAGGTGCTTCTATCCATTTGCATCATGGTTTCTGAATACAATGTCATCAGTCATGGTCTTCACTTGTTTTGTCGGAGCTCCATCTTCGATGGTGAAGCAACTTTCCTATACGACATACTTCAAAGAACTTGCATACCTCTGTCTCATTCCAACTCTTTTTCAATTGATGAGGCACGTGGGTGATCGTGTTGATAACAAGCCTTTTTCCAAGCTGCCTATGCTCTTCATCACTAGGTCCAGCTTGGCCCCGCTAGAGCAATTGTCCTTAGAGTTGAGCATTTCCTCGCCTACCATCCTACGGGGCTTTTGCATGTTGTTGGAGTTTTTTCTTCCTGGTCCAATCTTCGATCACGTCGCGTAAATGTCTACACTCGTTTGTATGCGTTTGTTGAAATGACAGTACTTCACCGACCTCTTCTCTCTTTTAGTTGATTACCTCAGAGTTGGTTTCATGTAGTGTTCAGTACCCTATGTCATAAGGTAGGTATTCTCAACCATATTATTCAATGGCATATAATCCTCACACTTCGGGAACCTCGAGCGTTTCTTGGAGTTCGGCTTTCTATCTCTATTACCCTGGTTATTTCTTTTGGATTACCGCCTTTGTTCTCCACATTTACAGCTACATTTCCAAAGTTCTCTCTCTAGTTTGTTTCACTGCGACATTACTTTGCATCACCTCAATTGATTATCTACTATCAATTTTTCCAACCGACGTATTTATCTCCTTCAAGCGTAGATACTAGGTTGCTTTTCTATAAAATCCTTCATAGTTGGTAGCGGTTTCATTTTCAACCATCAATCAAAATCGATATTCGGGTGTATTCCCCTGATCAACGCCGTCAAAATAATGTCCTCATTTGCATTGCTAACCTCTGTCATGGTTGTGTTAAATCTACTTAAAAAGTCTTTTGACAATTCTCTAGGATTTTGAAAAGGTTTCATAACGATATCACATCTTTCGGATGGATTGTGCGCAGTCGGAACTGTTCAACAAATTTCCTGGCCAATTGTTCGAACGAAGATATGGATCTCAATGAAAGCCAAGTGAATCACATCATAGCAATACCCTCCAAAAATATTAGGAAACATCAACATCTAATTACATTCGTCAACCTTACTATGTGCATGTTCCATTTATAATTCAGCAAATGTTGTCATGGGTCCGTTGTTCCATTATATGATGGCATTATAAGCATATTGAACCTATTGGTAGGGCTGTCAATGGGTACCTGAAAAATCCGATATCTGTCCGAATCCGTATCTGAAAACATGAAAAATATCCGTTATCCGTCATTATCCGAAAAGCGAATACGGATATCCGATATACGAAAAGCTTTCCGGATACGGATATGGTTATTGTGGTATCCGTATTTGAAAAATATCCGTCCGGTTAACTGATGCATATATATATAGATATAATTAAAATTATATTTAATTAATATATGATTTTCCAACTATTTCATAACAATTGGATGTTACTACGATATGGTTTTTTGCTCCTTTTTAGTGTTTAATTTTTGAATATTTTTTGGATATGCATACAGATATTAGTATAAAACAATGTTTTATCATCACATTTTTTATTCCTTGGTTTTTTATGAACATTAGTACAAAAACTGTTTTATGTTGATTCAAACATTTTCATTTATACTTTTAAATTATTAATTATGGACGGAGCGAATAAATATCTGATATCCGTTCGTATCCAAAAATTAAGCGGATACGGATATCCGATATCCGAAAATGATTTTGGATACAGATACGGATATGGAACTATCCGTATCCGAAAGTATCCGTTGACAGCCCTACCTACTGGGGTATTCTTCTCGTAATATCTCATCCATGAATAGGTTTCTACCGGGTGAAGAACCCCAATCATCATTATGTCTATGCTGGTTTTCACTCTCCAGTTTTCTCACCATATCTCCAAAAATTCTGGTTCTACAGGATCTGCTGAATAACGATAATCATGGCCTATCCTGAGTGTTTAGCTCTGCTAATGGTCTCGGTTAGTGCCATAATATTTGGGTTCTCTTATCTCTAGGAAGGCTGTTCATCCAGACGACCGATCTCTACGATTTCTATGCGAATCGTCATTAGCTGCTGCTCGAACTCCAACATCTTGATCATAAGCAACTACATCATCTGTAATACCAACATCACCATCCAAATCAACAACACACCCAACAGCTAAATCACGACTAGTAGGATCGGTATCGGACTAAAGTGATGGATCGGTATCGATACATGCTTTTGCAGTCTGAGCTTGGTCCAATCTCTTTCTCGAGGTCCCAGTCTCATTCCTTTTCATTTTTTTGTTTTTCTTTCTATGATTTTCATCGGACGAGTAGGAACTATCCTCGTTTGAATCTGAAGGCAATAACTCCCTCATGTTCCTTATGTGACCTCGAGACAATTGGGTCATCAAATCTAGATTTTCCTTCATCTGTTTCATCATTTCATTCTAGCTTGCAAGCAACTTCTCGTTCGGCTCTTTCACCAACTTCTCCATTTGATCCAGTAATTATATCTGATGCGCTTTGAATTTCAACAGTATTGCGCTGAGCCATTTCTTCAACGTGTTAGGAACTAACATTTTCAACTCATTGGTAGGTCAGGAAGCATTGATTTTTCCTTGGTGTTTCTTGGGGCCATTACTTAAGTTGATCCTATGATAGACTTAACGAAGTCTAAATAATTATGGATCCAAGGAACAAACTTAATAGATCAACTTCATGGATTAAAGCAATCCAAAAATTGAAAATATATCCAAGTAGCGAGAGATTAAAACTCTCTTAGTGAAAGCACCAAAATGTTTACGCCAAGGTTAGTGCAAACACCCTAAAGATTTGTTGAAGAGAATAAGATGAAGAAATCAAATAAAAAGCAAGAGTAAACAAAACACAATAACTATATTGGTTAGACAAATAACTGGCATACGTCCACTTGAACTTTGTTATTGATTTTGCAAAGTTTTTACTAACACGATCTTATGGATTATGGTATAATGATTAATGATGATCCAAGAAATCACATTAACACTACAAAAATATAGAATGCAAAAAAAGGATCCCAAAAAAGTGCTTATCACCCTCTTTTTATAGATGAAGATCAAAAAAAATTTATCCACCATGTTCTCCCTGCATTTTCCATGTCCTGAAGAATACTCTCTAAAAAGATCATTGCCAAATTAGTAATTTTTATTGATCGGTACCGAGCTAAAGGCCATGGTTCGATACCTATCCACGAAGTTCGTTCATTGACCTTTATTTCCCCCTTTAAGATTGATGGATGGCTCTAGTCTTCATTTGGAAGTTGACTACCTTGACATAAGCTAGCATTTGGAGGAAATCCTTGATTCGATGACTAAGCGAAGATATTTGGTTTAGTTGTTATGGAACCTTGACCTATCAATGTGTGTTTTAGTCATGGCTCATTAGCGATCTGTCTTGTATGATGCGCCTCGATTGACTACCTTCTCAACTTAACACGGCACGAAGTCGAACAAAGTCCTGAGCAAATTCAATGCATCGGTACTGATCCAAAACTTTTGCTTGGATCTTAGTTTTTGACTTTAGCACCTGAAGTGATTTGTCACGTAGGTAATTTCCAAAGGTCTTGGGCATGCTAACACTTTATATATGTATCTCGCTTGATAGCTGGGTTTAGAAATTGTCGTTCTGCATTTTTGCTTTGCTATTTCCCTATTTGATCAATCTGGCTCATCCAAATATGGCTTGGTCCTACAGTTGGATAACAACTACGCACGTACATTAGCCGTTTCATCTTCTACATCGGAGTCATCAAGCACATCCTCTATCTGCTAAAGAAGTACCTACTACTCCACTATGCTATTTAAATCACTTTGCCCTACAACAGTCCAATGCAGTTTTGATAAGATCGGGGCCTTCAAAGAAATCTAAACAAACCTCCACCTCCTATTCATCAACTTTCCGCAAAGAACGGCCTCTTTACCTGAGCATAAATATGACAAATAACATTATAAATCAATGTTTCCAAGTCCTTCTTTGCTTTATAAAGCTTCATTCCCAATCAATCCACCTCTTCTCCAACTTCTCAGCATTTTTCTCTGCCTCCGTGACCTGCAACTCCATCCCTCCAAACTTCTTAGATGCCGCCTCCAACCAGGCTTTGTAATCCACCTCCCTTTTTACTCTTGCCATGATATCAATATCACTAACAACCAAGTCTTTCCTTAACCCCAAAATATTTTCCTAGGCATTTGTCAGCGCAAGTCGGAAGCTTCAAGATCATTCACGCGTTGCATGTCCACTTGTCGCATACGTTCAATCTCATTTAGAAGTTGAGATTTAGTCTTTTTAGTTGACTTAGAAAAAGAGTCAAATAACTCATTTGCAAAAGAACTCCCCTACGTTCCACTACCCTCAAAACTTAATGATTTCTTATTATAACAATATTTTAATCATTAAACTTGTATTCATGATAATTCTTCAAACCTTCCTACCATTGAGGAACGATGCCGCGATCTGCTCTTGGTAGAGGCGCAGAAGCAGTACCAAACCCAAATGATGGATGAGAAACTAAAGTCGCGGATGTGTTCTCTTCCTTATTAAGCTGCTCTGTTGCTTTCAAAGACCGTCCCTCGATTGTACTCTTCAACCCCTTAATCTCCTCTTTATAAGAACTAGCATAGAATCCTTTTACATCTTTTAAAAACTTCTCCAAATTAGCCACGTGCTCCTATGCAGATTCCAGTTTAATTTCCAGCCCATGTATTTTGTTTTGCATAGTTGCCAGATTAGCACTTCGTTTGGTAATATTATACCGTCGAATGTAAGCATGTGTAGACTCTCCTAATTCTCATGCTTGTTCTTTATACTCAATAAGCATCTCCTCTCATACCTTGTTAGCAATCAGTTCTTTCTCTTTAATAAGATTTACATTGGCCGCTTCAAGCTTTCAATTCGACTCTCATATGTTTCAAAAGCGCTAGTTGGAGCACGTTCTCTAAAAATAAACTATCAAAAGCCCAAAGGGCATAAGTAGGGCCTCCACATTCTTGAAAAGCATCTACAGAAGTAAGAGCAGCCTAAAGTATAAACATCTATGAAAAAGAATCAATGAGTTTAGTGAAGTATGCATAAAAAGTATACATACAAATAAATATGTATCTATATACAATGAAAGGAAAAGGCAGTATTACTCAAGCCATAGAAAAGATTTTATTCGATCAAAAGTTGACGTACATAAAAAGAAACTATTTTTGCCTACGACTAAGTCTACCTTTAAACTATAACAAATGATGGTGGCTAAAGGATGCAAGTCATCCCCTAAGGTAGGAACTTACTTGCGCAGTACAAAGTCACAAAGGGTATCCCTTTCGTGAATGACACGTGTAATTTCGAACAAGAGCCCCTGAGACTCTCTTTTTAGTTGTGCGATAATTTTTTCTATAGCATCCCACTCCGACACTTGTAACGACCCATAAATTTTAACTGTTTTAATAACGTAATTAATTGGAATTTTGTGAAATTTTAAACGATAAAATTTTGAAATATAAATTTGATATTTGGAATACGTCTAATTAAACATAACAACCGGTAAATTTTCATCTGATAACATGGAAGTTTATTTTATTGTGTAATTCTATTTCAATTTAAATCGGTTAAAATTGATGCTAATAAAATGTTTTTCAAACCCGAATATTTTTCTATAGAAAATTTGTAAATCATCTTCTGAGTGAGACGTCATATTTTGTTTTTCCAAATTTTGATTTCTATTGCTTCGTTTATCTTATTTTCGACAGATTAACAGCATTTCGGTACCGATACCGACTTTTAATCGGATGATCGTACCACTGATATCTGTATACCGTTTTGATCGTCTCGTCGTGCTGATCTCTGCGGTATGTTCAATTCTGCGTGTTAAAGTCCGGCACACAGCGGAATCCGTGAAACCAGTAATCGTATCGGTACGGGTTCCGTTTCCTTTTTGTTCTTGTGGCCTTTCAATATTCCACCGTGTAACGAATAGTCGTTACCTATTCGCTATTTTTCTAGATTTTTAAATCGATGACCTCCACCTTTTCTCAATTTCGCCTTTTCGTTTTTCCACCTCTGTTCAACACGTGTATGAATCGGTTACTTTTGAAAATATATCATTTATACGACTTTATTCTGTTGCCTATTCATTTCCTTTCCACCTTCTTCCCTTGCATGTTCGTGCGAATGGAACTCACCTTTTCAATTTGCCTTCCTCTCTCTCTTCTGCCACCTCACGTCTACCCACAAGTGCTCTCCTCCACCACAGCCCACTTCATCGACCTCGCCTCCCCTCAGCAGTGCCTCTTCCCCTCCATTCGCAAGCCGAGGTCACCACGTGGCTGAGCCTTCCATCAACCGGCCGAAGCCTACCCAACCAGTTCACCATACTTCCCTTCTCACTTGATAACCTGGCCGATCACTCCTATCTTCCCTGTACCTTATATAGGTAATATATATATGATTTGTTAAATTATATATATGTTTAGGTTGTTTGAGTATGTTAGTTTTATACTTATTTAATATACGTAGGCTATTAATACATATAGGTTCAGTCGGTTGCATTTTTAAAAGAAGATTATATATATATATATATATATATAAATTGTTATGTAATATGTTATATGAGTTGGTTTATATATATATATATATCTGTCTATAACATAACCGAGCTGCTTGTATATTTATGTAAATATTTTATTTTATTTGTTTAAATTCTTCAAACCGTTAATATATATGTTTGCTGTTTACAGCCTATGGATTAGTGTGTATATATATGGGTTTTGTATATATATTTGTTGAAATATATCTGTAGAGTTTGTAAATATAATATATAGTACAGTATGAAGTATATGGTATATAATATAATAGTATAAGCATATGGTTGATTTCAAAATATATATCTATTGTTTGTTTTGGAGAAAAGAAAAATTATACATATATTTGGAAGCTTTCACATATAGAAGTACGTATATATGCATATAGGCCCTATAATTTTAATCTGTTTTATATATATACAGTTCAGCATAGGTAAATACGATGCACACATTTTTTATCTAGTATATGTTTGTATATATACGTGTTATATATCAGTTATATATGGTATGAATAGTCTGATATAGATAGTTTATAAAGTGTAAGTCATGTATAAGTTTACATATTAGTTTATATTTTATATTAGTATTCATATGTTCATACACCCGTACATATATATTTTGAGGTATAATACGTTAAGAAGCTTACTTACAATCCATATTTTAAAGGATTTTGTACAACAAGTTATATATATAATCTAGTAGCTGTTTAGGTAAGCTTCAACTGGTTGGTATGATTTATTTAAGTGTGGATGTTTAATGTATTTACATATATATCGTCTGTTAATTTTGATTTTGCTGTAAATATACATATATATGCATAAGTTAAGTATTAATATTCACTGAGTAGGCTTCTTTTATATATACTAACTTGTGCATGTTTAGAAAAGTATATATTATATATGTTGCTGCAACAGTAAAATTGGTTGTCTACTAATAACATTTTGGTTTATACTATTTAAAAAATATATATATATTTGGTTTTAGAGGATGCATGTGTATGACAGTGTTCGTTTATATGAAGTATGGGTTTAATATAATATATATATGATTGTTGAGCTTTTATATAACTGACGTGAATTTTATACATCTAATTGATAAAGTAAGTTTATAGTAATTCTATCAGGAACATTGATTTTGAATTTTTAAATCCAAAGATTTTGCGTGTGTATTTGATTTAAATATATATGTTTAACTTGAATAATAGAATTTGAAATACATACGCATTCAATATAAATGTGTTTGAATTTAAAACATGGTTTTATATATATGTATATATAGTTATATATAAGTTCACTTACACCAATTTTTCTCATCTATCCAGTTCTGATTTGTTCTCATCGATTTCTGTTATCAGCGTTATTCGTCGAATTCGTGCCAATCTAGCTTTGATTTGGATTCGTGCTTAGGTTTCGTAACTTAACTTCATTGTCCATCTATCTAGCCTCGAAAGGTGAGCAATCACTCACGATTAACGTTCTTTTATTTATTAAATCTGATTTCAATTGAAACGTCAATTGAAATATGCTGCTGTTAGTTATTTACATTGCTCTATATATGCCATTTCTGTATTTGTTCACCTGTGACATCTGGCACCATTATCTGTTATTTATCACTGATGATATATGCCTGTAACTGATTGTTATATTATTATCATATCTGTGATCACTCTGCAAGTTCCCTGTTAGTATAGAATTCACTATGGGTTGAAATGATACATACCCGAACGATCTGTAGAATTGGAGAAAATCATTATGGGTTGAAATGATAAACCCAAGCGATTTTCATTGAATTGAATTTGGGATTGCGGCTTGAAATGTTATATACCTGTATATATTTAAATTACGGATTGAAATGATAAATATCTGTATCACTTGACCATAGGATAGAAAATTATATACAGACACCGTTGGTCTATATACAAATATTTTGAAAATGATTTCTATGGTTTTGAAAAGAAATATATGATTTTTATAAATATGGATTTCAAGGTTTATTAAAGTTAATTTAATAAAGTTGATTTAATCAATATACAATATGTTTAAGTATTTATGTAAAATATATATATATATATATATTCAAATGTAGAGTTTATAATGATTCAGGTTGAAAAGATAAATTTGAAACTGATTTGAAATTATATTTATTTAAGATTTTACTTAAATAGTTTGATTTGAAATTTTGAATACTTAAATTTGATTAAAAGTGACTTAAATGAATATTTCAAACTCATGTAAATTTAAATGGGATATTTTGTAAATTGAAGTTGTATTTAAATGTTATTGAAATGATTAAGTAGATATTTCAAAACTAAATAATAGTAAAGTGAATTTGATATATATATATATATATATATATAAAGTTATCGAATTTAGTTTTGAAATGTGAATATATTGACTTTGATATATATATTGAAATTTGAATGAATTATTTTATGGTTCAAGTATTTATTTGAAAATCGATAATTTGAAATGGTTTATTAAGAAACTGGATCGAATTGAAATTGGTGATTTGATTCGATTTGAATTTTGAAATCCGAGTTGATTTTGAATCGATTTGCGAAATATAAGGAAGCTATTTTATTTTATAAAGTAATTTAAATTATATTTAAAACTATCTTATATTTTACTTTATAAATCATTTTAATATAAACTATTTTATTTTATAAACTATTTTATTTTATATACTATTTTTATTATCTAAACTGTTTAAGAGGAAAGTGTTAAAGATTCCAAAATGTTATGATTTCAAAGCTATGATTTCAAAGTGTTTCAAAGTTTTGATTTCCAAAGTGTTTTGATTTTTAAAGACTTATGATTTCGAAAGTATTACATCTTTGAAAGTACTATGATTTTGGATGTGGATATTCTTGAAATGGAAATGATATCGTATTGATATGTTTTTGAAATGGAAATGATATTTTTGGTTTTGAAGTACAAACTATTTTGAAATGACCGCGGTGTTATAATAACGATTGGTTGTTAAAGAGACCGGGATCAGATATGGGCATTCTCTCTGTCGATACCGAAAACCACTTTAACAACTGTGTACGCGGTGGAGATTCTAGAATGAAGTAGGATGGTGGCGACGATCCTATATAAGCTATATACGTGGACCCGACTTCCGTGAGTTGGCATAAGGTGGCTAAAACATGAGCGATTCCAGGCCAATGAGGTAGCTCCTCTGATCGGACACACTCCATCGTATGCCATTCTATTACTTTGTGATTGATTTGGTGTGCACCTTCGGATTTCGGGAGTATGGCTCGAGGTGGGCGGTAGTGGCTGCTAGGCGTTACCACCACTCCGGATGCGTAATTGGTATATCTACCCTGGCATTGCCTAGTTATGCCATGTCACCTACCCTAGCATGCTTTACTACGAGTTTGTTTTGTACCATACCTATGGAGTGCCCTTTGACGACGCCCATTACGAGGGAGATTACGGTATTGTATAGACTGTGGGAATATATAAAATGTGTTAAGGGGGATATGAGTAACGCCTTAACGCTATTTTGATAGTTTACTTTACTTTAGACATTATTATAATAGCGTATATTACTACATAGTAGATAGTTTAACGGATCCTTAGAGGATGGTTATCCCAAACATCCTTTGAGTTACTGTATTTCAGTTGATATTTCACATGAGTTGAATTTATTGATATAAGAATGTTAATCCTGACTCGAGTGTTTTGTGTTTTGCTTTACCACTACGCCATAGATGACCTTCTGCAACATTTTTGCAAGGTGTTGCCAACTAAAATGTTGCGACAGCTATAACATTTTGGTCCTACTGCAACGTTGTATTTTTGGTGTTACCTTAGCCATAAAAATGTGTTGCTCTAGCTAAACAAGTGTAACACGATGCAACATTTTTATATAGTGTTGCTATAGATGTATTCAAATTAAAAAATTAATAAAATTAGCAATCCGCGTGAATACGATCCAACGATCTACATTTAATCTGGTTATTAAAATGGATCACCACTGCAATTAGCCCCAAAATTTCGTTTTCCCGCCTGAACTAGTTCAGAGTAGATCCCCATTTGGTTTTTATTTCAATTCGCTTCCTCCCATTCGCCTTCGCCACCAAATTGTCACCCTCCTCTTCTTCTGCTTCCTCATTCGCCTCCACCACCAAATTGTCACCCTCACCCCCAGCTACCCCCTGACCCATCGCGACCATCTAGCTCCAACCAGAGCCCCGTCATGACACCAATACCCAAAGCCAAACAAAGTTTTCCGTTCAAACCCCTTTTGCCACCGCTGTCGTCGCCATCAGCTCTCACCTCCAACAGAAGACTTGCTCGCCACCAACCCATCTACCTTTCTCCTTTAGCCTACTTCACCTGAAAACCCTTCTAGCGCCTTAATTTCTCCCAAAACCCGAACTGTCCTCGAGATTTAGCTGTCATTCTCGCAACAATTAATCCGTCCATGGCTCCTATATCAGGTACATCCCAGGCTGATCTCTTCGTACTTTCCCCTATGATTGCGGTTGCTTCACTTGGTACGGGTAATTTCAATAAGGTAGTACGCCCCCATATGTTTGTACAAATGCTCCTTTGGAACTTGTTAATGTTTCAGAATCTGGCTGGGTATCTACTGCTTCTGGATGCCCTGTGCCTCCATCGCAAGTTCATAACTCGGACTGAGTGCAGAGTGATCTCATCCAAGCATTAAGGTTGGTTGGTTCACCATTGAATCTGGATGTAGTTGTATTGGTTGAAGGTTGGTTGGTTTGGTAAGTTATGGAAGTGATGGTGGAAGTAGGTGATGCATAGGAGTTTCAGTTGGCAGTGTGATGCCTGAATGTTGGCAGAGAGATGTAGACGGAGTTTGGAGTTTGATATTGCAAGAGTGTGAAAGTGGAGGATTAAAGGTAAGTTGTAAGAGGTGGTAGGTTTTAGGATATTGGTGGGATGTTGACGAAGTGTGGATTGAATGATGGTGAGTGTTCTGGTGTTTATAGAGTATGAAGGTTTGTGAAATTTGGGAAGTTTGGGAAAGTTGTAATATGGTGAAGGGTGGTTGCAATTGCAGTTTTTTGATAGTGAGTTGCTGTTTTGCTTGTTTGAAGAAGTGATGTTGGTGAAACAGGGGGATGGAGGAGCATGCAACCGTGAGGCTTTGGAGATTGTTTGTATTGACAATGGTAGACTGCTGCTGTGTATTGGTTAAGGAGAGAAGCTAATGTGGTGATTGGAAATTGAAAAGAGTTTGCAGTAGAGTTTTGGTGTTTGGCCGTAGGGGATTCAAGCAGATTTAGGCGAGGAGATGGAGGATAGGAATTAAAGGAGTAGAAAGCAATGCAAGTAGATAGGCAAGTAGCTACTCGGCACGCCTTCGGCTCGGCACTCGGCTCGTCATATATTTGTCAGTGTCGGTGTCTGTATAAATTGAAATTGCATATGTAATGAGTGAACTGAGTGATGTAGTGAGGAATATTTGTATATGTGAATATCAGTGTTATATATCATTGAATTGTAAAATAGTGGAGTCAGGAATTTGTACTATTTCAAATGTTGAAATAAAATATTTATTTAAATAAATTACCGTTTAAATATCAAATTCTGTGCAATAGCATTTTATTAAATAAATATTTATTTTTATTAAAAAATCAAATATGCTCTACATTGTGGGTCCTACAAATTCAGAAAGTAATATCTATAGCAACATTTTGGAATGTTGCTACAGATACCTATGGGTGTTGCTATAGACACAAATAGGGTTCTATTGCAACAATATTACTTATGTTGCCTTAGATAGTCAAAATGTTGCCTTTGAGGTCTAAGGCAACGACAAAAATTGCATCACCGTAAAAGTGTTGCCATAGACCTATGACAACATTTTTAGGCCTGACCCAACATTTTTTTTGTGTTGCAGAAGGCCATTTATGGCGTAGTGTACGCTCGGGTCAGACTGAGTGTACCAGTATTCGAGACTCACCTTTGGAGTTGGAGCTTCGCTTGGAGATCCATCTATCGATTCCGCTTTCAATTATTCAGTTGATTCCAGTGATGTATTCATATTTTGTATTTGACTATTGTATTGAGACATCTATGTATTTGTGACTTCTGTTGTATCTTGTTTAACTCTGTTATATATATAGTAGCTTCATGAACTACCATTCCTTTGTTTCCGCTGCATTATATTATATTACTCTGTGTTTGTGATTCTGTGATTATTTATTTACTGTTTATGCTGAGTGTTGCCAAATTTAAATTAACAATATGAAATTTTGAGCAATTCAAATCCGACATGTGTGGATGCGAATGGTTGAAAATTTCTGGTCGTTACAACACTCTTGGTCGAATTCGAGGGTGCTGCCCTAATAAAGTGATGCTTTATAATATAATTTACGCAGCGTCTTATTTTTTGACCTTCATATACACATATACATCAATACTAAATAAAAGTCATGTTTCGCTACCTCCTTTAAATGCCATACTTATTGTCACCTCATGCTTTAATAAACATAGTGATAATATTACAAGCTTACACCTAATTAGCCTATATGTCACTACCCCCTTTAAATGTTATACTTAATGCCACCTCATGCTTTAATAAACAAGGCGATAATATTACAAGCTTACGCCTAATTAGCCTATTAGATCGCAAGAATATATTTCCGTCTTTGAAACAAAGTTGTAACTTAGTATGTCATCTTTCAAATAGTTATACTATCATTTCATTTGGAATCTATAAACATACAAGAAAGTCAGCTGATTAGGTTCTTACATTCTACCCCCCTTAAAAGAAGATTTCGTACTCGAAATCTATACTTCAAATAATTCTGGATAATATTTAAGCATTTCTAATTCAAGTTCCTATGACGTTTTCATCATGATTATTCCATTGAACTTTTACAAAATGGATTTCTTTTGTTCGTAATTTCTTGACTTTTCTATCAAGAATTCGAATTGATTATTCAATATATGGAGTACCCTTCTTGACTTCGATGCTACTCAAATCAATCACATGCAATGGGTTAGGAATATACTTTCATGATATTGATATATGGAAAAAATCATGAACATCCGATAATTTTTCAAGTAATGCAGGTCGATATGCAACTTTACCTATTCTTTCACTGATTTGAAGTGACCTAATAAATATAGGTGAAAATTTTGCCTTTTTCTTTCCAAATTGCATTACAAATTTTATTGGAAAAGTCTTTAAAAGAACCTGTTCCCCTACTTCAAATTTAAATCTTTCCTTCTCTGATCTGCATAGCTCTTTCGCCTAAATTGGGCAGCTTTTAGTCATTCTCGTATGGTTGTAATTTTCTTTATTGTTTTTATCACTAGATCAGGGCCGAGCAGTTTAATATCGCATATCTCCGCCTAGTAAACTGGTGAACGACGTGGCCTTCCATACAGGGCTTCAAATGACACCGTGCCGATATTTGTATGGTAACTATCGTTATATGCAAATTCAATGATGGTATGTGTGTTTCCCAAGTACTTTCATACTCCGTCACACAAGATCATAACACGTCTTTTATTACTCGATTTATCCTTTCTGTTTGTCCATCTGTTTGAGGATGAAAGGCAGTACTTAAGTTGAGTGAAGTACCCAAATCTTTTTGATAACTTTTCCAAAATCTAAGGTAAACGTGAGTCTATCTGAAATAATTATGACTGGGACTCCATACTGTCTGACGATTTTTTGTAAGTTGATTCTACTTAGCTTATCCATCGAGTAGACCATGCTATTAGGTATAAAATATGCTGATTTTGTTAAGCTATCCACCACTACCAATATTGCATCATGCCCTTGGTTTGATCTTGGGAGTCCAACAATAAAATCCATATAAATTTGTATCCACTTCTATTTCGCTATAGGAAGCAGTTGCAATAGACCAGATGGACGTTTTTTCTTAGCCTTAATTTATTGGCGTGTGAGGCACCTTGAAACGAATCTTCCAACATTGTTTTTCATTCTATTCCACCAAAATTAAAATTTTCGATCCATATACATCTTCATGCTTCTAGGATGTATAGTGAGACTTGAATGATGCTCTTCGTTCAGAATCTCATTCTTCAGTTCTACATGATTTGGCATGTAGAGTCAATTTCGATATCTATATCCTACGTCGTTTCCTACCTTCTAATTTACTAGGTACTTATCTTTCATTTTCATAAACCAATCCTTTAACTTCCCATTTTGTCCTTGTGCTTGTATAATTCTACTAACTAAAGTAGGTTGAATGACCATACTACATATAAGGGCCTTCCTTTCACTATTTATTTGATTAATCATTTTAGGCCGAGCATTCATTTCTACTAAAGTTTCCAAAGCTCTATTCTGTGATCGTTTGGTTAGCACTAATTCCATATGACTTTCGACTTAAAGCATCTACTACCATGTTGGATTTTCCGGGATGGTACTGTAATATGAAGTCATAGTCCTTCAAAAACTCCATCCATCTTCGTTGTCTCATATTAAGTTTCTTTTGAGAGAGTAAATTCTTTAAACTCTTATGGTCAGAATAAATATTAAATTCTTCACCATAAAAATAATGTCTCTATATCTTTAATGCAAACACTATTGCTGCTTACTCCAAGTCATGAGTTAGATAATTTACTTCATGTTTCTTTAATTGTCGAGAGGCATAAGCAGTAACTTTATCTTCCTGCATCAATACATCTTAATCCCTGACCACATGCATCCCAATATATTTTGTATTGTTCTCCACTCCTTGGAAATGTTAGAACTGGTACTTCAGTTAACTTTCTTTAATGTTTGGTACACCACATCATATTTCTCATTCCGTAAAATTTTTATGTCCTTTTGTGTTAACATAGTTGATGGAGCTACTAACTTCGAAAAGTTTTGAATAAATCTTCTATAATAACTAGCCAGTCCAAGAAAACTTCGAATCTTCAAAAGTGTCTTCGAGGGCTCCATTTTAAAATCACTTCAACTTTTGATGGGTTTACTCCTATCCCATATTTTGAAATAACATACCCAAGAAATTTTACTTCATCTAACCAAAACTCACACTTACTTAACTTGGCAAACAATTGGTATTCCTTTACTGTTTACAGTGTTATACGAAAATGTTTCTCATGCTCTTCTCTTTATTTGGAGTAAATTAAGATATCATCGATAAATACTATAACAAATTGATCAAGGTATATATGGATGGAACACACGATTCATAAGGTCTATGAAAACAGCTAGTGCATTAGTTAGTCCAAAAAGGCATGACTAAAAACTCAGAATTCCATATCGTGTTCGGAAAGTTGTCTTTGGAATATCTTCTTTCTTTTGCCCTTAACTGGTGATAAACAGACCTCAAATCTATCTTTGAGAATATGGTGGCTCCTTGGAGTTGATCAAATAGATCATCAATTGCGTTAATGGATACTTATTCTTAATTGTAATTTTATTAAGTTCTCAATAGTTAATACATAATAGCAGGGACCGATCATGCTTCTTTACGAATAATACTGGATCTCCCCAAGGTGATTTACTTGGTCTAATAAATCTCTAATCCTCTAACTCTTAAATTTGCTTCTTTAGTTCTTGATTTTCTAATGGAGCCACACAATAAACTATTTTTGCTATTGGGGTTCTACCAGGGATCAAATCGATACAAAAATTGATTTCTCATTTTGGTGGTAATCTTGGTATATCCCTAAATACTTCTACAAATTCATTGACTATTTTGATTTGGTCTAGTTGTTGGCCAACATATTTAATGTCTATATGTGCTAGATATCCAGATATGAATGCATTTCCAAATTTATTACATGAATATATGAATGTCTCATATCCTGAAATGAAAAAGGTTATAGTTATGTCATAACAATCTAGTTTGGCATAATGTTTGTAAAGCCAATCCATTCCAAGAATAAGATCAAAATGAATCATTGGGAAAAGGAATAAATTCGTAGGCATTTCCTTATCTTTTATACAAAGTGGACAATTCTTACATATACCTCTAAGTTTAGTTCCCCTTATACTAAGTTATCTATTATTAGTGATTTGTTAGTTGTTGAATCTGGTAATCCTAACATAGCAGCGAATACTACGGATATTAGAGAATATGTGGCACCTGGATCAAATAAAACTTTAGCTTGAGAATCAAAAATAAATAAGGTACCTTCCACACGTGGTTTTTCAGAAACTATGGCATATACCCTGACTTGATTTCCTAGTATTGCTTTATTTTCCTTTTTCGGCTTTTTACAGTCCTTGCTCATGTGTCTAAGTTCATTACAATTGTAGCACACAATCATTTTTCTTTCCTTTGGACAGTTAGGAGCAATATAACCCTTCTCATTGCAATTGTAGCACATCTTTATTTTATTACATCCTCTCCTTATTATGCCCCTCCTTGATTTTCTTTCTCATTTACCGTGGCTTCTTTCCATTGAGTTTCTTTTGATTATTTGATTTCCCTTAATTATTGAGATTTCTCTTATTTGAATGATTCCTTTCTTGTTGAAGTTGAATGTTGTCTTCTTCGAGGTTAAGAGCTTCAAATATGATTACCTCATTAGTCTTTCGATGATCACCAATTATATGTTTCCTTATTGGTGGAATCGGTCCTTTTGCAAATCTTTTGGCTCTCTATTCAGACGTATTAATTAAATGACTTGCAAATCGAAACAATGCCTCAAATTGATTTTGAACTTGGGAAACTGTCATGTTTCCTTATGTGAGAGCTTGAAATTACAATTCCATCTTCTTTCTTTCATGTTTTGGAAAATACTTTTTTAGAAACATTTCCTTAAAACTTCCCCAAGTCATCACGCTTGAATCAGTTATGGTCTTGCCTACCAATTCCTTATCTCTCCCACTTGTTGAAATACAACCAACTTCCTTTTATCTATTTCACTACAATCCAACACTTCAAATATGTCTTCTAAATGTTGGATCCATTGTTCAGCTTTAAATGGATCAGTATCTCCAACAAATTTATCTGGATGTAAATTCTTAAAACAACTCAATAAATTATTAGATGGACTGTTCACAGGTATTGAGGAAATTTGTTCCATTTGTTTGATGAAGGATGTGAAAAACTCCATAGATTTTTGTGTGTGGAGGCTTGAGCCTCTCAACTATGAATAGTATAAACTTCCAATTCTGGCAAAACCCAAACTATAAGGTTTAATTCTTATGACATGATAAAGGGGTTTCTACTAAACAACACTTAAACCTAGGCTCTGAAACCACTTGTAACACCCCGCTCCAACACTCTTGGCCGGACTCGGGAGAGCTACCCACATAATGTAGTGCTTTCATTTTAGTGTTACAAGGAGAAATGCCAGAACATTAAATCATCCAGAGTAAATGATTTCAAGCAGAAGAAATATTTTACATTCATGCTTCCTTTACAAGATAATTTACATAATTTTTTGACTTCATATACACATATACATGACAACTTACAATACTAAACAAAAGCTAAAAAGATTCCTTCAATTTGGTTTCTTCATGAAAAGTATAACACCCTAATTTTAAATAACATTATTCGAAAGATTTAATTAGATAAACTAAATAGAATAATGTAAAGATTAAAATGGTTAAGTGATTGAGATTTGTGTAATTATAAGGTAGCCATGTCTTAGGAATGAATGAAAAAATGAAAGTTTAACATGAAGTAAGTAGAGAAAATAAGATAAGGGAAAAATATGAATAGGTTATATTCTTATACCCTAAACCCTTATCCCACTTTCATTTACAACATTCACAAACTAAGACTAAATACCTTGGCCGGCCACCATCAGAAGATAACAAGGGGAAGATAAGCAAGATTTCAAGAAGGAAGCTTAAGCTAATTAATCAAAGAATAAATCTCAACCTCTTTAACAAACAAGCTAAAGATGAATAATAGATTACATCCCATATTTCTTAATTTCAGTTCTAGATCAGATCCGGGTATGTTTTGCAAAGTATTATGCCATATTTTGAATGTTAAATAGATATATATGCTTGTTGATGAATTTTATTGGTTCATATATATTTTATGATAAGTTATGATTTGAAAAACCTATCAAATGACATTCAAACGCCTTGCGATTTTGATATAAGGTCAAAAATAATATTTTAGAGATGGGTTTCAAGTTTCATAATTTTTAGAATTAACGTGGATTTATCATGAATTTTCTAGTAAAGAAAATGGTTGAAATTGTTTTAAATTAATTTTGGTTATTATATGTTAACTTTGAGGTCAGAAATTTAAGTATGTTAGAAAACATATTAAAAGTGATTTATAGGAATTTTTGAAGAATTTTCCTAAATGTTTTATTAAATATATAAAATTATAATGTATGGGACTTAAATGCCTTATATGTTTATTAAAGGAGAGGGGGAAATTTGTAAATGTTTTAAATTGTTAATTACTGAAATTTGGCATCACTTTTAGAAAAGATTTTGAAAAGGTATTGGCAACCAATTCTATGTTGACAAACAGGCATATTAGTTGGAAAGAAATTGCTTTAAAAAGTTAAAATTAAATTTTATAAAGATTTACTACTTCACCACTAATAACAACCATCTTTTGACCTCATATTGCCGCCTCCATCTAAGTCAAAAACAATACACATGGTATCAGCTTCGGTACGTAGTGGATTGGAGTTAGGCGAAAGATATGGAGTCAAAACGAGCCTTCGAAGGGGTTGAAGTAGTTTTTGTAAACTTAGAACTATTTTGGTTACAAATGAAGCTTTCAAAGGAACTAGCTTTCGACTTGGTACAATGTTTTAGAAAAAGAGCTTTCGAAAGAAGTTGCCGCCTTTGTTTTAAAAAGAAGCTTTCGAAGGGTCAAAACCCCTGATGCCGCATTCAACTTTTCGAAGCAATGCCTTCAAAAGGGTTCTTTTGCTTTAAACTGTGAAGCCGCTTCTCTAATGCTTTCGAAGGGGTTGGTTTCGACACTATCCACTTTCTTTTATTTAGGAACAATGCTTTCGAAAGAAATGCTTTTGTCCCAGTTCTTTTAAGACGCTATGATATTTAGAAAGTTAAACATAAAGGTTTCGAAAGGAATGGTTTTAAATGGTTTCGAAACTATGTTCCACAAACTTTTACTTGAACCTAGTGCTTTCTAAAGGTTTGTTTTAAGTAGAGGACTTTAATGCTTTGGAAAGGTATCTACCGAAGGTTTCAAAGGGGAGGTTCACCAATGTTTTCAAAAGGTTTACCTTTAGTATTTGAATGGAAGGTGTCTAATGTTTTTGAAAGGCAAGTTTGAAATGTTTTGAAAAGAGGATGTCTAAGGTTTTTAAAGCTTTCGAAGGGACACTTTTGATGGTTTCGAAAGTATATTATAAATGATTTTGAAAGGTATGTTTTGGCTTTTCGGCCTAGAAATTCAAAGTAAAGTAGTTAATTAGTTTCAGGTACTTTCAAAGGTTTCGAAAGAGATTGTTTAAGGCTTTTAAACAAGGGGTTTGAAGGATTTTCATCAACAATGTTTTGTGTAAACATATATCATGGAAAAAAGATTTGAGTTAAGCAAAAAGTATGTTTTTCTTGTTTAAGTATGATTTGAATGGTTAAACCAATTTGAAGGATGTTTTCAAGGAAAATTTGATGGGTAGTTAACCCTGAGTAAATGACTCGGATATTTGAATACCAAAAGAGATTGGTATAGGGTGGCACCCTATACATTAGCTATAGCCCCTAGCTAATTTAATCCAAAATTATAGTGTGTAGGGCTTAATCACATGCAAGACTTAAATGATGTTATATATAGAAAGGAATATACAAAGAAGGAGGATAGGTTATTGGTGAGCCTACAAAACCATTAAGATTAGGTGACCTTAAGAGAAGTAAGTTAAGGACAAACCATCCAGAAGTGCGTCTAATAGATGTTAGATTATTTATTTTGTCTGGTAGGCCTGAGTCAGCCAATGGTTAGTGGTTAGCCAAACAAAACTATATTGTTCAGACAGATAGTCCATTTATTACTGACTTATGAGCATATATGATATTGCTATTATTGTTTTAATCAGTTTGATCGCAGGATTCTGATTTGCAAAAAGATATGTTTTAAAGGGATATCAGTGAGGGGAAACCTGTTCTGCTAAGCAGCATGGTCTTACTTAGTATCAGTAAACCGAGATATTATAGTATTATTCACACCAAGCTTTATGTCTGACTCGAAGTTTATGTTTTCCCCTTGAACTCTCGGGTGCTCAAAATTAATTTGAGTAGATTGAGAGTCAGGGTTTTATAGGTTTAGTAAGTGGACAAATAAAGCTTCCGAAGACGTACAAGAGGCAAAGATAGCTATTTAGGAGTTGTTATTTTTATTTCCGTTGTAGTATATTAAAACAGTTATGTATGTTGAGTACTCTGATCATCCAAGGGGGGCGTCTTCATATGTCGCTCTTGGCGTAATTTGTAATAATTTTATTTAATCCAAACCTGGGAAACGTTTGGGATTGTGTAATGGAATATGAAACATGATTTTGAAATGTAATCAGTAAAGTTGTTTTTGGAATATGTGATTTGTTTCATATTCATGTGCTTTTGATATTATGGATACCATTAAAATTACCGTATTTTGTCACCAGAAATTAATACTATAGATGACTGTAGAATCTGTAGCGCTTAGTTTCGTGCCTCAAGATAGGGGATGTTACAACTTAGTACCAAAGCACAGGTTTATGAAAAACCTAAAAGAAATTTCAAACTTAAAAATGAATTTGAAAACATAATCCAAAGGAATTAGAGAAAAGATTGGGGGTATGGGATAACGCTATAGTAACATACTTGTATTTGCTATATATAAGTATATGCTTTATCTCTATTCTTCCATCTCTCTTAGGCTATTCCTCTGTATCTTACAGAGGCTCGAATGCAGATATTACGGACCTAAGATATGGATGGTAGAAGTGGAATAGTTAACATTGGTGGGGGAAGCACCACAACTAATGGGAATGCCAGACCAATTACCAAGAGGATCCTAGGTCAGTTCTCCGTAAACATGATGCAAACAGGAATTGTTGTGGGTTAAGCTGGAGGAAATGCTGAAGGAGGAAATCAAGGAGCTCCATTGGTTAATAACTATGTTGTTTTGAGTAGAGATTATGCTCGGTTGGGAGGAAAGCCATTTATTGGCACTGAGGATGCAATTGAAGTGGAGAATTGGTTACTTCATTGTGAGAGGATTTTGCTGATTTAGAGCTCAATGGTGAGAAGAAAAGAAGACTCGCTTCTAAACAGCTACAAGGGGCAGCAATGTATTGGTACCGTTGGAGTCAATAAGGAGACTATGACTTGGGCTGAGTTCAGGAGGAGGTTCGAGGAAAGATTTATGTCGGAGATTGCTAAGTCTACTTTGCTTAGGAAGTTTGCTGAGTTGGAGCAGGGAGATATGACAGTACTTGAGTATGCAACCAGGTTTAAGGAGCTAGCAAGATATGGGTATGCTACGGTTGATACTGTGATTAAAAGGAATGAGAAGTTCATTCGTGGTTGAAGCCTAAGCTTTCTAAGGCCATGTTATCACATATTAGAGATGCTTGCGATGTTGTTGTTGAGATAGCTTTGAGGCAGGAAGAGATGCTTTCTTTTCATGAAGGAAACAAGGCCAAGAAAGTTCAAGGAGGGCAGAACCAGAAGAGGAAGTTCTTCCATAAGAAAGGAGCTCAGAAGAGTGGAGCTACTAAGAAAGGAAAGGTAGAGGTTGTCTGTTATAAGTGTGATAAGAAAAGACACTATGCTCATGAATGCCGGACTGGCAAAGGAAAGAAAGCTACTTAGAAGAAAGGAGTAAGGTGTTTCAACTGCGATCAGATTGGACATTATAGAACCAGTGCAAGGAGTCAGCCAAGGATGGAAAAGGCAAGATGTTTGCATTAGAACCAGCTACCTTGAAACCAACAGAAGAGGAGAAAGGAAAAGCTGTGTTGGGAGGTACACTTTTGATTCATGGTGTATTAGTTAGAGTTCTATTTGATACCGGTGCATTGCAGTCTTTTATATCTCATTGTTTGGTAGATAAGCTTAACTTAGAGCCCTCATACCTAGTTACTTCCTTAAGGGTTGCAAATCTCATAGGAGGGTATGCGACTCTTGGGATGAGATGTGACCATATAGAGTTTGAATTGTTAGGTCATACATTTGTTTGTAGTTTGCATGTGTTTGATTTCGTAGGATTCGGAAACATTTTGGGTATGGATTGGTTAAGTAAATACGATGCTAGGATATTTTGCCATTATAGAAAAATATCGTTTAGACACCCTGACTACAGTGATCGAATTGTATACTACGTAGAAAACCCTAGTTTTGAGGTTAATGCTTTGTTGGGTGTTATGGAGGCAGAAGACACGTTGAATCAAGTTTTCATTGTTAAAGAATTCGCAGATGTCTTTGAACTCGTGGTAGGACTGCCACCGAAACAAGCTATTGATTTTTGGATAGATTTGGTACCAGGAGCAGAACCAGTGAGTAGACCGCTAAGTAGAATATTGACACATACCGAGATGAAGGAGCTAAAGGTGCAGTTGGTGGATTCGAAAGGCAAGAATTTTATCAGATCAAGCAGTTCACATTGGGAAGCAGCCATAATGTTTGCTAAGAAACCGAACGGATCATTCAGGTTATGTATCGATTATCATAATTTGAATGAGAAAACGATAAAGAATCGATATCCGTTACCTAGAATTGACGCGTTGTTCAACCAGTTGAGTGGACCATAGTATTTTCCTAGTTGGATTTAGTAATAGGATTCCATCGGCTTAGAGTGGCTGAGGATAGTATTCCTTTGATGGTGTTTAGAACTAGATATAGATCGTACAAATGGTTAGTAATGCCGTTCGGACTAACTAATGCACCATCATTCTTCGTAGATTTAACGAACCAAGTTTTTCGAGAGCACTTGAATAGGTTCATGTTGGTATTCATAGATGATGTTTTGATATACTCCAAAGATGAAAGAGAGCATGAAGTTCATCTTAGAGTGTTGCTTGAGATGTTGAGGCAGCATTAGCTGAAAGCAAAATTTTCGAACTGTCATTTCTGGAAGAAAGAAGCGAAGTTTCTTGGTCATGTAGTCTCAGAGAAAGAGTTATCTATAGATCCGACTAAGATCGAGGTAGTGAATAATTGGAAGAGGCCCGAGACAGTGACTGAGATAAAGAGTTTTCTTGGATTAGCTGGGTATTATCAGAGGTTCATTAAGGATTTTTTGTGGATAGCGGCACCGATGACCAGCTAACACAGACAGATATGAAGTTCATTTAGACTGATAAGTGTGAGGAAACATTCTAGAGATTGACACACTTATTGACCAATACACCTATGTTAGTTATTCCAGAAGGGAATCAGGATTTAGTAGTATACACGGATGCATGTGGAATAGGATTAGGAGCTGTGTTAATGCAAAGAGGTAAAGTGATTGCCTATGCTTCTTGACAGCCCTGACCGCATGAGGTTAGATATCCAACTCACGATTTGGAATTAGCTATGGTAATCTTCGTGTGTAAGGTGTGGAGACATTATCTCTTGGGAGAGAGATTCAAGTTGTATACGGATGATAAGTCATTAAGATATTTATTCTCTCAGAAAGAGTTGAATATGAGACATCAGAGGTGGTTAGAGTTTTTAGCCGCTTATGACTTTGGTATTGAGTACACACCAGGAAAAGGCAACAAGGTTGCTGATGCACTTAGTAGAAAACATCAAAATGCAGTATTGGCAATGATAGCTAAGTGGAAAGATTTGGGAGCATTGACTACATGCGGAGTACAATGGAGATCTAAGAATGGTTCTAGTAAGGAATCTGCGATGTTGCTATGTTTAGAAGTTCGACCAGTGATGATCAAGAGGATTGCTTCTAAGAAAGGGGAGGATCCATTATTAGCTGAATGGATCAGAAAGTTAAGGGATGGAACAGAGAGCGATGATTTAAAAGATTTCAGTCTTGACTAGAATGGGTGATTGAGAAAGAAAGGAAGATTATGTGATTCAAATGTGGGAAACATTAGGAAGGAAGTTCTTGGAAAGTGCCATCATTCAAAGTTCACTATTCATCTGGGAGGGACTAAGATGTATCGGGACATGGAGAGGAGTTTTTTTTTTTTGAAAAAAGGTAAATTTTATTGATGCCTCAAAGGCCGAAACAAACTTACAAAGTCTTGTTACAAGACAAAGACATGAAGCCTAACCGGCAAAAGTAAAACAAATATCCCTCAGAAAGCTAAAAGGTAGGCTCTACTACAAAACTCATCCACGAAAGCTCAGAGACAAATAATCATGGCGGATCCACTTTCCAGTTTTGAAGGATGCTTCTCTCCAGCTCTGTCGCACAGGTAAAAAGCTTTCCTTTAATTCTTTTTACAAGAATCCGAACATCTTGTTCAATTGCAATCTAAATCTGGTGATGGTTCTTAGCAGTTTTCTGGAAGACTCGTCGATTCCTTTCTTTCCAGAGATGATAAACAGTAGTTGTGAGGCAAATAAGCTGCAGTTGGGTCAACAAATCTTCTTTCTTGCGGGAACTCAGGTATATTAATTCATCTTCTAGGGAAGAAGTAGCATGCAAGACTTGATTTTTATTCTTAATTTGACTTAAAACACGAGTAGAGTATTCACATTCAAAAAAAAGGTGTTTGTGAGATTCGGGGTGGGAATTACATAGTTGACAGTTGAGGTTGACTTCCATACCCCATCTGGCAAGTCTGTCAGCCGTGGGGAGTCTTAGATTAATGGCTTTAAAAGTCGTGAACGCCATCTTTGGGTTGTTAGATCGAGACCATATAGGATCCGCCCAAAATCTGATAGTATGCTTAGTACAGAGAGCTTCCCAAGCACTGTTAGTAGTAAAAATACCATCTTTAGTGTAGTTCCAGGTCCAAGTATCATTAGATTCAGAAGAGTAGATAGGAACAAACTTAACATCCTCGGCAATAACATGGAGGCCTTTCTGATCCGGTATCCATTTATTATGCTGAATAATGGATGCTACAAGATCATCATATTCACCAATACATGAAACCATACCCCAGCCATATTTGGCAGCAAGGGAATTACCATTTATCCAAGGATCCCTCCAGAGATAAGTATCCCTACCATTTGCTATTTTCCTTGAGATGCATGTTTTCAAACCGTCTCTGCTCCTTAAAATGCATTTCCAAACCCCAGATGAGTTAATATCCTCATGCATAGTCCAAAAACTCCCTTTTAAATATCTACTCCTCATCCACCTAGCCCAGAGAGTGTTAGAGGTAATAATTTTCCATCCATGTTTCACTTGATATGTCTTCCGTAGATCTTTCAGGTTGACAAGTCCAACACCTCCTTCAGCTTTTGGTCTGGAAAGTATATCATAACTAACTTTATGTAATCCCCCCCTCCAAATG
Organism: Allium fistulosum; assembly: GCA_030737815.1. NCBI lineage: Eukaryota > Viridiplantae > Streptophyta > Magnoliopsida > Asparagales > Amaryllidaceae > Allium > Allium fistulosum. The sequence continues at coordinate 1,111,884,686 of CM060904.1, forward strand.
AAGTTAACACATGCTGAATTAATTTTCTCAATAGAGCTGTCAGGGATATGAAAAGTTTGAAGCCAGAATCTAACTTTAGCAGTAATAACTGTATGAACCAATTCAATTCGACCAGCAAATGAGAGTAATTTAGAACTCCAGACATTAAGTTTGTCTCTGATCTTTCCAACTAGTTCACCACATTCTCTGTCAGTAATGACATTAGTTGAGAGAGGAACCCCAAGGTACTTGACAGGAAGTAAACCTGTAACAACCCGCATTTATACGATAATATATTTAAATATTTTATATAAATATGACATCGTCTTTTCGTATTTAAAATCCTAAATATGAATTTTTATCGTGTTCGAATTCGTTGTTCTAATGGATTCAAATCGTGTTTTAAATATCACCAAAGTGTTTGATAAACTTGGTTAAAAATATTCGGGCTTTATAAATTTTTAAAATCTTGGCCCATGCTTGATCTGTTGCCGTGATAAGTGATAACCCATCCCCTTCATCCATTCGAAATCCCTAAGCCCAAAATCGAAGAAAAAACAAACGAATGGCGGTCTCGTCTCCTCCAAACTAGGGCTTCGATTTCGAATTCGCTCGTCTCTGTGATGCTTGGCCGCTTCCATGGGGTCGTTCTCGTCGCCGCTTCGAAGCAAGGTGAGTTAAACTCACATCTAATTCGAACTGTTACATGATTATCTTGACTTCGTTCGTATGTTCGATTTTCGTGACTTGGGATTTAAGTGATTTAGTAATTGATGGTTCGCTTGATTTGGGTTTGAACCCCTCGTTTTCATTCGGATATGGTCTTTGAATTGTGATGGTTCAGGTTTCTCGACTTGTTCGATTTCGTTCCAATGTTTTGGGCCTTTGCCTTTTGTTTTGGTACCGTGCCTTATTCTCAACGGTGATACCTGAACTAACCCGTTTTGCTGTTGTACCATGTTTTATTGAATTTGATACCATTCCGGTTGAACTTTTGATGTTCATTGGCCTTGAGTTGAACCTATTTTGAGACTTGGGTTTGACCTTGGTTTGATGTGTTAGCTGAGCTTATTTGTGTAGTCTTCATCTTTACACTGTCCAGTCCATATTGTTGTTACAGGTGATACTTGTACTTGTGATCATTGATTCCTGTTGCCTTTATTGCTGTTGTTCATTTGAGTGTGCATTCAGCTTGACCTTTTGTATTTGTGCACTCACCATTCACTGGTGCATTATATAACCTGAGCCTGGTTTGTCATGGTCTGCATACCTAAGCTCGACACTGTCCACATTTTTAAGGTGCTCAGCCCTTGTTTGTACTACCCCATAGGAATTGATTCCTTACCCATTCAAGATGCTGTCTGTACATGCTCCACTGTATCTTCATCTATAATTAAATCATACATGCTTGCACCCATGTAGATGATTTACTGGTCATTTTCATGTAGCTGTAGTCTTTGTATATATGCATGATGTTGTGCACTTGATTGCACATACCTGGATTTCTTGATTGTTGTAGTTGCCTGTTCCATGTTGCGGTCTGGCTCATTTTGAGATGTCTCCTTTGCTCCATGCCTATGTGCTCTGAAGTTTGTTATGTTGCTTACTGCCTTGACATTTTGTTTACTGGTGCCTTTGTTTCCCTGTTGCCAGTAGCATTCATACTTCATTGTGTAGTTCTTTTGCCATTCACGTGTACATGTTTGATCACCTGCTAGTCGAGCTTGCATGTTGCCTTCATAGATTAATCACTGAGTTCTTCCCTGTTGATCTGTAGCTTCACTTGAGTTGTTGAACTTGAAGTTCTCCCTGTTGTGTCTTTCATCATTCAGTATACTTGCAATGGTCTCTTCATTTTAATTGGTCTTCGTGACAAATTCAGTTGGACTATGTAGCCCTGGTTTTTGATTTGTATTACCTGAACTATCTTGATCTTGGGTACTGCTTCATCTGCGAGGGGTATGTATGTGTATGCATATATATATATATGTGCATACATGTATACTTGTATCTGCTTGACTTTGGATTTTCTTTGTGACTTCTCTGCAGTTTGTCTTCTTTGATGCACTGTTGCATTTGTACATCTGGACATGTATTTGTTGTCTGTAACCTATGCCTTTATGATTGAGTGTCACTGCATTGATCTTTTATGCCTTTGAATTATCACTTCATGTTACATCTGTTAGGTGTAATAGTATTGAACTACCTTATGTTCATATACATTTCCTGTTGAGTTTGCTCCATCCAGTTTCATGCATACTTGACACTGCAGTTTCTTCACTTGGTTCCTACTTTTATACACTGCATATCCATGTGTCATTTTCGCTTGCATCTGTTCATCCCTGAGCACTTGCTGACCTGCTGCATTTTCGTAGCAGTTTTACCCTTGTCCCTTGTGGTGACTTTATACTCTGTTGTGGCGAGGCAGTGCACGCGTGCGTGCACTGCAGCCACACCGAATTGACAGATTTTAATCGATATCTCTTTTATTCTTTATTCATCGACCTGTTGCGTAATTCGTAGGCTGTATTGGCGAGGCAGTACACGTTAGCGTGTACTGCAGCCAATTAGCATTGATATTTTTAAATTGACATTTCAATTATCTAAACTGCTTTGGATTTCTGTTTCGTGGATTAACACTGTTTAGTGATATATCTGTCGTTATCCGGTTCTTTTATCGAGAAGTTGGATATACGATATTTCTGTAACTGTCATCTATATTGAGATTGATTATTATTGCTTCTATGCTCTAATAACTGATTTTGAATTAGACTGACCCGGGTATTATTTTCTTTTGAATGTAATACTCGGGTCAGACCGAGTATTTACAGGTTGTAGATTTTTAGCTTTGGGTTGCTGCTAGAGCTATGAAGACTTTTTATATCAGTTGAAGTGGTCTTCGTCTTGTTGTAGTAGTCAGTGTGTCTGTTTTAAGATGATAATGTATTCATGTATATTAGTCGATAATGTACTTGTATATATAACTTCTTGAGTCGACAATTGTAGTTGTATCATTTGTATTGTGTCAAATGTATTGTAACTGGTATCAGTTATTGTATATATGAGACTTTTCGTTCCATCTTTATTCCGCATTTATGTTATCTGTGTTATTTTTATATTTATTGTCCTAAACTATTATAGCCACTGTGTAGTAGCTTTGAGTTTGTAACGGTATGTCGGATTTCCTCTAAAAGATGAAATGCATGTTATTCTATCTGACATATCGGTGCTCGCACAAAGCAATTACATGGATGGTCGCTCCTCAACAGCCTTATTCTCCGTGCTAGTTGACAGCACTACTCCGTAGTGTTCTTGGCTAGCGTGGGTATAGAGGTGGGGCGTCACAGCTTGGTATCAGAGCCTGGGGTTTAGGACAATAATAAAACATAACTTAGATGGAACATGCGTTACAACTATTTGTCGATGTTTTATCTCTCATCTTTACATATGACTATTTTTGACTGTTAGGTATGAATTCCTAACGCTTATTCTTGTGTTTTCGGCTTTGAATTGATTTAGCCGATGTTGATTTTGTCTTAATTTGGCAAATTAAAGCCATTTTTTTTACTTTTGGACTTTGTTCCACTTTTGTTCTATGCTATGAGTGTCATTATGTACTTGTTACACTGTGATGAAAAATAGCTGGACCAGTTGCAAATTGAGTGATTTTGATTTCTCATTCACATCTAGTTTGAATCTCAGCGATTTTGAACTTGATATTTTGTGTTTTCCTCATCTGGATTTCCCTTCGACTTCGGTCACTTTGTTTTTGAGAAATTGCTAATTTCTTGATTCTCAAGACTCTGATTTTGTTTGCCGTTGGTTTCTTTGATAATGATGATTGATTCATTTTATACTCGACTGCGGCTATTAATTGTTGACTTCGACGTTGACTTGATTCTTACTTTTGTTGAAGTCATTTATGCATTTCTGCTCGATTTGCTTTGTTTTTCCAGTTGATAATCGATTCTTCTTTTCTAATTAGTTGTTATCACCTTTGTCGATTTTGATAACTTCTATTTCTGGAATTTTTGGGTATTCCTACTTTGATGAATTTGGAATCGAATTCTTTGGATTTTATTCACGTCTTCGAATGTGAAATTTTAGTGAACTGACTTGGTTTCCTAATTTAATCGATTCTTGATCATTTCCCCGATTTGTTGCTATCATTTATTAGCAACTTTGATGACATTTTCTTCGGGATTTTTGTGAACATACTTTCTGATGGATTCAGTATCGATTTCTCTGGATTCCATTCACATCTTCGTATGTGAATTCTTGTGATTGATTGTTTCTACAATCATTTTTGTGATTTGTCACTTTAAAAATATAAAGGTTTTCTATACTAGTAGTAAATATTAAAATCCCTTTTTTCCAAACGATTTCAAAACTATTTTACTACAAAGTTCTTTTTCTTGAACCGTTTTCCAATCTATTAGTATATACAAGCCTTTATTTCACTCGTATGAGAAATTGAATTAAACGGCCTAGTAAAACAAGTGGTATGAAACGCTTGCGTTTACTTCGTCGGTTAGCTCTTGGACTTGTTCGATTGAACCCTTTTTGTGACAATTTCCTAGTGAAAATTTACAGCTTGTTCGTAAATATTTAAGTTAAGCAAGTGGTTATGGGACATGAAGCTAAACTCATATATTTACTAGCTTGGTGTGATTGACACTTCCTTATGATCATGACGATCATTTTTGTGATTTAGACTAGCGATTGTGCGATGTCTCTTCGTCCGTGTGTCGGACTTGCCTTCGGGCCATCCGTGTGTTCGGAAAATTAAATGGATAGCTTTCCATCCGTGTGTTCGGAAAATTAAATGGATAGCTTCCCATCCGTGTGTTCGGAAAAATTAAATAAATAGCTTCCCATCCGTGTGTTCGGAAAATTAAATGGATAGCTTCCCATCCGTGTGTTCGGAAAATTAAATAAATAGCTTCCCATCCGTGTGTTCGTAAAATTAAATGGATAGCTTCCATGAGATAGTTTCTCGTCCGTGTGCTCGGACTTCCTCCTTCTTTGTGTTTTCTGGATTTCGTGTGTAGATTTCTAGAATTTGTGTTTTCTGGATTTCGTGTGTAGATTTCTAGAATATGTGTTTTCTGGATTTCTTGTGATGATTTCTGGAATTTTGTGCTTCACCAATTTTCGTGATTTCTATTGATATGTTTATCAATTTTTGTGCATTGGTGAATTCATGTGTTATTGACTTGTTATGAATACAAGTTTAGGGTATGATATCCCTTTCTATCTTTGAGAAGATTCTTGTGACATTTTTGATGAATGAAAATTCATTTGGCATTATATTTTGATGCCAGTTATTTTGATGAGATTTTGACGTGTTAACTTCAGTACTCGTCAATTTTGAAATGGATTTACAAGCGGTTCTCCCGCAACACTGATATTGCTAATTTAATCACGCGTTTTCAAAATTCTTTATTTTTAAAAGTTGTTTCAAAAATATAAATTAAAGTTGTTTTCAAATTTTTACAGCTTACATTTTCAAAAGAACGAGGAAGCGATTTAAACATTTCAGAAAAATCAAGGACTATGACCCCTTTCTTTTACTGATTCGCTTAATTCCGGACTTGTCCGTTTGAGAATGTGAAATGTTAATTTTTTAAAACACACAATTCTGCACTTTCAAGAAAACGATAAAGAGATTTAAACGATTTAGCAAAAGTAAGGAGTATGGAACCATACTTTTACTACTTCGGTTAATTCCGGACTCGTTAATTGAATATTTATGACTTCTGATTATCGTTTTTGATAATTAGATGTTTGTGTTTCTGATTATCGTTTTTGATAATCAGATATTTGTGAAATTTAATTATCGTTTGAGATAATTAAATATTTTTCAATTTGATAATCGAATATTTGTGATTTCTGATTATCGTTTTTGATAATCAGATATTTGTGAAATTTGATTATCGTTTGAGATAATTAAATATTTTTCGATTTGATAATCGAATATTTGTGATTTCTGATTATCGTTTTTGATAATCAGATATTTGTGAAATTTGATTATCGTTTGAGATAATTAAATATTTTTCGATTTGATAATCGAATATTTGTGATTTCTGATTATCGTTTTTGATAATCAGATATTTGTGAAATTTGATTATCGTTTGAGATAATTAAATATTTTTCGATTTGATTAATCGAATGTTTATGTTTCTGATTATCATTTTTGATAATTAGATATTCGTGAAATTCGATTATCATTTTTAATGATCGAATATTTGTGATTTCTGATTATCGTTTTTGATAATCAGATATTTGTGAAATTTGATTATTGTCTGAGATAATTAAATATTTTTCGATTTGATTAATCGAATGTTTATGTTTCTGATTATCGTTTTTGATAATTAGATATTCGTGAAATTCGATTATCATTTTTGATGATTGAATATTTGCGATTTTGAGACTTGAGCTTCGTCTTTTTCTCTGTCGATTCAGGTGAGTAATTTGCTTTACTCACATTCAATTCGTACAGTATGTGAATTCTGCTCTGTTTTCCTTTTCTTTTAAATACTGGAACTCGATTGATTCCTGCTTTAGCAGTCGTCTGTTTTTGATTCCTTGATCCCCTCGATGTTGATTCTTTTGATTTGAAGCAGTCGAACCTTTTGATTTTATATCTGATGCTTCCATAATCCCAATACTTCCCTGTTGACCTTTGCTTTGCTTATGCATTCGACATTGCCATGCTCTTATGGTTGTTACCTTTTATCCATTTATTCCTTATGATTGCGAGGACGCAATTTCTTTAAGGAGGGAAGTCTGTAACAACCCGCATTTATACGATAATATATTTAAATATTTTATATAAATATGACATCGTCTTTTCGTATTTAAAATCCTAAATATGAATTTTTATCGTGTTCGAATTCGTTGTTCTAATGGATTCAAATCGTGTTTTAAATATCACCAAAGTGTTTGATAAACTTGGTTAAAAATATTCGGGCTTTATAAATTTTTAAAATCTTGGCCCATGCTTGATCTGTTGCCGTGATAAGTGATAACCCATCCCCTTCATCCATTCGAAATCCCTAAGCCCAAAATCGAAGAAAAAACAAACGAATGGCGGTCTCGTCTCCTCCAAACTAGGGCTTCGATTTCGAATTCGCTCGTCTCTGTGATGCTTGGCCGCTTCCATGGGGTCGTTCTCGTCGCCGCTTCGAAGCAAGGTGAGTTAAACTCACATCTAATTCGAACTGTTACATGATTATCTTGACTTCGTTCGTATGTTCGATTTTCGTGACTTGGGATTTAAGTGATTTAGTAATTGATGGTTCGCTTGATTTGGGTTTGAACCCCTCGTTTTCATTCGGATATGGTCTTTGAATTGTGATGGTTCAGGTTTCTCGACTTGTTCGATTTCGTTCCAATGTTTTGGGCCTTTGCCTTTTGTTTTGGTACCGTGCCTTATTCTCAACGGTGATACCTGAACTAACCCGTTTTGCTGTTGTACCATGTTTTATTGAATTTGATACCATTCCGGTTGAACTTTTGATGTTCATTGGCCTTGAGTTGAACCTATTTTGAGACTTGGGTTTGACCTTGGTTTGATGTGTTAGCTGAGCTTATTTGTGTAGTCTTCATCTTTACACTGTCCAGTCCATATTGTTGTTACAGGTGATACTTGTACTTGTGATCATTGATTCCTGTTGCCTTTATTGCTGTTGTTCATTTGAGTGTGCATTCAGCTTGACCTTTTGTATTTGTGCACTCACCATTCACTGGTGCATTATATAACCTGAGCCTGGTTTGTCATGGTCTGCATACCTAAGCTCGACACTGTCCACATTTTTAAGGTGCTCAGCCCTTGTTTGTACTACCCCATAGGAATTGATTCCTTACCCATTTAAGATGCTATCTGTACATGCTCCACTGTATCTTCATCTATAATTAAATCATACATGCTTGCACCCATGTAGATGATTTACTGGTCATTTTCATGTAGCTGTAGTCTTTGTATATATGCATGATGTTGTGCACTTGATTGCACATACCTGGATTTCTTGATTGTTGTAGTTGCCTGTTCCATGTTGCGGTCTGGCTCATTTTGAGATGTCTCCTTTGCTCCATGCCTATGTGCTCTGAAGTTTGTTATGTTGCTTACTGCCTTGACATTTTGTTTACTGGTGCCTTTGTTTCCCTGTTGCCAGTAGCATTCATACTTCATTGTGTAGTTCTTTTGCCATTCACGTGTACATGTTTGATCACCTGCTAGTCGAGCTTGCATGTTGCCTTCATAGATTAATCACTGAGTTCTTCCCTGTTGATCTGTAGCTTCACTTGAGTTGTTGAACTTGAAGTTCTCCCTGTTGTGTCTTTCATCATTCAGTATACTTGCAATGGTCTCTTCATTTTAATTGGTCTTCGTGACAAATTCAGTTGGACTATGTAGCCCTGGTTTTTGATTTGTATTACCTGAACTATCTTGATCTTGGGTACTGCTTCATCTGCGAGGGGTATGTATGTGTATGCATATATATATATGTGCATACATGTATACTTGTATCTGCTTGACTTTGGATTTTCTTTGTGACTTCTCTGCAGTTTGTCTTCTTTGATGCACTGTTGCATTTGTACATCTGGACATGTATTTGTTGTCTGTAACCTATGCCTTTATGATTGAGTGTCACTGCATTGATCTTTTATGCCTTTGAATTATCACTTCATGTTACATCTGTTAGGTGTAATAGTATTGAACTACCTTATGTTCATATACATTTCCTGTTGAGTTTGCTCCATCCAGTTTCATGCATACTTGACACTGCAGTTTCTTCACTTGGTTCCTACTTTTATACACTGCATATCCATGTGTCATTTTCGCTTGCATCTGTTCATCCCTGAGCACTTGCTGACCTGCTGCATTTTCGTAGCAGTTTTACCCTTGTCCCTTGTGGTGACTTTATACTCTGTTGTGGCGAGGCAGTGCACGCGTGCGTGCACTGCAGCCACACCGAATTGACAGATTTTAATCGATATCTCTTTTATTCTTTATTCATCGACCTGTTGCGTAATTCGTAGGCTGTATTGGCGAGGCAGTACACGTTAGCGTGTACTGCAGCCAATTAGCATTGATATTTTTAAATTGACATTTCAATTATCTAAACTGCTTTGGATTTCTGTTTCGTGGATTAACACTGTTTAGTGATATATCTGTCGTTATCCGGTTCTTTTATCGAGAAGTTGGATATACGATATTTCTGTAACTGTCATCTATATTGAGATTGATTATTATTGCTTCTATGCTCTAATAACTGATTTTGAATTAGACTGACCCGGGTATTATTTTCTTTTGAATGTAATACTCGGGTCAGACCGAGTATTTACAGGTTGTAGATTTTTAGCTTTGGGTTGCTGCTAGAGCTATGAAGACTTTTTATATCAGTTGAAGTGGTCTTCGTCTTGTTGTAGTAGTCAGTGTGTCTGTTTTAAGATGATAATGTATTCATGTATATTAGTCGATAATGTACTTGTATATATAACTTCTTGAGTCGACAATTGTAGTTGTATCATTTTTATTGTGTCAAATGTATTGTAACTGGTATCAGTTATTGTATATATGAGACTTTTCGTTCCATCTTTATTCCGCATTTATGTTATCTGTGTTATTTTTATATTTATTGTCCTAAACTATTATAGCCACTGTGTAGTAGCTTTGAGTTTGTAACGGTATGTCGGATTTCCTCTAAAAGATGAAATGCATGTTATTCTATCTGACATATCGGTGCTCGCACAAAGCAATTACATGGATGGTCGCTCCTCAACAGCCTTATTCTCCGTGCTAGTTGACAGCACTACTCCGTAGTGTTCTTGGCTAGCGTGGGTATAGAGGTGGGGCGTCACAAAACCCTCCTTGATTTGCAAAATCTCCAAAATTGCTGTTTTGGAAGTACAATATTTGCTAAAATAGCATTTGGACTTTGTAGTATTTAACTCTAGACCCACATATAAATGCATTTGCTTGAAAATCTGAATTAAACACTGAGCAGCAGTTGGGGTGGCTCTTACAGCAATAATCAAATCATCAGCATATATCAAATGATTGACAATAGGATCAAGTTTAAAAAGAGGTTGAACCAATGAGTTATTACAAGCTAATTCCATTTGTAATGAGAAATATTCCATGGCAACTGTAAATAGGTAGGGTGATAGAGGGTCACCTTGTCTTAAACCCCTATTACTAGTTATGTAACCTTTAGGTGTACCATTAATGATAATGGAATATGTGGGGGTAGAGATGCATTCCTCAATAAGATTAATCAGTGAAGTAGGGAATTCCATACATTGTAAAACATGAATGATAAAATGTCTGTTAATTTTGTCATAGGCCTTATGAAGATCAATTTTTAGACACATCTTATCAGCTCCAGGTTTATTGAATTTCCTAATCAGTTCATGAGCTAGTAATGAATTCTCAGAAATGTGTCTTCCTTTAATGAAAGCAGATTGACATTCAGATATTAGGTCAGGGAGAACCTTTGTAAGTCTATTACATATCACTTTACTGAGAATCTTATACAGCACATTACAACAAGCAATTGGCCTAAATTCTTCAATCCTTGAAGGACTTTCCACCTTTGGTATTAGAGTGATAAATGTGTGGTTTAGTTCATGAAGAATTTTACCAGTATTAAAAGATTCCTGAATAGCTTCTAACAAGTGGTTTTTCAGGCGATGCCAATGGAGTTGATAGAATTTAGAGTTCCACCCATCTGGCCCTGGGGAGGAATCAGTATGAATCGAGAATACAACAGCTCTTACTTCCTCTTCAGTGATTGTCTCTTGCAGCATCTGCCTGCCCACATCAGTTACAATTGCCCTGCAATTAATTTGAGGTAATGTTATCTTATTTTCACCATTATATAAATTTGTGAAATAAGAAATGGCTCCCTGTTCAAATTGAGCAATATCAGTAGCTAATTCCCCTTGATCATTCATTGAATTAATAAGAGCATTACAGTTCCTCCTGAAAGACATCTTAGCATAAAAAAATTTAGTACAGTCATCCCCTTGAGTGAGCCATTTTTCCTTAGCCATTTGTCTTGCTTGTATAGCCTGTAAATGAAAGGCCTCTTTGAGTTGCTCCTGAGTAGAGTAATAATTAGAGAGTAGGTTATCATTTATAGGGTCTGCATCGAGGAGAGTCTGCATCTTTTCACACCTCTGTTGAAGATGACTTATAGTGTCCTGAGTTTTTGTTCTATCTCTATGCCAACTTTTTAGTTTAATCTTTAGCTCCTTTAACATCATAACCATGGAGAACCAACTATTACCATCAGTTTTAGGGATTAACTTGAAATCAACAACATCAACATAACCTTCAATTAAGTGCCAGTGATTACCATATCTGAAAGGCTTTCCTTTAGTAAAATTCATATGTTGATTAAATTGAATATATAAAGGAGAGTGGTCACTTGTTGAACTCGGGAGAACAGAAATTTTCAAGTTAGGGATATTGGATAAAATTTTGTCATTAATAAGCACTCTATCAAGTCTACATGCAATTCTTTTTACTTCACCACTAAACCAAGTAAATTTCAGGCCCGAGTGGATTGCTTCAGCAAGGCCAGCTGCTACAATACATTTATTGAATTCCTCCGTTTGGGATAGTCTAAGGGTACTTCCTCCTCTTTTTTCATTCGTTTTTAGAACAGCATTGAAATCTCCCATGACCATCCAGTTATGACTAATATGCTTGGAAGTGTTTATTAAATAGGACCATAATTGTCTACGATGAGAAGCCCAATTATGTGCATAAACAAAAGTGCATATGAAACTCAAACCACCCACATTTGTACAGTTAACAGTAATGAATTGTTCATCTTTATCTTTAATAGAAAGGTCCCATATGGATTTATGCCAAGTGATGAGGATACGACCTTTAGAAGAGGCCGAATTATTGTCTATCCATCCCCAATCATCACCAAAGAGTGTAGCAAACAGATTAATATTATGATCCCCCATCTTATTTTCAAGAAAAGCAATTATAGTAGGGTTAAATTTATTTCTAAGTTTGAAGAGGTCTAATCTTCTAACGTCCCCATTTAGACCCCTAACATTCCAGCAAATAATAGACATTAAGAGTGTCGAGATTGGCTCCTCGTAACACGAGCCAATGTGTTTCTTCCTTTCCCTTTTTTATCTGTATTGGTATTAAATTGTTCCATATATTTTGGGTTTTCTTTGGTATACTGCTCAGATAAATAATTTTCCTCTTCTGAGTTTATGGATTCAACTTCTAATTCAATTCCCAACTGATTTATTTCCTGAATGTTATTAGGTGTATCATCATACTCCAAATGAGATGGGGTTTGGACAGCATGTGGGGCTTCATGCTGTACCACACTATTTGCTGGGGACTTTTCTTGTTGAACCGCAGGATGCTCAATACCAGCCTTTGGAGGGGAATCAAACTTGGATTGATCATGTTGAGGTGAATGAGCAGCAACAGCTGCTGAGCACTCAGGGGAATCCTCAGCCGCACCAGCATTACTCAGCACTGTTTCATTCAGAAGGGCAAGCTTATCCAATGGAAACTCATTCTGTTGCTCAAGATTATGACATGGGGAACGATTTATCTGCTTTGTTGAATCATTCTGTTCCTCCAGAAGGGGGTGACTTCTCATAGGAGTGGGACTTCCAGTACTAACACAAGCTTCTGAATTGTTTTGTTGTACATCTATGTGAATATGGTCTAGGTTATTTTTTGGTACTGAGCTGCTAGGGTTAAAGTCTGTACCCTGGTCATCAGTATGCTCAGGTAGTGTAGTGGTAGTATTAGTATGTCCTGATGTTGAAGCTTTGGGGATCCACTTTTGTGTAGTTGGGTTTGGACATTGTGTATCACTGTGACCAAAACAACTGCAAGTCTTACATAGAGGTGGGATAAACTCATATTCCACCTCTTGCTCGTAAACACGACCTTTGTTATCTTTTGCTCTAATTATTTTGGGAAAAGTGGCATCTGCTGTTACCTCTATTAATACTCTTGCAAATTTTAGGCGTTTAACTTTTCTAGTAAACTCATCAATGTCCAACGGTTTACCAATAATGCTAGCAAGTTTACTAATGCCCCTAGCATTCCACAAAGATAGGTGTAAATTATTTAATCTCACCCAGATAGGATAAGTGTCTAACATGTCTCTTTCAAATTGAAAATTAGCATCCCATTTTTTCATAAAAATAAGTCTGCTGTCCATAAACCAGGGACCCCCATTTAGAATTCTGTCAAAGTCAGTTTGATTTTCAAATTTTACCAAGAAGAAACCATTATCCCTAGAATAAATTTCCCAAGATCCTTCAGGCTTCCAGACTCTTTTAATGTAAGCATTGAAATGAACATAGTAAGGTCGTTTACCCGTTAGATAGATAAATATTGAGTTATTCCACATCTCATTTGATAACTGGTAATCCAGATCATCTATATTAGCAAAGTTACCCGAGTTATCAATTGCCGGCTGATGAAAAGTAATATCTTCTTTGATCGTAACCTGTTTGTCAAATAGATCTGACCAAGATCTAATACCCTGAGCCTTATTCAGTTTAAAAAGAGATGCAGTGGTTTTAGGATTAGACCAAGGATTAGAAGCGGATTGTTTTTGCTTCCCACGACGGCGAACTTCCTGCCAACCCTCCCGATCTTCATCATCGGTAGTAGCTGTTGGAGAATTAGGTGCGACGGCGGCCATGGATACCGTCTTTGTTTTATAATTAAGTTACATGAAGAGGAGTTTCTTCTAAGAAGATATAAAGAGGGATGTAGGCTTATGAGTGAAGTAGTGTTTGAACCGTCAACAGGTAAAAGCCGAACAACAAAAACCAAGTGGGTCACTTCAGCCTTTAGATGTTCTAGTTTGGAAGTGGGATTCTATCTCAATGGATTTTGTGACGCCCCACTCCGAGAGCCTCATTAACAAAGAGTATTATATGAATAATACCGTCTGCTAATGCGGACAATAGAGTATAATGGAAGCGACCATGTGTAGTCTTACTTTAACTATCTACTGAACACGCCGAAAAGTGGGTTTTTATCATCTCATGTGGTTCGACAAGTTCAATAAATACTTAAAGCAAAACTACAATGGCTATAGGATCTATCAGAACAAAATGTAACAACTCAAATGTAATATACATCACAGAACAGTGGATCATCATAAACACATATACTGATACAAAGCAGAGTATACAAAATGATACATGTCAAGTGATATAGCAAACCACAATATACAGACGAGTTCACAGGAATACATATCAGAGTTACAACAGATAAGGACTAAACAAAAAGCTAAGACAAAAAGGAGCTAGCGGAATAGTCCATGCGGAAGCAAAAGAGGCTAAGTCCAAAAGCACCTAACCTGAAACAACTCGGTCTGACCCGAGTATAAAATACACGGGTCAGTCTAGCTAAACAAATCAGTTAGATAAACTGAACGATAATGAACCTGCAAGATCATATAGTATAACAAATATCTCTAAAGGAGATACTCAATCATCTAACATAAGATGAATCATAACAAAACAAGCCTCATATCATCGGCATCTCAACAAGCAAAGGATATCATATCCCAAATCAAGCCAAAAGGCAAATAACAAATACCAATGAAGGTACACAAGTTCCACTAGATGATCGCTACATACCGTGCGGCTCAAAAAGACCAACACCAAAAGGCGATGCACTAGGGAATATACATATCAATCAAAACAACAAAAGATGCTCGAGCTCAGTACTGTACAACAAGGATCCATAAGCCCGAAGGCTCCAAACCCAATATCACCCATGCGGCTCAAAAAGACCAACATCGGAAGCGATACTATAGGGCAACAAACCCGAAGGCACAAACCCGAAGGCAACATACCCGAAGGCAACAAACCTAGGGAGACAGTCCGAAGACACTATCCCAAAGGCAACAAACCGTAGTGGTGAAGGTCCGGAGGCCCAGTACTGGACACCACTAACTGGCGGAATGTGTCACAACTCTTGAAAAGGAACCCGAAAAGTGTTAACGCGAGTCCCATAACCACTCGTTCGCACTAAACGGTTTACTATACATTAGCCAATTTCACACTCAAAGCATTACAATGTTTACCTCATCTCATCGGTAAATCAGACACAAAGGTCAAAACGATCAATCGAATAGGTCGGGGATTAATCGGAAAGGTGAACGCGCGGATTCATTGTCCGTGTTTTACCTAACCATTTAATCTCCTTTCCACTTCGTTCGAAGTGCAAAATTGTGTGTGTTTAAATAGAAATTTATAAAGCAGAGAAGGGAGCTTTTAATACGATTTAGAGGGATTATTTATAAAAACCGTGAATGAAGTCAAAGGTAAGTTATCATAAGCCAAAGATGCAATAACAAACACTAAGAACCAACTTGAATCGATAAAATTTGGAAAATAAACAAAACGAACAAAAATAGGCAAAACAGGAGCAGGTCGGTCGGCCGGCTACAGGGCTCGGTCGACCGGACACTGTTCTGGAAAAATTCTCGGGAAGCAGGTCGGTCGACCGGACTTCCTGGGTCGGTCAGCCGGAGCCTGAATTCCTGCACTTCCAAAACAGAGGCAGGGAATAGCTCAGGTAGCAGGTCGGTCGACCGAACCCTGAGTTCGGTCGGCCGGACCTGAACCTGGGCTGTTTCCAGCCTATTCAAATGATGATCAAACTCTCCCAACTTTCAATCGGTCGAGCACGGACGCTAGGGGTTCACGCCTAATGGCTACCCGGTCCTATAAGCACTTCGATTCATTACCAAAACAAGATCAAAACATCCATAAAGGAATGTTCATAAAATTAGACTTTGAAACCCAAGAATTGGAATGTACATAAAACCAATCCAAACAAAGATCAAATGCATATGAACAAGTAATAGGAATCCATACCTATCACTCAAAGATGATTATAGTCATAGATGTGAGATAAAATCTCACCTTTTTACACAAAACTAAGAAGAAGAAGCTCAATTGCAAAGAAACAACCAATCACACTCCACTTCAATTCTACAAGCTTCAATCTAAGAAGACAACACGTATTTCCCAAATTAGGTTTAGGAAACTTCCTGAAATTGAAGGAGAAAGAGTTGGAGAAGATGGAGAGGAGGCTTACCTATGGCTTCACTTTGATTTTGGAGCAAGAAATCAAGATGCAAGAAGAACTAGGGTTTGCAATTCTATTTCCTCTTCCTTTCCCCCATTTCAGTTTTAGCTTGAGGAATGAAATGAAATGGAGATGAATGGATGAAGAGTTAAGGAGATGGGGGGTTAAGTGGGGTTAAGGGCTGAACCCAAACCCAAGTCCAAAGTGAAAAAGGGTCAAAACTCCACAAACTCCAAACATATCGAAGCTTATACTCAAAAAGATCGCAAACGACATTTTGAACTCAATGGAAGTGGTTTCGAGCTCCAATTCGGCCGTTTGCAAAAAGTAGTTTTTCGGACTATAATCCGACAAACGACATTATATTTAAATAAAAAATTTAAATATACAACAGATAAATATGCGGGTTGTTACAGACTCCCCTCCTTAAGAAATTGCGTCCTCGCAATTCTTAAGAAGAAAAAAAAGAGTAACAACCAAAAACATATCAACACATAAGAAGAACAGAATAAGAAGTTCACCATAAAGTGCACGAAAGGATAAGCCCGAACTTGCTTGCTCAGAGAATTCTATTGATTCCTAAGCTCAAAATAATTCAGAACACCGACGTGGTAAAAACAATACGTCAAATGGACAAAAGCTCAACAAATGAAGTGCAACAAAACGTCCGATGAACTTGGTAAAAAGATCATTCTATTCGGACATCAATAGAGAAATAATCACTTGTTGCTTACAACTAAATGCATTGGCAACACGATCCCCCTTTCGGGAATAAAAAGAATGAGAGTATCAGAAAAGATTTCTTTTTAAATAATCTACTTTCCTGAAAAGCTAATACTTTCCAAAAATCATAATTATCTTTATGTAATTATCTTTCTAGAAAAATTTTCTTATTTCAAATCAATTTATTGTGTCAAATTGTCTCATCAAAGTATTTAGGAGATTCCTATCGATAACGTTGATCAAGCGCATCGACCAGAATTCTTAAAGCACTCAATGGGCAATACAATCACAAAATCATCTTCTATATGATAAACATGTTTCTAAAAACTTTTAAAAATTCTCTTTGTTTGTTTTAAGAACAAAAATCCCATTTAAACTTATAAATAAATCTTATGAAAAAGATTTGCAAAAATTTTAAATTGCTAATTTCCATCCAAAACCAATAAATACTAAAATGGAATCATCGAGATATTCACAGAATACTCGATTCATAAAATGGATGAAATGAGCTAGACAAACTGAATGACATAATAAATCATTCATAAGAATCACAACGAGTGCGGAATGCGGTAAGTGGAATGCTAACTTCCGCAACTCGTAGCCAAATGAAAACCGGTGGTAAGGTCGAGCTAAAAAGACCTTAACACTACTCAAAAGATTGCTTAGGTAATAATCCTAAGACAAGACCAAAATACCAGAAAATTCTCAAACTACAAGAATGAGAGAAACAACACTTTCCTCGTCATGAGGGCTTATAGAATAAAATGATGCCATCAAATTAGAATCGAAATTATAAAGGAAAATAGAAATCTGCAAAAATAGATGGAGACATACCTCATCCCTGAGAAGAACCTCCAGAAGCATCCGCTATCCTTGGCTTGCCAGATAGAGGATTATTCGGAGCAATAGGACAAGTGGAACTACGATGGCCTTCCTTCTTGCAGTAGCGGCAGAAGAGAGGCTTAGGACAAGCTCGAACCATATGATCAGGAGAACCACAATTGAAACACTTCCGAATGGAAGGCGTTTCAGCAAACTGAGATTGAGAATCAGATTCAACGGGCTTTTTCTTCTTAGAAGGGAAAAATTCCGGCTCATCCAATGGAGACAGCTTTTTGTTGGGGTTTTCGCGAACCTCAACATCATCACCACTATCGCACTCCCTCTCGATGGCTTCGAGATGCAGTGCAAAATCAACTAACTCCTCAAAAGAAAGCTTAAGCTCAAGCATCAAAGATTTCTTAAGATATTTCTTAAGACCAGAAACAAACTTCAGATTCTTCTTATAAGAAGTGCTAATGAATTCAAGACCATACTTAGATAAGGCCTCGAAAGATGCAACATACTCAGAAACGGAAGACTCCCCTTGCTTCAATTCAAGAAAGCGCCGGGCCAACAAAGCTTTCTCGGATTCAGGAACGAACTTGAGTTCGAATCGTTCTCGAAACTGAGCCCAAGAAAGAGCAGACTCATCAATTTCGGCTACAAGAAGCTCGTACCAATCAAGGGCACGCTCTTGCAACAAGCTAGAAGTTACAAGAACTCTATCATGATCATAAATATCCATTCTAGAGAAGATACGTTCGCACGTGCGAACCCAAGCTTGAATTTCAAAAAAAGACTCAGAGCCTTTGAATGGCTTTCCTCCAAGATGAGAAAAATCGCTGCACAGGCGTGCAAAGGTAGACTTGCGAGGTGGAGATACACGAGTAGGAGCTGGAGGTTGAATGCTCCTAAAGAACTCCATAAACTGATCGGCTGACATATAAACGCCATCCGGATGTGAGCCACTGGATTGCCCAGCATCCGAACGTCGTCCTCTGCCTCTTCCAGCCATAAGCTGAAAGTTAAAGAAGATAAAGATTAACCACAAGGTAGATATTTCAATATGGAATACTACGGAATAAAAATACATTCCTAGACGTATTCCCAAATCCTATCTACCCCAAAACACGAAAGGAATAGAGGCTTCAAAGATTTGTAACACTTGTTACACTTTGATGTACCTTCATATGTGCTTCTGTTCTATGTTTATCATATTTTGTTCTGAACCTCGCTCTGATACCAAGCTGTGACGCCCCACTCCGAGAGCCTCATTAACAAAGAGTATTATATGAATAATACCGTCTGCTAATGCGGACAATAGAGTATAATGGAAGCGACCATGTGTAGTCTTACTTTAACTATCTACTGAACACGTCGAAAAGTGGTTTTTTATCATCTCATGTGGTTCGACAAGTTCAATAAATACTTAAAGCAAAACTACAATGGCTATAGGATCTATCAGAACAAAATGTAACAACTCAAATGTAATATACATCACAGAACAATGGATCATCATAAACACATATACTGATACAAAGCAGAGTATACAAAATGATACATGTCAAGTGATATAGCAAACCACAATATACAGACGAGTTCACAGGAATACATATCAGAGTTACAACAGATAAGGACTAAACAAAAAGCAAAGACAAAAAGGAGCTAGCGGAATAGTCCATGCGGAAGCAAAAGAGGCTAAGTCCAAAATCACCTAACCTGAAACAACTCGGTCTGACCCGAGTATAAAATACACGGGTCAGTCTAGCTAAACAAATCAGTTAGATAAACTAAACGATAATGAACCTGCAAGATCATATAGTATAACAAATATCTCTAAAGGAGATACTCAATCATCTAACATAAGATGAATCATAACAAAACAAGCCTCATATCATCGGCATCTCAACAAGCAAAGGATATCATATCCCAAATCAAGCCAAAAGGCAAATAACAAATACCAATGAAGGTACACAAGTTCCACTAGATGATCGCTACATACCGTGCGGCTCAAAAAGACCAACACCGAAAGGCGATGCACTAGGGAATATACATATCAATCAAAACAACAAAAGATGCTCGAGCTCAGTACTGTAAAACAAGGATCCATAAGCCCGAAGGCTCCAAACCCAATATCACCCATGCGGCTCAAGAAGACCAACATCGGAAGCGATACTATAGGGCAACAAACCCGAAGGCACAAACCCGAAGGCAACATACCCGAAGGCAACAAACCTAGGGAGACAGTCCGAAGACACTATCCCAAAGGCAACAAACCGTAGTGGTGAAGGTCCGGAGGCCCAGTACTGGACACCACTAACTGGCGGAATGTGTCACAACTCTTGAAAAGGAACCCGAAAAGTGTTAACGCGAGTCCCATAACCATTCGTTCGCACTAAACGGTTTACTATCCATTAGCCAATTTCACACTCAAAGCATTACAATGTTTACCTCATCTCATCGGTAAACCAGACATAAAGGTCAAAACGATCAATCGAATAGGTCGGGGATTAATCGGAAAGGTGAATGCGCGGATTCATGGTCCGTGTTTTACCTAACCATTTAATCTCCTTTCCACTTCGTTCGAAGTGCAAAATTGTATGTGTTTAAATAGAAATTTATAAAGCGGAGAAGGGAGCTTTTAATATGATTTAGAGGGATTATTTATAAAAACCGTGAATGAAGTCAAAGGTAAGTTATCAAAAGCCAAAGATGCAATAACAAACACTAAGAACCAACTTGAATCGATAAAATTTGGAAAATCAAACAAAACGAACAAAAATAGGCAAAACAGGAGCAGGTCGGTCGGCCGGCTACAGCGCTCAGTCGACCGGACACTGTTCTGGAAAAATTCTCGGGAAGCAGGTCGGTCGACCGGACTTCCTGGGTCGGTCAGCCGGAGCCTGAATTCCTGCACTTCCAAAACAGAGGCAGGGAATAGCTCAGGTAGCAGGTCGGTCGACCGGACCCTGAGTTCGGTCGGCCGGACCTGAACCTGGGCTGTTTCCAACCTATTCAAATGATGATCAAACTCTCCCAACTTTCAATCGGTCGAGCACGGACGCTAGGGGTTCACGCCTAATGGCTACTCGGTCCTATAAGCACATCGATTCATTACCAAAACAAGATCAAAACATCCATAAAGGAATGTTCATAAAATTAGACTTTGAAACCCAAGAATTGGAATGTACATAAAACCAATCCAAACAAAGATCAAATGCATATGAACAAGTAATAGGAATCCATACCTATCACTCAAAGATGATTATAGTCATAGATGTGAGATAAAATCTCACCTTTTTACACAAAACTAAGAAGAAGAAGCTCAATTGCAAAGAAACAACCAATCACACTCCACTTCAATTCTACAAGCTTCAATCTAAGAAGACAACACGTATTTCCCAAATTAGGTTTAGGAAACTTCCTAAAATTGAAGGAGAAAGAGTTGGAGAAGATGGAGAGGAGGCTTACCTATGGCTTCACTTTGATTTTGGAGCAAGAAATCAAGATGCAAGAAGAACTAGGGTTTGCAATTCTATTTCCTCTTCCTTTCCCCCATTTCAGTTTTAGCTTGAGGAATGAAATGAAATGGAGATGAATGGATGAAGAGTTAAGGAGATGGGGGGTTAAGTGGGGTTAAGGGCTGAACCCAAACCCAAGTCCAAAGTGAAAAAGGGTCAAAACTCCACAAACTCCAAACATATCGAAGCTTATACTCAAAAAGATCGCAAACGACATTTTGAACTCAATGAAAGTGGTTTCGAGCTCCAATTCGGCCGTTTGCAAAAAGTAGCTTTTCGGACTATAATCCGACAAACGACATTATATTTAAATAAAATATTTAAATATACAACCGATAAATATGCGGGTTGTTACAGACTCCCCTCCTTAAGAAATTGCGTCCTCTCAATTCTTAAGAAGAAAATAAAGAGTAACAACCAAAAACATATCAAAACATAAGAAGAACAGAATAAGAAGTTCACCATAAAGTGCACGAAAGGATAAGCCCGAACTTGCTTGCTCAGAGAATTCTATTGATTCCTAAGCTCAAAATAATTCGGAACACCGACGTGGTAAAAACAATACGTCAAATGGACCGAAGCTCAACAAATGAAGTGCAACAAAACGTCCGATGAACTTGGTAAAAAGATCATTCTATTTGGACATCAATAGAGAAACAATCACTTGTTGCTTACAACTAAATGCATTGGCAACACGATCCCCCTTTCGGGAATAAAAAGAATGAGAGTATCAGAAAAGATTTCTTTTTAAATAATCTACTTTCCCGAAAATCTAATACTTTCCAAAAATCATAATTATCTTTATGTAATTATCTTTCTAGAAAATTTTCTTATTTCAAATCAATTTATTGTGCCAAATTGTCTCATCAATGTATTTAGGAGATTCCTATCGATAACGTTGATCAAGCGCATCGACCAGAATTCTTAAAGCACTCAATGGGCAATACAATCACAAAATCATCTTCTATATGATAAACATGTTTCTAAAAACTTTTAAAAATTCTCTTTGTTTGTTTTAAGAACAAAAATCCCATTTAAACTTATAAATAAATCTTATGAAAAAGATTTGCAAAAATTTTAAATTGCTAATTTCCATCCAAAACCAATAAATACTAAAATGGAATCATCGAGATATTCACAGAATACTCGATTCATAAAATGGATGAAATGAGCTAGACAAACTGAATGACATAATAAATCATTCATAAGAATCACAACGAGTGCGGAATGCGGTAAGTGGAATGCTAACTTCCGCAACTCGTAGCCAAATGAAAACCGGTGGTAAGGTCGAGCTAAAAAGACCTTAACACTACTCAAAAGATTGCTTAGGTAATAATCCTAAGACAAGACCAAAATACCAGAAAATTCTCAAACTACAAGAATGAGAGAAACAACACTTTCCTCGTCATGAGGGCTTATAGAATAAAATGATGCCATCAAATTAGAATCGAAATTATAAAGGAAAATAGAAATCTGCAAAAATAGACGGAGACATACCTCATCCCTGAGAAGAACCTCCAGAAGCATCCGCTATCCTTGGCTTGCCAGATAGAGGATTATTCGGAGCAATAGGACAAGTGGAACTACGATGGCCTTCCTTCTTGCAGTAGCGGCAGAAGAGAGGCTTAGGACAAGCTCGAATCATATGATCAGGAGAACCACAATTGAAACACTTCCGAATGGAAGGCGTTTCAGCAAACTGAGATTGAGAATCAGATTCAACGGGCTTTTTCTTCTTGGAAGGGAAAAATTCCGGCTCATCCAATGGAGACATCTTTTTGTTGGGGTTCTCGCGAACCTCAACATCATCACCACTATCGCACTCCCTCTCGATGGCTTCGAGATGCAGTGCAAAATCAACTAACTCCTCAAAAGAAAGCTTAAGCTCAAGCATCAAAGATTTCTTAAGATATTTCTTAAGACCAGAAACAAACTTCATATTCTTCTTATAAGAAGTGCTAATGAATTCAAGACCATACTTAGATAAGGCCTCGAAAGATGCAACATACTCAGAAACGGAAGACTCCCCTTGCTTCAATTCAAGAAAGCGCCGGGCCAACAAAGCTTTCTCAGATTCAGGAACGAACTTGAGTTCGAATCGTTCCCGAAACTGAGCCCAAGAAAGAGCAGACTCATCAATTTCGACTACAAGAAGCTCGTACCAATCAAGGGCATGCTCTTGCAACAAGCTAGAAGTTACAAGTACTCTATCATGATCAGAAATATCCATTCTAGAGAAGATACGTTCGCACGTGCGAACCCAAGCTTGAATTTCAAAAAAAGACTCAGAGCCTTTGAATGGCTTTCCTCCAAGATGAGAAAAATCGCTGCACAGGCGTGCAAAGGTAGACTTGCGAGGTGGAGATACATGAGTAGGAGCTGGAGGTTGAATGCTCCTAAACAACTCCATAAACTGATCGGCTGACATATAAACGCCATCCGGATGTGAGCCATTGGATTGCCCAGCATCCGAACGTCGTCCTCTGCCTCTTCCAGCCATAAGCTGAAAGTTAAAGAAGATAAAGATTAACCACAAGGTAGATATTTCAATACGGAATACTACGGAATAAAAATACATTCCTAGACGTATTCCCAAATCCTATCTACCCCAAAACACGAAAGGAATAGAGGCTTCAAAGATTTGTAACACTTGTTACACTTTGATGTACCTTCATATGTGCTTCTGTTCTGTGTTATCATATTTTGTTCCGAACCTCGCTCTGATACCAAGCTGTGACGCCCCACTCCGAGAGCCTCATTAACAAAGAGTATTATATGAATAATACCGTCTGCTAATGCAGACAATAGAGTATAATGGAAGCGACCATGTGTAGTCTTACTTTAACTATCTACTGAACACGTCGAAAAGTGGTTTTTTATCATCTCATGTGGTTCGACAAGTTCAATAAATACTTAAAGCAAAACTACAATGGCTATAGGATCTATCAGAACAAAATGTAACAACTCAAATGTAATATACATCACAGAACAGTGGATCATCATAAACACATATACTGATACAAAGCAGAGTATACAAAATGATACATGTCAAGTGATATAGCAAACCACAATATACAGACGAGTTCACAGGAATACATAACAGAGTTACAACAAATAAGGACTAAACAAAAAGCTAAGACAAAAAGGAGCTAGCGGAATAGTCCATGCGGAAGCAAAAGAGGCTAAGTCCAAAAGCTCCTAACCTAAAACAACTCGGTCTGACCCGAGTATAAAATACACGGGTCAGTCTAGCTAAACAAATCAGTTAGATAAACTGAACGATAATGAACCTGCAAGATCATATAGTATAACAAATATCTCTAAAGGAGATACTCAATCATCTAACATAAGATGAATCATAACAAAACAAGCCTCATATCATCGGCATCTCAACAAGCAAAGGATATCATATCCCAAATCAAGCCAAAAGGCAAATAACAAATACCAATGAAGGTACACAAGTTCCACTAGATGATCGCTACATACCGTGCGGCTCAAAAAGACCAACTCCGAAAGGCGATGCACTAGGGAATATACATATCAATCAAAACAACAAAAGATGCTCGAGCTCAGTACTGTACAACAAGGATCCATAAGCCCGAAGGCTCCATACCCAATATCACCCATGCGGCTCAAAAAGACCAACATCGGAAGCGATACTATAGGGCAACAAACCCGAAGGCACAAACCCGAAGGCAACATACCCGAAGGCAACAAACCTAGGGAGACAGTCCGTAGACACTATCCCAAAGGCAACAAACCGTAGTGGTGAAGGTCCGGAGGCCCAGTACTGGACACCACTAACTGGCGGAATGTGTCACAACTCTTGAAAAGGAACCCGAAAAGTGTTAACGCGAGTCCCATAACCACTCGTTCGCACTAAACGGTTTACTATCCATTAGCCAATTTCACACTCAAAGCATTACAATGTTTACCTCATCTCATCGGTAAACCATACACAAAGGTCAAAACGATCAATCAAATAGGTCGGGGATTAATCGGAAAGGTGAACGCGCGGATTCATGGTCCGTGTTTTACCTAACCATTTAATCTCCTTTCCACTTTGTTCGAAGTGCAAAATTGTGTGTGTTTAAATAGAAATTTATAAAGCGGAGAAGGGAGCTTTTAATATGATTTAGAGGGATTATTTATAAAAACTGTGAATGAAGTCAAAGGTAAGTTATCAAAAGCCAAAGATGCAATAACAAACACTAAGAACCAACTTGAATCGATAAAATTTGGAAAATCAAACAAAACGAACAAAAATAGGCAAAACAGGAGCAGGTCGGTCGGCCGGCTACAGGGCTCGGTCGACCGGACACTGTTCTGGAAAAATTCTCGGGAAGCAGGTCGGTCGACCGGACACTGTTCTGGAAAAATTCTCGGGAAGCAGGTCGGTTGACCGGACTTCCTGGGTCGGTCAGCCGGAGCCTGAATTCCTGCACTTCCAAAACAGTGGCAGGGAATAGCTCAGGTAGCAGGTCGGTCGACCGAACCCTGAGTTCGGTCGGCCGGACCTGAACCTGGGCTGTTTCCAGCCTATTCAAATGATGATCAAACTCTCCCAACTTTCAATCGGTCGAGCACGGACGCTAGGGGTTCACGCCTAATGGCTACCCGGTCCTATAAGCACATCGATTCATTACCAAAACAAGATCAAAACATCCATAAAGGAATGTTCATAAAATTAGACTTTGAAACCCAAGAATTGGAATGTACATAAAACCAATCCAAACAAAGATCAAATGCATATGAACAAGTAATAGGAATCCATACCTATCACTCAAAGATGATTATAGTCATAGATGTGAGATAAAATCTCACCTTTTTACACAAAACTAAGAAGAAGAAGCTCAATTGCAAAGAAACAACCAATCACACTCCACTTCAATTCTACAAGCTTCAATCTAAGAAGACAACACGTATTTCCCAAATTAGGTTTAGGAAACTTCCTGAAATTGAAGGAGAAAGAGTTGGAGAAGATGGAGAGGAGGCTTACCTATGGCTTCACTTTGATTTTGGAGCAAGAAATCAAGATGCAAGAAGAACTAGGGTTTGCAATTCTATTTCCTCTTCCTTTCCCCTATTTCAGTTTTAGCTTGAGGAATGAAATGAAATGGAGATGAATGGATGAAGAGTTAAGGAGATGGGGGGTTAAGTGGGGTTAAGGGCTGAACCCAAACCCAAGTCCAAAGTGAAAAAGGGTCAAAACTCCACAAACTCCAAACATATCGAAGCTTATACTCAAAAAGATCGCAAACGACATTTTGAACTCAATGGAAGTGGTTTCGAGCTCCAATTCGGCCGTTTGCAAAAAGTAGCTTTTCGGACTATAATCCGACAAACAAATAAATAAAATATTTAAATATACAACCGATAAATATGCGGGTTGTTACAGATTTTATAGATGGGTTGCCGAGGTCAAATCGAGAAAATGAAAGTATGTGCGTCATAGTGGGCAGGTTGACCAAGAGTGCTCATTTCATTCCGGTTAAGTCAACTAGGACGACACCTGTTTTGGCTAAGTTATTCATGAAGAATATAGTTAGACTGCATGGAATTCCTAGTAGTATAATAAAGGATAGAGATTCCTTATTCACTAGAGAGTTCTGGAAGAGTCTAAAGGAGACTTTAGGTACCAAGCTCAAGATAAGTACCACTTACCATCCACAGACAATGGCAAATGGAAAGAGTTAACAAATCTTAGAAGATCTGTTAAGAGCTTGTATGCTAGGTTTTGGGGAATCATGGTAAGACCATCTACACTTAATCGAATTTTTGTATAACAACAGTTATCACATTAGTATAGGGGTGGCACAGTTTGAAGCTTTGTATGCAAGGCCATGCAAATCTCCCGTTTGTTGGTTAGAGACCGGTTATAGGTTAGTTCTTGGTCCAGATTTGTTTAAGGAAACTACAGAAAAGATTGAGTTAATTAGAGCTAGAATGAAGGAAGCTCAGTCTAGGCAGAAGAGTTATGCCGATAAGAGATGGAAAGACTTAGAGTTCTCAGTTGGAGATCATGTGTTCATCAAGGTATCACCAACAAAAGGTGTAAATAGATTCGGAAAGATAGGAAAATTAGCACCGAGATTCGTTGGACCATTTCCTATTGTAAAAAGGATCGAGAAACTCGCATATAGAGTAGAGTTACCTAACCATATGGCAGGGGTCCACAATGTTTTTCATGTATCTCATCTAAGGAAGTGTATTCGAGATCCAGAAAAAGTACTATTGCACCGACTGTGTTAGATGATTCAGTAGCAGAACCGGATATGACAAGAGTTAGAAAACTAGTTCGTGTAATCTCCCGAGATGAGAAGACCCTAAGGAACAAGACTGTCGGATTAGTTAAAGTCGAGTGGAGAGATAATGAGAGAGACGGTACTTGGGAAACTAAGAGCAGTATTAAAGACACTTATCCCGACTTGTTTCATGGTATGTTTTACCATTATGATTTATTGTTATGGGTACCTTATTGTAATTTCGAGGATGAAATTATTTAAGGAGGGGAGTCTGTAACACCTCTAATTTTAAATAACATTATTCAGGAGATTTAATTAATTAAATAGAATAATGTAAAGATTAAAGTGGTTAAAAGATTGAGATTTATATAATTATAAGGTAGTCGAGTCTTAGGAATGAATGAACAAATGAAATTTAACATGAAGTAAGTAGAGAAAATAAGATAAGGGCAAAATAGGAATGGGTTATATTCTTATACCCTAAACCCTTATCCCACTTTCATTTACAACATTCACAAATTAAAACTAAATACAA
This sequence comes from Allium fistulosum, assembly GCA_030737815.1. Lineage (NCBI taxonomy): Eukaryota > Viridiplantae > Streptophyta > Magnoliopsida > Asparagales > Amaryllidaceae > Allium > Allium fistulosum. Next base: position 1,111,912,631 of record CM060904.1, read on the forward strand.
AGCTTGGTCAGCCACCATTAGAAGATAACAAGGGGAAGATAAGCAAGATTTCAAGAAGGAAGCTTAAGCCAATTAATTAAAGAACAAATCTCAACATCCTTAACAAACAAGCTAAAGGTGAATAATAGATTACATCTCATATTTCTTGTTTTCAGTTCTAGTTCAGATCTGAGTATATTTTGCAAATGCCATGTTTTGAATGTTAAATAGATATATATGCTTGTTGATGAATTTTGTCGGTTCATATAGATTTTATGATAAGTTATGATTTGAAAATCCTATCAAATTACTTCCAAATGCCTTGCGATTTTGATATAAGGTCAGAAATAATATTTTAGATATGGGTTTCAAGTTTCATAATTTTCAGAATTAATGTGGATTTATTATGAATTTTTTAGTTAAAAAATGATTAAATTGGGTTTAGATTAATTTCGGTTACTACATGTTAACTTTGGGGTCAAAAATTTAAGTATGTTAGAAAACATATTAAAAGTGATTTATGGTAATTGAAGAATTTTCCTAAGTGTTTTATTAAATATATAAAATTATTTAAGGTATGTGACATAAATGTTTTATATGTTTAGTAAAGGAGAAGGGGCAATTTCTAAATGTTTTAAATTGTTAGTTGCTAAAATTCTGCAGCACTTTTAGAAAAGATTTTGAAAAAGTAGTGGCAATCAATTATATATTGACAAACAAGGAAGTAAGTTGGAAAGAAATTGCTTTGAAAAGTTAGAATTCAGTTTTATGAAGATTTACTGCTTCACCACTAATATCAGCCACCTTTCGACCTCATACTGCCGCCTCCATCTAAGTCGAAACCAATACACATGGTATCAGCTTCGGTACATAGTGTATTGGAGTTAGGAGAAAGGTATGGAGTCGAAATAGGCTTTCGAAGGGGTTGAAGTAGGTTTTGTAAACTTAGAACTATTTTGGTTACAAATGAAGCTTTCGAAGGAACTAGCTTTCGACTTGGTCAAATGTTTGAGAAAAAGGGCTTTTGAAAGAGGTTGCCACCTTTGTTTTAAAAAGAAGCTTTCAAAGGGGTCGAAACCCCTGTTGTCGCATTTAACCTTTCATAGCAATGCCTTCGAAAAGATTCTTTTACTTTAAACTGTGAAGCCGCTTCTCCAATGCTTTCGAAGGGGTTGGTTTCAACACCATCCACTTACTTTTATTTAGGAACAATGCTTTTGAAAGAGATGCTTTTGTCCCAGTTCTTTTAAGAGCCTTTGATATTTAGAAAGTTAAACCCAAAGGTTTCGAAAGGAATGGTTTTAAATGGTTTCGAAACTATTTTACACAAATTTTTACTTGAACCTAATGCTTTTGAAAGGTTTGTTTTAAGTAGAGGACTTTAATGCTTTCGAAAGGTATCTAACGAAGGTTTCGAAGGGGAGGTTCACCAATATTTCCAAAAGATTTACCTTTAATGTTTGAATGGAAGGTTTTCAACGTTTCGAAAGACAAGTTTGAAATGTTTTGAAAAGAGAATGTCTAAGGTTTTATAAAGCTTTCGAAGGGTCACTTTTAATGGTTTTGAAAGGTCTATTATAATGATTTCGAAAGGTATGTTTTGGCGGAAAGGCCTAAAGTTCAAAGTAAAGTAGTTAATTAGTTTAGAAAGGGGTACTTTCAAAGGTTTCGAAAAAGATTGTCTAAGGCTTTTAAACAAGGGTTTCGAAGGGTTTTCATCAACAATGTTTTGTGTAAAGCATATATCACGGCAAAGAGATTTGAGTAAAGAAAAAGGTATATTTTCCTTATTTAAGTATGATTTAAACGGTTAAATCAATTTGAAAGATATTTTCAAGGAAAATTTGATGGGTAGTTAACCCTAAGTAAATGACTCAAATATTTGAATACCAGATAGGACTGGTACAGGGTCGCGCCCTATACATTAGCTATAACCCCTAACTATTTTAGTTCAAAATTCCAACGTGTAAGGTTTAGTCATAGGTAATACTTAAATGACGTTACATACAGAAAGGAATATACAGAGAAGGAGGATAGGTTATTGGTGAGCCTGCAAAACCATTAGGATCAGGTGACCCTGAGAGAAGTAAGTTAAGGACAGACTGTCCAGAAGTGTATCTAACATATGTTAGATTATTTATTCTGTCTGGTAGGCCCAAGTCAGCCAATGGTTAGTAGCTAGCCAAACAGAACTATATTGTTCAGACAGATAGTCCATTTATTACCTGATTTATGATCACATATGATATTGTTATTATTGTTTTAATCAGTTTGATTGCAGGATTTTGATTTGCCCAACGATATGTTTTAAAGGGATATTAGTGAGGGGAAACCCATTCCACTAAGTGGCATGGTCTCACTTAATATCAGTAAACAGATATGTAATAGTATTATTCACACCAGGCTTTATATCTGATTTGAAATTTATGTTTTCCCTTTGAACTCTCGGGTGCTCAAAATTAATTTGAGTAGATTGAGAGTCAGGGTTTTACAGGTTTAGTGGGTGGATGAATAAAGCTTCCGAAGACGTGAAGGAGGCAAAGATAGCTATTTTGGAGTTGTTATTTTTATTTCCATTCTGATGTATTAAGACAGTTATGTCTATTGAGCACTATGATCATCCAAGGGGGCGTCTTCATATGTCACAGTTGGCGTAGTTTGCAATAATTATATTTACTCAGAAACTTGGAAATGTTTGGGATTGTGCAATGGAATATGAAACATGATTTTGAAATGTAATTGGTAAATTTGTTTTTGGAATCTGGATTTTGTTTGATATTATTCACGTGCTTCTGATATCATGGATACCATTAACATTACCGTATTTTGTCATCGGAAGTTAATACTATAGATGACTATAGCATTTGTAGCACTTAGCATCGGGTCTCAATATAGGGGATGTTACAAAAAGTCCCAAAATCTAACTTTACTTATCTAAAACTGAAATTTTCATGTGTAGCACCATGAGAACCACTCACCCAGTGAGGTTTCTATTTAATCTAAATCTCAGGTCATGTCACAAAGTTCTCCAAGATGTCCAAACCATGTTTTAAAATATATATTACCATCTTATGTAAGTAAAATAGGTTAAAAATTTCCAAACATATTTGTAAAAATCATTTGACATACATAAATATCCTTTGTAAACAAGAAATATAACAAAATCTAAAATTCATGTCAAAATCAATTTGGATACAAATGGATCTTATCCGAACATGGAGTAGGAATTAGATCCTGAAAACTTTTGTCCCATCGTAGTTAGCACCTATGCATATAGTATGGATGTACTCTATATCCTAGCACACAGTATGGAAATAAAGTAATAGTGCACTATCCTAGATCTTTTGTCTTTTACTGCATTTGTCTGAAAGCCATCACAAATCATAAGCATATATATAATTATTCTTTAAGGTGCTTTATAATCATAAACCAATATAGGTTATTTTTTCTTTCAAATAACAAAAGCATCAATCATATACACTTGGTTGAGGTCAAAAATATTATAAGAAAAAGACCTGTTTATAATACTAAACGGGTTAAAATAGTGCAACATATGGATTAAACACATTATAAGTTACACACTACTTCATGGAATGACTTGAAAGTTTAAAATTAGATAGATTTCCTCACCTTAGAAATTATTGTTTCGGCCTATGGTTTAGCTCGTTGGCTTTACTTAAGATCTTTCTAGTTTTCTTACTTTTGTTTAGCCTTTAGACTTATGGAAATATGAAAATCAAATGGACTTATCATTATATTTATAGCTTTTATTCAAGGATACTTTGGACTTTTCAAATTGGGGCACTTGCTCACTTTATTCCATGCAAATGTTATGATAATGACACTTGCCCCCTTGGTTGTCAACTTAATAAGCATGGCGATCTTATAACCTAAGATACCATTCGCAGCCAAAATCTTTCATGCTACCATTGGCAACGCGTCCAACGTGTCCGACGCCCCATTGTTACAACTCCAAAAAATGGAATGTTGGGCCGGTTGGAGTGAAGAGATGTGTTCACGTCCGGTGCATTGGATATGTCGGATGTGTCATGTCGTTTCACTCCAACGGCTGACTCATTTTTGCTACCTCCACTCCTAAATAACCATCAGCTCCCCCTATTTCTCATACAAAAGCAAAAACAACCCCAACCTTCCCTTTCTCAATTTCTATTGAACCACATATTTTAAGGTATTTTTCTCCGCTATTATATTTATTTTTTCCTATTTATAACATATATTTTTCTATGATTATTTTCCTATTTTTTGCAATTTTCAGTTTTCAGCATGGCACACTTTTCTAGTTCTGCTACTGCTTCTACTTACACCCAACCCATTGCTTTATGGACATCCAAAAGGGAGGAGCTATTCATAGACATATGCGTTGACTTTCTACCAGATGGAAGAATTTCGGTTAATGTGTTTTATGTGTTCGTGGCGGCTGCATTAAACAATATGTTGAACCTTAACTAGTCCCACACACAGATAGGGCAACCTGAAACGCTCTTGGACTAATCGGGAAAAACTTCTGCAAGTGGAACGAAGGATGTGGGATTAAGAGGATGATTAGTTGGATGGTTCTGAGGAGTGGTGGAACACCACCGCAGCAAGAAGATATAAGAAATTTAGAAAAAAAAATCCCTCCATCAAATTCAGGGAGTTAAATGAGCTATTTAGAGGCTGCATAAAAAATGACACTTGCAAATATCTGATCCCTCCTACTCCACCAGCTCGGCCTTTCACTACTGCCTATGTTGATTTGAACTTCAATCGGGTAGCTCATGATACTACACCCGCTCAGCTCAGACGCAGTAGACAGACCGATCATGACATCTCGAGTAGGCCTGCCATTGGATGGTCATTCGTTCAGATGGAACATTTCACCAATGCCATCCAATGTTGTCTTTCTATAATTTCTATTGTTTTACCTGTTCAGCGATGGAAGATTATTCAGATTTTTTGCGAAGATTCCACAACCTTGGATTTAGTGAAAAATTACCCGATGATGAGGTACAAGGATTTGTGGGGTACCATTTGACTGTATATCATAGTTGTCGTCTGTAGTTTTTTTTTGCATGTATTTGATTATAAAATGTATTGATTTGTTTAAATGAAAAATCGAGTAATTTAATTTTTATTATTTGCAATTATTAAGCTCATATTACATAATAAAAATAATAACTAATAAATTATAAATCAATTACACTAAAAATCACAACTTAAATACCCCACTCAAATACCTCATTCGCAACCCTAAACACATACCCCGTTCACTCAACTTTCCTACTCAAATGCCCTGCTCAAATACCCTGTTTCCTATGACGACCCACCTGCTTGGACAGTTTAAGTCAATAATAAACCACATATGTCCAACTCAAACCATTTAAAAGATAGATTACCAATGGGTTTATTTTAAAGAAATAAAAAGAAAAGAAGAAAAACCACAACAGAATCTCACAGTAGAACGATAAAATACAATAATCACATAAATAGTTCATGAAGCTGTTTAACAATATATACTTAATTTAATTTTTAACATAAATCAGAGTTATACAATATTATCAAAGTTATACAATTTAACAAATAGAATGAAATAGTGCAGCGAAATAAATACTAGTAGATATGAAATACCAAATCTTCATCTTCGTCCTTTAGAATAACTGTCTTCGATAATTGGAAAACTCGGTCAGACCCGGGTGTAATGAAAAACAAAACACTCGAGTCAGGACTAAAATCCTCATGTAAGTCAAATCAATCAGGATAAATATAGTTTCAAAATGAACTGTTTCTTTTTGTTTCCAACAAATCTGGACTCAGATCCAAATTCCAAACAAAAGAAATGAATTTCCGATGTTTCAATCAATTCCTTTCAAATTCAATTTAATTCAATTTCAATTTAAATCAATTTCAATTTTGATTCAAACGATTTAATTTAGTGGCTCGAGTTTCAATTCAAATCTCATTTCAAAATCATTTTACTTTATATAAATTCTGGTCTAATCTCAATACACCGATTTAAACCACTTAAATCACTTTAACTTCAATGCTCGAATTTTAAGATTCAAATCTTTAAAATAATCCAATTTCCATAATTCAAAACATATACCGATTATACTTCGAAATTTCAAATTGAATTCTTTACCCAAATTCTGTTAACAATTTTTAATTCCAACATTTCCAAAGCTCGAATTTGAAAATAATCCAATTCAAACGTACCAAGTATCAAAATCATTTAATGGTTGGATTTCAAACATCGGCCTTCTTATAACATTTCCTTTTTATTTATTTAATTTATAAAAAATTTTGCAAACCCTTTTATTGCTCTTTTTAGGAAAAATATATATTAGTATAAAAATTAGAATTTAAATTTTATAAATGGAATTCAAGTTAATTTCAGAAACTAAATTTAATTTGACTCACAAAATTTAATTCTTTATAATATATAAATTTCTAAAGGTTAGATTTTAAAGCCCTTTAAAACTTAATAAAGAAAACTCAATTTTCGTCGAATGACGATAGAATCACAAAATCACAATTCTGCCAAAGCAGTCAACAATGCATTAAAATTCACATATCAGATAGGATAACCAATGTCCATATCAAATTTAAATGTCCAGGTGATCAATCATATCAATAGTGGTAATAACAGTGTGATAATATTGAAATATCAAAGCCACTAACATACAGCCAATCAACAATATCAACCATCACAATATGAGTTAACATCCAAATTAACCAATTCAACCATATCACACAATAATCAATAAATATAAATCACTTCATGATTTCAATTTAGCCAATCATAAGAATATTTAGTACTTCGTGAGCGTTTAAAACAGTCACCTTTATTTGAAACTAAAAAATTTTCAGTGTCAAATAAACTTCAATTTAACTCCATGTTCTATTTTTCATTGATACGAACCCAACGCGACTTGTTTCGCTTGAATCAGACGTTGTATGAGAAAGTTACGAATTTATAAATATAACGATAATCAAACATAATTAACAAAGTCATTAACTAAAATGAAAAAACACAACGTTCTCCTATCGTCAGTTCAAACTCCAGGCGGAAACCCAAACTCATGACCCTTCCTCCTCGATGCGCGTGCTACCTAGAGCCACCAGACCTAGATCCGAGCACCCCACCAGAACCGCCTCTCGATGCTCCACCCATGACCACCAACGGCACCACCCTTGCTGCCTCCATTAACCACAAAAACCCAAAACTCACGCCACCTGTTTGCCTCGATTCTGGCGATTTCAAGTCGAACCACTTTGATCCAACCACACATCTCATGGAGGGGATAGAGATCTTCATTTTTCCTTTTGGAATCGTTTGAATTTGTTGAGCGGATTGGAAGAAAATGAGAGGAGAAGATCGAGTGTTTTCGACCATTAAAAGAAAATGAGGAGCGGCTGAAGGTTTCTGGAACTAGGGTTTGCAAAAGAGGAAAAAAAGATGGACTTATTTAGAAAATCTCGCGGCATCATTCATCTGTGAAATTTCTGAACTCCAAACGACACGTGCCACCTGGCATTCTATATGTTATACCCCTATTCCGAACATAATTGAATATATATCGAGAGCCAATTCTATCATATTCAGATGATAGCTTTTCGAAATCAAATTATTTTAATTAAATTCTACGCGTTTCAAGCTCGCACGACCGAACATTAAGTCCGATCGCTTCGAAACTTAAAATCATATAATAATTCACTATTACGGATCTGATGAAACCAGTTTCATCAAAATCTGAGACAGTGCCCAAAAAGACTATTTTTACACGTTAATTAAAACCAACTATTTTCAAAATCAATGTAATCACTTTTAAATTCAAATTTAAAAGTTAACAGTTTTCATTGTTGTTTAAATAAAAGTTAAATCAACTTTTGAAATCATTTGCATTAATATTAAATTCAAGATTCAATTATTTAGCAATCTCAAAAATTAAATTTAACAATTAAATTATCAAATAAATCACTATATTTGAAATATAAGTTATTTAACTTATGAAATTAACCTTTCAATATTTAAAATCAATTAGATATTCCAAATTCAAATTTTATCTTAAGCCATTTTGTAAATTAAAATGTTTGTTCAAAATTTATACAACGAATGCTCTTACATTTAAATTTATTAACAAATATAAAATGTTCGTTCAAATCTAGAACAACAAAAGTTCTTACACAAAATATAAAAATAACACTTCATAAATCAAAGCCCTTGGATAATTCAATTACGATGAATTCCAATATTAGAAATTCAGATGAATTTTAGTTATCAAACAATTATTTTATTTCATTTAAATAATTCAACATTTATTATTCAATTTTATTGATTATAAACACATTCAATACATAGAATTTCATATAAATAAATTTATGCTTTTACTTTTAAATGAACATTCATTCGACTCTTCATTTACTTAACATTGATCATTTTCAATTTCTGTTATCAATCACTTACAATTTAATATTATTTAATTTACTTTCTAATATAAGTTATCATCTTTTCTCATATTGAATTTTGTTATTTAAAATTTTATCTAGTTCATATCTAATGAATTACATTAATAAATCATTAATTTTATTTCTAACTATTTTTGTTCAATGATTGTATTTAATTTAATAATATAAAATAGTTAAAGTTTCGGGTCATTATAATCTCCTCCACTCAAAACTTTTCGTCCTCGAAAAGGGGTTAATTAAGGAATTTAACAAATGATATATTTTATTCCAAATAATCAACATATAAACATTAAAATCTTATTAGAAAACCTTTACCATGCTTCCACTATGCTACTCCGATATCGGCTTTATGGGAATTATAACTTATTTCTAAAAACAAGTTATATTGAAGTCTCAAAATTTTTCTAACACCCGAATTTATGGAAAATTTCGGCAGCGTCTCCTTTGTGTGGCTCGATCGTAAAAATTTACAATATAGATATATAACACAATTATACATATCATCTCACTAATAAGGCATCCCGTAGGGAAAAACATAAAGTACGGTACATAATCCGAGATATGTACCTTATTATTATTAATACGAACGAGTTCACTCATATTAAGTAAGCAAAAGCAAATCAAACCGCGTATACGTCCAAACGGTCTTCGTATGTACCTATCTCAACTCAAATTTGAATCTTAGTTGTATATAAAAGGATATAGAAAGCATGTATGAGTTTAATAGACTATATAACATGAATTTTGAGTCCAAATCATAAGCATAAGCATCAATACACAACATAACAATCATATGCAACCAAAACGGTTATAAGAATGATTTGCAACAAAAAAATCATCCAACTAATATCCATCCAATTAATTCATATCTATTTCATTCACGTTCGATTTTATTGAATTTAAATTTATTTCACTATGTTTAACACACAAGCAACCAAAACAACATAACATCATTAAAAGACAGCAATCAGATGTAACATGGTAATATGACTCAACTACAAGGACAATGCAATTCTATATGAAATTATAATGATGTAATAGCTAAATGCAACTAGAAATTATTATAACAACTATGTGCAACACATGAATGTAATGCAACTGATAAGGATGATGTTAAACTACATGCAACCAAACATCATAGCAATCCTAAGCAAGAAACAATCATAGCTATCAATCATAGCATACGATCATTTTATTAAAATCCGTACGATATATATATGTCATTCGTATGTATAACAATTTCGTACTCTTACTCGAATACACAATTTTATTTTTCTGGACTAGTATTGGTAATCCGACAACTCTAGTGCGGATCTAATCTTAATTAGAAACTTCCATCCTCCTTACATAGTAATAAACTATGATAGATAACTTCGAATTCGTATCAAAAATCTGTATCAGTGTTCGTCGTCGAGAATCGAGCGAACAATACTAAATCGGACAGGTGTGAATTACCTTAAAATCATGTATTCAAATCTGAATCAAAACTGTAAATGCAAATAGAATGGTCTATATACAACTTACGTATTTATTCCATTGGTTTCTTAATTACACCAGTAGATAATTCAAGTAGTGTTATATTCAATTCTTAAATGTCTGAAAATTTTCTTCTTTAAAAATTCTTTTATAACAAAATTCTTTTATATCGAAATAATTTTATATTGAAAATACTTTTGATAACTCGATGTTTCAATAAGTTTATCCTTGTTCTTACAGAATCTATTAATACGTTGATCAGACGCAAGACTAGAAATCTTTGAGTACTTAGTAGACCCATTTCAACACCCAGTGAAAATACTTGGAAACCTTTTTGCAACGAACAGCCTTTCTTACTCCGAAAGACGAGTCATTAAGGGTAGAAGAAAACGAAAGATAACAAGAAACTTCACAATCACAGAATCTCACAGCGGAACGAAACAACATATATCAATCAACATAAGATTTTACAAAGATACTACCATAATAGTACATCAGAGTCATAATAGTACAAGTTCCAAAATGGGACAGTTATAACTACCCGTCCTTACATTACTAATACAAACTACATACATGTACACACAATGGAATAATATAGTAGCTAGCTAACGTTGAAGCCGCCTGCTCCAGCTCCTCCAAAATGCAATCGGCCGAAACCTGGATCACTTGGCTACTCATACAAATTTGAGTACCCAAGAGTTTTAGGGAAAGAAAATAAAACTTCGGGTCAAACATGAGTCTGGTGTGAGTAAACCCAAACAATTGAATTATTACTTTTAAAACACTTTTAAAATCAAGGGTATCTCGTAAGACCATGCCGCACATAAACACGGACGGGTTTGTACCTTACGATAACCAAAACACTTTTTATAGAAAATCCAGTGATATTATAATAATGTCTAGGGTTTTCAAGTAAATAATTAACATAGCCGAAATTGTTATATTAATTAAATTCCAGCATAATAGGTATACAACAAAGACCGAAGGCACTTACTGGAAAAGGGATTCCATACAATGACTGGGCTACTAGAGTACTGCCCATCACGGTGCATCCGAGGACCTCGCCTGGATCCCCTGCCAACACAAGGCCGGCCTACCCCTTGCTGGATAGTACCGAATAAGATCACCCCTCGGTTGGGATCAGCAACCGCACCGCAGCATACATGATTTAATGGCAGGGACTCTAGATAGGGGTAACCTTACCCTAATGGAAGCGACCCACTTAGCCTTGCTGCATCTCCTCTATTTTAGTCATTTTTGGTTGATGAGGCCTGAGGCTACGTTTACTTTTATTATAGTATTGCAACTTGGAATGCTAACATTGCCTTCCAGATGTTGACAAAATGTCAGCATTTATCCATACAAGTCGTTTAGGAGACGAATGAACCGATGACACTATTTCCACTACACCCATTTTGGAATCACCCTCAGGATTAGTGGCAAATAGCCCTTACACTTCATAAGCTTCATCTTGGATCATGACTTTCAAAACCTTCCAATCGCACGCTTACGTTAGTTTGAAGTGGTTTCCGAATAACTATTGTTATTCAATCCCGGTCTCTTCCAACCAACGTTCGATAATATTCCAGGGTCAAGTTATTTATAGTGGACAATCCATTATCAAGGTGTAAATATTTACATAAGGAAATATATTCTGTATGCTTAAATTATCATGACCCGGTTATCGAAATTAACTCGCTTGTATTCATCACGTTCCGAAGCACGTTATTTGTTATAAGTACAAGTCAACTTACTTCCAATAAAATGTGTCAATGTTTTATTCTAACTACTTTAATTTGTTTGGCTACTTAATGGTATGGACAAGAGATCCTTAGTTCAAAACAATTTACTTAAAAAGAAAAGTTGAAAATAATTAACTAAAGGGTTAAAATAATCTTTTGAAAATAAATCTCAATTAAATCATAAGTTAAAGCTTAATTAAACCTTATTGAATCATAATGAAAAAAAAATTAATTCATAATTAAACCTTAATTAAATTTAAAATTAATTAATAATTAAAATTTAATTAAATAACTTTTATTTATAATTAACCTCTAAATAAATAATAATTAATTAATACAATTTTAAATAAATAATAATAAATTAAATAATTATATTCTAATTAAAATAATTAAATTTGATTAAAAATTAGTCACTTTTTAAAATAATTAATCATTAATTAAGACAATTTAACTAATTAAACACTAGCTTACTTAATTATTACTAATTAACTACTAATTACTTAACTTAACTACTAACTAATTAATAATTTTTTTTAAATTAATTAATAATCAAAACTTACTTAATTAATTTATTATTAACTTATATAATTTACTAATTAAGTTTGAAAACGATTTTCAAAAAAAAACATTTGAAAATAAATTTTAGCGACTATCGCTATGGATGCCGTAACTTAGAATTTCTTTTCTAAGTTACATCCAAACTTAACTTTTCACATTTGCTAACCCTGAAAATATAAAGAAAAAGAGGTTTCAAAACATAAGCTAAAGTTAGAAACTAAAAAAAATAAAAATAAAATAAAAACATTACTAAATCAAACTAGTAAATGAATTGATTATTTTCCAAATGGATCTCAAGTCCATTATTTCATTTCAAGTACTAACTTCCCTTTCCATTTCAAACACCTAACCAAACATGCATAATAACCAAACAATATTATTACCATAAACACATAAGTTACCATCTCTTTATAACCAAGCATAACACTTAAACTTAACAATTCCAAACCAATTGCAAAACCATAAGTTAGCATACATAAACCATCCAATCAATTCCAACATCCAACACAACATAATATATACTCATATATATAATCAAACCAACTTAAACACCAAGTTAAATTCTTTCCAAAAATTTAGAATTTTACTCACCGAAAACAAATTGAAAACTTTGTCAACTTTTGCAAAATGAATTGAAATCTTGGAATCCTAAAAGGAAACTTGAACCTTCCTTTAAAAACTTGGAAATAGAATTGTCTTTAACATAGAAAGGTTCGGCCTTGAGGTCATATGGTTCGGCCTAGAGGGTTTAAGATGAATGTGGACTTTAACTTTGGAAGAGAAGTGGAGATATATGCGTATATATGTTTTAGAAATCTTTGAAAGTGATTTTAAAGTGAATGTTCTTCCTTTTTTTCTTTGAAATAGTTTAGAAAGCCATGAAAGATACTTAAAAGCTTTAGGAAGATTTGAAAAGTAGAAATGAAGTAAGGAAATGAAAAGAAAATAAGAAAAAGTTGTTTTTATATTATGTTAACAAGTAAATTTACCAAAACATCCTTTGTACTTTACCCCCTCCAAATGCCACCACCTCACCACCCTTGTATCCTATCCAAAACCAACGTATTTTCCTTGTCCCCCCTCCATTTTTCAAGGCACACATGCCGTAATACTTGCTTGTACTTATGTTGGAAAGAGCATCTTTTATATAAAAAGGTATATGTATTTTTATATAAAAAATCTTATCTTTTCATGTATGCATGCATATTCAAGTGTACATGCATATACACTTGTGCATGTTCATGTATAAACATTTGTAAATATATGAATGTGTGTATATAAAAGGGGTACGGCGTTTCCGACAACTTGTAGTCGACGAAAATTCGAAAATTCGGAAAATGAATTCCTGACACATTTTCATCTTTCTTCGAACTAATTATCTTTGTAAACAAAATTTTAAAATGATTTCACCATCATTTATTATTATTATCTAAAAAGAGTTATTTTAGTTATAAAATCCATAATTTAATTATATAAAAATATATTTAAATATCCATAATTTAATCTATCAAATTGCGTGTCGTTACATTCATCCCCCATTAACAGAATTTCGTCCCGAAATTAGAAAGCAAAAAGATAACTCAAGACGTACAAAAGTCATATATTTATATCATAAAGCACCTACAAAAGTCATATACTAAGTAACCATAGCAACAAGACATACACTATACATACAACAAGCAACAACCAACTATCCTAACATCAACTCTGGATAAGCTTCTATCATACGATCCAAAGTTTCCAAAGTGCAATCCCTGGGATCCTCATTCCACTTGATCTTAACCAACTTCACCACCTTATTCCAAAGTCTATTCTCATCTTGATCTATAATATGCACTGGATGTCTAAACATTGTCAAGTTCGATTCTATTTCCAAATCCTCATAAACCGATGGCTCCACGATCAATGACGAGTCATGAACATACTTCCTCAAGTGAGATACGTGGAACACATTGTGGACACCTGCCATCCTTTCGGCAAATCAACCTTATAAGAAAGGGACCCAATCCTATCAAGAATACGAAAAGGTCTGACATACCTTGGAGCTGCTTCCCTACTTTTCCAAATCTAATCGCTCCTCTAATTGGCGAAATCTTCACGAACACAAGGTCTCCAATAGCAAATTCCTAATCCCTTCGCCTTCTGTCAGCATAGCACTTTTGGCAGTCTTAAGCTTCCTTCATTCCTTTCTTAATCCTTTCAACCTTTTCTGACGCCTCTCGAATCATATTTGGACCAAGGATTAAACGATCTCCAGACTCCACCCAACAAGCTGGTGACTTGCACGACCTTCCATAGAGAGCTTCATAAGGTGCCATGCCTATGCTTGCTTGAAAGTTGTTGTTGTAGGAGAATTCGACTAAATGCAGATGGTCTTCCCAAGACCATCCGAAGTCCAAGATTCAGGCCCTCAACTTATCCTCCAAGATGTGATTAACCCTCTCAGTTTGTCCATCGGTTTGAGGGTGGTAGGCAGTGCTCAGACTCAACTTTGTTCCCAATGCAACTTGCAGGGCTTCCCAGAACTGACTTATAAAGATAGGATATCGATCGCTTACTATACTCATCGGGACTCCATGTAGTCGAACTATCTCCTTTATATAAATCTCTGCTAATGAAGCTACAGTTCCAGTTGGCTTGACCGGAATAAAATGAGCACTCTTAGTTAACCGGTCCACAGTAGCCCATGCTCCTTCATTTCCTTTTCTAGTTCTGGGTAAACCATCAATGAAATCCATCGATATCATCTCCCATTTTCAATTTGGGATTTCCAAAGGTTGTAACAATCCGGCTGTCTTCTGATGATCACCTTTGATTTGTTGACAGCACGAACACCTACTAACAAAAATAGAGACATCTCTCTTTATTCCCTTCCACCAAAACATCCGCTTCATGTCCCTATGCATCTTTGAGACACCTAGATGGATACTCAACTTAGAACGATGGCATTCTGACAAAACTTCCTTCTTAAGACCGTTGATATTCGGTACACAGATTCGTCCATTCATCCTCAAAACTCCTCGGTTATCAATCTTAAAACTTGTACACTGTTCCTCCTCAACCTTTCTGATGATCACCATTAAGCTTCTTTCCACTCTTTGCTTGCTTGCTATTCTTTCTAGGAGAGTCGGGTAGCCTCCAAAAGAGTCAAGACTACATTCCTGCTTAAAGCGTCTGCCACCACATTAGCCTTCCCCGGCGTATAGAGAATATCCAAGTCGTAGGACGCCAGAAACTCCAACCACCTCTATTGTCTCAGGTTCAGATCCTTTTGAGTAAAAAGATACTTCAAGGATTTATGATCCGTGAAGAGCTCGAATTTTTCACCTAATTTAAGAAAGAAATTTACTCCTAAAATCTCAAAAGATTAGAAAGAAACTAAACAAGGGATAAAAGGATCCTTACCCAACAAGTAGTGCCTCCATATTTTCAATGCAAAGACAAAAGCCAGCAACTCCAGGTCATGCGTAGAATATTTCTTCTCATGAGGCTTCAATTGCCTGCTTGCATACGCAATCACCCTAACATGCTGCATCAAGACAGTGCCTAGTCCCACTCCACAAGCATCTGTGTAAACCGTGAATCCACTATTTCCATCTAGAACAGCCAAAACTAGTGCAGTGGTCAATCTCTTCTTCAATTCCAGAAATGCTTCTTCACACTTTGGAGTCCATACAAACTTCTCTCCCTTTTAAGTTAGCTTTGTCAAATGGGAGGAAATTTTAGAATAATCTTGAATGAACCTCCTATAGTATCCCGCCAAACCTAAGAAATTGTGAACTTCGGTAGGAGTTCGTGGTTGCTTCCATTCCTGAACAGCCGCCACTTTTACTGGGTCCACCGAAATGCCATCTCCCGATACAATGTGCCCTAGAAACCTTACCTCTAATTACTGAAAATGGCACTTCGAAAACTTCACCTTTAGAACATGTCTCCTCAATGTTTCCAACACCACTTCTAAATAATGTTTATGCTCCTCCTTAGATTTGGAGTAGATAAGAATGTCGTCGATGAAAACTAGCACGAACTTGTTAAGAACATCTCTAAAAAAACGATTCATTAGATCAACAAAATAAGCTGGTGCATTGGTTATCCCAAAAGGCATAACCAACCACTCAAAGAAACAGTCAGGATCCCTAAATGCAGTTAAGGGTATGTTATCTTCAGCAACCCTCAACTAATGAAATCCAGTAGCTAGATCCATTTGAGAAAATAAAGTAGCTCCATGAAGTTGATGAAAAAGATCATCGATGCAGGGTAAGGGATACTTGTTTCTAATGGTTAGCTTATTCAACTCCCTATAATCCACACACAACCTTAAAGATCCATCAGAATTAGCCAAAAACACCACAACAGACCCCCAACTTGAACGACTGGGTCTAATAAATTCTCTTCTTAATAGGTCCTGGGTTTGACTTACCAACTCCTCTCTCCCTTGGAGCCATCCTTCGCTTAGGTTGAACCATAGGCCTTGCACCAGGGACTGAATCAATGCGGAACTCCATCTCTCGGTGCGGGGGTAAACTTTAACCCTCTTCGAATACATCGGGAAAATTCTTAACAACTTCAATAGACCCTAAATTTTCTTGGGATATTTCCAGGGCATACAAGAAACTACACATATGGATACCGGGTTCCTTACATGAAACTTTAGTAATTCTTTCCATATTGGTTACTAATGATACAGTCCTTTCATTATAATCTAGAACAGCTCCATTTCTCGATAACCAATCCATACCAAGAATAATGTCAAATCCTTTAAAGTCTAAGACATATGGATCGCAAGAAAAGTGAGGAGAAAGGTAGGAAATTGGCACATTCTGACAAATCATATTCAAATAAATTACCTCGCCTATGGGGTTAGACACGCACATAGAGTTTTCTACAATACTCGGAATAAGATGAAATTTATATACTGATTCTAAGGAGATACAACTATGAGAGGCACCAGTATCAAATAATGCTCGAATATTAATACCATTAATCAGTAAGGTACCTTCAAGGATGCCTTTCCCCTTCACATCCGTTGAAGTCGACGGTTCATTCTTAATAGCATACACCTTTGGCTGCTGCACCTTCTTCATGAGTGGGCAATCCTTCAGCACATGGCCGGGCTGATGACAATTAAAACAGAGTCTTCTGGACCATTGGAGAGATGGGTCCACTTTGCTGCTTTAGAACTTCACGATTCGGACAATACCTGGCAATATGTCCTTTCTGCTTGCAAATATAACAACCACTATCCTTAGGCTTGCCTCCTTGACCTTCTCCTTGTTTCCCTTTTCCTTGCTTCTTCCAATTTGGATTATACTTTCTTTTATTTGGATTAATAGTACCGCCACTGGGTGCTGCTGCTGCTGATGGCTTCATCTTCAAAAGCACTTCATATCTTAAGGCCATGTCTACATGATCCACAAACATTTCCTTTATATGAGCGGCCATCTTTTCATGGAAATCTTCTCTCATACTCAATACGAAAATCTCATTCTTCTTAAGGGGGTGTCAATAAGTCCAGGACCGAAACAAGATAAGTCATTAAACTTCGTTTCATATTCAGCCACCGACAGGTCCTCCTGCTTGAGATCCATGAAACTTCTATATAATCGAGTTTTGCCCACGGCTGACATGAATTGTTCTTCAAATACCTCTTTGAATATATCCCATGAGAACTCATCTTCCGGAACATTTGCCGTGACAGAATCCTACCATGCAGCTGCATCCAATTGTTCTTCAAAACCTTCCAATCCCGCGCTTACGTTAGTTCGAAGTGGTTTCGGCATAACTATTGCTATCTGATCCCGGTCTCTTCAAACCAATGTTCGATAATATTCCAGGGTTAAGTTATTTATAGTGGACAATTCCACTATCAAGGTGTAAATATTTACATAAGGAAATACATTCTATATGCTTACATTATCATGACTTGCTTATCGAAATTAACTCGCTTGTATTCATCACGTTCCAAAGCGCGTTATTTGTTATAAGTACAAGTCAAATTAGTTCCAATAAAACGTGTCAATGTTTTATTCTAACTACTTTAATTTGTTTGGCTACTTAATGGTATGGACAAGAGATCCTTAGTTTAAAACAATTTACTTAAAATGAAAAGTTGAAAATAATTAACTGAAGGGTTAAAATAATCTTTTAAAGATAAATCTCAATTAAATCATTAGTTAAAGCTTAACTAAACCTTATTCCATCATAATGAAAAACAAATTAAATCATAATTAAACCATAATTAATTCTAAAATTAATTAATAATTAACTTTAATTAAATAACTTTTATTTATAATTAACTTCTAATTAAATAATAATTAATTAATTAACTTTTAAATAAATAATAATAAATTAAATAATCATATTATAATTAAAATAATTAAATTTGATTAATTAAAAATTAATTACCTTTTTAAATAATTAATAATTAATTAAAACTATTTAACCAATTAATCATTAGCTTACTTAATTATTACTAATTAACTACTAATTACTTAACTTAATTACTAATTAATTAATGATTAATTTTTTTAAAATTAATTAATAATCAAAACTTACTCTATTAATTTATTATTAACTTATATACTTTACTAATTAAATTTGAAAACGATTTAAAAAAAAACATTTGAAAAGAAACTTTGAAAACTTAGAAATCGTGAATTTTCCGAACTGCATCCATAGCGACAATCGCTATGGATGCCGTAACTTAGAAATTATTTTCTAAGTTACAACCAAATTTAACTTTTCACATTTTCTAACCTTGAAAATATAAAGAAAAAGAGGTTTCAAAACATAAGCTAAAGTTAGAAACTAAAAAAAAACATTACTAAATCAAACTAGTAAATGAATTTTTTTCCAAATGGATCTCAAGTCCATTATTTCATTTCAAGTACTAACTTCCCTTTCCATTTCAAACACCTGACCAAACATGCATAATAACCAAACAATATTATTACCATAAACACATAAGTTACCATCTCTTTACAACCAAGCATAACACTTAAACTTAATAATTCCGAACCAATTGTAAAACCATAAGTAAGCATACATAAACCATCCAATCAATTCCAACACCCAACACAACATAATATATACTCATATATATAATCAAACCAACTTAAACACCAAGTTAAATTCTTTCCAAAAATTTAGAATTTTACTCACCGAAAACAAATTGAAAACTTTGTCAACTTTTGCAAAATGACTTGAAATCTTGGAATCCTAAAAGGAGACTTGAACCTTCCTTTAAAAACTTGGAAATAGAATTGTCTTTAACATAGAAAGTTTCAGACTTGAGGTCATATGGTTCGGCCTAGAGGGTCTAAGATGAATGTGGACTTTAACTTTGGAAGAGAAGTGGAGATATATGTGTATATATGTTTTAGCAATCTTTGAAAGTGATTTTAAAGTGAATGTTCTTCCTCTTTTCTTTGAAATAGTTTAGGAAGCCATGAAAGATATTTAAAAGCTTTAGAAAGATTTGAAAAGTAGAAATGAAGTAAGGAAATGAAAATAAAATAAGAGAAAGTTGTTTTTATATTTTGTTAACAAGTAAATTTACCAAAACATCCTTTGTACTTTACCCCCCTCCAAATGCCACCACCTCACCAACCTTGTCTCCTCCCTAAAACCAACGTATTTTCCTTGTCCCCCCCTTCATTTTTCAAGGCAAACATGCCTTAGTACTTGCTTGTACCTATGTTGGAAAGATCATCTTTTGTATAAAAAGGTATATGTATTTTTATATAAAAGATCTTATCTTTTCATGTATGCATGCATATTCAAGTGTACATGCATGTACACTTGTGCATGTTCATGTATAAACATTTGTAAATATATGAATGTGTGTATACAAAAGTGGCATAACATTTCCGACAACTTGTAGTCGACGAAAAATCGAAAATTCGGAAAAACGAATTCCGGACACATTTTCAATCTTTCTTCGAACTAATTATCTTTGTAAACAAAATTTTAAAATGATTTCACCATCATTTATTATTATCTAAAAAGAGTTATTTTAGTAATAAAAACCATAATTTAATTATATAAAAATATATTTAAATATCCATAATTTTAGCTATCAAATTGCGGGTCATTACACTTTTAGAAATAGATATGGAAGTACCAATCAAAAACCAATCATGGATCACGGTTACACAATGGTTACTCCCCTATCCTACAGGAAACATCTTTAACTCTGGGTAATCTCTACCCAGCGAATTACGCCATGTAAATCAAAATCAAATCGCACATGGACCGTAGTCTACTTAGCGGTTACGTCCAATGGTTACGTCTCTATCCCAGAGAAAACATAGTAGACTATAAGCAATCACTGCCCCTCAAATTATGCCATGTGGATCGCAGTTTACTTAGTGGTTACACCCTATGGTTACGTCGCTATCCCAGTGAAATCATAGTAAACTATAGGCAGTCTCTGCCACCTCGAATTATGCTATGTACATCGACCATATATCGTAGCTACACAATGGTTACACCGCTATCCCAGCGAAACCATAAAGAGACTGCAGGCATAACGCCCCCTGAATTACGCTATGCAAATCGAATCATAAGACCATAGGTTGCGCTATGGAATTCAAAGGAACTCATGAGTCTATGTCCGGATGACCGAAATCACTCAATAGAATGAATCCACCAAGTGGATTATCAAAAATCACGGAGGGTACTTCCCATATCTTTTACTTCGAAATATATTGTACTATTTATAATACCCTTTCCAAATCATAACTTCAAATGTTACACTTATATAAATTCCATTATATATAAGATTTCATTTCCAAATCGAGCACTTTCCAAAATCAGTGGTCTCGAATATATCATATCATTCTTATATAAATTCCGTTATATATAAGATTATCGCTTTTCAGATCGAATATCTTTCAAAATCAATAGTTTTCAAAATAGCTTCATACTTATACAAACTATTTAAATATAAGAATCGAAAACTTTCAAATCAAATATTTCTATAGAGTCAAAGGCCTTCGAAATCAATCCATTTTCATATATCATTTCAATTTCAAATCCACATATGATCTCAACAATCAATTTTTTCAATCACTATCATTCAAATTCAAAATTTTCCAAATTCCAAATCAATAGTTTTTCCCAACTTCGATTTTATATTTATATCAAATTTAGATAAAATCAAATTTCTTTCCAAATCAAATACGTTTTCCAATTCTTTTATTATAAAACATTTACCTTGTTCAAAATGTTTCTTAAAACAAATTCAATTATAAACCTTTGAAAACTATTTTTCATATTTGTACAAAGTCGGAACTGCTTAAAATAAATCAATTTGCCAAATTAAGTTTTTATAATTATTTACCATGTTCAAAATATTTCTTAAAACTCTTTTCATTAAAAAACATCTCAAAACTAAATTTCATACTTGTATAATTCAAATAAACCCGTACAATTTACTTATCAAAATATTTAACAATTTTGAACTTGTTCGACTTCTGTTAGTCTTTATTTTTAAAATTTTCAAAACTAAACTTATATACTTTCCAAAATACCTAGCTTTGAAAATTAATTCTCAATTTGAAGTGTTCGATTATTCATAATAGTCGGAAAAATCAAATTCAAAATTGGAAATCAACAATCAATCATCTCAATAAGATGCACAATCAATTAATCCAAATGCCTAGGATACATATGTTCGTAATATTATTCAATAGAAAATTCAAGAACCGAACACCAGATTTTTTATTTCAAATCATTTGAAACCAAAATATATACATATATCTTTCGAATACCAAATCATGCTTCAAGAATTTGAATCAAAACAATTTCGTCAAATCAATCATCTAGCAAAGCTACCACAGTGGCCTCCCCTACTTTGAATCTCGAAAATGAATGTCGATTATGCTGCAGTCATCACCAAAATTATTTCCCAGTGACATAAGTGAGTTCTGGACTTCTATTTCTTTTGAAATCATTTTGAAAACCATTTGAAATTATTTTGAAATCACTTATAAACATTTTTGTTCGGAACATACTTTCAAATCATGCTATTATATATTTCCAAAGTCTTAAAAACCAATTTCAAACTCCGCAATTCAAACTCTCAAATATTCAGTTTGAATTTCCTTTTTAGTCATAAACCATATTTGTATGGGTCATTATCTTATATAATATTCATTTCAAAATTGTAATTCTTTGTTTTGATTAAAATAAATAACTTAAATCTAAACAATCAATTTTAACCCAACATTATCTCCAAACGCCTTATAGTCAAATTGTGAAACTTAAATCACAAGGTGTTCGTTTCAACATTCCCATAAAATTACAATTTCTACCCTTCCCATGCGTGAAAAGGTAGATTACTTACAACTGGTTATGCACTATTCGAAAGTCAACACAAAAGTCAAATGCTCATAAACTGGCCGAGCATAACCAATGAATCAATAAATGATAATACGCACAACTATATCAGTTGATCAATCAACCAACAAAGAGATTACATCCAATTATCATCAAACACTCACACATGATTTTATCAATTTATTGAATTCATTCTTTTATATTCTAAATATAATCCAGGTTAAAATCATTTCATTTATTAATTTCAAAATATTTTTATATCACTAACAAATATGCTCTCTTATAGACATATATACACTCAGTGAGCTTATCCTACAGGTTTAGGTATATATATACACTCAATGAGCTTATTTTATAGGTAGGTATACACTAAACCAAAGCTCTGATACCAACTATGACGACCCACCGTTTTGGACAGTTTAAGTCGATAATAAACTACACATGTCCAACTCAAACAATTTAAAAGATACATTGTCAATGGGTTTATTTTAAAGAAATAAAAAGAAAAGAAGAAAAACCACAATAGAATCTCACAGCGGAATGATAAAATACAATAATCACATAAACAGTTCATGAAGCTGTTTAACAATATATACTTAATTCAATTTTAAACATAAATCAGAGTTATACAATATTATCGGAGTTATACAATTTAAGAGACAGTAAAAAATCATGTAGCGGAATAAGTACTAGTAGATATGATATGCCGAATCTTCGTCCTCGTCCTCCAGAATAACTGTCTTCGATAACTGGAAAACTCGGTCTGACCGAGCGTAATGAAAAACAAAACACTCGAGTCAGGACTAAAATCCTCATGTAAGTCAAATCAATCAGGAGAAATATAGTTTCAAAATGAACCGTTTCTTTCTATTTCCAACAAATATGGACTCAGATCCAAATTCCAAACAAATGAATTGAATTTCCAATGTTTCAACCAATTCCTTTCAAATTCAATTTCATTCAATTTCAATTTCGATTTCAATCTAAATCAATTTCAATTTCGATACAAACGATTTAATTTGGTGGCTCGAGTTTCAATTCAAATCTCATTTCAAAATCATTTCAGTTTATATAAATTCGAGTCTAATCTCAATACACCGATTTAAATCACTTAAATCAATTTAACTTCAATGTTCAAATTTTAAGATTCAAATCTTTAAAATAATCCAATTTCCATAATTCAAAACATACATCGATTATAACTTCGAAACTTCAAATTGAATTCTTTACCCAAATCCTTTTACTATTTTTAACTCTAACATTTCCAAAGCTGGAATTTGAAAATAATCCAATTCAAATGTACTAAGTATCAAAATCATTTAATGGTTGGATTTCAAACATCGGCCTTCTTATAACATTTCCTTTTTATTTATTAAAAGTTATAGAAAACCCTTTTATTGCTCTTTTAAGGAAAAATATATATTAAAAAAATTAGAATTTAAATTTTACAAATGAAATTCAAGTTAATTTCAAAAACTAAATTCAATTTGATTCACAAAATTTAATTCTTTATAATATATAAATTTCTAAAGGTTAGATTTTAATTTTAAAATTCAATAAATAAAACTCAATTTTCGCCGAATGGCGATAGAATCACAAAATCACAATTCTGCTAAAGTAGTCAACTATGCATCAAAATTCGCATATCAGATAGGATATCCAACGTCTACATCAAATTTAAATGTTCAGGTGATCAATCATATCAATAGTGGTAACAAGAGAGTGATAACATGGAAAAAGCAAAACCACTAACAACATATGGCCAATCAACAATATCATCCATCACAATATGAGTTAACATCCAAATCAACCAATTCAACCATATCACACAACGATCAATAAATATAAATCACTTCATGATTTCGATTTAGCAGTTCATAAGAATATTTAATACTTTGTGAGCATTTAAAACACTCACCTTTATTTGAACTAAAATTTTTTAGTATCAAATAAACTTCAACTCAACTCCATGTCGTATTTCTCGTCGATACGAACCCAACACGACTTGTTTCGCTTGAATCAAACCTTGTATGAGAAAGTTACGAATTTATGAATATAACGATAATTAAACATAATTAACAAAGTAATTAAACTAAATTTAAAAAAACACAACCTTCTCGTATCGTTAGTTCAAACTCCAGGCCGAAACCCAAATTCATGACCCTTCCTCCTCGATGGGCGCGCCACCCAAAGCCACTGGACCCAGATCCGAGCACCCCACCAGAACCGCCTCTCGATGCTCCACCCACGACCAGCAACGGCGTCGCCCTCGCTGCCTCCATCAGCCATCAGCCATCAAAATCCAAAACCCACACAACCTATTTGCTTCAATTCTAGTGATTGCAAGTCGAACCACTTCCATCCAACCGCAAATCTCGTAGAGGAGATAAAGATCTTCATTTTTCCTTTTGGAATCGTTCGAATTTGTTGAGCGGATTGGAAGAAAATGAGAGGAGAAGATCGAACATTTTTTGCCATTAAAAGAAAAGGAGGAGTGGCTGATGGTTTCTAGAACTAGGGTTTGCAAAAGAGGAAAATGAACGGCCTTATATAGAAAATCTCGTGGCACTATTCATCCGCGAAATTTTTGAACTCCAAACGACGCGTGCCGCTTGGCGTTCTATATGTTATATCCACATTCCGAACACAGTGGAATATCTATCGAGAGCCAATTCCACCATATTCAGAAGATAGCTCTTCAAAATCAAATTATTTTAATTAAATTCCGTTAATTGATTTCTACGTGTTTCAAGCTCGCATGACCAAACGATAAGTCCGATCGCTACGAAACTTGAAATCCCATAGCAATTCACTATTACGGATCCGATGAAACTGGTTTCATCAAAATCCGAGATAGTGCCCAAAAAGACTATTTTTACACGTTAATTAAAACCAGCTGTTTTCAAAATCAATGTAATCACTTTTAAATTCAATTTTAAAAGTTAACAATTTTTATTCTTTAAAAAATAAAATTTAAATCAACTTTTGAAATCATTTTCATTCGTATTAAATTCAAGGCTCAATTATTTAGCAATCTCAAAAATTAAATTTGACAATTAAATTGTCAAATAAATCACTATATTTGAAATATAAGTTATTTAACTTATGAAATTAACCTTTCAATATTTAAAATCAATTAAATATTCCAAATTCAAATTTTATCTTAAACCATTTTGTAAATTAAAATGTTTGTTCAAAATTTATACAACGAATGCTCTTACATTTAAATTCATAAACAAATTAACTTTTAATATGAAATGTTCATTCAAATCTAGAACAACAAAAGTTCTTACACTAAATATAAAGATTACACTTCATAAATCAAAGCCGTTGGATAATTCAATTACGATGAATTCCAATATTAGAATTTCAGATAAATTTTAGTTATCAAACAATAATTTTATTTCATTTAAATAATTCAACATTTATTATTCAATTCCAGCTATTGATTATAAACACATTCAATATATAGAATTTCATACAAATAAATTTATGCTTTTACTTTTAAATGAACATTCATTCGACTCTTTATTTACTTAACATTGATCATTTCAATTTCTGTTATCAATCACTTACAATTTAATATTAATTAATTTACTTTCTATTATAAGTTATCTTCTTTTCTCATATTGAATTTTGTTATTTAAAATTTTATTTAAGTTCATATCCAATGAATTACATTAATAAATCATTAATTTTATTTCTAACCATTTTTATTCAATGATTTTATTAAATTTAATAGTTTAAAATAGTTAAATTTCCGGGTCATTATATTTATGTTCATTGTAAACGCACCCTTACACATCATTAGCCAATGTGCCACTCCCTTATTTTAAGTGTCATGCTTAATGCCACATCATGCTTTAATAACAAGGTATTAATACAAGCTTACACCTAATTAGCCTATGGGTCGATACCTCCTTTAAAAGTAATGCGTAATTCCACCTTATACTTTAATAAATAAGGTGATAATATTACAAGCTTACACCTAATTAGACTATGTGTCACTACCACCTTTAAATGCCATACTTAATGCCAACCCATGCTTTAATAAACAAGGTGATAATATTACAAGCTTATACCTAATTAGCCTATTAGATTGCAAGATTATCTTTCGGTCTTTGAAACAAAGTTGTAAATTAGTATTCATCTTTCAAACAATTATAATATCATTTCATTTGGGATCTATAAACACATAAGAAAGTTAGATGATTAGGTTCTTACATTTTCAGGCTTATTTTTCCTTTTACACTCAAAGGTAGTTCTTATTGACAAACTCTCAGTGACTTGCTTTTCTAAATGCTTGACACAACTCCTTAGGTACTGAATTAAACTATCTTCTTCGTATGATTTCAATAAAAGAGGGTTACCAACACTTACAATCTTTACCTAAAAATAAAAGAGTAAGAGTTTAAAATACTGCTACATTAAACCAATGAGAATATCATAAAAAATACAATGACAAAGTTGATGACATGGTACACAAAGAGATAATTTCTTTCATAAGTCCTTTATTTACAAATATATCCTAGAAAAGACATTGAAATCGTAATGACTAAAAATTTAGTACAAACAACAAAAACTCCTAGGAAATAACCTAAAAACAGCTAATGAGGTCATGAATTTATTTCTACGTTAGTGGAGGATCTCGGTAAGTTGTCTTTAGATTGTGCAGGTACATTAGCCGAATCATCTTCTACATCGGAGTCATCAAGCACATCTTCTATCTGCATGGAAGCTGACTAACCCATTGCACTCTTTAAACCTCTTAGCTCTGCAATAGTCCAAACCTTAAAAATGTTTAATACAAACAACAAATTAAAATATTTTAGATTGTAACATGTACTTTACACAAAATAGTATATTTGATATACTTATAACTAAAACCTAAAAAATTAAGAAAATAAAATAAAATAAAGAATTTATTTAAAATATTTTAGATTGGATTATAAATCCACTCTAAACTTCATAGGCACAATAGATTCAAAATAGGAATTTTTTGAATCCTACATATTTCACCCGCTTTCGACAAGCACGATTCTTTCAATGATATCTGAGCCCAATAGTTTATATGGTCTAAAATAGTAATGTTGGGGCTAAGAAATTAAAGTTTATCCATTTAGTAGGGTGTTTAGAAAGGTAGCGTTGAAGGTTGGGTTTGGTAATTAAGTACTCTGCCCTACTTAGCTACTGGTCTGGCCCAAAGGATGAAGTAAGCCCAAAGATTATCCCTAATATAAAAAAACAAATTGATATTGGGCCTTGGAATAATTTACAAAATCTATTTGAAAATTTAAAATTAATTATAAAAAGGAAATTTTATAAAAGTTATGAAATCCTTTCAAAATTATTTTGAGAAACTAAATAATTAATTTTGAAATCTAAAATTTAATTAATATGGTTCATTAAATAAAATAAATAATTAATTAAATGTTAATTAATTCAAATTTATATATTGATATATATATATATGTATGTATATATATACATATAACTATAATTATTGTAGTTATTTATTTATCTTAAAATTGTTCATGATAAATTAAATTAAAACTTTAAATTAATTAATATTTAATTAAATTGTTTAACTAATAAAAATTTATTAAATTAATTAAAGGTTAATTAATTCAGATGTATACATATATTGATATGTACAAATAAACAAACTATAAATGTTATAGTTGGTTAAATATCTTAAATAGTTTAGGATGAGTAATAGAAAACTTTAGAAATTTTATATTACTGAATTAAGTTAAGTAAATATGATTTATATTAAAATTAATTAAATAAGATTTAATTAATACGATATATGTTTATATTATATATTAAATTAAATTATAGAAGTTATAAATAAGCTAATACTTATATAACTATATACGTATAAACTTAAGTGGAATTGTAGAAACCCAACTTAGATTTAAGGAAAACATACGTATGTATTGTACATATACCGCGACTTTTGATGTGTCCAACACTTGAAACACAAGGGTATTTCATAAGAAATATATTATTTCCTAAATAGACATCACTCAAACAATCATTAACTAAATATTATAAATCTTTAATATAAATGATGTCCTTTACCATTTATATATTAATAATTTAGTTGCACACTCTATAATTATCGAGCAAAATCAAGCAGGAGATGTTATGTGTAGTATTATTAATATATTAACTAAACGAGGCAAGATAAAAGTATGTATTTGTTGAGAAAACTCAAGGTACATACATTTAGGCCGTCACAAAATGGTGGTATGAGTGAATGATGTCATTCGATTTGTTGAGCAAACTTGACATTGAAACTGAGATTAGGACAAATGCCACAAGTTATGGGTTGTATATGATACAACTGATAAAGTGTTATCCATTGCTTGTGAGCCTATGGCTTGGTGAGCAAACTCAAGGTTAGAATCCTAAAGCAAGTGAGTCCTAAATCCCCTCTAGAGAGATTGAAAGATTTCTCCCTAGGGTTTTGCAAAACATAAAAATATAATGGCAACCTTGTTTGAAAAATGAAATAGTAACTTTTGACCTTTCTAATATTATAACTTTTTTAGTTAACATGTACAGATGAACTAAATTAGGGATTAACAAAAAAATATAAAATATACTTACCTTAAATCCTTTGGCATGCTGTCGCTTCAATGTCCATGCAAGAGCCTAATAATACACTACTAAATACATTCTTAACTTGGTCACTTAAGTGTTTATTTGCTCAAGATCGTGTATTTTTTTCATGAGTTTTGAACACTAAAGCAATACAAAATATGGATGTTTGATCCGTAATATATAACATATAAAAGTTGTATTTTAGACAATCATATTCACGGTGTATGAAAGCTCAATCAAATTAGTTCATCGAAAATAAGAACATAAACCATAATGCGAATTATGTATTCAATATGATTGATTACAATAAGGATCTCCTTTGAATAGTTCGACCATCTTTGAAAGGAAAGAGAATGTAAGAAAGTGGATGTCACTTAGGCATGGTTAGAATGAAGAGAGTAAATGGTCACCTTTGCTTCATGAACAGACATCGAAATCGAGAATTGTATAACACACTAAAAAATATTTAATACGCAACGAGAAATGTTATTTCAGTTTAAAATTCCAAGACTTATGGAATTTGCTTTGATCAAATTACAACATTGTCCAAGTTCAATTTGATTAGTTCAAACATAAATTCATTGGTCCAATAATTACAATTATTATTAACCGTATTGCTCTAACAGGAGACCTTGACTTTGAGTTGACTACAGTGGTCCGTGATACCAATGATTGAGGTGACGAATTCTCTATTGAATAGTGTTTCACTTCCATTGCTTCAACTTAGACCCAACTATAATCGTTCGATGGATGCTATGCCATGATTTAAGTATAATCAAAGTAGAGGTCCATATTAAAGTTTCATAGTATTCTTAAGTCGAGGGAATTATGTTACATCATCACTTCGAGATTGTATGTTTGACCTTAGTCATATTAATCAATAGAAAAATCTCGAGTGAGTCATTCCATAGTTATCCAAAACTATCAGTACGTACCCCTTAGTGCCCCCAACAGCCATGAGTAATACACTGCCCAACATTTGGAAAGCGTTACACACTAATAGTCTCAACGAATGTATTGATAGCCCATCTTAAAACATCCTAACTAAGAATATTTAAAATTATATGTTATTTTCAATGTGATAAATTTATCATCATCATAGCACATTTTATGCTATCATATAACATACCATTTAAGGAATCATGTTATATTAATGAACCATGTTCAAAAAAAACATATCATTTAAGGATTTTCTATTTAATATACCTTGAATTAATTACTTAATTAATTGTCTCATAATATAACTAGTATATAATAGAAAGAAAACACCTTTATTTTGAACAAGATTGGTTATCGAGTTAGATATAAATGATAAATTACAAAATTATCCCAAGGGCATACCCCTAACTCCATCAAGTACTTACCAAATATATATATATATAATATTTGACTCACTTTAGTTATAGCTTACGTGCATCTTAGAATGTCATAACATTTACATTTTTAGGGTTTGCCATGGCTATGGAAATGCGTAGATAGGTTGAAGCTTCTGCACCCAATGCCCAGGTATATATTTTTGAAGTTAAGGCAAAACTTAGATATTGCTGATCTTGATATCGGGGCAATGGGAAAAAGGGAGGTAGATTATAAAACCTAACCAGAGATGACTTCTTAGAAGTTTGAAGAGATGGAGTTGTGGGCCATGGGGTAGAGAAAAACATCGAGAAGTTAGAGAAGAGGGTGGAACAGTTGGAAAGGAAGCTTTCTAAGCCAAAGAAGGACTTGGACACCATAAATTATAATGTTCTTTATCAAATTTATGCTGAAGTAAAGAAGCAATTCTTTGTGGAACACCTTAATGAAGAGGAGGCGAAGGTTAGTTTAGATTTCTTAGAAGTCTTGAGTTTATTAGAACTACGTTTGGACTATTGCAAAGCGAAGTGACTTAAAGAATGCAATTGGACAGAAGATATGTAAACCCCCCCAAAACAGGCCTAAATCCCGACCTAGAAAAGGTTCATCGAAACTTAGAGCCATTCCAAAGCTGGCTGTTGGTTGGTAAAAAGAACAATACAAAGTTATTTATCTATTCACGTAGAACTCAAAGCGGAAGGATAATATATAATAGCATAAACAGTACGTATTTTATTTCAAATTCCAAATGTCACAAAACCATATCATAATGTCAAAAATAATCGTTATAAAATCATGTTAAAAAAATACATTTTTAACTTCAAATGGGTACACCAAAAAATAGCATAAATTGATAAATAGACTATTGCCATAAGCTCCTCTCATCACTATCTCCATCTTGATCATTGTCTCCTTCCCTAATCTGTGTTGTAATAAGAAGGGAGTCAGAATAACAATGTCTTATGAACAGAAAATCTTGAGCCTTTCTATATCAATACTTGGGTAGTATAATTTAAATAAAGATATGTCTTTCACATTTGAACTATATTCAAAACAATTTAATACTTCATATAAGGAAAAGAGGCGGGCCCTTAAACGACCACTTAATACCTTCAATCCCCGAAGCAGGTTCTTCCGTAATCAATAAATCCATAACCATCGTTATTAATATCTATCAATGCAAGAGATATCCAAGCCACTTAATACCTTTTAATGGATAATAGGCAGACTCCGACTGTTTAAGATCTTAATTAAGATAGGCCCCTATTATTTAGTTCTTATTCCTAAGGCAGACTTCTCATAGGTGCCTATCTAGCTGACATTGCATGGAAATCTCTTCGGATACTTAATACTTTTATTCAAGGGGACCTTTTCATGATATCCTTAACTGTTCCTAAACCCAATCCCGACCATTTAATACTTCATATAAGGGAAAGAAGAGGACCCTTAAAAATCCACTTAATATCTCTAATCCCCAAAGCATGTCCTTCGTATTATGACCCATATCCAATAGAGAGGTCTCATATTAGTCCGACATTCGTAGGAACTGGTAGCCAGATTAGCTGGGTAGATTTATCCTACAGAATTGAGACTAACCTCACGTCATCCATAGTTACCTATTATAGACGATGTCTTAAATCAGCCCCAAAGTCATACTGCTAGTAGCTAGATTAGCTAGGCAGATTTCAATATGCTTTATACTGACCTCGCACCTCTACAAATTAGTCATATTTCATAATACTCTCTAATTGTATTATCACACATCTCACCGTATACACTATTTAGGGCTTATAAGAAATCCTCCTTATTTCGCCTAATTAATTACTTTCCAAAGGGGATTTAAATGATAATTATTAACTTAATTAACTACGTAATTAATACATTATAATTGTACGTTATTTACGCTAGTTTTTACACACACACACACGCACACATATACTGAAACGACCCGCAGTCCCGTACCCCATAAAATCAACACTATTCTCCAACGTCGATTCAACGTGAACGGACATACGAACCATTTGGGTTAAAGAAGAAAGAGGTAGAAGAAGAGGAAACAACACAACATCAGAATCTCACATACGCAGCGGAATAAATATAATAGATAATAACTGATCTTTAGACAAAAGAAAACTATATCTGTTTTATACTTTACATCTTTAGAATACAACATCAGAGTTCAGCAACATCTAACACACAACTGTACAATAATCACTACATGTCCTCACAAAACTGAATACACAGTACACACAACACAGCAGAATATACATCAAGTACGAGTGATACGTCTCGCCATCCAGCTCGTCTCCTGAGCTTCACAGTATCCTATCCTGTATCTATAATACTCGATCTGACCCAAGCATTATAATAAAATAACACTCGAGTCAGTCTGGAAAACCAACGTGAGAAAACACACTCAATTGGATTATTAAAGTTTTCCAAACCCTTTGAAATCAAAGCATCTCGTAAGACCACGCCACAAATAAACATGTTGGGTTTTTACCTTACGATAGCCAAAACACTTTTTATTAAAATCCTGTGATATTATAATAGTGTCTATATACAAATACTTATTCAAATAGCTGAAATTGTTACATGATTAAATTCCAGCATACTAGCCACAAAGTTGGTTCTACAAACAAAAAGCATAAAAGGCACGTAGGGAAAATGGATTTCCATCAATGACTAGGCACTGGGGTACCACCTGTCACTGTACCTGGTCTAGATCAGTGTACCGAGGACCACGCCCGATCCCCTGCAACACAAGACCGGAACTACCTAAGGGTAATTCCGAGTAAGATCACCCCACGGTTGGCGCGACCAACCGCCACACAACCAAAATAAAAAGGGACATCTAGACAGGGATGATCTCACCCTAATGGGCGCTACCCACA
Organism: Allium fistulosum; assembly: GCA_030737815.1. Classification (NCBI taxonomy): domain Eukaryota; kingdom Viridiplantae; phylum Streptophyta; class Magnoliopsida; order Asparagales; family Amaryllidaceae; genus Allium; species Allium fistulosum. The sequence goes on from CM060904.1 coordinate 1,111,946,049, forward strand.
TAGCCTTGCTGCATAACCCCTGATTTTCAGTCATTCCCAGTTGATGAGGCTTGAGGCTAAGCGTTACCTTTTTAGAATGTTTTACTTAGAATGCCCACCGTCCACCTGACGATGTTCCGAAAGCATTCATCCATACAAGTCCGTTCCGGGTTCGAACGGAACCGATGGCACTATTCCTACTACATCCATTTTGGAATCACCCTCAGGATTAGTAGCGATTAGCCCTTGCACTTCACTGCTCCATCTTCAACTCTGAACTCATTTTCCCCACGAAAACGTACAAACCGGATCGAAGTGGTTTTCGGAAAATAAATCCCGGTCTCTTCGAAACGATCAGCGCATTGGCCAATATTGATAGTCGGTTATTTAATATCAATTAACATTCACAAACATCCATCAAACATAAATAATTTATTTATTAATCTCAAAATATCTTCGTAAGATATATTTCCACTTTTCAACCCTTTGAAAACAGTTTCAAACCATCTTTCTCTCACGAAATAAATTTCCCAATATTTTCTATTTCCATTGAAATCACCAAGTACAAATACTTAGACTTTAAAATCATTTAAAACACTTAATTATAGAATATACTTTTAAACATTTAGATTTTAAACTACTTTAATACTTTATTTTAAAAAAATACACACTTCAAGAATATTTAAAATAAAGCTACTATATAAAATATAAAACTAAATTTTTATCTTTTCCAAACATAATGCCAATTAACCTTTAAATAATTACTACTACTATAAATTTGAAAAATACTAACTTTAACATTTAAACATTTTAAAAATAATGGATTTTCCAAAACATACTTTTAAAAACAACTTTGAAACTTTAACTAATACTTAAGAATTTGCTTTGAAAACGTACTTGGCTATCCAGGGAAATATACTTCTCTTTCACATCTTTAAAAATAAATCACTATTTATTTTTAATCAAATTTACCCATTCTTTAATAAATTCCCACCGTGAATTTATACTTCCAAATATCCACTGATATCCATTTAACTTTATAAACCCAGTTTATAAATTCCATAGTCTCACCCTTCTTTCAAAACATAGTTTCAAATACTAAATCAATTCCCAAATTGATTTCTAAAATTTATTTCATTAAAATAAATTCCTTTACTTATCCAAATTTATTTCAAAACCATAAATTTCAGATTTAACTTCTTTATTTTAATCTAAAATCTTATTTAAACTAAATACCAATTTCATACCTTTCCAAATCTCTTCTTTATCTTTCCAAACAAATTTAAACCTTGACTTTAAAATAAATTCTTTATTCCTTTAAATAATAACACTTAGGTTTAAAAATTCATTTTATTCCCATTTATTCATAAATTTTCTTTCCCATATCTGAAATTATTTATTAACATTTAAAATCCACTTATCCATTTTCAAATCATTTATTCCAACCTCTAAAATTTTTTACTTAAGAATTTTCCTTTTATTTCCCTTTGAAAATCCAATCTATATATTTTTGATGACGCGGCATACCCAAATATATTCAATCAATTCATAGCATTCAATATTTTCAATTTCCAATTTATCACAGAATATCAAATAAACCATATCACAGGATATTAAACAATCTAAATAATTTTGAGGAATCCAGTTGGATCCCTCCAACCTGTTTCCCTGCATCCACAGATGTTAGCACAATATCAATTCCACTTCGAGGTGGAATATCGTGGTATATGGGATTATAAAATATCATCCGCTATTATGCGGCGCATAGGGTCTCATCCACTATATAATGCGGGAAATCAATCACTCCAATATATATATATACTACTACTATATATAATATATCACATCCAATCAATTTCAATCAACCATTCATCAATTTAAATTTAACTATTAAATTTAAATTAAACCCAGATGAGTGAGGTTAACTCACCTTGATTTTGTTTGCAATCCACTTCATTATTGCCTTGGTTTTTCGATTTTTGACCTTGAATAAACAATTTATATGATTTATTAATATTCGAACTAATCGAACAATCACTTATCATTAAATAATTTAATTAACTAACAATTTTATTCAAAGTGATAATTTCCCTTTCAAAACCCTTTTGTAACATAAATAAATTAAATCGGTTTATTAAACAAAATCAATCACTAATATACATTATTTTAGAATAACTGGTAGATTCAAAATTTAGCTTTTATATAAACTCCCTTATATTACAAAATCTTATGCATGTATATTTTTCCTATCTTATCCATTTATATTTAATTATGAATGTGTATATATATATTTATTAAACTGAAAACAGAATAAATTTATAGCTTACAGTAAACTTATATATATATCAATTGAAATAGGCATGTGTACACATATCTCTACATTTAAATTACACTTTCCTTTACTGTAAATACATACATACATACATACATACATATATATATATATATAAATAAAACAATCTGCAAATACAACATTCAGTAAAAACGAAAATACCTCATGCATAGATTGAAAACGACGAAACCCTAGCCATCCCCGCGTCGAACTCGTTGGAGACATCGAACCCACAGCCACCCACATCACCGAAATCTCCACGACCTCGCGCTCGCTTCCCTACCGTGATTCCTTCTCCCATCGACCAAAACGAGATGCCCCAAATCGAAAACTGCACCTCGCGACATACCCTATCCCCATGCGCCTCAGTTCGATACGGTTTGCATTTTTTTTTGAAATGAATTCGTTTTGGGGCTATCGATTTTTTGGAGAAGGAAGGCTCGCATTTCTTCAAACTCCACGTACCTCGGCATCGATCGCGATAATATTTTCGAGTCGATTCTATTTTCCTTGGCCCTAATTTTGAAATTTGGATTTCGTTCCGCCTTAAAATTTCGAGCAAACTGATATATATTTTTCTTTGACTTTGATATTTGATTTGCTTGGTTGGATGATTTAAAAATAAAGGGGAAGGGAAGAGTGCTTCACACGGTAAAGAATAGTGATTTGAGTTAAAGCTAAAAGTGCTGATGTGAAGAGCAATGAAAAAGAATCTGATGTGAAATTATTTCAGCTGAGGTTGACCATTATAAAACTATATATTTTAAATTTAAATTCAAATTGTCTCTAAATTTGCAATTCAAAATCTCGACCTTCTATCGAGACGTGCCACTAGGCGTTTATAAGGTTATGCCCCTATTCCGAACGCAATGGAAAAGGTTCTGAGTCCAAATTCGATCATATGTAGAAGATAGCCTTTTTGGACCAGTTATTATATTGAATTTCGATATAAATTCAACGCGTTAATCTACCGTATGATCACACGACAACTCCAAACACTACAAAAATTGAATCCGATAATAATAAACTATTACAGATCCAATGGAACTGGTTTCGTCGAATTCCGAGACTGTGCCTCAGAAGACTATATTTTAAATATCAATTTAAACGATATATTTTCAAAACTGAACAAAACACCTTTAAATTCAATTTTAAAAGTTCCATCACCTTCAGTATCATCAATGTAAATTTTCCAAGTCTTCAAATTATTTTTAACAGGCTTAAAACTCCAGATTCGACATTTTACCCAACTTCAAATTATTTAATTTAATAATTAAATTACTCAATAAATAGTGATATTTGAAATTCAAGTTAAAATTAACCTTTTAAATATTTAAAATCAATTAAATATCCCAATTTCCAATATCCAAAATTTCTGGGTCATCACATACACACACACACACACTCACACACAAATGTCAAATCTTCCAAAGTTATACAAGTCCCATTTCGATAATAGCATTTTTTTACCATAAATCCAATACCTAAAATCAAATCAGTAGACTTGTACTTAAAATCCAACTCCAATTTTTTTATATTAAAACAATGGAATAAAATAATAATAATGGAAACTTACAATTTAATTGATTTTACGCTCTATTCAACTCCTTTTTACATGAAATTAGATAAATGAATTTCTATTCAATTTGTAGAAATAGGAATTGCAAACTACGAATAAGAATTCATGCCTTACACAGTATTTCTTAATCAAATCTCCTAATCATAGCCAAATAAAAAGAATAAGAAGTGGAAAAGAAGGTAAATACATAAACTGCAATATTTGCACAAATTCCATTATTTTAATATAAAAAAAATTAAGATTCCAATCTAAGAATTGACATATTTCTTTAGGGGAATTTTAGGAATTTTTAATGCGATGTTTTCGTAATCCAAAACTCCCCACGGCATATATCAGATCCAAATTACACTATTCAATCACTAAAATAGAAAAACAAAGATTTTCACTCATAGAGGATCTTGGCTTTGCCTTCTCTTAGATTTGACACGCCCTTAGTGAGCTCTTTCGGGTCTCTTCTTTTATATACATATAGCAAGGGATTTGTATATATATTAGATTCATAAAATTATAGGTTTGGAGAGAGAATAGGTTAAGAAAATAAACAATAAACAAAGATAGATATATAGGGTCTCCTACCTGAAACCCTAATGGAGTTTTATGAATCTATGAAGAGACGAACTGATAGAGCTTTGCTATTGTTTCGAAAATATTTTATGAACAAAAGTGAAGGAGCTAGGTTCTTAATTATAGTGATTGGAATGCACTAGAATCGTTGGATGAAGGTAGCTTAAAAGAAAATCTGGTACATTAAAATAACCAAAACCTTAGCCATCACTTACAGGTAGCGGTCGACTGCCACCTCCCACGATGGACCGCTAGCGGTCGACCGGTCATGGTCAAGGGGTCGACCACTCTTCTGTTTTAGGAATGTATAACTTTATCATTGTTAATTTGTTTTCTTCCTAAATTGTTATTTAACGTTAACGCTAATCTTAACATTTACTTAACCCTCAAGTATAATTAATATTAACTTTTGAATTTCAATTTTGGAAATTAATTGTAACGACCCGATATTTTCAACCATTCGCATCCGCACATGTCAGACTTGAATTTCTAAAAATACCACGTTGTAAATAAATTTGGCAAACTCATCATATATAGTAAATAAATAATCACAGATCACAGACACAGAGTAATATAATGCAGCGGAAACAAAGAAATAGTAGTTCATGAAGCTACTATATAAATACATCAAAGTTGAGTAAGATACAATAGGGATACCAAGATACAACAGGAGTAATAGTATGATAATCAGATACAACTCAGAATACAACTGGAATCAACTGAATAACTGAAATGAATAGATATCTGGATCTTCAAAGCAAAACTCCAGCTCCAAAGGTGAGCCTCAAATGCTGTATCACTCGGTCTGACCCGAGCGTAAAGAAAAACACAAAACACTCGAGTCAGGACATACATACTTATACAATGTAAACCAACTCAAGTGAACTGTAATAAAGGTACAAGTAACTTAAAGAATGCTTGGGATCGCCCATTCTTTAAGGATCCGTTAAACTATCTACTATGTAGTAATATTCGCTATTATAATAATGTCTAATCATAAAATAAACATACTTTAAAATAGCATTAGGGCTTTACATTTAATCTGAACTCACCCTAACACATAATAGTGCCAATAGTCTATACAGTACCTGCATACCTCGCAAGGCTATGAGAAGATACTCCATAGGTACGACACAAATAGAAACTCGTAGTAAAGCTCGATATGGTAGGTGACACGGCACACAAGGCAATGCCAGGGTAGATATACCAATTACGCACACGGACTGATGGAAACGCATAGCAGCCACTACCGCTCCACCTCGAACAACACTCCCAAATCGAGGGGTGCACCCAAACAATCACAAAGTAATAGAATGGTATCGAAGAAGTGCATTCGATAAGAGGTGCTACCTCACTGGTCCGAGATCGCTCCTGTTTTAGCCACCTTATGCCAACTCACGGGAGTTGGGTCCATGTATATACCTTAGGATCGTTGTAACAACCCGCATACTTATCGATTTTATATTTAAATATTTTATCGTTAGTCGGATGTTAGTCCGAAAAGCTACTTTTTGCATACGGTCAAATTAGGACTCGAGACCACTCCCATTGAGTTCAAAATGACGTTTGCGATCTTTTTGAGTGTAAACTTCGATATGTTTGGAGATAGTGAAATTTTCGTCACTTTTTGTGTTGAGCTTTTGGTTTGGGCTGCACCTCTTCTACCTCAGCCCAACCCCTTCCTTCTCTTCATCACTTCATCAACTTTGAAGCTTTAGCAAAAATGGTGGAGGGAGTAGGAAATTAAAATTCCAAGCTCAAGTTCTTTAGAAAATTCAACATCTAACTCCAAATTCAAAGTGAAGACATTGATTCAAGCTTGTGGTTGATCTTTGCCTTGCCCCCGAGCTTCATCTTCATCAAATTCCGTGAAAAGGTGAGATTTTTGATCTCACATCTTGCCTATAATTGTCATTGGACTGTTGGGGATGATCCCTCATCACTTTAGCATGTTTGTTTGCATTGGATTGGCGAAAAACTACAAATTTTGGCGTTTTGGTGAGTTTCTGGCCTTAAGTCGTTTCTGGCCATCGCTGAGTCGTCCACGAGTTAAGCCTAAGTCGTAAGTCGTTCGCGTTGAAGAGTCACACGGAGCATAAGTTGTTCCAGGCCTTAAGACGTTCTGGGTGTGCTAAGTCGTTCGCGAGTTAAGGGCTTAAGTCGTTCGCGTTGAAAAGTCACCGCCTTTGTATTTCTGTTCGCCTGGGTTGAGTCGTTCACGAGTTAAAGGCATAAGTCGTTCGCGAGTTAACTCCTTGGGTCGTTTAAGGCTTAAGTCGTAGGTCGTTGGCTTTTAAATCGCTAAGTCGTAGGTCGCTGCTTCTACTAAGTCGCTAGGCCATGCCAACTCCGCTAGCTCGCAAGTGTTAGGTCGTATGACCTTAAGTCGTAGGTCGTCCTCGACCTAACTTCACTAGGTCGTTCCTGCCTTAGCTCGTAGCTCGTATTCAAGGCTTAGGTCGTTAAGTCGTTCGTTCCACTAAGTCGTTCAAGGCTTAGGTCGTAAGACCTTAGGTCGTGCACTTTTAGGTCGCGAACAACCTTATGTCGCGAACCTCTTTAGGTCGTATGACCCTAATTTTCTTAGGTCGTTGGACCTTTTTAACTCGTTAGGTCGTAGACCCTTAAACTGTTAAGTCGCGTACTTCCTTAGGTCGCGCATCCCACTTAGGTCGCTTGACCTTAAGTCGTAGGTCGTCTCCGACCTAAGTTTCCACTGCTACTTCACTAGGTCGCTTGACCTTAAGTCGTAGGTCGCTTGACTTTGTTAAGTCGTAGGTCGCTCGACTTTGTTAAGTCGCAGGACTTTGTTAAGTCGTAGGTCGTCACCGACCTTATCCTTGGTCTTGTTAGGTCGCGTGAACTCTAAGGTCGTATGACCTACTTTTCCTTAGGTCGCTGGACCAGCTTGCCTTCACTAAGTCGTACCGTATAGGTCGAACCCCGTATTACTCTGCGTAGGCAATCTTATCTGAAAAGCGTTCAACAGAACTCCTTACTTTGATGGTTTTGGGAATTGATTTCTTTGAACTTTACTCACGTCTTCGAACGTGAATTTTTATGATTGATTGTTTCTACAATCACTTCTATGATTTGTCACTTCAAAATATAAAGGTTTCCTATACTAGTATTAAATATCAAAACTCTTTCATTAAAACGATTTCAACTCGATTTTCAATATCAAACTCGTTTATAAAACTGTTTTCCAATTTATTAGTATATACAAACCTTTACCTCATTCGTATGAGAAAATATAATTAAACGGCTTAGCAAAACAAGTGGTATGAAACGCTTGCGTTTACTTCGTCGGTTAATTGATGGACTTGTTCGATTGAAACTCTTGTGACAATTTCCTAGTGCAGATCTACAATCTGTTCGTAAATATTTGAGTTAAGCAAGTGGTTATGGGACATGAAGCTAAACTCTTATATTTACTAGCTTAGTGTAATCGACACTTCCTTATGATCACGATGGTCATTCTTGTGATTTAGACTAGCGTTTGTGCTATGTCTCTTTGTTTGCGAGGTTAGACTAGACACCATTTGTGTGATTTCGATTCACACATATCTCTTTATCTTCCAGGTTAGTCTATGCCTCATTGGTGTGATTTCGATTCACACATATTGAAACTCTTTATGATCGATGACGATCATTTTATGGTTTAGGCTCATGGGTCGTATCTATTTAGGTGCGTCGATGTTTACTTCTCACATGGGTCGTATCTATTTAGGTGCGTCGATGTTCATCTATGCATGGGTCGTATCTTTCTAGGTGCGTCGATGTTCGACTTTTCATGGGGTGTATCTTTCTAGGTGCATCGATGTTAGACATTACATGGGGCGTATCTTTCTAGTTGCGTCGATGTTTATTTATGCATGGGGCGTATCTTTCTAGGTGCGTCAATGCTAGAGCATGGGTCGTATCTTTCTAGGTGCGTCGATGTTCGACTTTGCATGGGGTGCATCTTTCTAGGTGTATCGATGCTAGACATTACATGGGGCGTATCTTTCTAGTTGCGTCGATGTTCAGTTTATGGGATTGGTCATCCTCTTTTCTTGAGATTTCTGGATTTTATGTTTCACCAGCTTTTACCATTGACATTGATGAGTATGCCATTTTATTGTGGCTTGATTAAGAATATGACATTCTTTTAATCTTTGAGAAGATTCTTGTGATATTGAATAATCTCTTGTTGATTATCATTTTCATACTTGTAGTAGTATGCTTTTATGGATATCTTATATGTTTATGCCATATCTCTTGTTCTATATCACTTTATCTGATAATTATAGCTAGACTGATCCGTTTATTATTTTCTTCTTAAATAATACTCGGGTCAGACTGAGATTTTACAGGTGCTTCCTCATGACTTCTTATCTGGAGCCATCTTCTGACTTTTGGCTAACTACTCTAGTTTAGTAGTTTTTGTTTGTATACATTTGAGATTAGACTCCTTGATGTATACATATTCTATTATCTTGCACTTGTATCTATTAACTTGTGTTATTGTGGATCTTATTTGACCACCACTCTGATGTACACTTTCATGTGTTGTATTCATATCTCTTTCCGCCTTTGTGATATGAATTGTCTGTGACTGATTTGTGTTACGTTTATTTCTATATTTGTTTCCGAAGATCATATATAGCCACTGTGTGATAGCTTTGTGTTTGTATCGGTATGTCGGATTTCCTCCTTAAAAGATATGCATTCTATTCTATCTGACATATCGGTGCTCGCGCAAAGAAGTTACACGGATGGTCGCTCCTCAACAGCCTTATCCTCCGTGCTAATTGACAGCACTACACCGTAGTGTTCTTGGTTAGCGTGGGTATAAAGGTGGGGCGTCACAATCGTCACCACCATCCTACTTCATTCTGGGAACTCCACCGCGTACACAGTTGTTAAAGTGGTTTTCGGTATCGACAGAGAGTATGTCCATATCCGATCCCGGTCTCTTTAACAACCAATCGTTATTATAACCCGTGGTTATGAATTTAAAAATAATATTTTATACTTCAAAATAGAATATCATTTCAAATCCAAATCTTTATCAAAATAAAGATTTAATCAATTCCAAACCATTTCAATATATTTAAAATATCATATCATTTCAAAACTTCATTTCAAATCATTTCAATATATCAAAATATCATATCTTTCCAAAACTTCATTTCAAATCATTTAATATATCAAAATATCATATCATTTCAAAACTTCATTATGAAATCATCATTTAAGTTCAAATCCAAATATTCAACTTTAAATACCTTTTAAATTCAAAGATATCATTCATTTATTATCATTTCAAGTCACCTTTTGAATAATTTATATTTCAATCAAAATAATTCATCTAAACCATTTAAAAGTGTAATTATTATACTTTCAAATCAAGTATTCAATTTCCAAAGTTTTAAACTATTCTGAGTTCATTTACTAAGTTAAAAACCATAAACATTGAAAATTTCAGCCTTTCACAGCATTCAAAAAAAGCTGTTATAAGTTATTCTTGAAAACATTTTTATTCAGCAAAGACAGCATTTTAAAACGGCTGTTAAATCTCAGTTTAGTTGAAATTTGGTTTAAAACAGCAAAGACAGCATTTTCAGAAATGCTGTAATAGCTCAGGTTTCAAAATAATTGTAACGACCCAAAGCTTTTAGTGATTTTATTTGTTAAATTAATTAAAATTTTGTGAAATTTTAAACAATAAAATTTGAAAATAAAAATTTATTATTTGGAATACGTCTATTTTAATATAGCAACTGGTAAATTTTCATCTGATAATATTGAAGTTTATTTTCTTGTGAAATTTTATTTCAAATCAAACCGGTTAATAACAGTGAATTTAAAAGTTTTCCGAAACCAAAATATGTCAACGGGAGAAAATTTATTCAGATCATTTTGAATCAGACTGCGAAATTCGTTTTTTCCAAATTTGGACTTCTACTTCTCCATTTATCTTAATTCTGGCAAAATAGCAGCATTTTCTAGTACCGATTATCGACTTTTGATCGGATGATCATACCACCAATATCTGTATACCGTTTTGATCGTCTCGTTATGATGATCTCTACGGTATATTCATTTCTGTAGTTTGAGACCCGGTACGCGACGAGACGATGAAATCGTACGTCGTATCGATACCAAAATTAGTGACTTTTGAAATTTTCTTCCTTTTCAAAATTTGAACCGCTGGCCACATCAATAAATTGCTTTAAACTTTTTAGCTGAATCAATGGGAGACTATTGCCATTTCTTTTCCTTTACCGTTGCTTTTATTTATTTCGTACATTTTGCTTTACATTTAGATCTGCTTTTTCATTCTTCCTCAAATCTGGTTTTAATCTTCTTCTTCAATACTCGGCCCTCCTCCATTTTTGCTGTGCCTCCAAAATATCCAGCTTTGCATCGTCACCAAAGCAACTTTCATCGCCTAATTTTCCTCTCTCCCCTCCAACCTCTTCGGCAAACACAGGCTACTACCTCCGACCGAACTCCGCCCTCCCATGCTCCTCTGTCCCTTGCTCTCGTGTGCCGCCAACATCATCACCCTCCCTCACTGACCTCGCCTCATTCTCTCTTCCCTCCACCGCCGTTCCAGCCTCACGCCTCATCCACTTTTCTTTTTGCCTGCATGGACCCGACTCATCTCCACTATCAATCACCTCCCCAATCTCCACCGCGTCACGCGCCTGCCACTGCCCGCACCTCCACCTTGCCACCGCTCTCGGCTCTGCCTCAGCAGCCAACATCCCATCACCTAAGCTCTATCGCCATTCTTTCTCTGCTCCTCCCCCAGATCTCGACCGAGCTGCTGCTGCCAAACGACCTCCTTCTCCACCGAACGTGCCTCCTCCACCAATGGCCAAAGCCATGTTCCTCCTCCCCTTCTAGCCTGGCCATGTACAGCAGCTTCCTTTCCCCCCTCTAACTCAGCCTCCTTCCATTTCTTATATAGGTAATATATATTATGATATATGTTAGTATATATTAGTTTTGTATGAACATGTTTTAAGCATTTTATTTTACAGCAAATATACTATATGGTTTTAGATATATTATATACGTGTTGTTATACAGATCTCGAAATACGTGGGTATATATTTTGTTATATTTGTTTATATAAACCATATAAAAACAAACTGTTGTATGTATATTAGCCTTAGATGGTTGATATTTATGTATACTATTTATATTAGTTTTGAAAGCATATGTTAGTTTTGATTTTTAAAAGTCTTTGTATATACATTTATGCCCATATCTGTAGTTTAAAGAAGTTACAATATATATTACTGTGTATACAAGTTATAGTATGTTTACTGTTAGTATTTCATGTTAGTCCATATATATATAGTTAGTATAAGCTGTAGTGGTGATAGTTAACATATCAATACCAGTTTATCTAGGTACTATTATAAATATTAGTTTCTTAATAGTTAGTTATTATATGTATATATATCTCGGTTATCTTCAGATAAAGCTACGTAATTATATTTTCCTCTGTTTTGTATGTAAAAGTTTTCAAACAATATATTATGTGAGTCATATGGTTTGTTTGAAGAATGAAGTATATTAGTTTATACTCACCGAATGTTACATACATGCGTGTTGTTTAATTTTTGTAGGTGTGTTTAATTATATATGTTAGGTCGGTTTAAAAATATATAAATAATCTATAGTCCATACTCCATAGGTATGTATATGTTTATTTTTAAAAGGTAACTTTCACACATGTATATTGGAAGCAACCGAGTCTCCTTTTTGACAGAATTAAGTGTATACTACATTATATTTTTATATTTTATATTATATCCCAGTTACAGTTGTATATACATTGCCTATATATTTGAGATGTTGATAATTGCAATAAACAATATATAAAAATTTAAGTACCTGCCATTTTTAAACAAGTATATATATATATTGATTTCAATAAGGTATTGAATTTATAATTATATTTGATTTATTTATGTGTTTTGATATAAACAATGATTTTGAAAGGTATACTTATACTCAATTTAAAATGTGATGTATTTTAGAATATGTTTTATCCATGAAAATAGTTATATATAGTTATACACATAAGTTTACTTATACCACTGGTCATCAATCGATCGGTTCTAATTTGTTTTCGTCAATCCCTTATCTTTCAGCTTTGTCCGTCGTGCTTGTTTCTTCATCGAATCGTATCCATCTAGCGTTGCTTGGAATTCGTAGCTCATTTTGTTGTCAAACTCCTCTAACCTCGAAAGGTGAGCAATCACTCATGATTAACATCCTTGTATTTATTAAATTTGATTTCAATTGAAACGACAATTGAAATATGATGCTGTAGTTATTTAAAATTTTATATATGCTATTATCTGTATATGTTCACCTGTGACATCTGACACCAGTATCTAGTATTTATATGCCTGTTATTACTATTATCTGTATATGTTCACCTATGACATCTGACACCAGTATCTGTTATTTATATTGATGATATATGCCTGTTGTTATATTTTATATTACCTGTTATCACTCTGCAAGTTCCCTGTTAGTATAGAATTCACCATGGGTTGAAATGATACATACCCGAATGGACTTTAGAATAGGAGAAAATCGTTATGGGTTGAAATGTTAAACCCAAGCGATTTTCATTTGAATTGAAATTGGGATTACGGGTCGAAATGATATCTACCCGTATATATTTAAATTTCGGATTGAAATGATAAATATCCGTATCACTTAACCATATGATAAATATATATACAAACACCGTTGGTCCATATATATATAAATATTTTGAAATTGAATTCTTTGGTTTTGGAAAGAAATATATGGTTTTAATAAATGTTGAGCTTTAAATTATTATAAATGGGAATGATTGATTTAAATACATATATTATGTTGAGTATTCAAAATATATTTCAAAATAGATTTTGGTAATAATTTGAATAAGTTAAAGTTGGGAAGATAATTTGAATTTAGTTGAAATTGATTCAATAAAGAATTTTATTTAATTAAACCGGTTTGAAACTTATTGAAATTGAGATTTAAGGTATGATTAAAAATTTGGGTTTGATTTAAGTAACTTAATAAATATTCTTGTTTAAATAAATTTAAGGAAACATTTAGTAAAAATATGATTTAAGGCTAGTTAAATGATATTGAATTTATTAAGTGAATATTCCCTGATTAAATAGTAAATGAAGTTAAATCAAGAGCTATATAAAAATGTTAAATTTAAATCTGAAATGGTTGAATATTAAAGTTTTGAAATATATTGGAATGTAAATGGTTTATTTTGTTATTCAGATTTGCATTTGAAGTCAATATAATTTGAATTTGTTATTTAGGAACTGAATTGAATTAAAATGGAAAAATGTAGATTGAATTAAATTGGAATTTGGAATTTTAGTTGATTTGAATCGATTTTTGAGACTTGAGGAAATTCTAAATACTTTACTTTATAAATTAATTTGAAAAATAGATATATTTGAAATGAAATGATATGTGGGTTTTGAAGTATAAATTTAATTGAAATGACCACGGTGTTATAGTGTATATTTCTACATTGTAGATAGTTCCACGGATCCTTAGAGGATGGTTATCCCAAACATCCTTTAAGTTACTTGTATTTCAGTTGATATTTCACTTGAGTTGGATTTATTAGTATAAGAATGTTAATCCTGACTCGAGTGTTTTGTGTTTTGCTTTACGCTCGGGTCAGACTGAGTGATACAGCAATCGAGACTCACCTTGGAGTTTGGAGCTTCATTTGGAGATCCAACCATCGATTCAGCTTTCAGCTTTCCAGTTGATTTGTTCAGAGAGGTCATCTATTCGTACTGAAGACTTCATTGATTTGAAATATTCTGTTGTATTTTATTTCTAACTCTGATGTTTACATAGTAGCTTCATGAACTACTATTTTATCTATTCCGCTGCGTATTATTGTATTACTCTGTGATTCTGTGATTGATTTATTTACTGCATATGCTGAGTTTTGCCAAAATTTAAATTAACAATCTGATATTTTGAATTATTCAAGTCAGACATGTATGGTTTTATTGTCGATTTGAATGGTCCAAAATAGCGGGTTGTTACAATAATGGTTTTAAATTTTATTCAGCAAAGACAGCAGACCACTACAGCAGTTACAGAACTGCTGTAATAGACCTGAGTCAAGTTTTAGTCTATTTAGTTCAACTACAGCAACTACAGCATTTCAGAAATGCTGTAATAGCTCTTTTATTCAATTTGAGTTCAAATCAGAAATCATAGCATTTCTGAATGCTATTAAAGTAATTTCCAGATTTTAGTGTATTTCCAGCATACAATAAACTTTGATTTAAACCTTTTTAACATTATAAAAATCATATTTTTAACATTCAAAAATGTTCATTAACATACCTTTTTACATATGATTTTTATAAAGTAAACTTTACAATAAAATCCAGATTTTCCAGATTTTCAATAGTTTTACTTAACACTTCAAATATACAATTTTCCCATTTTTTACCTTTTACAATTTATTAACACTTACATTTTCAAATTACCATTTCACATATTAAACTAAATTTCCAAATTATTTAATTAATTAAATCTTTAATTAGAACCAAATTTCCCATATCCAAGTCAAGTTATATTTCAAAATTTCACATTTAAGCATTCATTCATTTAACCATTTAATTCATAGAAAAATCAATAATACTTTATTAAATCATTTAAATTCAAATTTAAAACAAATTATCATATTTGCCATTTCCAAATATAATTAAATTCCATTTTATTCATAACTTAAATATCATTTAAACCAAAATCCAAATTTCCAAACTTAAGTTATATTCCAAAATTCAATTTAATCATTCATTTATTCAACATTTTTAACTTATAGAAATATCATAAATTCTTTATTCAAACCATTTAAAATCTATTTAAATCAAATTTTCATAAATTTACATTTTAAAATACTTAAATTTTTTAAAAAACACTTTATACAATAACCACGGGCCTATATATAGTTTTCTAACCTAGGTCAAGCGATACGGATATGTATCATTTCAATCCGCAGTTTAAAAAGCAAAAATCTGGGTTCTATCATTTCAAACCCGCAATCCCAAGTTAAAATAAATAAGTAAATAAATAAAAACCGTTCAGGCCTATCATTTCAACCCATGACGATTTTTCCCTATTCTAAAGTCCGTTAGGGTATGTATCATTTCAACCCGTAGTGATTCTATTCTACAGGGAACTTGCAGTGTGATAAACATATATAAAATGAACAATATACAATATATAACAGTAACAGATGAGATGACAAGTAAATTAACAGGTTTAACATCATATAATTAAATCATCACAGGCAGTTATAACATATCATAATATTCTACACATTCAATTGTTGTCATTTCACAATCGCATAAGTATAAATGTCTAGTGAGATTTACTCACCTTTTTGTGCTGAAGATTGCAATACAAATGACACAAACAAATTCCCAAAGGCACGATGACATAATAATAGATTCAAGTGGATGAGAATCAAGCTAATGATCTTGTCACAACCCATAACAAACCAAATTAAAGTTATAATTAATTCAATACAACATTAAATTGATATAACTTTGAAATAAAAACAAATATGAATGCAACGACTTTTGCCTTGCTTTCTCTATTCTTTTGCATGGTCTAGGACTTGGTTTAGCTCAGGTTTGGACATGATCTGGTTTGGGTTTGGACCTAGGAATGCATGGCTACAAGCTAGGAAAAATGTAGAGGAGTTACAACATGAAGAAGGTCAAAAGGCAAAGCAAATAGTGGAGTTTTGGTCAATGTTTTGGGCTCGGCCATGGGTGGTTTGGCTTGGCCAGTGGGGTGTGGGTCAGGTCAGTGGCTGGAGTGGTGAGTAAGGGTCTGGACAGTGGTGGTGGTGGCGGCCTATGGTGGTGGTGGTGGTGTATAATGAAGGGGAGGAGGTGATAAGGTGATGGCTTGCATAATTTTGGAGTTTTTTGACATTGTTTGTGGTGTTAGCTTCAAGGGGAGGTCACAGCCATCTATGGTCAGAGGAGGAGGAGGGTTAGGTCGTGAATGATGTGGGGAGGAGGAGGAAGGAAGTGGTGGGGTTTAGGCCAAGCAAAACATGAAGAAGCAGGGCAAAATCATGGCAAACAAATGGAAAAAGGAAGAAGAAAAGAGGAGAATGGAAGCCATGACTTACAAAATGATTTCAGAAATTGCTATGGCCGAAAATGATGAGGAAAATAAGTTATTTTCACGTGAAAAGCAATAAGGAATGTACGGCTACAAAGAGAAAGTGAAAGGCCAAGGCAATGAAGAGGCAGGAAAAGGAAGAGTCACAAGTTACAAGCACAAAGTCTCTTTGAATTTCCAAATTCTTTTTAAATCAAATAAAACAAATAAAAATAAGTAAATGAATTTCAGAACTGAAAACAAAATAAAAATATAAATAAAATAAATAAATAAATTTAGGAAAATAGGAAGAGAATTAAAGAAATTGCTTAAATATTGAAAACATGGTTCAAAAATTACAATTAAATCATCATTGGCTTTGGAAAAATATCTACTTCATTTTACAAATATTCTAAAGCAAAAATTTGAAATAAATAATTCATTTATCATTTCTAAAGTGAAATAAATAATTAAATTTAGAGAAAATAGAAAAAGAATAAAGAAATAGTTTATTTAATTTAAAACAAGGCTTAAAATTACAAATAAAACATTACTTGCTTTATAAAATTTCTATTTTACTTTAAAACAAATAAAAGGTCAAATAAATAAAATAAATGTGGAACAAAATAAAGTGGGAATGAGAATAAAGTAAGATCTTAAGGAAATAGAGAAATAAATAAAGAATTTCTTTAATTAATTGAAACTGGAGATTAAAAATTATAAACAAAATACAACTGACATTGGAAAATTTCAATTACACTTTGAAAAATGTTTTAAAACCAAAATATATACATAACATGTTATTTTACTCATATAAATATAAATTAGAACATTACATGACCAAATAAAATATTATTTATATAATTTAAAATAAACATTTTTGTTAAATACAACAAATTACACACAATATTCAAAAAGGCATAACTTTCACATTATAAATCAGATTTCAACGAAACGAAAAGCAGTATTCTTGAAATTATATTTACTTTCATAAAAAAAGATAAATTCAAAATTTCAAATATTTAAATTTTAAATTTAAAAGTCAAAGTTTGACCAAATTGACCGAATTCACATTTTTGGAAAATATCTTATTTATTCATGTTTGAAATTATAATTCACATTCAAAACACAATTTATATTTAAAATAACAAAAGTCATTCATTATAATAAATAAAATAAAGTTTAAATCAGGAATTAAATTAAAGTAATTAAAATATATAATTAAAAATAATCACAAAATACAGGGTTGTTACATTAATTATTTATTTGAATTTGAATTCTATTTAAATTATTTCAAATTTGAAACTTCAGACATTCCTAACTTCCTCGTTTGAGCTCCATTTTCAACATATTATATATGGAAATTGGTCAGAAAATCACCACGAATGCAACATCATAACTTTCTTGGTCAAATTATGATTTTTATAGAATTTTCATTTTTACTCCTAGCTTTTTAATTAATTTATCCAATCTATTTATTTATGGATGATTTTATAGGGTATTACATTCTCCCCCCTTTAAAAGGGACTTTATCCCTAAAATCTTTCTAAAGGGCAAACAGCGTACCGTACAATAAACATCCATGTTTTGCAACCAAGTTATCTATGCAACATCCACTCAGCCAAAAGTGCAATGTGATTATGTACTATAAACATACTATAAGTGAACTTAATCCTTGCGTGAGTGTGTGATCGTGGCATATAAGACATATGCAAATACCCTGAACATGCATAAAGATTTATACATAAGTTCAAAGTGTAGCAACCATCTTCTACCATCTAATCTAACAGGCACGATGCAAGCAAAAACCTAATTTTGGATAGAAAAGTTTACTAGTGAAAAGCTCGGGATGAGAGATCATCATCTTCTCTTCATTTTTCCATGTGCTTTCTGCTGTATTATCTTCCCATTATATTCGAACTAGCCTAATTTCTTTGTTGTGGAGTTTCCCAGTTCCGTGCTCCATAGTGCGTGCAGTGGCACGAGATGTTATTGGCTTCGTCTTAGTATCCCTAAATGATCATGTCTACTATAATGGCTGTTTCATGAAGGCATTTCCTCAAATGTGAAATGTGCAAAATGTTGTAGACTCCTACAAATGTATCCGGTAGTTCCATGCGATAAGCAAGTCTTCCTATCCTTTTCAAATTTGGAAAGGACCAACAAATCTTAGTGCCAATTTCCCAGACTTACCAAACCCTATGACTTTTCTAAGAGAGAAGACATTGATAAATACCGAGTCTCCAAACTAAAACCCTAACTCTTTCCTTCTCTTGTGTGCATAGGATTTCTGGAGGTCATGTGCTACCTTCATACGTTACCTGATCAACTCTACTTTTTTCAAAGTATCGCGAACCAAATCTAGTTCGAGCAGAATTTTGTTGGTGGTTTTACACCAACAATTTGGCAATTTGCATGGCCTCCAGTAAAGCATTTCAAAGGAGGCCATACCAATCGTCGCTTGGTAACTATAATTATATGTGAACTCAACTAATGGTATATGTTGCTCCTAGTGTTCGTTGAGTCCATGATGCAAGCCCTCAACAAGCCTTTCAAGGTTCTATCCACCCATTTAGTTTGACCATCGGTCTGTGGGCGATAAGTATTACTGGGATTTAATGAAGTTCCCAAAGCTACTTGCAAACTGCTCCAAAACTCACTAGTGAATAAAGGGTCTCTATCACTAACAATGTTCACCAGAATTCCTTGTAGTCGAACCACCTCCTTAATATAAATTGGTGCTAGATACGCTGCGGTCTTATTGTTCCTAGCAAGAATATAATGGGCACCCTTGGTGAGTCTATCAACTATGACCCAAATAGCTTTATTTCCCCCTCTGACTCTTAGGCAATTGTAACAACCCGATTGAGTTCACTTTGATTATCATTTGTTTAATTAAACGAACCGGGTTTAAATTGTGTAAGATTATAACAAGTGAGGAATTGGGTAATTGGATGGGTTTAAACTGAGTGTTTGTGTAAATCAAAGTATTAAAATCTTTATAAAGATTGAATGGTGATTTTAGAAATATTAAAGCTTATTTTTAGAATTTGTAGTGAAGAGATTTGAGTAGAGTTAATTGAAAAACATGTATTTGTTTTAATAAAGGAATTGAAGAAAATATTGAATAAATAGAACTTGAGTGTGTAAATTATTGTTTAAAACTTGTATAATATCATATTAGTGTTTTATAAAATATGCGTAATTTTGTTTTTGTGCGAAAATGAGGTTTTGGTGTTGAAAATGATTTAAGTATTGTATTGTCTTATTTTAGATAATGCAATATTGTCTAGTTTTCAATAATGAAAATAAGGGTTAAATAACTATTGTAAATTTTGTTTCATTATTTAATCATGAAGGCTAGGTGATGAACTTAATTTTAGTGTATTAACATGAATTTTTCTATATTGAAATCAATGAGATGTTAGTGTTTTAAAATGGTAGAAAATCGAAAAAATACTTAAGTCTTGTATTGTTTTAAGTAAAAGAATATTTGGGCTTAGTTGTTTAGTTCAGCCTATTTAGGGACTTGGGAAATTTTCTCTAACTTGAGAAACTAATGAACTGTACGTTTTACTTCTTCTCAAGCCAGTAAAGCATCTTTTTATTTCTCAAAACTTGAAACTTATAGTAAGCTATGTTTTCCCCTATTCCTCTAATATCATAGCCTCTTCCAAAAATAAAATCAATTCAAATAAAATTTTAAAATTCTCAAATTTGGATTAGTTGCTGTCGCCACGTTCTAGCATGCCTGTTTCAAATTTCATGGAATTTCAATGAGTTTTGATCGGTTAAAGTTGTCATATTTGCAAGTTTTTTTCGGTGAAATCTGGGCAGAAAATGCAGGTTAGTAGAAAAATAATAATTAATTGTAGAAAAATCATAAAAATTTGAAATTTGGATATGTTATTCTTAACTCATTTATGTATCTTCTTCTAGTATTTCGTGGAAAATATTTAGGTTTGCTATATGAAATTCGCACAGCACTAGGGACGAATTTTTGGGTTGTTTAGCTGATTTGGCTTAGAGTTAATGCTTGTGGCTTTGAAGCTTTTTGAGTATTAAGGTGAGTTTATCTCACACTTCTAGACTATTAATGATTGCAAGTTGTTGTTGTGATAATTGGATGAATATAGGTTGATTTGCTCTTAATTAATTTTGATAACCTTTGAATCATGTTGCTAAATTCTCAGTTTTTCTGAAATCCTAACATATGAATTTTTTTTCAAATCATGGTTATTTATATGCTTGCGTAGCTTCACAATTAATACCCTTAGACTTAGTAAAACCCTCACCAGGAGAATCTCCAGCATTGGACATTCGAGGAGCCAGGACACTGCTTGGAGTTCGACCCAGACAGTGTGATCGATCCACCGGTCGCTCACAGCCGGTGCACCGGTGGACAACCTGGGTTGAGCTCCAAGTTATGTTCCCGTGCTTCCTGATGGCGTTGCTTTGCTTGATTCTTGCTCAGTTGCTTTTTATTGATGTGTGCATGTTTAATTCCTATTTTGTGATGATTTTTAATACTAGATTCCAAGATTTAAACTCTTGATTTAGGGATTATCTTTAATATCAATTTCATTGATATTTCTGGATTTTTGATTTATGAATTGATGAATTCATTTAATGTTTTATGCCATAAAGATTGTTCTATGGATCTTGGGAGTAATACACTTTTGATGCAAGTACTCAGCTCGAATTTACAAATGGTTGATTTATAAATCAAACCGTTCTATACAAATCTTTTTAAGTACCAATCTAATATATATATATATATGTAAAGAATTTTAATAATATGTATATACTTCCTATTTTCATTTACAATGGTTTTAAAAATGATTTGGAGCAACGGTTTGAAAGGTATACTTATATATGTATATTTCGGCTATAAATCAATATTTTTAGAAATGGTTTCTAAGGAGAAATGTATTCATGAAATTGCACGACATCGATCAAATAAGGTATTGATTTAAACAGCTAAATAAAACGAGTAGTATGGAACGCTCGCGTTTATTTTACTGATTAATTCCCGAACTTGTTCGGCCGAACCATTGCTATCTATAAGTTTAGTTTACTAGCATAAAGTAACCATTTGGGTAATCCTGTGTGGTATGAGACACATGGTTGTTATCTATCGGTTGCTATATGGAAGTACGTAACACTTTTATCTTGATGTTTATAGGTCGTGTACCTAATTCGATGTTTATAGGATTCGTTCCTATCTTGATATTTATAGGTCTCGTACCTATTTCGATGTTTATAGGACTCATTCCTTCTTGATTTTTATAGGTCTCGTACCTATTTCTATGTTAATAGGACTCGTTCCTATCTTAGAGTTTATAGGTCTCATACCTACCTTAATGTTTATAGACTTATACATCTATCAAGGAGTTACACGCATGTAGGTGAATTTATTCACTAATCTTGGAGTATGGCGCCTCCCCCCTATCTGTGAGATTTTCGGATTTCTATTTGTGAGATTTCTAGATTTGATGTTATTTGAATTATCACCAAATCATTTCGAGATTTTTGCTTTTAAGAAGCTATCTTGAGTTTTTGGTATTTGGTGATTTGAAGTTATTGATGCATGTTTGATATTTGCCAATATATGACTACATTTGAGATCTTGTTCACTTTATCTACCATTCATTTTGCTAATTTATTTATTTTATTCTATATTAACCCGTTTATTATTTTATAATACTCAAAGTTAGATCGAGATGTTTCAGGTCCTTCAACTTATGGCTTTTAGGGTGGACTTTCTATCAGTTAGCTAAATCATTATCATCACCATGTATATTGATGTTATGTTTTATCTTATGTTGAGCTAGACTCCTTTTTTGTACATATTCATATTTTGAGATGTAGTACTTGTGTACCTTGTAGTCTACATCATGTATCTGTTTTGTGTTGGTTCAGACTTACATCAATTTGTATTCCGCTGTGTCTGATCTGTGATTCTGTGATCTATATATTATTATATGTTGTTCTAAAGTTTTATTATAGCCATTGTAGTCTTGTTTAAAGCTTAAATTGTATACGTCAATTGCACTTGATTGAAGAAATGTATAGCATGTTAATCGAAGTATTGCTGCTCACTTAAAGTAAATTCACGGATGGTTGCTCTTAACCAATCTTATCTCTGCACCGGACGACAATATTACTTGTAATATTCTTTGTTAGTGGGGGTCTCGGGGTGGAGCGCCACAGCTTGGTATCAGAGCTGAGTTCAGAACGAAATATGATATTACAAACATAAATCTTGGCCTAGGTGAGTCTTAGATCGCGTCCTTTAGGGGTTCTTGGGGTAGCTAGTAGGAATCATCCCCTTTTGAATAAGAAAGTGTCTTTTAGGGAAGTCTAGGAATGTCTTCCTTCATTTCCACTCTTTGATGTTCTTATTAATGAATCATATGATTCCTAAGCAGTCTTTGATCCTATCTTATCTATTACAGAAGTATAGTTGGCTGGTGGCCGAGTCACTCATTCTAGTATTGGGCCATCCTACAAGCCCAGTTAAGAAGTAGTACTTTGTTCCTCCAACAAATTATGAAGTTTTTGGTCGATCCTTTTATGATCAGGGCTGCGCTGCGGAAGCAGATGGATGGTTCTGCTAGGCAGGTTATCAAGTAAATTTGTGATTGATTTGATTGGTTAATTGAATGTTTGTTTGGTTGGTTAATGCATGGATGCTTTGATATTATAGTAATTATTTTAAATTAATATTAAGTAGGAATCATGATTGAGAATTAGAAACCCCCTCAATATTAATGATAAGAACTTGTGGTTTCTTCAAAGATGTAGCTACCGCAAGCATATACAGGAAAGATTGAGAATTGTGAAAATGAATAATTCATAAGTATAATTAACCAAAGGTTAAAATGAATTAAAAATTTGATGTTTAATTGTAGTAGTTATAGATGCATTATAAAAATTATTATTAGTAAAGAATTGAGATCGATTTAAAAAAAAAATTATAAAAGAAAGCATTTATCCAAATTAAAAATCTTTCTGATAAAGGATATGCATATAAGTGGAATTTGATTATGTTATTGAGGCAAACAAGTAAATATTTTAGAAAATTGTAAAAGATATATGCATATCATAGGAAAATTTATTTTTAATGTTGAATTATCCATTGAGTGGTTAAGAATCTTGGTCAATGCAGATGCACACGGGTCGATAGAGATGCCCTAAATGCTTTAACGAGACATTAAGACATGGTAAAAATCTAAATTTATTATATATGCTATTTAATGAAACAACAAATTGTGTAAGAAAATGTTTATCTTTGTTTCAATAGAAACATAGATAAATTATTTTAAGGGAAAACTAAAGTGGATTTGGGAAATGAGATTTGGAAATAAAAAACCTAATTTAAGAATTATAATTAAGAGACTTGTCGTTTTAAATTTAAACTTGAGATAAATTAAAAAGTTTCAAATAAACAAGTTGTTGAAAGTTTCTTTAGAAAGTGCGAAAGTAAAAATGTCATATCTTTTGATTGGTGAATCCATTTTTGATGAATCTTTTTGGAGAAGAAAGATAATTTCATAAGGAAAAACTGTTCTTTTGATCACTTTTCTAATTTTGCAATTGTCTTGGTCAAATTTATGTTTTAGACAGAGATTTAAACTTTATTCCGTTGAAAATTTTCTGAGCTAAACTTTGTCAGTAATTTGAACATACCTTTCCCATTTCTTGTCGAAATCCAATAATTTTTTATGTTTTGAAAAGCTTAAACTCTGTTTTATAAGTGTTATGTTTTGTAAAATTCTAAGCTTCAATTGGTTTAAATCGCACTACTTTGTCGCTGTCTTGAGAATGAACTACACAGATATTGTATTTTAAACTTGAATTTGTTTTAATAACTTTTGAACTGTTGATCTGATTGTAGTAAACTTTTGCTTTCTAGAAAGCTATAATTGCAAGGAAAAACTTTTGTTTTACAAGTTTTGTCAAATTATGCATTCTATTATTGGCTAAACACTGATTTGTTTAAAAGATATTTTAATAAAAAGTTATATTTGATGTTTATAAAATTTTGGATAATCGTGTATTGTTAGCATTAAAATTCTATATATCCATTTGCACTGATGCATGTTAAACGAATTTTGTGTGATAGTTTGGATGATAATGTAAATTATGATGTAATTGAAATGAGAATTAGAATTTATATTTAAATGAAGTATAAAGTGTAATAAGCTGGTGAAAGTTGGATACTTTGAATTGTGAATAATAAGTAATTTCTCTCAAAATTTTTGATGGTTGAATAAATGATTTTATTTAGCGAGACTAAGAGAGAATTTTTGTGAGAAGAATTTGGGTATAATATTTTATGAGATTAGGTATAAAGTGAAATATTTTCAAGTAAACATGTGTTTTAAACTTTTGAAGAGTTAAAATATATTGGTTGTGAATTTGTAAACTATATTGGAAAAACAAGATTAGATTGTTTAAATTATGAGTATAATTTAAAAATCAATATGTATTTCCCAAAATTTATTCTAGTAGATAATTACTTCTTCCATGTAAAAGAGATTAGCTATTTCATTTAAAATGAATTTTCATTAAAGAGAAAAACTTGCTTGTGTGATTTGCGAAAGTATTCTTATTAAGTGAATTGATTCTAAAAGTTAGTTGCATAGGGTAAATTTTAATTCTTGAAGTCTCTAGCTTTCCGAAAAGTGGATCATGTAAACAATAACTTAGTGTAAAGATTTCTTTAAAGAACATATGATCTTGGATTTAAAAATGGTTTGGGAGTAGTAATTTTAAAATGGTCTTAGTGTTGAAATTTTTATTAAAAATGCACTATACCAAAACAACGATAACTTCAGATTTATGGCTCCAAATAGGGTCAATCTTTTTGTAGAAGAAATTGCTTTCTGTAAGCCAACAGTTTTCTTTTTATCACTTTCGAAAATTTTGCAATTTGTTTGGTCTAAGGTTAGTTTGAAAATGGGTAAGTAGCTCTGTCCTTTTAGAAATTTCTGAGATTAAAAGCTGAAAGTATTTTGGGCATAAATTTCAAATCGTTAATCCAATTTGGAATATCTTTATATTGCGGGAAAGCTTAGACTAAGTGGATTAAGGGCTTTGTCAAATTTTGAGTTTGACTATATGGAAATCTTGGTTTTATACCATAGGTCTAAAATTGAAAAAGTGTTTATTAATTTTTATTTTTATTTTAAAAACTTGTGAAGGTAAATTAAAGATTTTAAGAGAAAAGTGTCTTTCATGAATGCATGTACGAATTTTTGAAATATTCAGAGTATTGTATGTTTTCAGGACACACTTTGTACTATAGTGTTATTTTGGAGTTTTTTTCAAAAATTTTGACATTTGAGTTTGAATGAATGTAGTATCTTCTTAATGAGTTTGTATAAAACTCAAAGTCTATAATATATAATATTCTTTGAAGTAAAATTGTAGAAAGCCAATTTTCTTCTGGAATGAGGGTATGTGATAATTCTGATTTAAATTTACTTTAAGTAAAAGTTAAAATTATTAAGTTAGAGGTTTAAATGAGGATTCTATTTTAATAAATCCTTTGTGTTTTAAAAGAAGAGTAAAAAAGTGCTAAATTGCATGTAACTAATTTTAATAGGTTACATTGAGACTCTATTTGTTAAACTATTTTATTAGTTATAATAAGAGTTTAAAAATGATTATATTGTAAATATTCAAACCTTAGTGAACTTGGAATTTAAGTTAAAATGTATATTTCTAAAAGCATATATGTTAAATGAGCCTTTCTTTTGTGTTTGTTGTTGTTTGGGTGCATGGTTGTTACTAGATTCTTGTTGTTTTTGGAATTAAGTAGTAATTTGTTATGTAATTTCCTTTAGATTCAAATTGCAAGGACACAACTTTTACTAGGTGGGGAGTTCTGTAATAACTAGATTGAGGTCACTTTGATTATCGTTTATTTAATTAAATGGACCAGATTTAGTTTGTGTAAGATTAAAAATCTAATAAGCGAGGAAATAGGTAACTGGATTATAGGATTTAAATTGAGTTTTTGTGTAAAATAGTGTATTAAAATCTTTGTAAAGATTGAATTGTGATTTTAGAAATATTAAAGCTAATTTCTAGAATTTGTAATGAAGAGATTTGAGTGGAGTAAATTAAATAACATGTATTTTTCTTTAATAAAGGAATTCGAGAAAATATTGAATAAATAGAATTTGAGTGTGCAAATTATTGTTTAAAACTTGTATAATATTGTGTTAGTGTTTTAGAAAATATGTGTAAGTTTGTTTTGTATCAAAATGAAGTTTTGGTGTTGAAAATGATTCAAGTGTTGTATTGTCTTATTTCAGATAATGCAACATTGTTTTGTTTTCAATAATGAAAGTAAAGGTTAAATAAATATTGTAAATTTTGTTTTACTATTTAATCATGAAGACAGGGTGATGGACTTAATTTTAGTGCATTAACATGAATTTTTCTATGTTGAAATCCATGAGATGTTAGTGTTTTAAAATGGTAGAAAATGAGAAAAATGCTTAAGTTTTGTATTGTTTTAAGTAAAAGAGGGTTTGGGCTTAAATGTTTAGTTCAACCCATTTAGGCACTTAGGAAATTTTCTCTAACTTGAGAAACTAATGAACTATACGTTCATTACTCCTCCTTAAGCCAGTAAAGCTTCTTTTTATTTCTCAAAACCTGAAACTTATAGAAACCATGTTTTCCTCTTTTCCTCTAAAACCCTTGCCTCTTCCGAATATCAAATCAATTCAAATAAATTCTTAAAAATTCTTAAATTTGGATATGTTGTTTCTATCATATTCCAGCACCTATACTCCAAATTTCATGGAATTTCATTGAATTTTGATGGGTTAAAGGTGGTCATCTTCGCAAGTTATTTTCAATGAAATCTGGGCAGAAAGCGCAGGTTAGTATAAAAATAATAATTAGTTGTAGAAAAATCGTAAAAATCTGAAATTTGGATATTTTCTTTTATACTCACGTACACATCTTCATTTAAAATTTCATGGAAAAATATTTAGATTTGTTGTGTCAAATTCGCACACCACTGGGGACAAATTTCAGGGTTGTTTAGTTGATTTGGCTTAGAGTTGATGCTTGTGACTTTGAAGCTTTTTGGATATTAAGGTGAGTTTATCTCACACTTCTAGACTATTAATGATTGCTAGTTGCTAGTGTGATAATTGGGTGAATATAGGTTGATTTTCTCTTAATTATTTTTGATATCCTTTGAATCATGTTGCCAAATTCTCATTTTTGACGAAACCCTAACATGTGAATCTTTGAATTTGCAAATTATGATTGTTTATATGCTTGCATGGCTTCACAATTGATACCCTTGGAGTTAGAACAACCCTCACCAGGAGAATCACTATCGTTGGATATTCGGGGAGCCATGAACACTGCTTGGAGTTCGACCCAGGCAGTATGACCGGTCCACCGGTCGCATACGACCAGTGCACCGATAGACGACCTGAGCTGAGTCCCATATAGTGTTCTCATGCTACCCGATGGTGCTGCTTCGCTTGATTCTCACCTGGTTTCTTCTTATTAATGTGTGCATATTTAATTGCCATTTTGTGATGATTTTTAATAGTCAATTTGGGGATTTAAACTCTAGGTTTTGGTGTTGCCTCTATTATCAATTTCATTGATATTTTTGATTTATGAATTGATGAATTCATTTGATGTTTTATACTATAGAGATTGTTCTATGGATCTTGGGAGTAATACACACTTGATGCACGTTTTCAACTCGGATTCATAAATGGCTGGTTTATAAATCAAACCATTTTATATAAATCTTTTTAAGTACTAATACATACATACATACATACATACATACATATATATATAAAGACTTTAGTAATATATATACTATCTATTCTCATTTATAATGGTTTTAAAAATAATTTGGAGCAATGGTTTGAAAAGTGTACTTATATATGTATATTTCTTCTATAAATCAATATTTTTAGAAATGGTTTTGAAAGAGAAATATTTTCATAATATTGCATGACATCTATCGAATGAGGAATTGATTTAAATGGTTAAATAAAACAAATGGTAAGGAACGCTCGTATTTTTTTATGGGTTAATTCTCGGACTTTTTCAATCGAAGCATTACTATACATGAGTGGAGTTTACTAGCATATAATAAACATTTGGATAAACCCGTGTGGTATGGGACACATGGTCGTTATCTATTCGGTTGCTATATGAAAGTACATAACACTTTTATGTTGTTGTTTATAGGTCTCGTACCTATTTCATTGTTTATAGGACTCGTTCCTATCTTTATGTTCATAGGTTTCGAACCTATTTCGATGTTTATAGGACTTGTTCCTATCTTGAAGTTTATAGGTCACATACCCATCTTAATGTTTATAGACTTATACGTCTATCTTGAGTTACATGCATGTATGTGAATTTATTCACCAGTCTTGGAGTTTGGTGCCTTTCCCATTTTTGTGAGATTTCTAGATTTCTATTTGTGAGATTTCTAGATTTGATGTTATTTGAATTATCAAAAAATCATTTTGGGGATTTTTTCTTTTAAGAATCTATCTTGAGTTTTTAGTATTTGGTGATTTGAAGTTATTGATGCATGTTTGATATTTGTCGATATATAACTATATTTGAGATCTAGTTCACTTCATCTATCATTCATTTTGCTAATTCATTTATTTTAGTCTAGAATGACCCGTTTATTATCTTATAATACTCGAGTCAGACCGAGATGTTTCAGGTCCTTCAGCTTAAGGCTTTTAGGGTGGACTTCTTATCAGTTAGCTAGATGTTTATCATCACCATGTATATTGATGTTATATTGTATCTTATGTCGAGCTTGACTCCTTTTTAATACATATTCATATTTTTAGATGTAGTACATGTGTACCTTGTAGTCTACATCATGTATCAATTTTGTGTCGGTTCAGACTTGTATCTATTTGTATTCTGCTGTGTCTGACTGTAACGACCCGATATTTTTGACCATTCGCATCCGCACATGTCGGACTTGAATAATTCAAAATACCGCGTTGTTAATTTAAATTGGCAAAACTGAACATATACAGTAAATAAAATAATCACAGATCACAGACACAGAGTAATAATATGCAGCGGGAATAAAAGTGATAGTAGTTCATGAAGCTACTATATAAATGTATAAGTTACATCAGAGTTAAACCAGATACAACGGAAGAGTAATACGATACATCAGATACAAATCAGAATACATCACTGGAATCATCGAATACTGAAAGCAGAATAGATGGCTGGATCTTCAAGCAAAGCTCCAACTTCAAAGGTGAGTCTCGAATACTGGTACACTCAGTCTGACCCGAGCGAAAAGCAAAACACAAAACACTCGAGTCAGGATTAATATTCTTATATCAATAAATCCAACTCAAGTGAAATAGCAGTTGAAATACAAGTAACTCAAAGGATGCTTGGAATAACCATCCTTTAAGGATCCGTTAAACTATCTACTATGTAGTAGTGTACGATAAGTAGATAATGTCTATCAGTAATATAAAGTATCAAAATAGTGTTAAGGCGTTACCATTATTCCCCTTAACACATTTTATATAAGCGTTATAGTCTATACAGCACTGTAAACTCCACCGTAAACTAGTGGGCTATCAGGGAGTACTCCATAGGTATAACACAAAACAAATCGTAGTGGTCGCGTATATAGGGATCCAAGTATGACAAGGCACATGAGGCAATACCCAAGGTAGTGAAACTACCGTATGCCTGATCCAGACTGGTGAGAACGCATCGCCGCAGCGATCGCAACACCGCGAAACAACACTCCCAAATCAAGGGTGCACCAATCGACAACAAGTAATGAGTAGTTTTCGAAGAAGTGTGTTCGCTCGAGGTAGCTAGCCCCCATTTGGCCCGGCACGGCTCCTGTTTTAGTCATTTCCAATTTGACACAAGTGTCAAGGCTATCCATTATCGTTCTCTTTCTTTAGTCATCACGTACATCATTCCAACCACTTCATTCTGGATCACACTCCACGTATAGTTATTAAAGTGGTTTTGGTTTAGACAGTGAGTATGTCCTTAACCGATTCCGGTCTCTTTAATAACTTTCGAAATTATTACACCGATCGGTCGTTTATTCATTTCAAAACCAAAATATCACTGCCATTTCAAAACCATATCCATACGATATCAATTTCACTTCAAATAAATCCATTTCCAAAATCATATCACTTTCCAAAGTTATATCGTTTTCGAAATCGTAAGACTTTTAAAATCAAAACACTTGGAAAACCAGAGCCTTGAAATTCATAACACTTTGAAACTATAGTTTGAAATCATAACATTTTGGAATTCATGAAACTTTTCTCTTGAACAGTTTAGATATTAAAATTAATTGTATATAATAAAATAGTTTATAAATAAAAATAGTTTATATATAAAATAGTTTATATAAATAGTTATAAGTTAAAATAGTTTATAAAATAATTTATATTAAAATAATTTATATTAAAATAGTTTATATTAAAATAGTTTATATTAAAATAGTTTATATTAAAATAAATTTATAAAGTAAAATATCAATAGTTTAAATATAATTTTAAATTACTTTATAAAATAAAATAGTTTCCTCGACCTTCACAAATCGATTCCAATTTTATTAATCAATTATTTAAGTTCAACTCCATTGTACCAAAACTTACAATTTGCATTAAATTGAATTCATCAAATCAAATTCATTACATTTCAAGTCTTACATTAGTTCCAATAAAACACATTTTATTTCTTATTAGAAAAATTCAATTTCACTTATAAATTTACTTAGTTACAATTTCCAAACTCAATTTATAAAGAAACTTAATTTCGCTTATTCAAGAAGTTCAATTTCACTTAACAAAGAATTCAATTTTATTTAATTATTAAATAATTCAATCTTATTTAATTATTAAATACTTTCAAAACTTAATTATTAAATAATTTCAAACTTTATTATTAATAATTACAAATTTAATTATTTAATAATTAATTTTAAAACAACGTTCATTCATCATCTACTATGTTAATATTTTGATTCAGATTATTAAATATTAACATTTCCTTTCATTAAAATTCAAATTCCGACTTCATTTCAAAACCTTATTATTTATTCAAATAAAATCTTTATTTTATTTTTAAATCAAATTATTGACCAATCGGGTTTTTATTTAATTCTCTATCCTAGGTCAAAGTTTATCATTTCAACCCGATTCCAATTCAATTCAAAAATCAAAGCATAACAAAGGGAACTTGCAGTGTGATAACTGGGATGGTGTCAAAGTAAATAAACAAGCAATAACAACAATCAATAACAATCCAATAGTTAATTCAAATAATCCCAAAATAATTGTACTAATTCACATTGTTATTTGTGTAAATTAATATAATTATTTCTAGAATCTACACTATCATTTCATGTAGATTAAAGATTATTACACTATTTTTCTATGCAATTCTACACTTGACATCAATTATTCAATTTCATACTTCATCAATTTATACAACATAAATTCAAATGGTTCAAGGGTAATTGACTATCTTTCTACGTGTCAATTAATTTTAACATTTAAAGGGGTCATATTATGCAAATGTCGTCAAATCAAATTTTAACACATATATCAAATCTAACCGTCCTACGTTAATTTCAATTTCAAATTATTTATCACTTACAACATTAACAAATTTAACGTCCAATTGTAAACATCAAACAATCAATCATTTAACAACCAAACTGGGTTATCATTGCATATATAACAGATAATGGTGTCAGATGTCACAGGTGAACTGATACAGGTAATAACAGTGTAAATATCTAACAGCAGCATATTTCAATTGTCGTTTCAATTGAAATCAAATTTAATAAATAAAAGAACATTAATCGTGAGTGATTGCTCACCTTTCGAGGTTAGAGACGAATGAGAAAGAGATGAGTTACGAATCCAAGTACGAATTCCAAAACAAGCTAGATTGGCCCGAATTGACGAATAAGGCTGATAAATCAAAATTTGACGAAACAAATCAGAATTGGAAATATGATGATAAGTGGTAAGTAAGCTTATATATAACACTATATATTCGAACAGAGTATATAATATATATCTATATATAAATTTATCTACCTATACAACAAAACGGCAAATAAAGAGTTTATAATCTATATAAACAACTTTCAAGTACTTTGAACAAATAGATATAAAGTTCCGAAAATATTTTGTACAAACAGATATGTATAAATATATACTGATATACATTACATACTTTTAGAACTTATAAATTATGTTAAACTCTTAAAACCATTAGATGAAATCACTGCTGATCAAATAAATCTTTTGAAAACATATATATACTAGGTTTATATAATAGTATACAGTTCTTCACTTTGCAGCAAGTCCAGACCCCAATATATACTTACATTTTGAGGACAACTTGATAGATATATACTATAGAACACAAATATATATATATACACGAATAACTTTATACTTCTACTATATACGTGTGAAACTAAAATCAATTTTTTTTACTTGTATAGGTCTGGAGTGAAATATATCTACATAGAACTACTAACCCGACCGACCTATATATTTATATATATATATATAAACTACTCAAGTCATATACAACAGCTTGTACCTTCGAAGTATAACTTATATAATATAATACAACTTTATAAAAATAAAATAATACCAATAAACTAATTTACTTACAAAACCAGTTAAACAACAAATAAATTATATATCTCTTTATAAACTGATATAATAACAATGTATACTGATATGAACTATATATAAACGGTATATACTTACTCAGAGGGACACGCAGATGAACGGCAAAAGGTAGAGGGAGGAGATATCGGCTAGGCAAGATGACATGGCGAGTAGATCCGGTGGCAGAGGCCGATGGTGGTCTGGGCGCGGATGGTGCGCGAGGGTGTTGCGGCGTTCGGCTGCGGCCATGGTTCGATTGTGATGAAGGCGGAGAGGGAGAGGCGCGTGAGAGAGAGAGGAGGGGAGATTCGGCAAAGTGGTCTGGGTGTGACGTCGGTGCTCGATCAAGGCTCACGGTGGTGGTGGCCATGGAATGGTGAACTATTGAGGAAGAACGGAGTGGCCCCTGTCGCCAAGGAAAGGCGCACGGCACCTGCGGCAAGTTCAGGTCGGCGAGGCATCCGGATGGGTAGCTTAAAACTGTGGTGGTTGCAGGCTGAGAGGAACCGACGTGGGCTGCTGCTCGGGTGGATCTGGGTAAACCGAGTTGAGGTAGGCCGAAGCTGATGGGAAAGAGAGAGAGCGGAGGAGATGGTTGAACCGGAGGCGGTGGCTGCCTCAAACGACTGTTGGGAGAAGGGAAGAAATTCATGGCCGAAGAAAAAGAAGAGCAGGGCGGGTAGGCCAGAGGCTGCTACAGTCGATTGGGCTGCTTTGGATCTGGCGGCAGTGGTGAAGAGGTGGGCCGGAGAGAGATAGTATGGCGATAGGCGAGGGTTGGTTGCAGGGGATGGTTCGGTGGGTGGAGATGAGTTTGGCAATACGAAGGAAAGCAGGCTCGAAGAACAAAATATATAAGCTTTGCTTATGTGCTGTTATCACCATTTTGTTTTTTTCGTGAGGAGGCAAGGAAGGGAAGGCTACAGGAAGAAGATGAATGGTATTGACAATTGTACGTGACTACTTAGACCATTAACTTTATAATTAACGTTTACATTTCTTTCCAAAAGCATGCACATTGAAACCCGGAAAAATAAAAAGGCAGAGCTGAATTCCCAGAATTTTAAATGCAAATGTCCTTTTGGTTTATATATGGTGTACATTTAATAAACGAAAGGAATCAAAAGGCATCGGGTAACGATATGGTTGTTGTTCTCATGAATTCTGCGGTGTACCAAATTTCAAAACACAGAATCGAATATACTGCTGAGATCAGTACGACGAAACGATCAAAACGGTATGTGGATATCAGTGGTACGATGGAATTATAAAAATTCGAATTTTTCTCTAGCGGAAAATGCAAGAAAAACGTAGAAAAATAAGATCGACAGAGTCAAAGAAGTCCGAATTTGGAAAAATGAAAAATGGCATTTGCTCAGAAGATGGTTTAGAATTTTTCTATGTAAAAATATTTAGGTTCCGAAAACATTTTATTTTCATCGCTTTTTAACTGATTAAATTGAAGTAAATTTACGCGCGAAATAAATTTCCATATTTTCGGACGAAAATTTACCAGTTGCTATGTTAAATTAGACACATTTCAAATATCTATTTTTTTATTTCAAAATTTTATCGTTTAAAATTTCACAAAATTTCAATTAATTACGTTATTAAAATGGTTAGAATTTACGGGTCGTTACACTGACCTATGATTATGTGATCCATATATTATTATATGTTGTTCTAAGTTTTATTATAGCCACCATAGTTTTGTTTTAAGCCTAAATTGTATACGTCGATTCCACTTGATTAAAGAAATGTATTGCATATTAATCGACAAAATTTTATCGTTTAAAATTTCACAAAATTTCAATTAATTACGTTATTAAAATGGTTAGAATTTACGGGTCGTTACACTGACCTATGATTATGTGATCCATATATTATTATATGTTGTTCTAAGTTTTATTATAGCCACCATAGTTTTGTTTTAAGCCTAAATTGTATACGTCGATTCCACTTGATTAAAGAAATGTATTGCATATTAATCGACATATCGATGCTCGCTTAAAGTAAAATTCACAGATGGTCACTCCTAACCAGCCCTATTCTCTACACTAGTCGATAATATTTGTGACGCCCCACCTCTATACCCATGCTAACCAAGAACACTACGATGTAGTGCTGTCAATTAGCATGGAGAATAAGGCTGTGGAGGAGCGACCATCCATGTAACTTCTTTGTGCGAGCACCAATATGTCAGATAGAACAGAATGCATATCTTTTAAAGAGGAAATCCGACATACCGATACAAACATAAAGCTATCACACGGTGGCTATAAATAACCTTCGGAAACAAACATAGAAATAATCATAACATAAATCAGTCACAGACATCCATATCACAAAGGCGGAAGAAGATATGAATAAATATATAACACATTAAAGTGTACATCAGAGTAGTGGTCAGAAAGATCCACGATAATACAAAAGAATAGCATCGCGTGCTATACAAAAGAATAAGTACACAACATAGAATCTATATCTCAAATGTGTACATCCAAAAACTACCAATCTATGTAGTTAGCCAAAAGTCAGAATAATCCCGTAGAGAAGTCAAGCAGAAGCACCTGTAACATCTCGGTCCGACCCGAGTATTATTTATAAGAAAATAATAAACGGATCAGTCTAGCTATAAATATCAGATGATATGGTATAAAGTAAACGACATGACATGAACATGTAATAACCATAACGTCGTACTACTATAAGTACGTAAATGACAATTAACAAGAGATTAATCAATTCCACAAGGATCTTCTCAAAGATCCAAACCCATAAGCAGGTAATGACACACAAATTCACCAATACACAAAAACTGATATCATATCAATGAAAACCACAAAAGTTGGTGAAGCACTAAATCCAGAAATCAACACACGAAATCCAGAACAAATCCCAGACATCAACACACGAAATCCATAAATCACAAAAAGGGGGAAGTCCGAGCACATGGACGAGAAGCTATCTCATGGAAGCTATCCATTTAATTTTCCGAACACACGGATGGCCCGAAGGCCTTTGACACACGAACGGCCCAAAGACCATGGGGTGCAGCCCCATATATGTGAGTAGAAACATCACCCAAGTGGGGTCTAGTCTCCCTCGCAGACAAAGAGACATCGCTCAATCGCTAGTCTAAATCACAAGAATGATCGTCATGATCATAAGGTAGTGTCAATCACACCAAGCTAGTAAATATATGAGTTTAGCTTCATGTCCCATAACCACTTGCTTAACTTAAATATTTATGAACAAACTGTAGATCTTCACTAGGAAATTGTCACAAAAAGGGTTCAATCGAACAAGTCCAAGAGCTAACCGACGAAGTGAACGCAAGTGTTTCATACCACTTGTTTTACTAAGTCGTTTAAGTCGATTTCTCATTCGAGTGAAGTAAAGGCTTGTATATACTAGTAGATTGGAAATCGGTTTGAGAAAACGAACTTTTGATATTTAAAATAGTGTTGAAATCGCTTTGATGAAAGAGTTTTGATATTTACTACTAGTATTGAAACCTTCATATATCTTTAAAGTGACAAGTCATAAAGCGATTGTTGAAACAATCTATCACAAAAATTCACATTCGAAGACGTGAACAAAATCCAAGGAAATCAGCTCAAAATGCATCAAAGTGGAAGTTCTATTGAATGCTTTTCAGATAAGATCGAGCGACCTAAGGGATGCGTCAAAACGGTACGACCTATTGAAGACAAGCGACCTAGTAGGAGAGAGCCGAGCGACCTAAATGAAGTGGTAAGGTCGAGCGACCTAAGGGATGCAACAGGTCTAACGACCTAACAGTAGTAGGTCTAACGACCTAACAGATGCAGGCCAAGCAACCTAAAAGAGGTTCGCGACCTAACGGTGACACGCAACCTACGACCTAACTGGGTCGAGCGACCTAACGAGAGGCGTGACCTAAAAGAGGCGCGACCTAAAAGAGGCGCGACCTAACAGAGGTGGTCCAGCGACCTAACGCTGTAAAGGCCAACGACCTAAGAAGGGCGAGCGACCTAAGAAACTCGCAACCTAAAGGCGACGCGACCTAAAAGTGGCACGACCTAACTGTGAAGCGATGCGAGATGGCGACCTAAGAGTTCGCGACCTAACGGCTTAACTAGGCACGCGACCTAACGACGAAATTCTGGGCAACCTATCGTCTTATAGGCCAAGCGACCTACGACTTATACTGGAACGAGCGACCTAAAAATCTCAAGACCTAAAGGCGATGCGACCTAAAAATCTCGCGACCTAAAGGCGATGCGACCTAAAAATCTCGCGACCTAAAGGCGATGCGACCTAAAAGTTTGCCGAGTGATAGTAGGTCGGAAACAACCTAAGCCTTTAACTCGTGAACGACCTAACACTTCCAAAACGACTTAAGTGCAGGAAAATTCATCAAAACGCTAAAAATGGAGTTTTTCGCCAATCCAATCCAAACCAGATGCAAATGTGCATGTTAAAGTGATAGGGAACCATTCCCAATAGTCCAATGACGATTATAGGCAAGATGTGAGATCAAAAATCTCACCTTTTCACTAAAATGGATGAAGATGGAGATTGAAAGCAAGGAGAAGCAATCCAAAGCTTGAATCCACTATCTTCTACTTGAATTTGGAGTTGAATCTCGGATTTGCAATAGAATTTGAGTTTGGAGTTTTAATTTCCACTTCCCACCACCATTTTTGATGAAGCTTAATGTTAAAACAAATGGTGAATGAAGTGAGGAAGAGGGTTGGGCTGAACTAAGGAAGGTGCAGTCCAAACCAAAGTCACAAGCGGGAAAAGTGACGAAAATTTCACTATCTCCAAACACATCGAAGTTTACACTCAAAAAGATCGCAAAAGTCATTTTGAACTCAATGGGAGTGGTCTCGAGTCCTAATTTGGCCGTATGCAAAAAGTAGCTTTTCGGACTAACATCCGACTAACGATAAAATATTTAAATATAAAATCAATAGATATGCGGGTTGTTACAATATTACTTTGTAATATTCTTTATTAGTGTGGGTCGTGAGGTTGCATGTTACAATAATCCTTCTACAAAGTCCAACGAAATATGCTTCCATTTCTACGTCGGAATCTCTAATGGTAACAATAATTACTCGACCTTTATTCTTTGACATGTCAAACACCTAGCAACAACTCAGCTATTCTCTTCTTCATTCCCGACCGAAAGAAAATTCTTTTCATATCCCTATACATCTTATGTCCTCCTTGGTGAATATTCATCATTGAGTGGTGACACTCTGCAATCACTTCCTCCAACACATTGTCAATCATTGGGACACAAAGGCATTCATCCCTTCTTCAACATCTCTTCTCGTCAAATGCATATCTACTAACATGGAGAAAAAGTTTTCCTCTTCTCAACTTATCCAAAATCTCTACAATTTTCTCATCCTTCATTTCCTCAAGCCCAATGCGGTCCATCAAAGCCGGCCTAACCTTCATTACTACCAAAAAGCCTTGGATGGGTTCCATTGGTGGGTGGAAGTTGAAATCTAAGAGGAACTCCAAGTGCCTCCATTCATATATAGCACCTAAGGTAGCATGCCTCCAACTGAGGGCATATACGACAATGTTCCCTTTTTTGAGGGTATATCGGATACCAAAGTCAAATAATGATATATAATCCATCCACCATTGCTACATAAGGTTTAAATCTTTTTGGAAAAATATTTATTTGAGTGATTTCTTGCTAGTGAACAACTCAAATCTTTCTCACAAAAGATAGTGCCTCAATATCTTCATGGCAAAGACAATAGCCGCCAACTTCAAGTCATGAATTGAGTATCCCTTCTCATGGTCCTTCAATTGGCTACTAGCATAAGCTATTACCTTTCCTTCTTGCATGAGAACTGCTCCCAATCCTATGTCGCATGAATCCGTGGGTATCTTTCTTTGGATTTTCCTTTAGGTGTAGTGAGAGCAGTAGCTGGAGATGACCTAAAGAGATGTTGCTAGACTCCAGCAAAGCCTAAAGGAGCTCCGAGTGCTCCCTCGTCTTGTTACCGATGATAATTTGATACTGCTTAGACTGCTAATGGTAGGTTGCTCGATTAAGAGAGGCATGCAAATTTCTACCAGAAGCTGGCCAAGAAAAAGAAAGAAAAGATTCGAAGATTGATGAAATGAGTGACGTTCCCTCCTTACAACCCTTCGTTTTTGGCACCATCTTAGCATCGAATCCACCTAAAGTTTCCTTGACTACCCCTATGGGTTCGATGGAGCCTAATCTAGGTCCCTCCCAGATCGATCCTTATAGAAGCGATCAACACAAGTTGTTAAGGGAGTGAGAGGATGACAACATCCACATAAGGGTAGTGGGAGTGGCAAGCTCTTGTCCCCATGATAGTGATCATACTGCTTCAGATCGCGATGAAGCACATTCGTCAAGAGATATTGAGTTAGCCACCCTACATAACTCAGAGGTGGATGAGGCATTGTGCCTATTTTTTGGTCCCAAGGAGGAGGAATCTTTCATTCTTGAAGATATTAATGTTTCATATTACCATCAAGACCCAGAGCTTGGGATTGATTATGGAGATTCCGCGTCTATAGTGGAAATCCAACAACACTGGAGACCCATGAGAACCCCAAGGGTATGTGTAGTTGCTATATTCTCCTGCTTTCACACTCGCATAATTACACATCCATGTCCCATTTATGCACTTTTCTAGCATCTGTTCTGATTCTAATCCGTTGTGCTTTGCCATTGTAGGTATCACGGGATCGAGAAGGGAGAAATTGACGTCAAAAATGAAGCAGCTGGCACTCCCCAAGGATGTAAGGAAGGTTGTGTTCGAGTTTAAGTCAAGCAAGAATTTTGGCTAGCCTCCCGAGATGCTTGCGATAGGGAAGATTGTTCATTATTTCCTAGCCGAGGACAAGGGAGATTAGGATCCCACAGATGGTTTGCACAGGAGACATTGCTCTCCCGACACAAAGTCGAGATCTTAGACCTCTGTTTTCCCTTGGAAATCCCCTTGACTGTCACCCTTTCCTTTGTCTGACTTAGAAGCCTCCATGCAATAGGAGAAGCTGGACAAGAGAGGAGTGATAGTCCTTGCCCCCAAGGATAAGGATAAGGGCAAAGGGAGGGAAGGAGCTACCATCATTATCAACCCGATGGATCCAAATTTTAACGAGTTCCAATAGCCTTATCAATCGAGAGGCTGCTTATCGATGCTTCTCTTCATTCTTTTGTAGGGACAATATAGCTCATTGCAGATGGTTTGGGTGGCTTTAAGGCCCTGTCGGAGTATAGTGACAAAATTTTCAAGGCAGGGAAAGAGATAAGTTAAAAGAATGTTGAGCAGAACCTAAAAAAAATTGATTTGAGAAAGAAGTTGTACGAGGAGGACTTGAACAGTAAGAGAGTGGTGGAGGCACTAGAGCGATCTCAAGCCGATGAGACCTATAGGCATGTCAAGGAGATTAAAAAGCTTAAGGCCGTTTACACCGAAGAGCTGGAGTAGTTGAAACAGGAGTGCGCTGCCAACGAAAAAATGCCAAGAAGGAATATAACAAGAAGGCCATTCTGTTCTTCGACAACTACAAAAATGTCAAGGCTAAGATGACTATGAAGTTGAAGGAGATTCAAAAGGTAGTCAAGAGGACGGAACCTAGCATTGCCGACTTACAAAAGAAAGTCATGGAGTGGAGAGCTGTGAGGGTCTCTCTAGGAAAAAATTAAGGCCTTGACCGTAGGAAAAACTGCTGAGAATACCAGGGTTGAGAAGCTACGGGCTTAGTATAATGAATCGAATACTCAGTTGGATCAGGTGGAGGGCTCTTGGATGAGATCTACTATTGAATGTTTACTGAGAAAATCCAAGATTGGATGAACAATTACCTGGAGGTTATGGCTTCCATCCACAAGCGGCTGATTAAGGAAGCAAAAATTGTTGCAGAACAAGGACGCCTCCTTCAGCCTTGAAGCCTTCGATTCTCGCTTCTCAGCAGACGAGATGGAAGTTGTCCACTTAGGATATATTAAGCTGGTTAAAGCAAAGAAAGAACGAAAGGAAGAATTAGAGAAAGGAAAGAATGGCGATTTGACCTCTGAGGCTGGTAGACAAGGGTAGATTCCTAAACTGGTGATTTATGCCCTCATGCATAATGTTCCACTTGCTATTTTCCATGTTTCTTTAGGTCTGCCTGCAGAAAGCCAGCCTTTGGAAGCATCTCCTCCTCCAGCTCATACCTAGATTTCTAGTGATGCCCCCGGGTCCTCTAAGGGAGGTATAGTTTTTCTTTAAAGTCCGCGAGCCACAGCTTAGTACGTTCAAGCTTGTTTGAGTGAACAAATGCCTGACAGTCCTTCTTACTTCCCTACAGTGATATGCTTATGACAGACCACACTAGCCTTGTGATGACTTCTAAAATTCCACCATCTAACTCTGTGCCCCCAGGCCCATCTGACTCTCCAGCCAGAGAAGCCCACCATGAGATGATTGCTGCTCTCGAGGAGGACATTGACGTGGACATCGAGATCATGGATGCTTCTGATTCTTTGGAAGAGTTTGATAAGGAGGAAGCATTGAATCAACAAGACTTGATGAAGTTCCCCTATGAATTGGAAAGGGTAAAGCTTGAAGCACGTAAGGAGCTAAAGCAAATGGCGAAGAAACAAGCCAAGCACATGCTACTGCCATCGCCAAGAGAGAAGAGGAGAAGAAAGAGGGCTAGCAGAGAGGTTCAAAGCATCACAACAATGAAGTCATCTCCAAGTCCTGGTCATCCAAGTCTAGATCCAAGTGATGACTACACCAGCATCCTGTCTGTGTCTTCTTTTTGTTAGAAAGTATCCATGTGTATACACATTTTTGTGTGTTAAACATTCTCACTCGTGCTCGATAAATTTTGATGCATTGTTGAGGTCAAGCGTGTATTATTTCTTGATACTTTATGAGATTTTTTACTTATAATCATCCGGATGTCTGGTAGGTAGGTCTTGTATGCATGATTATTTACTTATGATTATCTCTTTTGATTTTTGTTTCTTTCCTTCTTACTTATTGAATATAATGTAATTCTAATGTGTCTTGGGCAAATTTGAACTGCTAGTCGCCATATGTTGCCTTCAAATTTATCCGTCCGCCAACGGAGAACGAACTAGGTGGCTGTTACGTTTTGATTGCAATTAGTCGGGTTCTCCATGACCTTTCATGGGTTTCAGACCATTGGCAATAGTGGATGCCTGAGTTATGTTACTC
Source organism: Allium fistulosum (assembly GCA_030737815.1). Taxonomy (NCBI): domain Eukaryota; kingdom Viridiplantae; phylum Streptophyta; class Magnoliopsida; order Asparagales; family Amaryllidaceae; genus Allium; species Allium fistulosum. The sequence continues at coordinate 1,111,988,640 of CM060904.1, forward strand.
TAGCTTGCAATAGTTGATGGAAAAATATGAGTCGATCATTAGCTATTGGACATTCGAATATGGATCAATCTAGTCCACCGCTGCTGACGAGAAGTTTTAATAGATCGTCAGCCATGGACACCCAAATAGGGACCACTCTATTCCACCATTGTAGATGAGAAGTTAGAGCCGATCTATCTCTCTAGTTTATCACTGCCAGCTAAGAAGTTGGAGCCAATCGTCAACTGCGGACACCCGAATAAGGATCTCTCTAGTCCACGACTACCGGCTAAGAAGTTTGAGCCGATCGTCAGTTGGGGACACCCGAATAGGAATCACTCTAGTCCACCACTATCAGCTAAGAAGTTGGAGTCAATCACCAGGTATGGATACCCAAATATGTATCTCTCTGGTCTACCACTGTTTACTAAGAAGTTTGAGTCGATCATCAGATGTGGACACTCGAATAAGGCTCACTCTGGTCCACCGCTACTGGCTAAGAAGTTGGAGTGGATCGTTAGCTGTGGACACCTGAATAGGGATCTCTCTGGTCTATGACTATCGGCTAAGAAGTTGAGAGGTGATGCCATGCCAGTGCAGCCTTGCCCCCAAGTCAATTCCCGTGACTCGGGCGACATTCCCCTACGATGCTATTGTTATTTTGACGCATTTAAGTGTTGATACAAGGTAACATTTTCCATTAGTTACCTAATATGAAAAAAATACTAAGGAAAGTGCACTTTATTAAAATCCATTTCATAATTTTTTCGATTATAAAGTTGCAATGCTAACAATACAGTGAAATTTCAAGTAAAATAACGATGGAGATGGTGTGCATTCCAAGCCTTTCTTAATATAGCTCCATCTACTATGCTTAGGATGAAGTTTCCATTTCCCAAGTCTTTGTGAATGACATACTATCCTTCCCAGACTAGATCTAGTGCTCCTAGGTAAGAGAGTATCCATTTCAGCACCAGGTCCCCTTCCTTTAGTGGATGGTGTTTGACTTAGAGTTGTATTGAGCAACTATCCTTCGCTTGTGTGCTTCGGTTTTCAAAGTGGCTTACTCACTTCTTTCGTCAATCAAGTCTAGTGACATGTTCAACAACTCCTCGTTTTCATTTAGGTCATAGTAAATCGTCCGATGCGATGGTACTATTGTCTCTACTGGCGACATTGCCTATGACTCGTGAGCCAATGAGAAAGGAGTATGTCCTATTGCTATCTTGAAGGAACTGTGATAGACCCACAATGCCAGAGGATTCTAATTCACCCATGCCCCCTTAACCTTTTCCAATCACTTCTTTATGAGAGTTTTTAGAACCTTATTGAATCCCTCTACCTTCCCATCGACCTGTGGGTATGCCACTGCCAAAATGCTTTTCTATATTCCATGCTGCTAGAAAAAGTCAACTAATTCTTCATCGTCAAAATAAAAGCCATCATCTGAGATGATGTGAAGGGGAACTCCATATCTTCATATCACATTCCTGAATAAAAAGTTTATGACCTTGGCTGTTGACACTTTAGCAAGGGGTACTGTTTCCACCCACTTAGTAAAGTTGTCAACCGCCACTATGGATACTTAGCTCCACCTTGCACCATTGGAAGCACTCTAATCAAATCCATCCCTCAGACCACAAAGGGCCAGGGACTGACCATGTGAGTTAATTCAGTTGGGTGCAACTTGAAAAGCTTGGCGAATCCCTGGCACTTGTCACCTCTCTTCACGTACTGCATTGCATTATGATTCAATGTCGGCTAGAAGTATCCATACCGCAACACCTTTTTTTCCAAAATCTGCCCCCGTATATAGGCTCCGCAGCTTCCTTGATGTACATCCGCCAATACCTCTTTAGCTTCCCTTCTAGTAACACACCTTAGCAGTGAGTTAGAAAGTCCACTTCAATTCAATATCCCATCTTGGATGACAAAACGCGCCTTCCGTACAACCTTTCGAGCTTCGTTTGTGCTGTTAGGTAGTACTCCTTCACCTAGATACCTCACCAATGGTGTCATTCAGTTTTCCTCCTCTCCGATAGTCGCGACTGCATTCATCTCCTCCAAGCTGGGACTGTGCAGGGTCGTAATAGGTACTAATTCCCAGTAAAGGCCCATCTTCTAAACTTTCAAACTTCACCGGCTCATTCGCATCCTGATTCTCCTCCCTGAGAATGTGTTTGACCATGTAATGCTCTATTCCATTAAGTAAGACCTTTAGCTTCTCCAGGTAAGATTTTAAGCGTTCTCCCTTAGCCTAAAATTAACCAAGTACTTGGTTAACGACCAACTTTGAGTCATTGTGCATGCACAGTGACTTGATCCCTAGCTCCTTTACTATCTCTAACCCTGCTATCAAAGCCTTATATTCTACTTCATTGTTCATTACTTTGAATCCAAGTCGAATCGCATAACTTAATTTCCTTCCTTCAGGTGTCAGCAATACCATCCCTGTGCTAGAGTCATGACCAATAGGTGCTCCATCAACATACGCTGTCCACTTGAGGGCTTCCTTCTCTTGGGGCTTTACTTCATCATCTCAAATAGTAAACTCAGCAAGAAAGTCCACTAGTGCTTACCCCTTGATCACAATCTGTGGGCGATAGGTTATCTCATACTGGATTAACTCAATGCTCCATTTGGTTAGTCTCCCCAAAGTGACCGGTCAATGTTGAACCTGGTTTAGGGGCTATTTTATGAGTACTAGGATAGGATGTGACTGAAAGTAATGTCTTAGTTTCTGAGATACTATCGATAATAATAAGCATGCTAACTTATCCAACTTAGCATATCTAGACTCTGTCCAAGTAAAGCATTTGCTTGCATAATGCATGGATGTGGCACTTGGTCTTCCTCCCTAACCAATGCCGCGCTTAGTGCATGAAATGACCTGCTAAATACAAGTAAAGATCTTCCTCCTCAACTAGTGTAGAGAGAACCGATGGTTTCCACGGGTGTTCTAATAGGTTTAAGAATGCGGCCATGCATCCGTCTGTCCATATGAATTTACCTTTCTCCTTTTTGAATGATTCGAAGAACGTGACACACTTGTCAGTGGCATTGTATATGAACCTAATCAAAGGTGCTACCTTCCCATTTAAACTTTGCATCTTCTTCTGACTTTTGGGGATTTTAATGTCACTTAAAGCCCGGACCTGCTCCGGATTAGCCTCAATTCCCTAACAAGCGCAATAAATCCAAAGAATTTTCCAGAAGCTACCCTAAAAGAGCATTTTAGTGGGTTCAATTTCACCCCATATTGCCGTAGAATTTAAAACATTTTCTCCAAGTGCAAGATGTGGTCCTTTTCCCTTTTCAATTTCACCTGCATGTCGTCGACGTATACCTCCATGATTTTCCCGATCTGCTCGAAAAACATCTTGTTTACTGGATATTGGTATGTCGCTTTCGCATTTTGAGTCCAAACGACATGACCTTGTAATAGTAGAGCCCTAGGTTGGTGATGAAACTGGTGAGCTCTTGATCAGGGATGTTCGTCGTGATTTGGTTATACCAGGAATAATCGTCAATAAATGATAAAAGCTCATGCCCGATAGTTCCATCTACTAATTGATCAATTCTTAGGAGCAGGAAACAGTCTTTAGGACACATATCATTCAAGTTAAAGAAGTCAATGCAGGTCCGCCATTTTCTATTTGACTTCCAAATGAGAACCAGGTTTATAATATACTCTAAGTACAATGATTCTTGGATGAAGTCGTTTGCTAACAGGGTTTTCACATCTTCATTTAATGCTGCAGGCCACTTCGAGCCCATACTCCTTTTCTTTTGTTTCATTAGAGGCTTTATTGGGTCAATATTCAGAGCATGACAAACAAACGAGAGAGAGAGAGAGATTCTGAAAATGTTCGCGTGTGACTAGGAAAACACATCTTGGTTATCCCATAGAAACCTGATCAGCTATAGCTTAACATCCCATTCCATACCAGATCCGATTTTCATAACTTTTATAGGATCACTATCATCGACTAACAAACTCCATCCCTTCTCTGGGCTCGCTGTGGCCCTCTCTCCTCCATCTCTCGGGTCTAGCTCATTATGAGGATCACTTATAAACCCGAGGGGGCCCTCCTTTAGTTCTTATGCAAGGTAGTTTTTGGCACAGAAAGTGATTTCTGTGCCTTCTCTTTTTACCTCCATTTTCTTTCTTAAAGCTCTACAACATAGCATTCCCTGGCTGTGTCTTGGTTTTCTTACATTACTCCTATCCCGTTGGCTGTTGAGAACTTCAGATTAAGCACCATGGAGCCACTATTGCACAAAAGTCCAATAAGGATGGATGTCCTAGGAAGGCATTATAAGCGAAGAATCCATCCACCGGTATGAATGTTTGCTTTCGTATGGCTAATAGGAGATGGGTTCCTATCTAAACAAACAAATCCAACCTTTCTAATAGCATAGTTCCTTCTCCTATGAAACCATGTAGCCATTAGTTACAGAGTGTGACACCTTCCATGGACAATCCCATCTTGTCAAACATATCCTTGAACATAATGTTCACTGAACTTCCGTTATCTGACCAAATTCGATGTACCTTTACCAGACCAAGCATGTTTGTAATCACCATTGGATCTGTATGTGGGTATTGATTTCCTCACAAGTCTTTATTATTAAAGGCTATCATCTCCTATTCTCGACGAAGAGTCTTAGCTCTCTTTTCCTTGCATATAGTATATATGTGTATTCCTCTCTATTCTTTAAAGACTTTGTGTACCTCTCCTTTTGATCCAACTCCTTTCTACCACATGCAGTCCACCAATTATGGTGTTGATCACCAGTCTTTCGTCTTTTCCAGGGTTAGCACTTGAATCTTCACCTCCATCACCTAGTGGGGGCTATCTCAGAGCTTGCTTCTTGGGAGCAGAAAGAACCTCCGGGTTCTTAACATATTGCTCCAGCTTCCTTCTCCTGATATGTTCTACAATTATGTCCCGTAAGTGGCGGCATTCTTGTGTTATACCCGCGAGATTCATGGAATCTATAATACTTCCCGATGTTCATTTCAACTAATGTCTCTTTTTTCTAAGTGGGCTTGTTATACTTGAACTCCGCCCGTTTGGCCAGGTAGATGTTCTCTATGGTATCATTCAAGTTCGTGTGGTGTCAAACCTATTTCCAGGCTTGAAACTCCTTCGCTCCGTTTTCTTCCCATCAGAATTACCTGGGTTGTTGTTTTTCTTTCTCTTCACACTACCACCTTCACCATTCTTGACCGTAGCATTCACACTACTAGAAGCTCCCAATGGTTTGGCAACAGTATCAATCGGTTGCCCTGATGCGGCTTCCTCCAACCGCAAATACTTTGCAGGTTCGTAGTAGAAATTTTGAAGTAGTCGATTTCTCCTTAATCAATCTCCAAGCCATCTTCGTGTTGGATGCACACCTCCACACAGTGCCATCAGAGTTAGTTGTTCATCAGTGTTCTGAACACTAGCAACCGCAACAATGAAGAAAGTAAAATATTGCTACAGGATTTCATTATCCCATTGTTTTATATCTGACAAAGAATATGGGTCCATGGATTGTTCTACATGAACCTAGAATTGATTGATAAATTTTTCCTTCAGCATTCCATATGAGTGGATCATGCCGGGGGGAAGATAGTAGAACCACTTAGTTGCCAAATCTGACAAGAACATGGGAAAGCACTTACACATAACTTCTTCCATTGCTCCACTCATTAGCATATATTATGTATATTATTGTACATGTACTATGGGATCAGTCTAGCCTTGGTAAGGATCCATAATGGGAATTCGAAAGTTCCTTGGATTATGGGAAGTCTCTATTTCCAAAGAAAATGGACTACCTATACTTGCACCAATTCCACGCACTATCTACTCGTGACAAACACATTCCCTTATAAGTCGTGCCATGCGATCTTTCGGTTCGGAGGATGAGCAGAGTTGGGTCGACCTCTCCTACTGAGGCAAAAGACTTCTCTCATGCCTTATATGATGACTTAGTTTACAATTCTCGCTTTGTTCCCTACTCTACGACCATTCACAGTGATAAGCCCACCGTCCATCAGCATCTACTTCTGTCAAGACTGAAGCGGGTTGCTTAGGTCGAGGAGGTTCAGTTGTGTCTTCCCTGGTTCGTTGCCTCCCTTGTTTGGTTCAGTTTCGAACCGGTCCTCGGATCTGGCGTGCAGTTGAACTCCTATTCGACCTACTTCTTCGACGTTGGCTTGTCCAGCTCCTTGATTTTCTTGATCTGATTTGCCACTAAAGTGCAACCTCTTTCGTCTTCTGGGCCCTTAGGATTGGGTCCTCCCTCTAGTTTTTAGTGTTGTGCGCAGTTGGCGGCATCTACCCCAAGCATATCATGATTTAATCCACAATGGCTTGTTGTTGGGCAGCGAAGCAAGTATCAAGATCCACTACAACTCTGTCTAATTTGCCTCTAGTGATGGTGTCCAGAGTTGGAGTACAGAAAGAATGGTTATCCTACTCGTAGTATTACGGTCGACACCCTTACTAGCACCAATAATCCTTCTCTTAGATTTACGAGGCATGTTGAAAATATTTATTTCTCAGTCAAAGCACTAAAAATATTTGTGCGAAAAATGAGCAAACACCACCAATCTAATTTTCAATGATGGATTCAATAAAAGTATAGTGCAGAAAAAGTATAGTACATCGGATTTTATAATGGTTTAGCCATAACGGTCCTATGTCCAGTGTTCATATTTATTTCCTTTCTTATAATTCAGTAATTACTAGGATTTGATGCCAAGTACAATGAGTTTTTAATAGAAAAAGTGGATTCGAATGCCCGTGCAATGGATGCTTTAGCTCGGAGACTTACAGATCCTAGAAAAACTTGTCGTTTGATGGCAAAATGCTTGGGTATTTATATTAGTGAAGAAGTGGTGTCATTAATGTGGAAATTTCAGATGTTTCCTTATATAACCAACCCAGAGGGAATATTCTTGAATATATGCCAAATGTAATTAATAATTTTTTGATATATGCAGATTTCATTCCATGTATAGCCCTCTCGATTTGGCTGGAAGCTATGCCTGGGGTAGGTTGGTCCGATGGTACACACGTGGATATTTTGGTGGATAAGTTTTTTCCTTGCTACCTCGGTTCGTTGGATTACTTCTGTGTTTGACCCAGTAGGCTCGTAAATGCTTGGTTCGGTAGGTTCCAACAGATGTGGTCCGATGTGCTCATTTTCCTTGTTCTAGTCCATTGGTGACGCCCTCCTCCTACCAAGTGACTTTGTTTAGCACCATAAGTACCAAACAAGATTTCTAGTTCGATAACCAACGGAGTGCCAAGCAGGATCTTCTGTTCGGTTCCTTAGGGTACCGGATAGGATCTTCTGTTCGATACCCTAGCGTACCAGACATGATATCCTTTTCGATACTTTGGGTACCAAACAGAAGGGGTGGCTTGTCTATCCCCTTGCTTCTTCTCTTTTCCTCCTTCAACTTGCCTTGAGCTATTCTAGTCTTCTCCTGGCCTTATCCAAACTCCAATCTCATGGGCGAAATTGCCCATTACACACACACATACATACATACATATATATATATATTGTGTGTGTGTGTCTATCTATTATTATTATTATTATTATAATATATATATATATATAAAATAAAACTATGGACAACAAAGCCATATTTAAGGGACAAATGAGTCCGTTGCGGTGTAAATTCCAACACTTATTTACGGTCACATTAGCCATGTACACCGTTTGTATGTTGCACTTACACATTTTAAACTGGAGTATATTCGGATATACTCATTATATATGCCAAGTATAAATTTGGTAATACATGCCATTTAATTAAATCAATCAATTTAATTAAATATATAAAATAAATCCTCCCTCAATCAGTTGAATACGTTTAAGAGAGATAAATAAAAGGTTTCTTTCTCGAAATTAACTTTAATAAGTAACTTTTACAAATATGGGTGTATTTGATACACTCATTACAACACACATTTGTATTTAATTAAGTTCAAACTCTTTTAAACAAATAAAATAAAATAAAGATTTTGTTTAAAATATTTAGATTGGATCTAAAATCCCTTTAGATTTCATAGGCCCAGTAGATCCAAAATAGGATTTTTTTTAAAAATACACATATTTCTCCAGTTCCGACTGGCTTTGTTCCTTCAATGGTATCAGAGCCCAAGTGGTCTATGTAGTCTAAAATATCTATGTTATAACAAACAAATTAAAGCTCACCTATTTCATACGGTGTCTAGAAAGGGAATGTCTAAGGTTGGGGTTGGCTAATAAGTACTCTACCCTACCTGGCTATTGGCCTAGCCCAAAGGGTAAAGTAAGCCCAAAGGTTATCACCTTTGTAAAAGTTATAAAATTCTTTCATAGTTGTTTTGAAAAATTAAATAATTAATTTTGGAAATTTGAAATTTTAATAATAAAATTAACAAAATAAAATTATTAATTAAATTTGAGTTGATTAAAACATATATTTAGGTAGTAAATATCGGTATCGGTAATATACCACTTAAGGAGCGATATGAGCTATTTTAAAATATTGGGATAATATCATATCGGCATGTTTGTTCAAGCTAGTACAAATTACGGTGATGATAAAAGATGTAAGTATCCACATTTTGACACTTTGAATATTTTTTAAATTGTTTGGAGATATATCTATGTACATATATCCAGTAGACTCATAATGGAAAATGGCTAAGTCATGAATTGAGCATGCCCTTTTAACTTAGTGGTAGAGTAATGCCATAGTAAGGTGTAAGTCATCGGTTCAAATCCGATAAAGGGATTTTTTCATGAAACTCGAGTCTTTGTCTTCGTTTTCATCAAAGAATACAAATATTTTTGATAATAAAAAAAGGCAAACACTATTGTATTATTTATAATGTAATGAGTTCTTATTATTTTATTTTTAGTTCTAATTAATAATTAAAAAGTTGAACATTTAATTATTATTATATTAATTAATTGAACTTATTGGGTGGGGGCTTCTAGCCTGTAGTGACATAGTAGTGAAATAATAGTCCTCTTTATATCTTATTATTATTTATTAAAATATTCCAGGAAACATAACATAAATATTCTAGATATCCAACCCCTATTTATTAATCACAAACCAAAATATCCCTACTTCCCTATTGCAAATACAATGTTGATTTTTACTATGATATGAGATATCCATATACTCTTTTACTTAATGATGATATTTGACTACTTCCATTAATATTTACGTCAATTATTAGTGTAATATTGCCAATATATTGGCAAATATTAGTGATGTATCACTAAAATATCATTAAATGATATTTTAAGCGATATTATACATTAACTAAAGCTTAGAGTCAAATATGCAGTAAAAAAATGATATCTCAGGGATATTATCCTATATTAGCTACCTAGATATATATTGATATATGTTAACTATAATTATTGTAATTACTTATTTATCTTAAAATTGTTTATGATAAATTAAATCAAAACTACATAATGATTAAAATATTTAATTAAATTGTTTAATTAAATAAATTTATTAAATAAAATTAATTTATGGTAAATTAATTAAGTTCTATACGTATATTGATATGTACAAATAAATAGACTATAAATGTTATAGTTAATTAACAATTTAAAATAATTTAAGACGAGTTATATAAATTTTATATAAATAAATTTAATTAATTAAAATTTGGATTAATTAATAAAATTAAAATTAATTAAATAAGATTTAATAAGATACATACATACATACATACATACATATATATATATATATATTATATAAGTAAATTAAAATAAAAAGCTATAAATATGTTAATACTTATATTACTATATATGTATAAAATTAAGTGGAGCGGGAAAGAAACCCAAATTAGATTTAAGGAATAAAAACATACATACATTACATATACTGTGATTTCAGATGTGTTTGACACTTGAATCACAAAGGTATTTCGTAAGAAATACATTATTTCATAATCAATATAACTCAAATAAATGTATCTTAAAGACTATGAACCTCTAATATAAATATTGTCCTCTACCATTTATATATTAATAAATTACTTGCATACTCCCTTGTTTTCGAGTAGACCCAAGCTAGATATGTTATGTGTATTATTATTAATATACTGTTAGATGAGGTAGGATACATGTACGTATTTGTTGAGCAAACTCGAGGTATGTGCATTGTACTTAGGCCATCAAAAAATGGTGGGTATGAGTGAATAATCTCTTTCGATTTGTTGAGAAAACCTAAGGTCAAGATTACCATGGGTTAAAGGTTGTATATGATACAACCAATAAAGTGCTATCGATCGCTTGCGTACCTATGATTTTTTAAGAAAGCTCAAGGTCGGAATACAAGGTAAGTGAATCTTAACGGCCACTAAAGAAATCAAAGATTTTTTTGCTTTGGGTTTTGAGAAATATAAAAATCTAATGGGAGCCTTATTAGAAAATTAAACTGTAACAATTAACCTTTATAATATTATAAAAAACTTCTGCTATATAAAGTTAAACAATCTATATTGCTAAATTTGTGCAACTAATAAAATTGATAAAATGTTTATCAGTTAAGTATAAAACTAAACTAAATTTAGAGAACGATCAAGAAAAATAAAATATACTTACCTTAAACACTTCGGCATGTCGTCACTTCAAGGCCCATGCGAGAGCAAACCATACACTACCAATTACATTCGTAACTTGGTCACTTCGGTGCTTATTTACCCATGACTGTGTATTATTTTTCATGAGTTTTGAACTCTGAAGTAATACAAATATGAATACTTGATCCTTATTATATAACATACAAAAGTTGCATAGTAAAAAAAAATCATGTTCGCAGTGTATGAAATCTCAATGAAATTAGTTTATTAGATATAAGCAAAAAAACCATATGTGAAGTTGTGTATTCAATATGATTGATTGCAATATGGATCTTCTTTAAATGGTTCAACCATTTTGAAAAGGAAAGCAAATATAAGAAAGTGGACATAATTTAGGCATGTGTGGGATGAAGAGAGTGAATGGTCACCTCTTCTTCATGAAGAGGCATCAGAAATGAGAATTGTATAAAATACTAAAAGATACATAATGTGGAGTGAGAAGTGTGAAATCTATTCCAATTGTATTTTTCAAATAGAATTTTTTTTCTTAAAGATCATTTCAAGGAGTTTAAGATATTTGGTCAAAAACTTTCGACTATAACGCATTGTAACACCCCGCATTTTTATATAATTAAATAAAATCAACTGAATTAACATAATTGCAAAACAGAATATAAATGTCAAATATACGCATTTAAGAGTTAAGAGGTTACATTGATTTATGCAAGCAATGAGTGTGTGATTAATTGACGCATCAATCGATTAAAAGGGGAATTAATTAAGAGACATAGAGACGTCAATTAGTCAGAGAATATGTCACTTTTATAACATTAATTAATTAAGGGATCTTCTAATAAAGGGAAATGTATGTGAGGAATAAATTAAATGATAACATACATGTATTAATTTATAATTGACGCAATCAATTAATTAAGAAATTAACTAAAGAAATTAAGTAAGCGTCAATTAATAAAAGAAGGAAACTTATATGTCAATTAATTGGGTAATGAATTGGTAGTTTAAATATATACAACTAATAAATGTGTGATTGAGTGACGCATAGGAATTAATTTGGATATCGATTAAAATGGGAAAACGTGTCAATTAATTAATTGGAAATCCGTTGAGAATTTTAAAAAGGGTTAACACTCCACGTTAAATTACAATTATATATGCAAATAATTTAATTAAGTTATATACGTTTAAAATTTTAAAACAAAGAAATGTTTGTAAATGGGGCAACTAATTAATATTATTTGGAATACATATATATTTGGTAACAAATAAATTAGAGAGAGAAATTATATAAATTCAATTAATAAGGAAGATTAATTGACGATGTTTGTTTATAAGGGAAATTAATATTCAATTAATTAGTAGAGGTGATTAATTGACAGGAACTGACAAGAAAGGGAACATATATCGTAGCAACTAATTGATATGATTAGAAACATATATGTTAGTGCAAGAGAATAAAATGAAGGAAGAGAAATTTATGCAAGCAATCAATTGTCAATTAATAAACATGAAAACTTATGGTAACATATAAAATTAAGATTGCGATCCAAAATTCAATTGTAGAATATATGCATGCAATAATTATGGAAATAAAATAAATTAATATGCATATATGTGACGAATTAATATGGTGTTGATTAACATATTAATTTGGTAAGAAATCACAGTGCAGGCAGGGATTAATTGGATAGTAAATTAATTCTAGATATATATGAAAACTATTAATTGGGTGATTAATAGGGGAATCATATTTTAAAGAAACGTCATATTTAAAAATATATCTTTCCATAGATTGCGAGAGAGAAGGGGAAAGTGATTAACGAAAAGATTGTTGTAGAATCAATTTGAAATAAAAATAAACGCAGAAGAAAACATATTAATTTAATGTCCATAGACTAAGTGTACACTTTAGATTTTAAGGTTTTATATCTAATGGTTAGCACTGATTTGAACAACTATAAATATAGGTGCAGAGCCTCATTTTTTTCTCATTATTTTTCTCTTACCTACAAAAGCTCTGCCATTTTTCTATCTCTTCTACACTTTTTTAATAACAAAATTTTAGATCTAATTCACACGACTTTGGATCTAAATAGAAAGAGAATAGAATTAATTAGGAAATTAGGGATTGGTTCAAATCAAAAGGCTATGTCAGAGGTAAAACCATAGATATGAGTTTTATTTACTATTTCTAATCCAAATCTCTTCCTTTTCTCTTTTAAATATTATAGATCTATAAATATGTCGTTTGTAATTCCAAATAGCGATTACAAGGGAGGTGAATATAGATGTTAGGGACAAACCTGAAATAAAAACAAGGAGATTTGGATAGCTAGCAATGTGAGTGGATTTAATTATATCTTTTATGTTTATGATATATTATCGTTAAATACCCGTTAAATAATTTTATTCAGTAATTAGTTCTGTTAATTAGTTGTGCTGAACTGTAAGAAATTTACAGTTATTTACATCTAATTTGAAGTTATAATTTAGCCAAAATACTAGTTTCTTTTTATTCTCTTTGTACGCGAATAATATAGTTAAAAAGAAAATTCGTAATTATGGATTAAAATGGGAAAATACTAGATTGGATGTAAAATAAGAAAAGTTGGAATAAAGCTAGAAATATGGAATTCTGCAATAAATTATGCTAAAACGAGAATAATAAATTAATCTAATAACTTGATTTGAAAGTAAGTAATAGATTAATTGGTTGGTTTAGAAAATATGATATATTTCTATAATTTAATATTTAAAAGATAACGATAAACGTAACTGCAAGAATAAAAGAAAGAAAAATGGAACTAGTGTAAAATAGAGAAACCACTGTATTTTACACTTTCCAAAATAATAAAAGAAATACCTTGCAGTTACGCATGATTGTTTATAGTATTATTTAGTATTAAAATGGAAATAGATTTTTAGTATAGTTTTTCTATCCAACCAAATAAAATAGAATTACTGCCTAAAATAGAAGAAAATAAAGTAAAGTATGAAAGGAATCAAGTAAATTATTAGAAAAGAATTTGAAGCTGTAATGAACCTAGATCCGCATTTACTGCGCAGACTTTACAATAAGACAGTTATTATGATAAGTGAATTATATAATATAAGAGAATTAAAGAGAATTCTATATCATAATAAAAGAAGACTGCCTAGAACAGAAGAGAGACACTTGTAATCATATATAGATTATAAAAGAAGATAAAAGTGACAATTACAAGTAAAATTATAACATAGGTTATAATTAAAGTATAAAGAACGAAAAGGCTTATTTAAGATTTAAATTAAGTTAATAAGCAAATAGAACAGGGATAGTAGAAGATGCTTATTTAATAAACTTAAGACTTAAATCAAGTTAAATATGCAAGGTAATAGAAGTGACAGTACCAACAACATTCCCTATTAGATCAATAGTGGTCTCACAATAGCCAGGAGTGAGACGAGGGCAAGAATATGCTAATTAGGGTAAATAAGTAGCCAACATAATAAGAAAATTAAACTAAATGCAAATTAAAAGATTAGACTTAGGGTTTAATAAATGAGTGAGATGTGTTTGGAGTAGCCCAAAGGATGAAGAGCCTAACAAAGCAGTTCATCATAGATTTCAGCAAAGAAGAAGCACGTCCAACTTAGTTAATTTGGGCTAGAAGGAAGTACTAGACTTCAACGGGACGTGAGGATACTCTAGGATGGCCCTCCGGGTAGGCCTAATGAAGCTGCATCCCCGGAGACAGGTCTGTAGGTGTTCCATCAAGAGAGTATGCCTTGACTGCTTTTTGCCTGGCAAGACCATTGTAGGCGGTCAGAAGGGGTTGGTGTTCGGAATAGGATATTCGTATGTCCTGGTACTTGCAAGTAAGTTTAATGGGCAGGATCCCAAAGGATAGTCGCATGTGGATATAGGCCAGCATCAAAACCAAGAGCGAGTTCGGGAAAGACTAGAGTTAAAACCAAAAGTCCAATGATTCTTTCACTATCGAGACATTGGATGAGGGGCACCGCCAATTGGATGTTAGATTGTTTGCAGTAGGGCACGACCACTTAACTCTTTAGAGGTCTTTCGATTTGTTGAGAAGTGGCTATGTGGGGCCATAGCCATGATGAGAAAAGAGACAGACCTACTAGAATATCTGTATTGTAGGCCTAACAAAGCTGTACTTTACAGATATAGAAAATCTGTGACGACCCGGAAATTTTGAGCATTTGGAATTGGATATTTAATTTATTTTAAATATTCAAAAGTAAATTATTAACTAGAATTTCAAAATATCAATATTTATTGGATAATTAATTGTAGAATTTAATTATCGAAATTCGGTGAATTATTGAATCTGCTGTTTTAAGCCAGTTAAAAATAATTTGAAGGCTTGTAAAATCTATATTGATAATACTGAAGGCAGTAGAACTTTTAAAATCAAATAAAAAGTGATTTGTTCAGTTTTCAAATTTTAACGTTTAAATTGAATTTAAAAATACCCTTCCGGGGCACAGTCTCGGAATTCGACGAAACCAGTTCCATTGGGTCCGTAATACCGTATTGTTATTGGATTTCAATTTTCATAGCTTTCGGAGAGATCGTTTGATCGTACGGTAGGTAAACACATTGGAATTCGAATTGATAATTTAATATAATTATTGCATAGACAAATATTTCGCATCAGCCGTTTTGTTTCAAATCAATGTAAACATCTGTCAGAGATATTTCTCCACTCGTACCCAAGAAGCCACGATTCTTTTCAAAATAGAAATGTTCCTTTCGTTCTTCTCAGTTAAAACAACCGAGCTTCCTCCCTCTTTTTAATATCAAATCGTTCTCAATAAAAATAAAATAAAAGTCTGCTTTACTTCAAGTTACGGCTAATAGCAATCTCCATGGCCGCGATACGTGAAACCGAGAGAGAGACTAGGGTTTCGAGAATCAACGCCTTCTAAATAATCATCGATACATACTCGACTATTCCATCAGCCGTCATCGGCTCATCCTTGCCTCCTACGCGATATTTCTACTGCTGATTCGAAGTCCTGCTATAGTCTCTTTTTACTGCCACTGCTCTTGGATTGAGAAGGAATTGCTCGCGAGGGATTCCAATTGGTTCGAATTCAAAATCGATCAGAAGAGGCTCTAGCGAGGGGTTCTAGGGTTCAGTGGATTCGGGAAGGCGAGCGAGTTTCTCGAATCGTACGCGTGCGCGTTGGATAGAGGTCACATACAGCGTCAGCGGTGGATGTGTGGGTCGAGCTCGCTGGAGTTCGTGATTGCAAACTGGGTTCGGCAAGGGCGTTCGCACTAGGGTTTCAGCTCGCGAGCGATCGTCGCGAAGCAGTGGGAGGGGCGACGTTGTTCAACCTCACTGCTGTTCGTCATGTCGGGCATTGGTGGTAGTCCTGCCATCTTCGGCATCGACAAGGCAGTAAGGTAAATTTTTGTTTTAATAGTATAAAATTCTGTTTAAAATAGGTAGTATATATATATGTGTGAGAATATTATGAAATGTTTAAACAGAAATTTTGCATATATGTATAAGTGTATATGTCTAAGATTTTGGAATTTAAAGAGATTTTAAAATATAAAATTTATATAAAATTAGACGAGTGGTTTAAAATAAAATCATTAGTTAATAAAATTATCAGGTGAGAATTTAATTATTCGATTACTCTGGTTCCGAAAGATAATTTATTTTAAGAAAGAACAAACAAATGAAAAAGTTTTAATTTTGGAAATAAATTTATCAAGTAGAAATTTAATTGCTTGATTTGGTTCGAATATTAATAAATTTATATAATTGTTATACAAGGGTTAAAATCAAAGAAGCAAGTCTAGACGATATGGATTGCAAAACAGGATTTAAAGGTGAGTTAATCTCACTCAGTTAAATTTTTATTTAAATTTAATTGGTTAAATTTAAATATTTGATTGAATAATTGCATTGATTGGATTGATATTGTTATGGATGATATGGTATATAGTAGTATATACCGATATATATATATTGGCATATGTATATATTGGAGTTGATATTCCCGCATTTATATAGCGGATGAGACCCTATGCGCCGCATAATAGCGGATGATATTTATTTAAATCCCATATACCGCGATATTCCACCTCGAAGTGGAATTGGTATTGTGCTAACGTCTGTGGATGCAGGGAAACAGGTTGGAGGGATCCAACTGGATTCCTCAAAAATTTATTTTATTATTCTGTGATCTGAATATTGATATCCTGTGATGATCTGATATTGGATGTTGTGGTTGATTGAATTCCCGGTATAATAAATTTTGAAAATCTATGGAATTGAATTTTTGAAGAAAATAAAGAATAGAAATTTAAGTAAATTGGAATAAATTTAATAGTGAATTAAAAATAAGATAAAATAAAGTGAATTGGAATTGTAGTAAATATGGGAAAAAGGAATTTAGATTTACGAAGGAGTAATAAAATTTAAAACTCAAGTGATATGGTTTTTAAAGAAATAAAGAAATTATTTTTAATTCAATGAGTAAATTTAATTAAAAGCGTTAATAAGGAATGTTGGGAATTTAAAATAGGAATTTTCAGTTAAAGGGGTTTTAACTAGAAATTAAAAATTAAAAACCCGAATAATTGTAGTTGAAATAAATAAGGTAAATAAGGGAATTTTATTTCAAGATAAAGCAAATTCGAAATAAAATTGTAGAATTGATCTAAATATTGAAACTGGGAAATTTTAAAGAGGAATGAGATTTTGAGATCTATAAACTGAGTTTATAAAGTGAAGCGGATTTTAATATAAATTCAAGGTGTGAATTTATAAAGGATTGTGAATCTGTTTTAAAAATAAGCAGAGATTTATTTTAAAGGTAGTGAAAGAGAAGTATTTTCTGGATAGCTAAGTACATTTTGTTTTAAAAAGAAATTTTAAATATTTGTTAAAGATTTATTGTTATTTTTAAAAGTCAAGTTTTAAAAATCTAATATTTCCAAATGTTAAATTTCTAAAGTAAGTAATTTTCAATCTATTATTGTAGAAAATACAAATGAGATTTGATAATATGTTTTAAAAGGAAATTTGTTTATATTCTTTAAAATGGTTTTATTTAAATATCTTTAAATATATATTTTGACTTAAATATTAAAGAAGTTTAAAAAGGCGTTCTTATAAAGTATTTTTATAATAAAGTGTTTTAAAATTATTTTAAAAATCTAAATGGTTTTGTACTTGGCATTCCAGTAAAAATAAATATTTGGAAAATTATTCCTTGAAGGGAATATAGTTTGAAATTGTTTCCAATGGGGATTGGAAAGGGAAATAATATGTGGTGAAGATATTTGGGCAAATAAAATAATAATGTGGGAAATTATTTATTGTGTGATGGTTGCTTGTGGATGTTAATTGATAGTTAAATAACCGACTATCAATATTGGCCAAATGCGCTGATCGTTTCGAAGAGACCGGGATCGAGTTTCCGTATACCAGGATTCTAGGTCTGGAGACTCGAATACCACTTCGATCCGGTTTGTACGTTTCGTGTAACGTGTTCAGAGTCGAAGATGGAGCAGTGAAGTGCAAGGGCTAGTCGCTACTAATCCTGAGGATATTTCCAAAATGGATGTAGTAGGAATAGTGCCTTCGGTTCCGTTCGGACCCGGGACGGACTTGTATGGACGAATGCTTTCGTGACATCGTCAGGTGGACGATGGGCATTCTAAGGGATATGTGCTATAAAGGTAACGTTTAGCCTCAAGCCTCATCAACCGGGAATGACTGAAAATCAGGGGTTATGCAGCAAGGCTTCGTGGGTAGCCCCCACTTGAGAGTAAGGTCATCCCTGTCTAGATGTCCCTTTTTATTTCGGCTTAGTGTTGCGGTTGCTGATCCCAACCGTGGGGTGATCTTATTTGGAATTATCCAGTAAGGGATGATTCCGGCCTTGTGTTGCAGGGGAGCGGGCGTACTCCTCGGTACTGTGATCTAGGCCACGTACTGTGACAGGTGGTACCCCAGTGCCTAGTCATTCGTTGGAAATCCATTCTCCCTACGTGCCTTGTACGAGTTTTGTTTGTATTACCCACGTTGTGGCTAGTATGCCGGAATTTAATAGATGTAACAATTTCGGCTATTTTAATAAGTATTTGTGAATAGACACTATTATAATATCAGAGGACTTTTATAGAAAGTGTTTTAGCTATCGTAAGGTAAAAACCCGACATGTTTATTTGTGGCGTGGTCTTACGAGATGCTTTTGTTTTCAAAGGATTTTGAAACTTTAATAATCAATTTGAGTGTGATTTTCTCACGCTGGTATTCCAGACTGACTCGGGTATTGTTTTATATGATGCTCGGGTCAGACCGAGATAAACAGGTTCAGATTGTAGCTGTGGAGCTCAGGAGACGAGCTGGATGGTGATACGTACTTCCGTATTTGTTTATTGTTCCGCTGTGTATATTGGATGTATATCATTGATGTGATGAACTCTGATGTTGGAATCTGTAATGTATTGTATAAACAGATATATTTTTCTGTTTGAGTAAAGATCTGTTTTGTATATATTATATTTTATTCCGCTGCGATGTGAGATTCTGTTGTTGATTTTCTGTTTCTTCTTCTTCTACCTCTTCTTCTTTAACACTAATGGTTCGATTTTCCGAGACTGGAAAGTCGGGTCGTTACAGTGGTATCAGAGCAAAGGTTGGCGATAACCTTGGCTCTGGTGGGAATTTGGAGTGTATAAATAGATATGAGCGCGTATTTGTTAGTGAATATAAATTGGTTTTATATTGTGTTGGTTGATTTATTGAGTGGCATATGAACCTTCGTCGGCACAGTCTGCGCAGCTGTATCGAAGGGGTTTCTAAACACTCGAATAGAGCAATTCGACACAATATTGTTTTGAAACGGGTAGATGAAATAATTTTACCCGAAAAATGTATTTTGATATAAAAGAAATATTTTTATAAATTATTATATATTTGGATGTTTGGATTAAAATATTCTAACAAATAAAATTGAAAGAAAAATATGGTAAGATTGTCAAATCAGAATGATTTGCAAAATCAATGGGAATTTGTATAAATATAAATTGTATAAATGAATTGTAACTAAAAATTTGATTTAATCAAATTGGTAAATTTAAACCCCGGAGATTTTGGAAGTGTTATTCCAAATGTTTTGAAGGAAAATAATAATATTATTATTTTGGATAGTATTTCTGGAAGGGAAATTGTTTCAAATAAATTTTTGAAAGGGATATAGTAATGAATTCACTTCAGTCGTTGGGAAATAGTTCGGAGGATGACGGCCGCATCTTCAGAATTTATTTTCGAACTTCTGAGTGACGAATTGCTGCCAAATTGATTTATTCAGAAAGCTAGTTGTTTTTGAAAATTTCCAAAGGAAATTTGTTTGAAATAAAGCCAGGATTGGTTTAAAAATCTGAGAAATGTGATTTGGAAATGTGGAGACTCCAAAATGATTTGGAATTAAAAACCGGGTGATTTTGAAATGTTGGGAAATTGTTTAAAAACCTGGAATCTGAATTAAGGGCTTATGGGATAATAAAATATACTGGACCAAATAAATGTAACAAGATAAGTATTAAATTGGAATAAATAAGTTTTGACAGCTTATAATAAAATTGAAACAGTATTGGAATAAAATATATACTTAACTAAATAAAAATGTATAAACGGAGTTAAGAGGTAAAATGTGAATAAAATTTATTTTTAATAGAAGGAAGTGTGAATATAAAAAGAAAGTGACTTATAAAATTTGAAGTAAAATACATAAACCAAATAGAATTGTTTGTAATAGAAATGAATGATATCCAAAATTTGAATTATTTAAAATGGATAGAACTCCAGGAAATGGATTAAAATAGTAAAGGTTTGAATTAAAAATAAAATCCAACTAAGTGGAAATAATTTGGAAATGGCCATGTAATGAGTTGAATCTGGAAAGTTAATTTTATAATAAATAATCAAAGAAATTGTAGATTGAAATGAGATTGGTTGTGGTGGAGTTAAGTTGAATAGAAGAGAGAATTTACTTGTAAAATGAAATTGAGCCTAAGTATAAAATTTGAATGAATTGAAGTAAATTAACTTAAGTTAAATAGATGGAGAGGAGTTGAATTTAATTCAACTTAAACTAAGTTTAATGATACTGGGTTGGATTTAAATTAAGAAAAAAAAAATTGAATCGAAATAGAATTTGGGAAGTTATGAATAAGGAGATGAAAATTCAGAATGAATTTAAATGTAAATGAATGGATTCAAATCTGAAATGTAATAAAAATGAATGAATAGCATTAAGTATAAATTGAGTTGGAACCAATTTAGAATAGTTTTAAAACCCAGTGATTGATTATTTGTTTGTATATCGTCGAATTTGTATAAGAAATTGGTCGTTAGGCGGAAATGAGATTTAATAAAATTCAATAAATTGATAGAAAGGAAATAAAATTGATTTTGAAAATCAATTATAATAAATATAAGTTTGTTAAATTTAAAGGAACTGAATGTAAATAATTCGGTTATAGACCATTGGAATTGAATGAGATAGCATCGGAAATTGTTTGTAAACATTCAAAATAAGTGTTGAAGTATTCCATATGTGCTATTGGAAGTGTATAAAGCGCATTGTTTATAGAATCCATGGTTTAGCTGTTGAGAGTAAGTGAAGTATTAACAAATTGCATATATTTGTTACTTACCTGTTTAAATTGAGTAAATACAGGATTCAGGGAGGCCGTCTGGCTGATTTTGACTGCGTTAAATGCTAAAATAAATTGCTGCTTTGCTTTAAAATGCTAAATAAAGATACGCCTACGCCAAAAATTCAAAATAGGAGATATGAATTGTTTTTCTTTGTTTTCCGGCCTGAGGCCGATGTATATACATTTTTGTGCATCCTGCGATATCGCAGAAGTCTCTCCGTACAAGGGAGACTCTGTCAAAATTTCCCGGAAATTTTGAGAGTTAGAAAATTTTTAGAATTCTTGAAAATTTTCATTAACACTAAATGATTTAAATTTGTTAAGCAAATGAAATTGAAACTAGATATTGAAATCTAATTCAAATGTGAATGTAAGGTGAAGTGAAATCGAAGGAACTAAGGAAAGTAAAGTTTGTAAATAAATTTTAATTGAGATTTACATTAATTAGTAAGTGTAGCTAATTCAATATTCAAAATGGAAGCCAAATTGAAATCAAATGGAATTGTAAAGGGCAAAAGTGATTTGAATTTAAAATGAACTTCAATAGTGAAGTGGAAATAAAATGTAAGAAGTATGTAAACTATTTATATTGAACTTAAGAAGTATGGTGAGATTCTTAAGTAAGTTGGTAATAGGAAAATACTGAGTAAATGATTGAATGAAGATTTAAAACTGAAAGTTATGAAACGAGATGATAATTCTGGATAAGTGAATAGAAATCAAAATGAATGTGAATAAAAGAAATTGATATAGCTAATAATCAATTGAAATTAATACGTAAGGTGTACGTATATTATTTGTTCGCAAAGCTATTTGATCCAGATTCGAACACAGAATTTCGAGATAGTTTTATCGATCCGAATTAGGATTTTTCGCTCGATTTTCGACGGCGAACCTGGATATGGATTGTTGGTTGATTCTGGTAATTCTCTATCGTAGTTATGACTATGCAAGGAGAATGACGGTTTTCGATCAAGAAACCAGATCTGAGTCCGCACTAGGAAGTCGGGTGGACGATACTAGTTCGGAAGTGAGATTGTGTGATCGAGTGAGCGATCGAATGTGATATTGCGTACGGATGATATATGTGCATCGTACGAGCTGAAGTAAAACCAATATTGAAAATGTGTATAGATATGTGTAAGATGGTTTTGAAACTGTAATTGAATACTATTGCTTAGTAGGATATACAGGTGTATAAAAGCAATGGATAAATAGGGATTTTTGATTTTAGAAGATAAAATTTAATGGCCCGACAAAAGGTATGTATTTGAATTTCTATATGAAATTTGATTGGGTTTTTGATCTAGCCACTTGGCTTTTTGTTTTCTTTTTGAGATTGGGAGGCCGTAGAGCCATTTTGTAGTAGTACCGAGCTAGCCGCGCAAAGGAGACGCTGGCGAAATTTTTCGGGAAATTAGGGAGTTAGAAAAATTTCGAGAAATTTTGAATAATTTAAATTTGAATTCAAATTTGAATTTGAATTGTGAAGTAAAATTAAGTTGTTTGGGAACTATGGTTAAAAATGTGGACAGTTAGTTGAAGTGATAATCTTTAATAAAAGATTTGGGATGATAAATTGATAGAACTGTTTTCTTTAAGGGAATTGATTAACAGGGAATTGGAACATTCCTCCAACTAGTAATTTCGGGGACGAAATTCTTTTAAGGGGGGAGGAATGTGACGACCCGGAAATTTTGAGCATTTGGAATTGGATATTTAATTTATTTTAAATATTCAAAAGTAAATTATTAAATAGAATTTCAAAATATCAATATTTATTGGATAATTAATTGTAGAATTTAATTATCGAAATTCGGTGAATTATTGAATCTGCTGTTTTAAGCCAGTTAAAAATAATTTGAAGGCTTGTAAAATCTATATTGATAATACTGAAGGCAGTAGAACTTTTAAAATCAAATAAAAAGTGATTTGTTCAGTTTTCAAATTTTAACGTTTAAATTGAATTTAAAAATACCCTTCCGGGGCACAGTCTCGGAATTCGACGAAACCAGTTCCATTGGGTCCGTAATACCGTATTGTTATTGGATTTCAATTTTCATAGCTTTCGGAGAGATCGTTTGATCGTACGGTAGGTAAACACATTGGAATTCGAATTGATAATTTAATATAATTATTGCATAGACAAATATTTCGCATCAGCCGTTTTGTTTCAAATCAATGTAAACATCTGTCAGAGATATTTCTCCACTCGTACCCAAGAAGCCACGATTCTTTTCAAAATAGAAATGTTCCTTTCGTTCTTCTCAGTTAAAACAACCGAGCTTCCTCCCTCTTTTTAATATCAAATCGTTCTCAATAAAAATAAAATAAAAGTCTGCTTTACTTCAAGTTACGGCTAATAGCAATCTCCATGGCCGCGATACGTGAAACCGAGAGAGAGACTAGGGTTTCGAGAATCAACGCCTTCTAAATAATCATCGATACATACTCGACTATTCCATCAGCCGTCATCGGCTCATCCTTGCCTCCTACGCGATATTTCTACTGCTGATTCGAAGTCCTGCTATAGTCTCTTTTTACTGCCACTGCTCTTGGATTGAGAAGGAATTGCTCGCGAGGGATTCCAATTGGTTCGAATTCAAAATCGATCAGAAGAGGCTCTAGCGAGGGGTTCTAGGGTTCAGTGGATTCGGGAAGGCGAGCGAGTTTCTCGAATCGTACGCGTGCGCGTTGGATAGAGGTCACATACAGCGTCAGCGGTGGATGTGTGGGTCGAGCTCGCTGGAGTTCGTGATTGCAAACTGGGTTCGGCAAGGGCGTTCGCACTAGGGTTTCAGCTCGCGAGCGATCGTCGCGAAGCAGTGGGAGGGGCGACGTTGTTCAACCTCACTGCTGTTCGTCATGTCGGGCATTGGTGGTAGTCCTGCCATCTTCGGCATCGACAAGGCAGTAAGGTAAATTTTTGTTTTAATAGTATAAAATTCTGTTTAAAATAGGTAGTATATATATATGTGTGAGAATATTATGAAATGTTTAAACAGAAATTTTGCATATATGTATAAGTGTATATGTCTAAGATTTTGGAATTTAAAGAGATTTTAAAATATAAAATTTATATAAAATTAGACGAGTGGTTTAAAATAAAATCATTAGTTAATAAAATTATCAGGTGAGAATTTAATTATTCGATTACTCTGGTTCCGAAAGATAATTTATTTTAAGAAAGAACAAACAAATGAAAAAGTTTTAATTTTGGAAATAA
Source organism: Allium fistulosum (assembly GCA_030737815.1). Taxonomy (NCBI): domain Eukaryota; kingdom Viridiplantae; phylum Streptophyta; class Magnoliopsida; order Asparagales; family Amaryllidaceae; genus Allium; species Allium fistulosum. The sequence continues at coordinate 1,112,013,172 of CM060904.1, forward strand.
ATTTATCAAGTAGAAATTTAATTGCTTGATTTGGTTCGAATATTAATAAATTTATATAATTGTTATACAAGGGTTAAAATCAAAGAAGCAAGTCTAGACGATATGGATTGCAAAACAGGATTTAAAGGTGAGTTAATCTCACTCAGTTAAATTTTTATTTAAATTTAATTGGTTAAATTTAAATATTTGATTGAATAATTGCATTGATTGGATTGATATTGTTATGGATGATATGGTATATAGTAGTATATACCGATATATATATATTGGCATATGTATATATTGGAGTTGATATTCCCGCATTTATATAGCGGATGAGACCCTATGCGCCGCATAATAGCGAATGATATTTATTTAAATCCCATATACCGCGATATTCCACCTCGAAGTGGAATTGGTATTGTGCTAACGTCTGTGGATGCAGGGAAACAGGTTGGAGGGATCCAACTGGATTCCTCAAAAATTTATTTTATTATTCTGTGATCTGAATATTGATATCCTGTGATGATCTGATATTGGATGTTGTGGTTGATTGAATTCCCGGTATAATAAATTTTGAAAATCTATGGAATTGAATTTTTGAAGAAAATAAAGAATAGAAATTTAAGTAAATTGGAATAAATTTAATAGTGAATTAAAAATAAGATAAAATAAAGTGAATTGGAATTGTAGTAAATATGGGAAAAAGGAATTTAGATTTACGAAGGAGTAATAAAATTTAAAACTCAAGTGATATGGTTTTTAAAGAAATAAAGAAATTATTTTTAATTCAATGAGTAAATTTAATTAAAAGCGTTAATAAGGAATGTTGGGAATTTAAAATAGGAATTTTCAGTTAAAGGGGTTTTAACTAGAAATTAAAAATTAAAAACCCGAATAATTGTAGTTGAAATAAATAAGGTAAATAAGGGAATTTTATTTCAAGATAAAGCAAATTCGAAATAAAATTGTAGAATTGATCTAAATATTGAAACTGGGAAATTTTAAAGAGGAATGAGATTTTGAGATCTATAAACTGAGTTTATAAAGTGAAGCGGATTTTAATATAAATTCAAGGTGTGAATTTATAAAGGATTGTGAATCTGTTTTAAAAATAAGCAGAGATTTATTTTAAAGGTAGTGAAAGAGAAGTATTTTCTGGATAGCTAAGTACATTTTGTTTTAAAAAGAAATTTTAAATATTTGTTAAAGATTTATTGTTATTTTTAAAAGTCAAGTTTTAAAAATCTAATATTTCCAAATGTTAAATTTCTAAAGTAAGTAATTTTCAATCTATTATTGTAGAAAATACAAATGAGATTTGATAATATGTTTTAAAAGGAAATTTGTTTATATTCTTTAAAATGGTTTTATTTAAATATCTTTAAATATATATTTTGACTTAAATATTAAAGAAGTTTAAAAAGGCGTTCTTATAAAGTATTTTTATAATAAAGTGTTTTAAAATTATTTTAAAAATCTAAATGGTTTTGTACTTGGCATTCCAGTAAAAATAAATATTTGGAAAATTATTCCTTGAAGGGAATATAGTTTGAAATTGTTTCCAATGGGGATTGGAAAGGGAAATAATATGTGGTGAAGATATTTGGGCAAATAAAATAATAATGTGGGAAATTATTTATTGTGTGATGGTTGCTTGTGGATGTTAATTGATAGTTAAATAACCGACTATCAATATTGGCCAAATGCGCTGATCGTTTCGAAGAGACCGGGATCGAGTTTCCGTATACCAGGATTCTAGGTCTGGAGACTCGAATACCACTTCGATCCGGTTTGTACGTTTCGTGTAACGTGTTCAGAGTCGAAGATGGAGCAGTGAAGTGCAAGGGCTAGTCGCTACTAATCCTGAGGATATTTCCAAAATGGATGTAGTAGGAATAGTGCCTTCGGTTCCGTTCGGACCCGGGACGGACTTGTATGGACGAATGCTTTCGTGACATCGTCAGGTGGACGATGGGCATTCTAAGGGATATGTGCTATAAAGGTAACGTTTAGCCTCAAGCCTCATCAACCGGGAATGACTGAAAATCAGGGGTTATGCAGCAAGGCTTCGTGGGTAGCCCCCACTTGAGAGTAAGGTCATCCCTGTCTAGATGTCCCTTTTTATTTCGGCTTAGTGTTGCGGTTGCTGATCCCAACCGTGGGGTGATCTTATTTGGAATTATCCAGTAAGGGATGATTCCGGCCTTGTGTTGCAGGGGAGCGGGCGTACTCCTCGGTACTGTGATCTAGGCCACGTACTGTGACAGGTGGTACCCCAGTGCCTAGTCATTCGTTGAAAATCCATTCTCCCTACGTGCCTTGTACGAGTTTTGTTTGTATTACCCACGTTGTGGCTAGTATGCCGGAATTTAATAGATGTAACAATTTCGGCTATTTTAATAAGTATTTGTGAATAGACACTATTATAATATCAGAGGACTTTTATAGAAAGTGTTTTAGCTATCGTAAGGTAAAAACCCGACATGTTTATTTGTGGCGTGGTCTTACGAGATGCTTTTGTTTTCAAAGGATTTTGAAACTTTAATAATCAATTTGAGTGTGATTTTCTCACGCTGGTATTCCAGACTGACTCGGGTATTGTTTTATATGATGCTCGGGTCAGACCGAGATAAACAGGTTCAGATTGTAGCTGTGGAGCTCAGGAGACGAGCTGGATGGCGATACGTACTTCCGTATTTGTTTATTGTTCCGCTGTGTATATTGGATGTATATCATTGATGTGATGAACTCTGATGTTGGAATCTGTAATGTATTGTATAAACAGATATATTTTTCTGTTTGAGTAAAGATCTGTTTTGTATATATTATATTTTATTCCGCTGCGATGTGAGATTCTGTTGTTGATTTTCTGTTTCTTCTTCTTCTACCTCTTCTTCTTTAACACTAATGGTTCGATTTTCCGGGACTGGAAAGTCGGGTCGTTACAAAATCCCCGACCGAGTTCTGTACAAGGTAGACCTTGTTGGCGGGATTCAGAGAGTAGACAGAACGATTACGCATAGTCCTCAATGTATGCATTGGGTGGTACGTTGCGGATGTCCGAGCATTAGTATAGACTAGTGCGGACGTAGTTTTTCGTTTTCATAGTAGATGATGGAACATCTGTATATAGGCCTCATGAAGCTGTGCTTTACAGATGTAATCATAGAACGCTATAGGAGCAAGACAATGGAGTCCTTTGCGAGGAGGATACAGAAGTTACTATGGGTAGTACCTAGGACCAATATGGTCATTAGGCATATTGCTATATATATATATATCAGTTATTAGGTTTTAATCTACTAAGGAGTAGATGGGTACGATTCACGCATAGTGTATAATTTATCCATTCACCGGAACTTTAGTTCTGACCCCCTCCTCATACCATCCTACAGGTTAGGTAGATGGCAGAGACTTCCCAGCTTTAAGACACTTGTTTAGAAAGTGTTATTATATTGGTGAGTATTTACTTACTATTATAGTTTAGTCAATTCCGTTGTGAGATATTTAATTGAGCTCTGATATATTTGGCTTTGCCTATTTGCAGGATACTAGATTCCTAACTCGGTCTTCAGTGGGCTTGGGTTTTAGCATTTTTGCGAAAAATCCGAACCCACTAGAATTCGAGTTGTTACATTTGGTATCAGAGCCTAGGTTTAGGATTCCTAGGTAGGTAGTGAGTGAACGTATTTGTATTTTTGAATAAAATATAAATATATTATGTACTAAAATCCAAATAGTCCCTAACCATAGATTTTAACATATGGAAAGATTTTAGAAGAATATTTGTGCATAGTTTGCTAGTTGGGTTTGGGATGATCCAAGTATGTAGAGCCATATGTTATTACCGATTTATAGCATATAAATAAGCCATGTTTTGAGAGAAAATTTGTATCCATATGCTTTAGGAAGTAGAGAAGTTCCTTAGGGATAGTAGGGAGAGTGCTTTTATTTCGGGAAGAATAAGAGGTTTTAGTATGAAGAAAATCCACTTTATGTCTAACCCAATAAAAATGAAACTTTTGAATTAAAAAAGTTGAAAAATATAATTGTTAATATATTTGAGGAAGTGAATATTGGGTTTTTGAAAAAATAAATGGTATGAAATTTAAATTGGTTTTTATATGATGTAAATTTTGTTAAAAGCGAATTTCTTTTTGAAGAATTATAGAGCATGTATAGCTCGCTTGTTTCTTTGTAGGTAAACAATGATTTTAAATATAAAAACCTAGAGTGTGTTATGTATCGAAAACGTAGGTTACAACATTTATTGTTGTAATAAACATTTTCAGTAAAAATAAAGGAAGCATAGACTATGACTGTAACGACCCGTAAATTTCAACTGTTTTAATAACGTAATTAGTTGAAATTTTGTGAAATTTTAAACGATAAAATTTTGAAATAAAAATGTGATATTTGAAATGCGTCTAGTTAAACATAGCAACTGGTAAATTTTCGTCCGAAAATATGAAAGTTTATTTCGTGCGTAAATTTACTTCAATTTAATCAGTTAAAGAAAAAGCAATGAAAATAAAATATTTCCGAAACCTAAATATTTTTACATAGAAAAATTCTAAACCATCTTCTGAGAAACATGTTAGTTTGTCGTTTTTCCAAATTCGAACATCTTTGGCTCCGTCGATCTTATTTTTCAGCGTTTTCTTGCATTTTCCGCTAGTAGAAAAATCGAATTTTTATAATTCAATCGTACCACTGGTATCTGTATACCGTTTTGATCGTCTCGTCGTGCTGATCTCAGCGGTATATTTATTTTTATTTTTCGAACTCTGGTATGTTGTGAAATCAGTAAAATGGTTTCCATCTCGGTACCGTTTAAATCTTTGAACTTCACGTGACCATTCAAATTTCTACCGTACAAATTTCAACAAAAATCAACAGTCTCTTACTTTTAATATTCTCTGAACTGCTATTTGGCTGTGACTATTCGTTGTTTGACATTTCTTTTGGTTCATTTATTTTGTTCGTGTGTTTACATTTATTTTTCTTTTTGCCTATTCAAACTGTTCCATCTTCACTCTATCTTTTCCCTATGCTCTTCTTTGTATTTTATATTCTTTTTTCGGCCATGAAAGAAAAGGAAGTTACCTTCATTTTGTTATTATCCCTCTTCCACCGAACCACCTGGTTGCGCGAGAGCTACCCTCCTCTCTACTTCCCACCTTTGGCCGAAGTCTTTACCTCCACCTGCTTTGCCACGCAAGCCCAGGCCGCACACCCCTCCGGCCCCACACTCTTGACACCGCCCTCCAGCATCCAAAGCTGCCACCTCCCTCTCTCTTTCATCTGCAATCCACCGTATTCAAGACTTGAAGCCGAAGACTACCCCACCTCCTCCGCATCCACATCAAAGTTCGCCTCTCCATCTCGGCAGATCCGCAACCACCATTTCCGATCAAAGCCAACACCCCACGTCCCTGCTCTTCCACTCGATCCCGTAGCACCATTCCTTGCTAGCAGCCGCGTCTGACTCCACTCGTCCACTCCGCCTTCTCAATATTATAATGGTACGTACGTATATACATATGGCTATAATAGCTGTAGCAAAGTTATAAAGTATATATATTGTATGTTGTTAGTGTATATATATGCTTTTATAGAGACAGTATACTTTTACTGGGTATATATACTTAGTGTTTCTAGTTAGATATATGATTTGTAGTTATGTAACATAATATGTTTAAAGCACGGTTATGTTTATCTATTCATTTAAGCTTTTGATATATGTTTGAATTGTTTTTTTTAAATTATATACAGATATTTTCAAAAGAACGTGCATTATATATGTTAGTACGGTTCTTGCATAATTGATTTAGAATCCATTTATATAAGTTTGTTATAATTTTCTTTTAATCGATGTATATATATGTACAGTTCTTGCATTGCTTTTGGATCACATACAGTGTGTGTATAAAGACATCTTGTTTACATGTTTATGGGAGTGTATATATTTTTATTTTTTTAGTTGCATACATATCTATGTTAAAGTCAGCATACTGGTTTGTGAAATTGTCTGCATATGCAAAATGTTTCATATTAGAAGTAGTGTTTTGTCGTTGAGGAGACCTGTATATATTTAGTTTACACATATGTTCTAGTATATATTTTATATATAAAGTATGCTCGGTTTCTGTTAGTTTATGTATATAGATGTTTAAAGTTAGATACAGTAATTTTATGCTTATATATATGTATATCTACTTATAGACTACCATACGAATATTTGGGTTTTAAAGTTTAGTATATATGTACACATAATCAAAGAACGTGTGTTGCAAAGTTCTGCTTATTTATTTACAAAACAGTAATAACATATCAGTTGATTTGTATATTAGTTATATATAGTGAAGTACTATATTTTTACTGTTGGTGTAATGGTCATAGAGGCTACTTTATAATATATATATGAGAAGTCTGTTGTTTTAAGGTGTTGTAAGATTAAAGTATATATTGTTATAGCATTTCTGTTTAAAAAAGTATGTCAAACAATATTGATTTTTAACTTATAATGTATATGTGAATTTAGTTTTCAATTATATATTGTACGTATTAGAATTTAATATTGATTTGAAAATAGATATATATGTGATTTAAATATATGTTCAAATTGATTTTGAAATTTATAAATGTGACGACCGCCCATGACCCCTGCACCGAATCTAGAGGAAGTGCGCTGTAAAGTGTGCCAGGCGACCATGGACGATTGTCAAGGTAAAATAAAACAACAAGATCTATCGTATTACTCACAGCGCATGGACAAAATACAATAGAACATATATATAGTGAAGCTTCACAGAATAGAATCTCATCAATAAAACTTCATAATAGTTGAATACAAACATCTGAATAGTCAATACAACAAGCCTCACTACATATCACTCAGAGAATACAAAGCAGCGGAACATCCAGTACATATAATAAGAAGATAATATGCAACCCTCCAGCTCGTCTTCGATATCAGCATCGTGAGAAGAGAGCAGCACCTGTCACCTGCTACCTAGTCTGCCCGTCCCAAAATGGACGAACAGCCCAAGGCAATAAGAGTTAAAACATAAAGCCTTGAGTCAGACAACAGTCTTAGTGATGTAGCTCAGACCGGAGATGAAGGCATAAGTCGTAGGCGACTTATGGAAGGAGCTATGAGTCATCTACGAGTTAAGAAAACAGGCATGAGTCGTGACCGACTCAACTGGGGTGAAGGCATAAGTCGTAACCGACTTAAGGAGGCGGTGATGAGTCGTCTCCGACTCAACTGGAAAAACAAAGGGGACGTTGCTTCAAGGTTGCGACTTAACGAAGCGGATTTAAGTCGGCACCGACTTAAGGAAGGTGATGAGTCGGCACCGAGTTACAAGGCACAAGTGTTAAGTCGACCCCGACTTAAGAAAAGAGATAGGTCGGCACCGAGTTACGACTTATTTAAGTCGGTCGAAATTTTAAGTCGCGAAAGCCCTGATGCCGTTGATTCCTCTGCCGAGTTAACCTCCACCATTGGTTCTTTTGAGATGCCGCATGTTTTAAGTTGCTGAAGCTGTTGCCGTTGATCTTGATGCCGAGTTAATCTGGACCGCTATTCTTAAGTCGTTAATAGTTGAGTCGTGTAGAGTTGTAAGTCGGCAACGACTTAAGGAGTTGTCTGTTGTATTTTCTGTTGTAAGTCGGTATGTTGTAACTACTTGGGCTTAAGTCGTGTACGACTTATGTTGAGTCGAAGGATTTGATAAGTCGGAACCGACTTAGTACTTGTAATATTTTTAAGCTTTCTGAACTGTGTTGTAAATAAGGCGACTTATGTTAAGTCGGCAAGGTTGATAAGTCGGTTGCCGACTTATGACTTGTACTTTTTCTGTTTTGGTGTGTTGTAGCCTATAAATAGGCAAGTGAAGTCATTTGTAAAGGTTGTTGATTTTTGAATAAAATTCTCTTTTGATTGCTTTGTGCTTTCATTCCAAATTGGTAGTTGAGTGTAATCTCCTATCTCCTCTTTCGGATAATCGAGTGCGCTCGATTCAACGATTGTAGAAGCCGATTCGCGGAATCAAGTGCGCTTGATCAACGCTTGAAGAATTGAAGATCTTTGAACCCGGTATCGTGCGCGATCAACGAGTTCGAGATAGCTAGAGTTCGGTATCTTCGGATCAACGAATTCGGGCAATTCAGCATTCATCAATCCATCGACTGCTACTTGCACCGATCTACATTGTTTTGAATAATCCGCCGCGTCAGTTTGGTATCAGAGCTTGTTCTAGCCAATCATAGCTAGATCGAGACTTGGAGCCTAATCATTTGAAGAGATTTGAAGTTTGAAGTGATAGCCGAGAGCTTGAGGTGTGAGCCGTGAGCAAGTGAAGTTGTTCGACCTTGCATTGAAGATTGTTTGATCGAATTTGTAGTGGGAGGCCGAAACTTTGTCCATCGTGTTCATCGCGATTTGCTACAAAGTGGAAGTTTTCGATCCATTTCATTTTGGATCAAAGTTCGAATTGTGTTTGAATTTGGAGAATTTGAGAAGTTCAAGTATGCCGCCAAGAAGAGCTAATCGCCACCAGAACGTAGAAGCTTTATATCGAAGAGAAGAGGCTGATGAGATGGAGCAAAGAATCAATGAGAATTTTAGTGAGAAGCTTAATGAAGGAATTGGCCAGTTAGAGAGGCTTATGACGGAGATGAATCAAAATCGGAGAAGGGTTTCACCCGAATCTAACCATGGGGGTAGTAGAGTCTCGCCACATTCCAATCGAGACAGAAGTGTTGAAAATGATCAAGGACGTGGGAGGAACGTGAATGATCGTGAACGGAGGAATGTCGATAGAAGGAATGATGGTGAAAGGCGCAATGGTAGTAGAGATGTTGGTGGTCAGAATCGACATCGTTATGCATCTGATTTTGAAGAGGAGTATGATGGTGGTAGTATTCAAGGAAGAGGTCAAGGAAGAAACTATTCTGAGTATGATCACAAATGGGAGTCGGGGATGAAGACAGAAATTCCTGAATTCAAGGGTGGTATGCAAGCGGAGGAGTTTCTAGATTGGGTGGCTAATGTAGAGGAGATTTTTGACTTTAAAGAAGTTCCAGAACATCGTAGAGTGAAGTTGGTTGCTACGAGGCTGAGGGGTAGAGCTTTGGCATGGTGGCAGCAAACCAAGCTTACACGTGAACGTATGGGGAAGTCAAAGATTGAATCTTGGGAGAAGATGAAGAAATTGATGAAAGCAACGTTCTTACCATACAATTATCAATCTTTGATGTATCAACGTTTGCAGAACTTGAGGCAGGGCACGAAGACAGTTAATGACTATGCTGATGAATTTTATCAACTCATTGCAAGGAACGATATTATGGAAACAGAAGAGCAGCTGACATCTAGGTTCATTGGAGGATTGAGAATGCAGATTCAGGATATGGTGAATATGTTCGATCCAAGATCTGTAGCAGAAGCACATCAGAAAGCGTTGGCTTGGGAAAAACAAGGGAGACGAGGAAGTGGTGTGTTTTCTAATTCTAACAATCAAGCGAAGGGTGTTGGAGGAAGTTCTAATGTTTCTAAAACTATCAGTAGACCAGTGGTGAAAGAGGCTGAGAAGGCGAAAGTTAACAATGGTTTCAAATGTTACAATTGTCAGGAATTGGGTCATAAAAGCAGTGAGTGTCCAAAGCCAAAGAAGAGAACCATGATTGTGGAAGTTGACGATGAGGATGTTGTTGAGGATTGTTCTAATCTAGTTGAGGAAGATGAGCAGGATATTGCGTCAGGAGACGAAGGTTGTAACCTAATGCTGAGGAGATAGTGTTTAACACCGAAGCAGGAGGAAGCTAGTTGGTTGAGGAGTAATATCTTTCAGTCAACATGTACTATTCTGGGGAAGGTGTGTAAGTTTGTGATCGACGCAGGAAGCTGTGATAATATTATTTCAACCGAAGCTGTGACGAAGTCGAAATTGAAGACAGAGAAACATCCGAGTCCATACAAGTTAGCATGGTTGAGAAAAGGAGGAGAAGTGAAAGTGGATAGACGAGTTCGTGTACCATTCTCTATTGGGAAGAAATACAAAGATGAAATATGGTGTGATGTAGTAGAGATGGATGTTTGCCACTTATTATTGGGAAGACCATGGCAGTATGATCGAGCAGTACAACATGACGGTCGGACCAATAGTTACAGTTTTATGTTTAAAGGCACGAAGATTATCTTAGTTCCGAAGAAGAGATCACAAGAAGAAAGTAAGTCCGAAGAAATTGAAGAGCTGAAAACTTTATTGACTTTAAAGGAGTTTGTTAAAGAAGTTGAAGAAGAGCCGGAAGTATTCTTGTTGATTGGGCGTGAGAGCAGTGAAGAGGTTGAAATTCCAGAAGAAGTTAAACCAGTTCTGAAAGAATTTGACGATGTATTTCCAGAGGAGTTACCAACGGAGTTGCCACCGTTGAGGGATATACAACATCAGATAGATCTTGTTCCCGGTGCTGTATTGCCACACAGACCACATTATCGAATGAGTCCGAAGGAACATGAAGAATTGCGGAGGCAGGTAGAGGAATTGCTTGAGCAGGGGCGTGTGCAGGAGAGTCTGAGTCCTTGTGCTGTACCAGCTTTATTGGTACCCAAGAAGGATGGGACATGGAGAATGTGCACTGACAGTCGAGCATTGAACAAGATTACTGTGAGATATAGATTTCCGATGCCGAGGTTGGATGACTTGTTAGATCAAATAAGCGGAGCTATTATCTTTTCGAAGATTGATTTGAAGAGCGGATATCATCAAATTCATATCAGACCAGGCGATGAGTGGAAGACTGCTTTTAAAACCAGGGAGGGTCTATACGAGTGGTTGGTCATGCCATTTGGTTTATCCAATGCACCAAGTACTTTCATGAGGGTGATGAATCAGATTTTTCGACCGTTCATTGGGAAATTTGTGGTGGTATATTTCGATGATATTCTTATTTACAGTGGGAGTTCAGAGGAACATCTGAATCATCTTAGAGAAGTGCTGATGGTACTAAGACAAGAACAATTTTATGCTGCTACGAAGAAATGCGTGTTCATGACGCACAGTGTTTTATTTCTGGGGTATGTTGTTTCAGAGAAAGGAATACAGGTTGACCAAAGTAAAGTCGAGGCGATCAGAAATTGGCCGCAACCCAAGACGATAACGGAAGTTCGTAGTTTTCATGGGTTGGCTTCATTCTATCGAAGGTTCATTCCACACTTTAGTAGTGTGATGGCACCTGTTACAGATTGTATGAAAGGCAAACAGTTTTCATGGTCAGAAGAAGCAGGGGTTGCTTTTGGGAAGATCAAGGAATTGCTGACGTCTGCACCAATTCTAGTGCTACCTGATTTTCAGTTAGTTTTTGAACTACATACTGATGCATCCAAGGTTGGGATTGGAGGGGTGTTGAGTCAGAAGGGGCGTCCAATTGCATATTTCAGTGAGAAGTTGTCAGGAGCGAAGATACGATACAGTACATATGATGTGGAGTTTTATGCTGTTGTACAATCTATCAAACACTGGAGACACTATCTATTTCAGAAGGAGTTTGTTCTTTACACCGATCATGAAGCATTGAAGCATTTGCAAGGGCAAGACAAGATTTCATTGAGACATGCATCGTGGATTGCATATCTACAACAGTTTACTTTTGTTGTGAAACACAAGTCAGGGGTGACAAATCGAGTGGCTGATGCTTTGAGTAGGAGGAGTCATTTGTTGGCTACGCTGAAAGTTGAAGTGACGGGGTTTGAAATATTGCCAGAATTATTTGTTGAAGATCCTTACTTCATGAAGTTTGTTGATAAAGTTAAGGAGGGAAAGACGGATGAGTTTTTGATGGTAGATGGTTTTCTTTTTAAAGGAAGTCGATTATGCATACCGGAGGGTAGTCTGAGAATGAAGATTATCAAGGAGTTACACGAAGAAGGGCATGTTGGAAGAGACCGTACCTTACAGTTGATTTCACAATCCTACTTTTGGCCATCGATGAGGAAAGAAGTGGAGAGGTTTGTGGAGCGTTGTCATATTTGTCAGGTTTCGAAAGGAACTGCGACTAATGCTGGTTTATATATGCCATTACCTGTACCAAGTAAACCATGGGTTGATGTGAGTATGGACTTTGTGTTGGGATTGCCGAGAACGCAGCGTGGTAATGATTCCATTTATGTGGTAGTTGACAGATTTTCGAAGATGGCACATTTTATTGCTTGCAAGAAGACGGCAGATGCTGTTCATGTTGCTCAGTTGTTTTTCAAGGAGATCTATCGACTTCATGGATTGCCAGAATCTATTGTGTTGGATAGAGATACTCGATTTCTGAGTCACTTTTGGTTGAGCTTGTGGAAAATGGTGGGAACGAAGCTGAAATTTAGTAGTGCTTATCACCCGCAAACGGACGGACAGACTGAGGTGGTTAACAGATCATTGGGAAACTTGTTGAGATGTCTTGTGCAAGATAATCTGAAGAGTTGGGACGTGAAGTTATGCCAGGCAGAGTTTGCCCATAATCATGCAGTGAATCGAAGTACTGGGTTCAGTCCGTTCCAGATTGTTTATTCAAGTTTACCGAAGGGACCGTTAGATTTAACGATGATACCACACTCGAAGGGGACAATTAAGAAAGCTGCTGATTTTGTTGAAGGGCTGACGAAGTGTCATAAAATCGTTCAAGAACGATTAGAGAAAGCAAATGAGAAATATAAACGAGCTGCAGATTTGAAACGACGAAATGTTGAGTTTAACGAAGGAGATTTGGTTTATGCAGTATTAACAAAAGATCGTTTTCCAGTAGGCGCTTATAACAAGTTGAAAGCCAGGAAAATTGGTCCGGTGAAAGTTGTGAAACGAATCAATGAAAATGCTTATAAACTAAAGCTGCCGGATAATGCGTATACGTCTGACGTATTCAATGTTAAGCATCTCGTACCATATCATGGGAATGAGTTTGTTGGGGATGACGAGTGTGCAAATTCGAGGTCGAATTTCTCTCAACATGGGGAGGATGATGTAGCTCAGACCGGAGATGAAGGCATAAGTCGTAGGCGACTTATGGAAGGAGCTATGAGTCATCTACGAGTTAAGAAAACAGGCATGAGTCGTGACCGACTCAACTGGGGTAAAGGCATAAGTCGTAACCGACTTAAGGAGGCGGTGATGAGTCGTCTCCGACTCAACTGGAAAAACAAAGGGGACGTTGCTTCAAGGTTGCGACTTAACGAAGCGGATTTAAGTCGGCACCGACTTAAGGAAGGTGATGAGTCGGCACCGAGTTACAAGGCACAAGTGTTAAGTCGACCCCGACTTAAGAAAAGAGATAGGTCGGCACCGAGTTACGACTTATTTAAGTCGGTCGAAATTTTAAGTCGCGAAAGCCCTGATGCCGTTGATTCCTCTGCCGAGTTAACCTCCACCATTGGTTCTTTTGAGATGCCGCATGTTTTAAGTTGCTGAAGCTGTTGCCGTTGATCTTGATGCCGAGTTAATCTGGACCGCTATTCTTAAGTCGTTAATAGTTGAGTCGTGTAGAGTTGTAAGTCGGCAACGACTTAAGGAGTTGTCTGTTGTATTTTCTGTTGTAAGTCGGTATGTTGTAACTACTTGGGCTTAAGTCGTGTACGACTTATGTTGAGTCGAAGGATTTGATAAGTCGGAACCGACTTAGTACTTGTAATATTTTTAAGCTTTCTGAACTGTGTTGTAAATAAGGCGACTTATGTTAAGTCGGCAAGGTTGATAAGTCGGTTGCCGACTTATGACTTGTACTTTTTCTGTTTTGGTGTGTTGTAGCCTATAAATAGGCAAGTGAAGTCATTTGTAAAGGTTGTTGATTTTTGAATAAAATTCTCTTTTGATTGCTTTGTGCTTTCATTCCAAATTGGTAGTTGAGTGTAATCTCCTATCTCCTCTTTCGGATAATCGAGTGCGCTCGATTCAACGATTGTAGAAGCCGATTCGCGGAATCAAGTGCGCTTGATCAACGCTTGAAGAATTGAAGATCTTTGAACCCGGTATCGTGCGCGATCAACGAGTTCGAGATAGCTAGAGTTCGGTATCTTCGGATCAACGAATTCGGGAAATTCAGCATTCATCAATCCATCGACTGCTACTTGCACCGATCTACATTGTTTTGAATAATCCGCTGCGTCACTTAGTGAGCAGTAAATTAACTAACAACATACCAAAAGAGCATAAAGGAAAAGGAATAGGAATACAACCCTCCCACTCCAACCTCTTTCTACAGTGATAGCCCCCAGACACACACTAAGTGGAAGCAAACATAGCAGAGCATACAATGTAAAGTAAAGCAATTATCACTCGAGTCAAGGGCGATGTTTTCCAAGTACAAACCCCCAAGGCCTAAACCAAGATCAGATAAGCACCCAGGAAATACCTCTCTTGAGACCGAATGACGATACAACCAAACATCCATGACTCTGGCTATCACTGTTATCATTGCTTCGATATCACCGTTAATTGAATGACCGGCACATTCTTTCAGCCGTCCGTCAAGGGCTAATGGAAACCCCGGTTCTAGACATAACTCCCGCACGTCATCGTGACCCGTGCCTAGGACTATCGAATCTGCCCAGAGTACTTGACTACCCAATTAGTAGCCTTTAGGGACTATCGAATCTGCCCAACGTACTCTTGCTTTGAGCATGCTAGAACCTTCAACAACGATGAGATCTCAGCCTTCTAGTCGTCCTCCTCGACAACTATTTCCATACTAGCTCAAGCGCCTCTCGAGCATCCATTATCCTCAACCTGCTTGGAATGATCCCGTCTGGATTAGACCAAGACTATCTCATATCATACTTTGCTTCATCACATCCTCGCAAAGTCTCATCTCAACATCATCATCAAATCTATGCATAAGAGCTTCATCATCCGCTACATATGCTACAAGCAGCTTTCCCAATTCAAGAGCCTTTCTCTTAGCTTTTGAATCCTCTTCGGTCTAAATCAAATCATCAATCATCTAATTCATAGCAATCAATCAATTCAAACATTAATCCAAGCAATCAAGCATTCAAATATGATCTAAGTAGACAATTATAACAATAATGGCAATTCCGTAATTAAAGAGTTGAAAGTCTAATAAGCATGAAAACATGAACAATATCTCTATAATCTTGATGAATGAACTTGCATAGGTTAACTTGTAGTAAAATGGATGTAACATCATCATGAACAATGGATCTACACTTAGGATGAAGAAAATGTATGGAAATCACTATTTTAACACCAAATCGAGCCAACAATCCGATACACTCCTTTGGATCCGTGTGAGAGATAATCACCACTCACCAAATCACCTAAACAACCTCAAATCAACACGCTTCAAATCTGGACAGCGAAGGATCAAGCTTGATCTATCACGAATCCGCTTCAAACGAAGAAATCTCACTTCAAAGGATGAAGATCTTCAATCCAAGCTCTTGAATCTTCAATTTGATCTTCAACTTGGATGGATGGAATCACTAGATTAGAGTGGAGAAAAGAAGTGAAGAAGTGTAGAAGTCGAGCTCTCAAAATGGCAGCACTTCGTCGCTTCGAAATCCGGATCCCAAAAATGAAGAAATGGACGAGTATTTATAGGCTGATTTCTCCTTAACTCGGCCATCTCCATAAGTCGTCTCCGACTTATAGCATTCCGACCTAAGCCCTTCCGACCTAGCAACCTCCGACTCAACACACGCGCCTATACGACTTAACACGCTACGACTTAGTGCATCTGCATAGACCTAACGACCTACAAGCACTTACCGACTTAACAGTGTTACGACCTAACACTGCGCGACATAACAAAGTCTTCGATCTAACAGGGTATACGACTTAATAACTATGCCGACCTACGACTTAGTAACTCAACACCTTCTACGACTTAAGACCTACGACTTAACACTTAAGCCAACACGCGACCTAAGACTTAGCCAACCACTCCGACTTAAAGTCCACACGACCTAATACTTAACCCCTTAGGTCGTCTAACGACCTAACTACTAAGTCGTTAGCTAGCTTATCTCCTAGGTCGGTCAACTTGCTAAATCTCTTAAGTCGCTATCCTACCTAAGTCGTTAACTCTTAGGTCGGTCAGTCCCATAGGTCGCTCACTCTACTAGGTCCTTAGGTCGTTGCCGACCTAACTTCCTTAGGTCAGTCAAATACTATAGGTCGTTCCTAACTCATTAACGACCCAACCCAACACACGACCTAACTGATCTTAGATCGTCTACGACCTAACTATTCAAGCAACCAGACGACCTAATACATAGTGACCTATCTCTTAACCCGGTCAAAACCTTAAGTCGTCCACTATATCTTAAGTCGGTCACTATGACCTAACTCCATCCTTAAGTCGTTTAAACTCATAAGCTATGCAACCAATGGTTAACTATCTTACGATGTTTCGATCCGTGAAAAATACGGGTCGTTACATTCTCTCCCCCTTAGGAATTTCGCCCCCGAAATTCCAAACAACAAAGCAATCAAGGGCTATTCTGCAGGCCTACCATCCATAGCAATCAACAAACCATGCATCCAATTCTAGCTTAGCATGCAAAATTCTAAAACCAGAACAAGTTACAATATCGTGAGATGACACGACACCTTAGGGCCATACCTTGAAGAGTTCAGGATGAGCCGCCTTCATCCTCTCTTCCACCTCCCACGTACAGTCGTTATCATCATCACTCCATTGTATCTTGAGTAACTTAACTACCTTCCTCCTAAGCTGTTTCGTGTCGGTTTCCACAACACGAAGTGGCTTACGAGGTCTCTTATCGACTGGATCAACTTTGAAATCTTCACAGCTATCAGCAGAAACCACAGTATTCGAGTCGTGCACATACTTCCGTAGATACGATACATGAAAAACATTGTGCACACTCGACATCTTTTCCGGTAACTCCAATCTATAGGCGAGCTTTCCAATTCGCTTAATGATCGGGAATGGTCCAACAAATCTCGAAGTCAATTTTCCTTTCTTCCCGAATCGAATAACATTCCTCAGTGGAGAAATCTTCACAAAAACCATATCTCCTACGTCGAATTCCAAGTCCTTTCGACGCCTATCGGCATAACTCTTCTGACGGTCTTGGGCTGCCTTCATTCGTTGCCGAATGATCTCTATGCAATCCGAAGTCTGTCGAATCATCTCTGGCCCAAGTATCAACTTTTCTCCAGTTTCTAACCAACATGTCGGTGAGTTACACGGTCTCCCATACAATGCCTCATACGGTGCCATACCAATGCTTGACTGGTAACTGTTGTTGTATGCAAACTCCACCAAATGAAGGTGATCTTCCCATGATCCTCCGAAATCCAAAACACAAGCTCTAAGAAGATCTTCCAAAACCCGGTTGACTCTCTCGGTCTGACCATCTGTTTGAGGGTGATAAGCTGTACTCAAACACAACTCGGTTCCCAAAACTTCCTGGAAGCTCTTCCAAAATCCACTAGTGAACAATGGGTCTCGATCGCTCACTATACTCTTCGGAATACCATGGAATCGAACTATCCACTTAACATACAACTCAGCCAACTTTGATGCAGTCCTAGTCGATCGAACATGAATGAATCTTGCACTCTTGGTCAGACGATCTACAATGACCCAAATCCCTTCATTTCCCGTTCTTGTTCTAGGTAGTCCATCAATAAAATCCATCGATACTTGCTCCCACTTCCATGTAGGAACTTCTAATGGCTGAAGCAATCCACTTGGCTTCTTCTGTTCGGCTTTTACCAACTGGCAGTTCATATACTTGGAAATAAAATTTCCAACATCCTTCTTCATACCTTCCCAGTAGTAGGTTCTCTTCATATCCCGATACATCTTATTTCCTCCTGGATGAATTGTCAACTTCGAGTGATGACCTTCCTTCAGAACTTCACTCCTCAACTCATCTATGTTGGGAACAACTAGTCGTCCTTGCTTCCGAAGCCAACCCTCTCGATCGACCTCGAATCCTTTATCCTTTTCTGGATCCAATCCAGATTCCAAATCACGGATAATCTTGACAAGCTTATCGTCTCGCTTTTGGCTCTCGCCAATCCTTTCCATAAGGGAAGGTCTTATCGATAAGTTTGCCAACATCTCAGGTTCCAATTCGCATCTAGGCCTGAAGTCAAATCCAGCTAAATACTCGAGATTCTTCCATTCTGAAAACATGGCTCCCAATCCTGCATGTCTTCTACTTAACGCATCTGCCACTGCGTTACCTTTTCCCAGAGTATAAGCTATACCAAATCATATGATGCCAAAAACTCTAGCCAACGTTGCTGCCGAAGATTCAAATCCTTTTGGGAGAAAAGATACTTCAACGACTTATGATCTGTAAACAACTCGAATCGAACTCCCAATAGATAATGTCTCCACATCTTCAGAGCAAAAACAATCGCCGCTAACTCCAAATCATGAGTCGGGTAATTCCTTTCATGCGGCTTCAGTTGTCGACTGGCATACGCAACAACTTTATCCTTCTGCATCAGCACTGCTCCAAGTCCAGTACCACATGCGTCGGTGTAAACCACCATCTCATCATTCCCACCAGGAATAGTCAAAACTGGAGCACTCGTCAATCGCTCTTTCAGGATTCCGAAAGCTTGCTCACACTTAGCTTCCCATCTGAACACTTGGTTCTTCTTCGTCAATCCTGTTAACGGTGCAGCTATTTTGGACAAGTCTTTAATAAACCGTCGATAATATCCTGCCAATCCAAGAAAACTTCTCACATCAGATGCATTCTTAGGTCTAACCCAATCCTGGATTGCTGCCACCTTCGCGGGATCAACCGCTATTCCATTTCCAGAAATCACATGGCCTAAGAACCTCACTTCACTCTTCCAGAAGTGACACTTCGAAAACTTAGCCTTCAGCTGATGTTTCCGTAAGATTTCCAAAACAATACGCAAGTGATTCTTGTGCCCTTCTTCCGTTCTGGAATAAATCAGAATATCATCCACGAACACAAGTACGAACTTGTTCAACTGATCTCTGAACACTCTATTCATAAGATCCACAAAATAAGCTGGTGCGTTAGTCAATCCAAACGGCATTACCAGCCACTCAAAGAAACCGGATGGTGTTCGAAAAGCAGTCTTCGGCACACTATCCTTAGCCACTCTCAACTGGTGAAATCCCGTTGCCAAATCCATCTGAGAAAACACCTTAGCTTCGTGGAGCTGATCAAACAAGTCATCTATTCTCGGCAATGGATACTTGTTCTTCTTAGTCACCTTATTCAGCTCACGATAATCCACACACAATCTCAACGACCCATCTGCCTTGGTTACAAACACAACTGGTGCACCCCATTCGGACACACTACGCCGAATGAATCCTTTCTGCAAAAGATCATCAACTTGCACCCTCAACTCTTGCTGTTCCCTAGGCGCCATCCGCCTAAGAGGCATCACAACAGGTCTGGCTCCTTCAACTAGATCTATACGAAACTCGATCTCTCTATGCAGCGGCAACCCTTTGACTTCGTCAAAGACATCCTCGAATCCATTAGCGATCGGCACTGATGACAGTCCATCCCGTGGAACAACCAGCGAATACATGAAGCTCATGAAGACGCCTTCTTCATGCTTACATCGTATCACAATCTTTCGCCCTTCCACATTCTCGACTGTCACTTCCAACCTCTCGCAATCAACCTTTGCCGCATACTTCCTAAGCCAGTCCATACCCAAAATAATTCCGAACCCCGCAAAGTTCAGAACAAAGCAATCACAATCAAAAGAGCAATCATGACTCGATACAATCAGACCACGGCATAACATACACAAACAAGACGAACCCCCAACTGGATTAGTCACAACCAATGGCCTATCAACAATATCCGGTTCCAAACCTAACCGGCCTACGAGTTCACTACAAACAAACGAATGCGACACCCCAGTATCAAACAGAACTCTAACTGGAACACCACATAGGAAAAGAGTACCTTGAACCACCACATTCTTTCCTTTCTCTTCAGCAATAGGAGCTTTTGAAGACGACGGAACAGCTCCCAAAGCATAAGCTTGCACAATCTGCTTGTCTCTTCTCGGTTCTGGACAATTCTTCTTGAAGTGCCCCGGCTTGTCACAGTTGTGACACTTCATCGGTGCCTTCGGATTCTTACAATCCTTCGAGAAATGGCCTTTCTGCTGATAATTGTAGCAAGTCACCTTGCTTTTCGGCTTCTTCTGGCCATCCTTACCCTTCTGCTGTTGCTGCTTCCTCTTCTTGTTTCCACCTTGCTGAGGTTTAGACTCTTCCCTGGTCACAGCAACAACAGATCCTTCCTTAGGAAACAGACTCTCATGCCTGAGAGCTTTCTCCACAAGCTTCTCAAATGAATCGTCCAAATGATCCACCAACTGCCTCCCAAGATAACTGTCCAAGCCTGTCACAAACTTCTCATTCTTCTGATATGCAGATTCGATATACGACCGGGCATACTTGGACAAAGCTTCGAACTCAGAAACATACTCAAGAACTGGTCTTCCACCTTGCTTAAGCTCCACAAACTTCTTGAACAGAACAGACTTCTGAGCTGTAGAAATGAACTTAGCCTCAAATCTGACTTGGAATTGCTCCCAAGTAATCTCTTCTTCCGGAGTATTGATGGTAATAGAGTTCCACCAATCAGAAGCTCTCCCTTGAAGCTGTCTCGATGCCAACTTCCTCTTAGTCGCATCCTCAATTCCCAAATCACCAAAGATCCTTCTACAAGCATCTATCCACCTCTGGACCTCAATAGTTGATTCTGTTCCCACGAAAACCTTCCCTCCAAGAGCAGTATAATCTTTGCACAACTTAGCAAAATCCACTGGTTTCGGAGTTTGGACTTGAACTCCAACATCTACTGCTGCCCCCGGAACTGGTATCCTTCTCATGATCGAAGTCATCATAGCTTCGAACATAGCTGCATAATCAGCAGCCCCTTCAGTAGCACGGCCTTCCCTAGCAGTTGGTCTCCCTCTTCGACTCATTCTCAATATCTATAAAAAGGAATTATCAGAACATCTTAGAGAAACAACTGCCTAAAGGACTCAAACTCTACTAAGCTACTATATTATATATAGTATTCATCCATCAAAATACAATTACGTCTCTCATAC
This sequence comes from Allium fistulosum, assembly GCA_030737815.1. Classification (NCBI taxonomy): domain Eukaryota; kingdom Viridiplantae; phylum Streptophyta; class Magnoliopsida; order Asparagales; family Amaryllidaceae; genus Allium; species Allium fistulosum. The sequence continues at coordinate 1,112,034,276 of CM060904.1, forward strand.
GTAGTTAAGTCAGCGAGCGTTGGGTAAAATCGATTAACCAATGCTCTGATACCAAATGTGACGACCGCCCATGACCCCTGCACCGAATCTAGAGGAAGTGCGCTGTAAAGTGTGCCAGGCGACCATGGACGATTGTCAAGGTAAAATAAAACAACAAGATCTATCGTATTACTCACAGCGCATGGACAAAATACAATAGAACATATATATAGTGAAGCTTCACAGAATAGAATCTCATCAATAAAACTTCATAATAGTTGAATACAAACATCTGAATAGTCAATACAACAAGCCTCACTACATATCACTCAGAGAATACAAAGCAGCGGAACATCCAGTACATATAATAAGAAGATAATATGCAACCCTCCAGCTCGTCTTCGATATCAGCATCGTGAGAAGAGAGCAGCACCTGTCACTTGCTACCTAGTCTGCCCGTCCCAAAATGGACGAACAGCCCAAGCCAATAAGAGTTAAAACACAAAGCCTTGAGTCAGACAACAGTCTTAGTGAGCAGTAAATTAACTAACAACATACCAAAAGAGCATAAAGGAAAAGGAATAGGAATACAACCCTCCCACTCCAACCTCTTTCTACAGTGATAGCCCCCAGACACACACTAAGTGGAAGCAAACATAGCAGAGCATACAATGTAAAGTAAAGCAATTATCACTCGAGTCAAGGGCGATGTTTTCTAAGTACAAACCCCCAAGGCCTAAACCAAGATTAGATAAGCACCCAGGAAATACCGCTCTTGAGACCGAATGACGATACAACCAAACATCCAAGACTCTGGCTATCACTGTTATCATTGCTTCGATATCACCGTTAATTGAATGACCGGCACATTCTTTCAGCCGTCCGTCAAGGGCTAATGGAAACCCCGGTTCTAGACATAACTCCCGCACGTCATCGTGACCCGTGCCTAGGACTATCGAATCTGCCCAGAGTACTTGACTACCCAATTAGTAGCCTTTAGGGACTATCGAATCTGCCCAACGTACTCTTGCTTTGAGCATGCTAGAACCTTCAACAACGATGAGATCTCAGCCTTCTAGTCGTCCTCCTCGACAACTATTTCCATACTAGCTCAAGCGCCTCTCGAGCATCCATTATCCTCAACCTGCTTGGAATGATCCCGTCTGGATTAGACCAAGACTATCTCATATCATACTTCGCTTCATCACATCCTCGCAAATTCTCATCTCAACATCATCATCAAATCTATGCATAAGAGCTTCATCATCCGCTACATATGCTACAAGCAGCTTTCCCAATTCAAGTGCCTTTCTCTTAGCTTTTGAATCCTCTTCGGTCTAAATCAAATCATCAATCATCTAATTCATAGCAATCAATCAATTCAAACATTAATCCAAGCAATCAAGCATTCAAATATGATCTAAGTAGACAATTATAACAATAATGGCAATTCCGTAATTAAAGAGTTGAAAGTCTAATAAGCATGAAAACATGAACAATATCTCTATAATCTTGATGAATGAACTTGCATAGGTTAACTTGTAGTAAAATGGATGTAACATCATCATGAACAATGGATCTACACTTAGGATGAAGAAAATGTATGGAAATCACTATTTTAACACCAAATCGAGCCAACAATCTGATACACTCCTTTGGATCCGTGTGAGAGATAATCACCACTCACCAAATCACCTAAACAACCTCAAATCAACACGCTTCAGATCTGGACAGCGAAGGATCAAGCTTGATCTATCACGAATCCGCTTCAAACGAAGAAATCTCACTTCAAAGGATGAAGATCTTCAATCCAAGCTCTTGAATCTTCAATTTGATCTTCAACTTGGATGGATGGAATCACTAGATTAGAGGTGAGAAAAGAAGTGAAGAAGTGTAGAAGTCGAGCTCTCAAAATGGCAGCACTTCGTCGCTTCGAAATCTGGATCCCAAAAATGAAGAAATGGACGAGTATTTATAGGCTGATTTCTCCTTAACTCGGCCATCTCCATAAGTCGTCTCCGACTTATAGCATTCCGACCTAGCAACCTCCGACTCAACACACGCGCCTATACGACTTAACACGCTACGACTTAGTGCATCTGCATAGACCTAACGACCTACAAGCACTTACCGACTTAACAGTGTTACGACCTAACACTGCGCGACATAACAAAGTCTCCGATCTAACAGGGTATACGACTTAATAACTATGCCGACCTACGACTTAGTAACTCAACACCTTCTACGACTTAAGACCTACGACTTAACACTTAAGCCAACACGCGACCTAAGACTTAGCCAACCACTCCGACTTAAAGTCCACACGACCTAATACTTAACCCCTTAGGTCGTCTAACGACCTAACTACTAAGTCGTTAGCTAGCTTATCTCTTAGGTCGGTCAACTTGCTAAATCTCTTAAGTCGCTATCCTACCTAAGTCGTTAACTCTTAGGTCGGTCAGTCCCATAGGTCGCTCACTCTACTAGGTCCTTAGGTCGTTGCCGACCTAACTTCCTTAGGTCAGTCAAATACTATAGGTCGTTCCTAACTCATTAACGACCCAACCCAACACACGACCTAACTGATCTTAGATCGTCTACGACCTAACTATTCAAGCAACCAGACGACCTAATACATAGTGACCTATCTCTTAACCCGGTCAAAACCTTAAGTCGTCCACTATATCTTAAGTCGGTCACTATGACCTAACTCCATCCTTAAGTCGTTTAAACTCATAAGCAATGCAACCAATGGTTAACTATCTTACGATGTTTCGATCCGTGAAAAATACGGGTCGTTACAATATATATGTATTATTATTATTATTATTATTATTATTATTATATCTTATTTCGTCAATCTCGTGCCATCTTGACTTAAATTTCTATATCGAATCTATCGCAGTGATTCCTAGCCTGTTGTTGTCTCGCTAGTTAGTATCTGTATCCGTGTTCGTGTCTGTATCATCTATCTTCACTCTAGCCTCGAAAGGTAAGCACTCACTCACGATTAACGTTCTCTTATTTATTAAATTTAATTTCAATTGAAACGACAATTGAAATATTGTTGCTGTTAGTTATTTACACTGTTATTACCTGTATCAGTTCACCTGTGACATCTGACACCATTATCTGTTAATTATTTATGCGATGATAATACAGTTTGGCTGTTAATTGATTGATTGATTGATGTTATATTGGATGTAAATTTTAATGTATAAAGTGATAAATATTATGCAACTGAATTTGACGTAGAATAGTTAAAAATTTGAATTTGGTTAGTTAAATTTGTTTAATATGACCCCTTGAATGTTTAATCATTTGACACGTAGAAAAATAGTGTTAACTACACCTTGAACCATCAATTGTATGTTGTTTAAACGGATGATGTATGAAATTGTAAATAAGATGACAAGTGAAGAACCGTATAAATAATATTGTAATAATCTTTAATCTACATGAAATGATAGTGTAGATTCTAGAAATAATTTTATTAATTTACACAAATAACAATGTGAGTTAATACGGTTATTTCAGGATTATTTGAATTGATAATTGGATTGATATTGATTGTTGTTATTGCTTGTTTATTTACTTTGACACCATCCCAGTTATTACACTGCAAGTTCCCTTTGCTATGTTTTGATTTTGAATTGAATTGGAATCGGGTTGAAATGATAAATACCCAAAAGATTTAACTTTGACTTAGGGTAGAGAATTAAACAAAACCCGATTGGTCAATAATTTGATTTAAAAATAAAACGAAGATTTTATTTGAATAAAGAATATGGTTTTGAAATGAAGTTGAAATTTGAATTTTTGATGAAGGGAAAATGTTAATATTTAAAACAAAAGATTAACTATGCAATTGATGAAAGAATGTTGTTTAATTTGAGAAATGATTGAATTAAGTTGAAATGATTTAATAATTAAGTTTGAAATTATAATTAAGTTTGAAATTATTAAATTTTGAAATTATTTAATAATTAAGTTTTTGAATTATTTAATAATTAAATAAGATTGAATTATTTAATGATTAAATTGAATTGGATTCTTTAATAAGAAAAAAATTGAACTTTTGAATAAGTGAATTTTACTTCGTAAATAATTGAAATTGAGTTTCTTTATTAATTAAGTTTTTGGAAAATTATTTAAGAAAGTAAATAAGTGAATTGAACTTCTTTAACAAGAAATGAAATGTGATATTTTTGGAATTAATGTAAGACTTGTAATTGAAAGAATTGATTTGACGAATTTAATTTAATTCAATTTGTAAGTTTGATATAATGAAGTTAAATTTAAATAATAGATTTAATGAATTGGAAATTAAATAAAAATTTGTTTTGAATGATAAATTAACTTAACGAATATTGAATAAAATCGATAAATGAAGTTAAACTGATTTGAATGTTAAATTAAATTAATTTAAATGATTTCGGAATGAAACTTATATACGAACTTGAATCAATATTTGAATGGTTTAAATATAAATTGAAATTGAATTATAAGATTTTGAAATGGAAATTTGGAAGTTTTGAAACGTAAAGTATGGAAATTGGTTTTGAAAGACAAATGAAATGTTGATTTACGAATTCTATTTGAAATTGAATTTGATTTGGTTTTGAAATATATTAAACGACCAATCGGTGTAATAATTACGAAAGTTATTAAAGAGATCGGGATCGGTAATGGATATACTCTCTATCTAAACCGAAACCACTTTAATAACTATGCACGGAGTGATGATCCAGAATGAAGTGGTTGGAATGATGTACGTGATTACTGAAGAAAGAGAACGATAATGGATAGCCTTGACACTTGTGTCAAATTGGAAATGACTAAAACAAGAGCCGTGCCGGGCCAATGGAGGATTTGCTACCTCAAGTGGACACACTTCTTCGAACTATTCATTACTTGTTGTCGATTGGTGCACCTTTGATTTTGGGAGTGTTGTTTCACGGTGTTGCGGGCGCTGCGGCGTTGCGTTCTCACCAGTCCGGATCAGGCAAACGGTAGTATCACTACCTTGGGTATTGCTTCATGTGCCTTGTCATACTTGTATTCCATTTATACGCGACCACTACGAATTTTTTTTGTACCTCTAGTATATGGATTGCCCTCTGGTGACTTCCGGTTTTGGGGAAACTACGGTCTTGTATATGCTTTTGGGAATAAAAATGTGTTAAGGGTGGAATGGGCCATGACTTAACACTATTTTGATATCTTTATATTACTAATAGACATTATCTACTTATCGTACACTACTACATAGTAGATAGTTTAACGGATCCTTAAAGGATGGTTATTCCAAACATCCTTTGAGTTACTTGTATTTCAATTGCTATTTCACTTGAGTTGGATTTATTAATATAAGAATGTTAATCCTGACTCGAGTGTCTTGTGTTTTTGCTTTACGCTCGGGTCAGACTGAGTGTACCAGTATTCGAGACTCACCTTTGAAGTTGGAGCTTTGCTTGAAGATCCAGCCATCTATTCTGCTTTCAGTATTCGATGATTCCAGTGATGTATTCTGATTTGTATCTGATGTATCGTATTACTCTTCTGTTGTAAACTCTGATGTATTTTATATATTCATATAGTAGCTTCATGAACTACTATCTCTTTTATTTCCGCTGCATTTATTACTCTGTGTCTGTGATCTGTGATTATTTATTTACTGTATATGTTCAGTTTTGCCAAATTTAAATTAACAACGCGGTATTTTGAGCAATTCAACTCCGGCATGAGTGTCTACCTATACACTTATAATGGATGCGAATGGTCTAAAATATCGGGTCGTTACAATGACACTATTATTATAGTAGGTGACTCCCAAAGTAAATGTTTTTACATAGCATACGGGATCTATTAATATTTATATTAATTGAATCCATATATTAGTATTTTTGGGTTGTAGTAACGGTGTTTTACGCAATATCTGTTTTGACCCAAATGAGTTTTGAAGATAATTTCCAAAGTGGTTGTATGTACACTTATTATTTAAATAAGCACATGAAAATATTTTCTAGTTATAAAGAAGTTTTAAAAATGAGTTCTTTTGAAAAATAATGTATGATAAATTAATGAATTTAGTAGAAAATATCTTATGTAAGTACATATAGAGTAAACATACCTTAATCTATTGGAATGAAATGAATAATTATATAATTTTCTATGAATCGCAAATAAATATGTTTTGTGCAAGCTATAAGGAATACGTGAAAGAGATGTACAAGGTATGGAAAGCACCATATTTTGTATAGCCTATTTCGATAAAAAAATAAATTCCTTATAATTTCACATAAACATGAAATCCTCCTTTAAAGGATTCATAGAAGGTTTTAGCATTAATTGTTTCTCGTAAGAGAAAGTAATTCCAATACGTTAAGGTATAAAACCATTAAGTGTAGTAAGTTAGTAACTCCTTCAAGGCTAAGTAATTGGAAGAGTAGGAAAGTTAAGAGATTTTTGATAAAATAATTGTTCTTATTCACCCCAGTTTTAGTAAATTTGAAAATCTATAAAAAAAGAAGAAGAAGGATACTTGAAAACATGTGAGGACATTTTATTTTAAAGTCAAGAAAAAAGAAAAATGTTTTAAGAACAAGCAAGACATGTTTTAAAAAAGATGGTTTGGTGGAAAAGTAAATAAGTTTTTGAAAAGATAAAATTTAGAAGTTTTAATTTTTGAAGAAAAATTGATAAATACCAAACCAAATCAGAATTTTAAATATGGAGTATATAGGAATCATTTCCTAGGTGTAACGGGAAAAGTATAAGGTTATAGCAGTAAGTACTCTTAGTAATAATAAAAGTTCCCGTAAGGTGTACATGACACTAGTGAAAACCTAGAAATGTTGCTTCATGTATGCAGACTATAGAAGAATAGTAAAATGATATTAGTAAGATGATAAGACACACGTGGTTGGGATAGGTAGACCTTAGTTGGGAAAAAATGAAAGGTAAAGAGAAAATTTCCCCAAGCTTAGTTGTCTTTTTAGATAGAGACTGCATAGATTGAAACCCTTATCCCTTGTAGTAAATGAGACCTAGTTATTCCTTTTTGAACATGGAATAGAAGAGATGAATAGATCTTATTCGTCATGAGTAATACAACGTAAGTTGGTAACAAGTAATAGGCGGCAGGAGGAGCATATGAGTTACTTGGATTTCTAGAGTAGGACCTTTCTGTGTCAAAGTGGACATGGTCCTAGACCTCCTTGCCCTAAATGATAGCTGTGTTTAGTTGCTGTATAAAAAAAGAGTAAAAGCAGAATAAGATAGGAAAATAAAAAATTTAAAGAAAGCAACAGAAACGTTAACAGAAAAATTTAAAAAGAGATATTTTCTTATGTAAACTATGCTTGGGGAAGTAAATATTTTTTTTTGGAATAGTAGCCTAAATCCCAAGTACGGAGGAAGATGTGCGCAAAAGAAAATTGGAGAAATATGAAGTTTTTCCGTTTTCCACCTTCTTTATAACATAAGGAATCGAATTTGGAAAATTAGAATTTTCTAAAATTCGAAAATTAAAAGTTGTGCGGTAGGTTTGGACGTAAAAATTTGTTGAACTATGCTCCTATTCAGTAGAAATGTGGGAAAAATTGAATGAAAAATGTTTTGAGTTTTCAAAAGATTGCATTCATATAGAAATTGCAAGTATATTTAGGATGTGTGCATCATGTTTTAAAAGGAATTTCTAAAAGAAAAGGCATTCATATAGGAGGTACCGCATAGAAATTCTTATACATGCATATATTTTATGATGTGTTGCACTTGCACTATGCATGGATTGTTGCAAAATTGGATGTACACAAAATGAATGTGATTAATACGAGAAATTACATAATTGAACCCTTATCAAATTTCAGGGACGAAATTTCCTCGGGGGGGGGGGGGGGAGGGGAGAATGTAACACCCCGCGTTAAATTACAATTATATATGCAAATAATTTATTTAAGTTATGTACGTTTGAAATTTTAAAACAAAGAAATGTTTGTAAATGGGGAAACTAATTAATATTATTTGGAATACATATATATTTGTGTAACAAATAAATTAGAGAGAGAAATTATATAAAATCAATTAATAGAAAAGATTAATTGACGGTGTTTGTTTAAAAGAAAAAATAATATTCAATTAATTAGTAGAGGTGATTAATTGGCAGGAACTAACAAGAAAGGGAACATATATTGTAGCAACTAATTGATATGATTAAAAATATATATGATAGCACAAGAGAATAAAATGGAGGAAGAGAAATTTATGCAAGTAATCAATTGTCAATTAATAAACATGGAGACTTATGGTAACATATAAAATTAGGATTGTGATTCAAAATTCAAATGTAGAATATATGCATGCAATAATTATGGGAATAAAATAAATTAATATGCATATATGTGATGAATTAATATGGTGTTGATTGGCATATTAATTTGGTAAGAAATCACAGTGCAGGCAGGGATTAATTGGATAGTAAATCAATTCTAGGTATATATGAAATCTATTAATTGGGTAATTAATAGGGGAATCATATTTATAAGAAACGTCACATTTAAAAATATATGTTTCCATAGATTGCGAGAGAGAAGGGGAATTTGATTAATGAAAAGATTCTTGAAGAATCAATTTGAAATAAAAACAAATGCAGAAGAAAACATATTAATTTAATGTCCATAGACTGAGTGTACGCTTTAGATTTTAAGGTTTTATATCTAATGGTTAGCACTGATTTGAACCACTATAAATATAGGTGCAGAGCCTCATTTTTATTCTCATTATTTTTCTCTTGCCTACAGAAGCTCTGCCATTTTTCTGTTTCTTCTACACTTTCTTAATAACAAAATTTTAGATCTAATTCACACGAATTTAGATCTAAATAGAAAGAGAATCGAATTAATTAGGGAATTAGGAATTGGTTCAAATCAGAAGGCTATGTCAAAGGTCCTAGATCTGAGTTTTAATTGCTATTTCTAATCCAAATCTCTTCCTTTTCTCTTTCAAATATTATAAATATTAAATACATCATTTGTAATTCCAAATAGGGATTACAAGGGAGGTGAATATAGATGTTAGGGACATATATGAAATAATAACAGGGAGATTTGGAAAGCTAGCAATGTGAGTGGATTTAATTATATCTTTTACATTTATGATATACTATCGTTAAATTCCCATTAAATAATTTTATTCAGTATTTCAATAATTAATTATGTTAATTAGTTATGCTGAACTGTAAGAAATTTACAGTTATTTACATCTAATTTGAAGTTATAATTTAGCCTAAATGCTAGTTTCTTTTTATTCTCTTTGTACACGAATAATATAGTTAAAAAGAAAATTCGCGATTATGGATTAAAATGGGAAAATACTAGATTAGACGTAAAATAAGAAAAGTTGGAATAAAGCTAGAAAAATGGAATTCTGTAATAAATTATGCTAAAACGGGATAATAAATTAATCTGATAACTTGATTTGGAAGTAAGTAATAGATTAATTGGTTGGTTTAAAAAATACGGTACATTTCTATAATTTAATATTTAAAAGATAACAATAAACGTAATTGCAAGAATAAAAGAAAGAAAAAGGAAACTAGTGTAAAATAGAGAAACCACTGTATTTTACACTATTCCGAAATAATAAAAGAAATACCTTGCAGTTACGAATTATTGTTTATAGTATTATTTAGTATTAAAATATGGAAATGGATTTTTAGTATAGTTTTCATACCCAACCAAATAAAATAGAATTACTTCCTAGAATAGAAGAAAATAAAGTAAAGTATGAAAGGAATCAAGTAAATTATTAGAAAAGAATTTGAAGCTGTAAACGATAATGAACCTAGATCCACATTTACTGCGCAGACTTTACAATAAGACAGTTATTATGATAAGTGAATTATATAATATAAGAGAATTAAAGAGAATTCTATATCATAATAAAAGAAGACTTCCTAGAACAAAAGAGAGACACTTGTAATCATATACAGATTATAAAAGAAGATAAAAGTGACAATTACAAGTAAAATTATAACATAGGTTATAATTAAAGTAGAAAGAACGGAAATGCTTATTTAAGATTTAAATTAAGTTAATAAGCAAATAGAACAGAGATAGTAGAAAATGCTTATTTAATAAACTTAAGACTTAAATTGAGTTAAATAAGCAAGGTAATAGAAGTGGTAGTACCAACAGCATTCCCTATTAGATCAATGGTGGTCTCACAAAACCCAGAAGTGAGACAAGGGCAAGAATATGCTAATTAGGGTAAATAAGTAGCCAACACAATAAGAAAAATAAACTAAACACAAATTAAAAGATTAGACGTAAGGTCTACTAAAATAGTGAGATGTGTTTGAAGTATCACAAAGGATGAAGAGCCTAATGAAGTAGTTCATCATAGATTTCAGTAAAGGAGAAGCACGTCCAACTTAGTTATTTTGGGCTAGAAGGAAGTACGAGACTTCAACGGGACATGAGGATACTCTAGGATGGCCCTCTGGGTAGGCCTAATGAAGCTGCATCCCCGGAGGCAGGTCTGTATTTGTTCCATTAAGAGATTACACCTTGACTTCTTTTTGCATGGCAGGACCATTGTAGGCAGTCAGAAGGGGTTGGTGTTCGGAGTATTATATGCCCCAGTACTTGCAAGTAAGTTTAGTGGGCAGGATCCAAAAGGATAGTCGCATGCGGATATCGGCCAGCATTAAAACCAAGAGTAAGTTCGGGAAAGACTATAGTTAAAACCAAAAGTCCAATGATTCTTTCACTATCGAGACATTGGATGAGGGGCACCGCCAATTGGATGTTAGATTGTTTGCAGTAGGGCACGACCACTTAACTCCTTAGAGGTCCTTCGATTAGTTGAGGGGTGGCTGCGTGGGGCGATAGCCACGATGAGAAAAGAGACAGACTGAGTTCCCCGACTGAGTTCCGTACAAAGTAGACCTTGTTGGCGGGATTCAGAGAGTAGACAGAACGATTACGTATAGTCCTCAATGTACGCACTGGGTGGTACGTTGCGGATGTCCGAGCATTAGTATAGACTAGTGCACACGTAGTTTTACGTTTTCATAGTAGACGATGGAACATCTGTATTGTAGGCCTCACGAAGCTATCCCATACAGATGTAGTCACCAGACGCTATAGGAGCAAGACGATGGAGTCCTTTGCGAGGAGGATACAGAAGGTACTATGGGTAGTACCTAGGACCAATATGGTCATTGGGCATATAGCTACATATATATATATATATCAGTTATTAGGTTTTAATCCACTAAGGAGTAGATGGGTACGATTCACGCACAGAGGCGAGAGTATGATAAACCTAGTGAACCTAATATAACAGTAAATGGAAATAAAACGGTATATATAGAATTAAGCTTAAAAGTGTATAATTTATCCATTCACCAAAACTTTAGTTCTGACCTCCTCCTCATAACATCCTGCAGGTTAGGTAGATGGCAGAGACTTCCCAGCTTTAAGACAATTGTTTAGAAAGTGTTAATATATTGGTGAGTATTTACTTACTATTATATTTTAGTCAATTCCGTTGTGAGATATTTAATTGAGCTCTGATATATTTGTCTTTTCCTATTTGCAGGATACCAGATTCCCAACTCGGTCTTCAGTGGGCTTGGGCTTTAGCATTTTTGCGAAATATCCGGACCCACTGGAATTCGGGTTGTTACAGGTGTCAATTAATCAAAGAATATGCCCTTGTTACAATAGGCAATAATGTAAATTAATTAGCTAGAAGAAAACACCAGTTATAGGATTATTTGTCTCCAAGTTAAAAAGGAAAAAAAGAATTAGAATGCGTACAAAAATCAAATGGAGTAATTAAGTTTATGACGAAGGTAAGTTAATAATAATAAATTAAAAAGTATAAATTTTATATACGATCAATTAATAGAGGTATTAATTGACGTGTTCATATAGGTAAGAAATTATAACATATAAGAATCAATTAATATTGGATATACATATATATATATATATATATGTATGATCTAATTAATTGGATAATTAATGGGAGAATCTTATTTAGAAGGAAACATGAATTAATATGGTTGTATAGCAAAGGAATAAATGAATAACATTGGAGAGTTATACGATATAAGCTAACGTAAACAAATCAATAAATGATGGTGAGGATTGTTTTTAGGGTTAATTGGATGGTTCATAGTTGTTCACTACCCCTATAAATTGAATGTAACTTAACCCTAGCCCACACTATTTTCTCTGAATCAGTTGTTGTCATTTACAGCAAACTCCTCTTCTTTTCTCCCTCTTCCTTTCTTCTCTATCAATCAAATCTTTCTCCAAACAAAAAATAAAATTAAGCAAGGATACACATACAAGCAAATTAGAGAATTGCGCAAACAAATCAGGGAATTTACAGCGAATTAAAAAGGGGGAAAAGCGGAGAAAAGCGTAGCAAATTAAAAGGGATAGAGATTGAAGCTAAGGACGACATGTGAGTGGATTTATTTATATATCTTTTAAGTTTAAGATATATTATCATTAAATTCCCGTTTAGACAATTTTATCCAATAATTAATCCTATTAATTAAGTTATGCTGAACTATAAGGAATTTACAGTATTAGTATTTATTTACATCTGTTTCTACGTTTTGGATTTCTATGCAAGCTTCATTCTTCTTCTATTTTCTCCTCTACCTTCGCGTATGGATTAGAATAGATTAAACGTGAATATGGATTAAATAATTAAGAATACTGAAATGAAGGAAATAAGATGTAAAGTAATAATGTTTGAGGACTGGAATTACTGTAATAAATTAAGTTAAAATGAGAAAAGTTAATTAATCTAATAACTGGATCTGGGAGTAATAAAAGGTTAATTGGTTGGTTTAGAAAATAGGATATATTTCTATAATTTAATATTTAAAAGACAACAATGAACGTAATTGCTAGAATAAAAGAAAGAAAAAGAGAATTAGTGTAAAATAGAGAAACCACTATATTTTACACTATTCCAAAATAGTAAAAGAAATATCTAGTAGTTATGGATTATTGTTTATAGTATTATTTAATATTAAAATATGGAAATGGATTTTTAAATATAGTTTTCATAACCAACCAAAAAAAAATAGAATTACTTCCTAGAATAGAAGATAATAAAGCAAAGTATGACATGAATCAAGTAAATTATTAGATAAGAACTTGAAGCTATAAACGATAATGAGCCTAAGTCTGCATTCACTGCGCAGACTATTTAAGAAGAAAGTTATTATGATAAGTAAATTATATAATATAAGAGAATAAAAGAATATTCTATATCATAATAAAAGAAGGCGGATTAGAACAGAAAAGAAATCATGAAATTATGTACGGACTATAAAAGAAGAGAAAATGACAATTACAGATAGAATTATAATATAGGTTATAATTAAATAATAAGAACGGAAAAGCTTACTTTGAGACTTTGAATAAATTAATGAGCAATAATAATGGTAGAAGCTTATTTAAATAATTTATATTAAGTCAATAAGCAAATAAAGCAGGAATGATAAAAGAGGCTTATTTTAATGAACTTAAGATTTATATTAAGTTAAATAAGCAAGATAATGAATGTGGCTCATACCAATAGCATTCCCTATTAAATATATGGAAATCTCACAATAGATAGAGGTGAGACAAGGGCAAGAATATGCTAATTAGGGTAAATAAGTAGCCAACAGAATAAGAAAGTAAACTAAACGCAAATTAAAAGATTAGACTTAGGGTCTAATAAAAGAATTGAGATGCGTTTAGAGCTGCTCAAAGGATGATGCGTCTAACGAAGCAGTTCATCACGGATTTCAAAAATGGAGAAGCACGTCCAACTTAGTATTTTTGGGCTTCAAGGAAGTACAAGACTTTAACGGGACGTGAGGATACTCTAGGATGGCCCTCTGGGTAGGCCTAACGAAGCTGCACCCACGGAGGTAGGTCTGTAGGTGTTCCATCAAGAGAGTATGCCTTGATTGCATTTGCATTGTAGGCCTAACAAAGTAGACCTTTGTAGGCAGTCAGAAGGGCTTGGTGTTCGAAGTAGGGTATTCGTATGTCCAGTACTTGCAAGTAAGTTTAAGGATAGTTGCATGCGGATATCGACCAGCATCAAGACCAAGAGCGATTTCAGGACAGACTAGAGTTAAACCATCAGTCCAATGATTCTTTCACCATCGAGACATTGGATGAGGGGCACCGCCATTTGGATGTTAGACTATTTGCAGTAGGGCATGGCCACTTAAATATTTAGAAGTCTTTCGGTTAGTTGAGGGGTGGTTGTGTTGGGCCATAGCCACGATGAAAAAGAGACAGACCAACTAGTATATCTATATTGTAGGCCTAACAAAGTAGTCCTTTGCAGATACAGAAAATCCCTGACTGAATTCCGTACAAGGTAGACCTTATTGGCGAGATTCAGATAGTAGACAGAACGACTACATAGTCCTCAATGTACGCACTGGGTGGTATATTGTGGATGTCCGAGCACTGGCATAGACTTGTGCGAACGCGATTTACGTTTTCATAGTAAGTAGTGGAGCATCTGTATTGTAGGCCTTACGAAGCAGTCCTTTACAGATGTAGATATAGAATGCTCGTGGAGCAAGACGATGGAGTATCTGTATTGTAGGCCTTACGAAACAGTCCTTTACAGATATAGCTACGGAGCAAGACGATGGAGCATCTGTATTGTAGGCCTTACGAAGCAGTCCTTTACAGATGTAGTTACAGAACGCTCTTGAAGCAAGACGATGGAGCCCTTTTCGAGGAGGATTCGGAAGGTACCATGGGTGGTACCTAGGACCAATATGGTCATTGGGCATATAGCTACATATATGTGTATATTAGTTGTTAGGTTTTAATCTACTATGGAGTAGATGAGCATGGTTCACGAATACTGGAGAGAATATTGTAACCTAATGAACCTAATATAAGAGTAAATGGAAATAAAATGATATATGTAGAATTAATCCTAGAAGTATATAATTTATTCATTCACCAGAACTTTAGTTTCGACCTCCTCCTCATAACACCCTACAGGTTAAGTAGATGGCAGAGACTTCCCAGCTGTAAGACACTTGTTTAGAGAGTGTTATTATATTGGTAAGTATTTACTTACTATTATATTTTAGTCAATTCCACTGTGAGATAATAAATTTAGCTCTGATATATTTGTCTTTGCCTATTTGCAGGATACCAGATACCCAACTTGGGCTTCAGTGGGCTTGGGTTTTAGCATTTTTGCGAAAAATCCGGACCCACTGGAATTCGGGCTGTTACACGCATCATAGTAATGATGGAAATAGTGGGAGCATGCATATATGACTTGTCAGCGAATGCATCTGGATACGAAAATTTATTATCGTAAATGTACCAAATAGTATTTATGAAATAATAATTATTTTCGGGTATTGATTCAAAATGAATTTCATTTTATTTTGTTATGAATATTTTGAATATTCATTATTGAATAAATATGTTAGAATGCATTAGCAAAATAACACACAAGCATCTAAAAATTTTATGATCATTTTTGGGATTATGCACTAAGCCATATCTTGGTAGAACAATTCTTTAAATCATATGATTATGAATCATACGATACCAATGAATTGTATCTCAAAGGTCAAGTACTAATGACCCATTCGATGGGAGAAATAAAAGAGTTGGTGAACTCTTCAGATTCATTCCTATAGATGTATGCAATTGTAGGTCTAATGATACCAAAACGATTCCATTTACTTTATTAAATTCACTGATGAATTATCACAGATACGAACGTGTGTATTTGATACACATGTAATATGTCTATGACAAGTTTATAAAATATAAAATGAAAGTAAACAATATAATGTGCAAATGGAAATAAAACAATTCAATCCGATCGAATAGGTGAATGTATTGGAAATGGTTCCAAAAGTACCAAAAACGAATAAGTATTAATCTCAAATATCAGTTCTCCCTATGATACATAATGATGTATCAATAAGGAGTGAACATACTTTGCTAGACAAAATACGATCGATAATGAGAGAAGTTGAATTAGCTTTCTTTCTGCAAGGATATGTAATTAAAAGCAATTACATAAGATTAAATCTAATTTCTTCTAAAACAAAGTCTACGCTATAATACAAAATAAGAGTTAATGAAACAACCCTACAAATCCTAGGTCAAGGAGTTGACATGTTGCATAAGTCAAAAGACTACATGTAATGCTTGTTTATGTGGACCGCCCCAAATAAGTTTAGGATCGACCAATAGTGATTGACCAATTTATATTATGAACATAAGTTTCGTGAACATAAAAACAAAATCAGTTTTATCAATATACATAGGTAATTCATAAAATGTTTATGAATACCTATCTATTGCACTGAGAAATAATTATTATTTCAAGAAGCACTGAGATATAATGTCCAGGATGAAATGAAATTAACCAAGCTTGAATGGACATAATACATTTGTAACGACCCAGAATTTTGGTTATTTGAAATTGGAATATTTAATTGATTTTAAATGTTTAATAGTTAATTTTATAGATTTAATAACTTAAATTTCAAATATAATGATTTATGGGTAATTTAATTGTTAAATTAAATAATTGAAATTTTCTTAATAATTGCATCTTTGGTTTTAAGCTTGCTAAAAATAATTTAAAGGATTATTTAATTTCTATTGATAAGAAGGAAGATAATAAAATTTCTAAAATTGAATTTAAAGGTGATTTACTCGATTTTAAAAATAACTCGTTTTAATTAACAAGTAAAAATAGCTTTCTGGGGCACAGTCTCGGAATTTGACGAAACCAGTTCCATTGGATCCATAATAGTGTATTATTATTGGATTTTAAATTCCATAGCATTTGAAGTTATCGTTTGGTCGTATGGGATAGAAACGCGTTGAAATTTATATCGAAAATTTGATATAATAATTGGGTTCAAAAAGCTATCTTCTGCATACGAACGAATTAAGTCTCGAGACTTGTTCCATTGCATTCAAAATAGGGGTATAACATTATAAACGCCTGGCGGCACACCTCGATTGGGATCCAAAAATTTTAGCTAGATATTTTCGAATTTAAAATAATATATATAGGTTGATTTGACTAATAGCCTACATTCTTTCACTTCAGCCAAGCTATTCCATATCCAGCCACCCTACAACCACCCTACCTCCTGAAATAACCCCTTTACCAATCTGAAATGTTCATACCTTATTTAAATAGTTAGTAATAGTTTTTTAAGAGAAAAGAACGATAACATCTTCATTTTTAAAACATAGCACAATGAAGAAAAAAAAGGACGACTTTAAAAATCTGTTTTCCAAATTATACCCACTTAAAAATCATCAAACAAAATTTTAAATTCGTGTCTTGGCAAGAGCTTTAAGCTATAACGATTTGGTGGTGTTCGAGCTTGTCTAGAAACGTGCGGCACTGGTCGAATGACAGTTTTGAAAACTAGGGTTGAGTTTTTCTTCGATCTCAGTCATCAATTAGTGATGTGGAGGTTCGTTCTGGGTTGATCAAGTTAAAAGGAGCCGAAAAACTCGAATTCTGGAGAGTTTGATTGCTTATATGGAATCGCGATTTTGCCTGGACGCACTCGTTTTTGGGTTCAGCGATCGAAATCTGGTAGAGTGGCCGGAGCGGTGGAGTTGTCGTATGGTTGGTAGGCGGCCTGGGTTGGTCGAGTGTTGATGGCGTTCGTGTGTTCATGTGCACATGTACGTGCACTAGAATGAAGAGAACAACGAAGAGAAGGAGCGGCATGTTTGGGGAAGATAATGTTAGTGGGTCGGGTTTCTTTCTGGGCTGAGTGGGTAATGTGATTAAATTTAATTTAAGTTATATAAATTGTTTAAATAAATTCAAATTCTTAGAAATATCATATCTCGTTCATTTTGGGTCCAATCGAGACACGGTTGGTTACGTTGTGTTCATATCGACGAAAACGATGCATAGGAATTGGATTGACTGAATTTAGAGCTTGCTGAATTTTCGGTTAAATTCGAACGCGTTCGAATTTAATCGAAAATAGTATGCAAACGCGACAACTAGAATCAAGGTGATTAAATCTCACTCATCTTGGGTAATTATTTTTATTTTAAATAATATAAAATTATTTATTGGTTGATTGGTTAAATTAATAAATTATTATCAATTGGATGTTATATTATATATATAGTAGTATACATATTAGTAGTTGGATTGAATATTCCCCTCGATTGGAAAGGATGAGACCCTATGCTCCCTGCATAATAGCAGATGACCCTATATTACCGTGATATCCCACCTCGAAGTGGGATTGGTATTTTATGTTATCTAACAGCTGTGGATACAGGGAAAATAGGTTGGAGGGATCTAACTGGATTCCTCAAAAATGTTGATTTTAATTTCATATATAGTGATATACGATGTGTTTGATTTATCTGTGATAGATTATAGTGAGATTTGAATTTATTGCATGCTATAGTAGCACTGGCCCTAAGTTCAATATTTTAAAACTATAAATATTATTTTTGGGATTTGAAAAGAAATGGAAAAGTGATTTGGAAGTGAAATATTTATATTGAATTTTGGATTAATAAAAAAATTGATTTGGATAAAATAAATGGTTTGACTTTGTACTTAACTATTTCGTGATATTTAAATAGTGATTTTGGAATGATGTATATAAAGGATTTTTAACAATAAATTTAAGTGATATTTGTTTAAGATGTAAGAGGGTTTTAAAAATTGATTTTTAAATAGATTGGGAGAATAAAGGGGATTTGGAAATAAATATAAAAATTTGGTATATCGGATTTTAAATAAGATTTTTAAATTACGAAATGGAAGTAAAAATCAAGATTTGATTGGTTTTAGAATATAGTTTGTGTTATTTAAGAAATTTATTTATAAATGGGATTTTAATTTGGAAATCAATTTATAAATAGATTTTGTAGGGTAAACCTGTATAAGCTGGGGAATGAGATTATGGAATTTATAGACACTGTTCATAAATAAAGTGAAATGATTATCATTTGATAAATGGGAAATATAAAATCCATGGTGAAAGTTTATAATGAGATAGAGTAATCGGTTTAAAATAGAAATAGTAGATTCTATTTCTAGAATGGGGAAAGGTTATGGAATTTGGGATGTGGTCGATGTGTTATAAATCGAGGGAAAGATTTATAAAATTGGAATTGGTTATATAGAAATTTAAAAATATATTTTTTCTCGAGAAGTTAAGTTTGTTTTAAAAAGAGGATTTTTAATTATTAAACTATGTAATTTTAAAACTATCAATTAGATTTAAATATATCTGAAATTTAGTTATTTAAATATTTAAATTTGCTAAAATGAATTCTAAGTTATAAACAAGTTTTGTAAATCGATTAGGATTTTATTAATAAATTGGAATTAGTTATTTATGTTTATTTTAAAAGTGCTTTAATATTTTAAATAATTATTAACCATATTTTTGGAATTATTATTATATAAATACATACAGAATTTTAAAGTAAGTAACTGGAATTTATTTATAAATACTCTCGAGATTGTGAACCAGATTTTATTGAACGGTTATGGTTGTATAAGTGGAATGCCATAATAAGAATTCTAGGAGTTTAACGAAATTTTCCAAAATAGTTGGACTCTGGAACTTCGAAAATAAATCTAAATTCGTTTAAGGAGTTGTAAATCGTTAGTAGGATTATAAATGAGTATGATTGATAATTTTTGGAAATTTTAAAGGGGAATTAATAAATTCCGGAGATTTGTGAAATAAGACACAATATTCATAATAATTGGAATTAAATGGTTTGGAAATATTCTAACTACGAAATGATTTATATAGAAATATTTCCTAAGTAATGAATTATAAGTTGGATTTGGAAATAATTCCTAAGTGTTGATATGGGTTAAAAATCTTGTCATGGATTTAATAATTTAGAATCGTTTCAAATATTGAAATACTGGAAGGGATTAAATATATACATCTTTGTAAAGATATTTTTAAATAGAGGTTGAAAGATGTATAATCTGGGCCTAATGACTGCTTATGTGTGTTATTTGATAGTTAAATAATCGACTATCAAATATGGCCAAATTCATTGATCGTTTCGAAGGAACTGGGATCAGATTTAATTATATGAAAACCACTTCGATCTAATTTGAGTGTTACAAATTATGATATCGTGAAGGTAGCAAAGATGGTGATTTAGGTGATTTGGTTTGTTCAGGCCCAGAACAACTTGTATGGATGAATGCTATCATTACATCGTTGCCTAGAAGGCAGTGTTAGCATTCCAAGTATGAATGCTATTCTAAAGGTAAAACGTAGCCTCAAGGCTCATCAACCGGGAATGACTAAAACATGGGAGATGTAGGAGGGCTAAGTGGGTCACACCCAATTTGGGTATGTTATCACTTTTCTAGATACCCTCGGATATATTAAATTGTGGATATGGGTGTGCATGGAAAGAGAGCGCTCGACAAGGGTGGGAGCACCCGGGGTGATAACATATTCGGTAATATCCAGGTCAGGGGTAGGTCGGTCTTGTGTTGGCAGGGGATCCAGGCGAGGTCCTCGGTACATTTTTCTAGAGGTGTACTATGACGGGCGGTACCCTAGTAGCCCAGTCATTGTATGTAATCCAATATCCACTACGAGCTTGTACGGTTTTGATTGTGCCCAACTATGCCGAAACGTGAGATGCAAGCATTTCAGCTATTGTCTAATTTATTTTCTATAGGCACTATTATAATATCAGATGATTTTGATATAAAATGTTTTGGTTATCATAAGGTAAAAACCCATCGTGTTTATGTGTGACATGGTCTTACGGGATACCTTTGTTTTCAAAGGATTTTGACAAAGTAATAATTCAAATTGAGTGTGTTTACTCATGTTGGTTTTCCAAACTGACTTGGATGTTATTTTATTATAATGCTTGGGTCAGACCGAGTATTACAGATTCAGGTTGGGATACTATGGAGCTCAGGAGATGAGCTGGAGGATTTCAGACGTATTTCGCGTACTTGATTATATTCCGCTGTGTGTCAGGCTGTATAGTTAGCACTGGTGAGGACAAGTTATAATAACTGTCCATATTGATTTGTTTGCTGTTGTACTCTGATGATTGTATGTATATTAACAGTTATAGTTTCTTTTGAATATAGTTATATTATTATATATTATATTTTGTTCCGTTGTGATTGTGAGAATCTGTGTTGTTGTTTCTATTTTCTTCTATCTTTCTTTTTCTTTCCCCCTAACAGTCGGATTTTCCGGCATTCGATTTCTCGGCATGTAATACAATGGACGTATTAATATCGATTTTCGTGGGTCAAAAATCCCGGTGGTTACAACATTAAAATGTCTAATAAGAACTCTAGCACATTAAAAAGAAACTATTATTTTCTTATTAATGTCGAGAAAAGAATTTCCTTGGTTTTTAATAAATCCATTAAGAGTATTGGCACTACCATATGGTATGATGCACAAATCCTGAATGGATTCCAAGTGTAGTATCAAAATATGATTTTACCCGAAGGGATATAATCCATCGGCCGTGAGTGTGTCTTCAAGAAGAAGACCAACGCAATTGGAATATAGTAAGCACTGTTGATAAGTATAACATCGTAAATTTTAATTATTAAAATTGATGTAATAGATTCATCATTCAACGTACTTGAGTTAATTCAAATTTTACTTAAAAAATTATCGTTTGATATGATTTTTAGTTTTGATATATGAATGTTGAAACATAAATTCTAAATAATGATTTAGAATATGCTATTTTTTCTTAATAACTAAAGTGTCTCGAAGTCAGTGGAAGCGATTCTGAGTCTATGGGTTATTGGATGTGATCCAAGAAATGATATGAAAGTATTATTCGATAAGCGTTAGAGTTTAGCAAGTATTTTGATAGAAAAATCAAAGCACTTGGTTTGTAGTAAAAATGCAAAGAAAGCATGTGTCTATAAGAAAGAATACTAATAGATGCTAAAATATCCCTAAAACTATAAGTAAACAACAAACTTATGATTGTTAACGATGTACCCATATTAAAATCTTTTTAGTTTGGTTTTTTAATTCTCAATATTAGATTTGAAATCGATACCTTTTACAACCAGTATAAAAGGATGTTAGGATTGTCCCACAATGATATACATAGACACCATTTAAAAAGATGAATATAGAGCACGTAAGATGGATTTTTTATGCATTGGCCATGGAAATTATCATACATGTTGTATTGTCTACGATATCGTAATTTTCTTATGTACTAGATACATGTAGCAAATATAAAATCAAACTTAAGGTTACTATATGAAAATTGAGAATGTCCGGTAGTATTTAAGAAACACTTGAAAATTGTTTATAGAAACAATGAACTCCTTATGAATGAGTGCATAGGATTGAACTTTGTAAAAAATATCGAGTATAGTGTGTCAATCCTAAATTCATGTTCAAACTAAAGTTAAGGACTTTAAGTTGGAAATGTTCCAACAATAAGTTATGGCAGATTTAACCAAATGCTAGGTACATTGCCTCGAATAGCACTATAATAGAAGGACCATAAACAATTGCACAAGTCTATAACCGAGCTAGAAGTGATTCCAAATGTTGAGAATCCTATGACATTGTTATATGCTTAAAATGCCACGATACAGTTTGTAAAAGAACCTGAAGCTCATTAGAAGTCGAGACACATACTCCATAAAGTTCCACATGATAAAGGCCGTTTGTTAATGTTGGAGAGAGATGGTTGACTGGGTAGATAGTTAAAAATATATAGCATACTTGTTTACTGTGGGATTTAAGAAAACTGATTGAATGAGTTTGAATGAGATTCCATTTTTGACCTAAGTGTAAGTGAGAGATTGATAGAGTTAAGGGTATGCCCTAGGGGCAATTATGTAATTGTTACATGTGAATAACTCAACAACCAATCTTGTCTATAAAAAAGGTGTTTTTCTTTCAATTGTATACTTGTTATATTGTGATATGTTAATTAATTATTTAATTTAAGTACATTAAATAGAAAATCCTTAAATGATATATTATGTGATAATAACTACAATGCGTAGTAATAATGTGAAATTTAGCACATTAAAAATAATATTATTTTAAATATTCCCGGTCAAGATGGTTCGAGACAAGATATCAATATAACCGTTGATACTAAAGTATGCAATGCTCTCAATTATTGGGTAGTTTATTACTTATGGCTGTTGGGGGTGCACGAAGGTGCTGCATACCGATAGTTATTGGATAACATTGGAATGACTCACTTAGGAGCTTTCTATTAATTAATACGACCAAGTCAAACATACAATTTCGAAGTGATGATGTTATAAAGTACCCTCGACTTGACAATACTATAGAACTTCAACGTGGACATTCCACTTTCATGGTATGGCATCCATCGACCGATTATAGTAGGGTCTAAGTTGAACCATTAAATGTAAAATATTATTTAATAGAGAATTTGTCTCCTCGATTATATGTGGTTAGTATTACGGTCAACTACAGTTGACTCAAAGTTAAAGTCCCTAGTTAGAGCGGTATAGTTTATAAGAATTATTATTATTAAACCAAGGACTTTTTCCTTGAACTAATCAAGTTAAATATGGATGATGTTGCAATTTTGAACAAAACCAAATTCCATAATTCCTAATGTGATATAGTGTTGACGAAGAGAATTGGTGTAAATAACAATCACTACCAGGTACCGCTTATAATAAGTAAAATTGGATTTTATCGAAAATATGTGTCAGTGATAAATTCAGCTAAATGTTACAATATTAGCTAAGGTAAAGTGTGAACATTGGTATTTGAATTGTTCGATGCTAATAGTTTACTGTATTTATAGATTTAGGTTGCACAACTGTCATAATGGATACTCCAAAAAATCATACAATTTAATCAATTTATAATCACCATAAATTAATTAACTTGATGAAATATTGATTATTAAATTAAATTAAATTTGTTTGAATACCATTAGTAATCTAATAAGCACATATATAAAAGTCATATATGCATGTATCGATATACAACATCGACAGAATACTCAAATTAGAATTAGATAAATAAACGCTAAGTGGTTTTTGGAAATTTTTGCGGCTTACAGTCATCTTTTATGACTGAGGGAGGGGAGAAGATTTGATGAGATTTAATAAGGGATTAAATATGGAAGGTTTTAGTGGAGGGAATTGAAAAGATTTGTGTTTCCTTTAGAACAAAATTCTCTTTCATTCATTTAATTATTCTATAGACAATTCATTTCCCTCAACTCTTCTCTCCCTCTCTTATCATGGCCAAAAATTCCAAGGCATTCATAGAATAAAAGTTCTCAAAATAAAATACAAATTTAATCAAATTATCGAAGGTAACTGTTGTCTCATGATCCTTACAAAATCTAGAGGATGATTCACTAAAACTTAGGAGCCGTAATCATAGTTTAAGGTGTATTTCTTTGGCTACAACTTAAGGTAACATTCATATCTTACTTATTCATATGCTCATCTTGTTTACGGGGTTTAGATCTTATACTTCTATATCCAATTTAATTAATTAATCATATTATTTGTAAAGTTTAGATTTGAATCTTTTATAATGAATTTATATATGTCCAGGTTGTCCTATCTATTTTGTCATTGACTTAGAATTTATGGGTTAAAAAAATTTGGAAGACTATTTTTTGAATTAATTTTTTTAACACTAGTATATACATAAACATGAATAAAAAACATGTGTTATTTATTTGAAATCACTATGGAAATAGAATACATGTTTTACATATTTGTTAGTTTGAATTTAATTCATTTTTTCTTCTTTTGTATAAAAGTTGTTAAAAAAACATAATTGGACATTTGTGTAAAACATCATAAACATTTTGGATCCCTCTTAAGTTAAAGTTTGATTTCAATTTGCTATTTTAATTTTAAGACATATACAAACATATACATATATATACATATATATATATATATGCATGTGTGTTATTTCAAATTTAAAACATAGTTTGCAATTTATTCATACATGGATATATAGGGGTGTGTGTGTTATTTTAAATCAATGTTCATAAAATGGACTTTTGTGTAAAATTACTAAATTTAATTTCAATCCTTTCTTTAGTTTAAATTAGATTCTTAATTGTTAATTATTGGATCAAAACATATAAAATTATGAAATTCAATTTTAAAACACATACACACGCACATATATATTATAAATATGTGTGTGTGACGTGTGTATATATATACTATATACATATATTTATTTAAAACAAAACTATGGACAACAAAAGCATATATATATTATATACATATATTTGTTTAAAACAAAATTATGGACAACAAAGGCATATATAAAGGGACAAATGGGTCTATTGGGATGTATATTCGAGCACCTATAAGCGATTACATTAGCAATGTACACTATTTGTATGTTGCACTTATATATTTTAAAGTGGAGTTTATTCTGATATACTCATTATATATTCAAAGTATACATTTGGTAATATATGTTATTTAATTAAATCAATCAACTTAATTAAAGAGGGAGAAATGAAATATTTCTCTTTCTAAATTACCTAACTAATTGAATAAGTTTGAGAGAGAGAGAGAGACAAAAGGTTTCATTCTCTAAATTATCTTTAACAAGTAACCGTTACACATATGGGTGATTTGATTACAACATATATCTAAATTCAAACTATTTTAAACAAATAAAATAAAATAAAGATTTTATTTAAAATATCCAGAGCAGATCTAAAATCCCTTTAGACTTCATAAGCCCAATAGATCCAAAATAAGATTTTTTTTTAAAACTTACCTGTTTCTCCCGCTTCCGACTAGCCAAGTTCCTTCAATTACGAACAAATCCATAAATGCAATCGATAATATTTTGTACCTATATATGTTTAATATATTAGTATGATTACTTATATCTCTATATGTTAACATATATAAAAGAAAGTATGAAAAGCATACAGTATTTCGAATAAGATTCTTAAGTTTTGTAACAAATTATATAATTGCCCATAAGGCATGCCTTTAACTCTATCAATCTTCCACTTGCACCTGGGGTCAATTATGCTACCTTATACCATACTTTTGATCAGTCTACCTAAATTATACTAGAAGGGGATTTGTAAATGGACTTGCGATATTATTATTTTGTATCCACTTTTCGATTATACTTCCCCGTTACTAATAAACACTTTTATCTTGTGTTAAATATAAAGAATATGTATCGACTTTATATCAAGCTGTCATGTTCCATTGCTATCTATATTACATAATTATTATCATGAAATGTTATTGGATTCTCAATGGTGGGAATCACCCTTAATTCTGTTATAATTTTCGCTCATATACTGCTTTCGTTGTGGTGCTACTCAAGGTGATGCACTTGGCCTTTATAGTTGAATCTGCCACAACCTCTTATTTGTATCATTTCTGAGTTAAAGCTTCTTAATCAAGGGTGGATATAAATTAAAGATTGACTTACTATATCTGATGTGAAGTTTGAGTATGAATACTTCTTCATAAGGAGTTCATTGTTTTCCATAAAAAATTCTCTAGTATTTCGTAAATAACCGGGATGTTCTACCATCATTCTATGACTTAACCTCAGATTTAATATTTGCTTAATACAAAAAATTCATAAGAAAGACTAATATACCTCATAACATAGCATATTTGATGATTCTTTTTACCTATGCATAAGTGATCTACCTTATGTGTTCCATATTAAATATTTTAATATGGCATCCTTGTATGTAGATTAGGATTATCCCAACATTCTCTTATCCGAGTATAAAAGATGTCCCTTTCAAATCCTTCATCAAAATTAAATAGCCAAACTTAAATTTATTTTAACAAGGGTATATTATTAATAATTAGTAACATGTTGTTTACTTGTAATTTTAGAAATAATTTAGTGCATTTGATTTTCTTTCTTACAAACACAAGCTTCCTCTACATTTTGATTGAAATCAAACTAATTGAATTATATGTCAAAAATACTTGCTTAACATCTAGATGCTTGTTGGACATGATTGTTGTATGAACTCTTAGTTGTATCAGCTCTTAGTTGTATCATTTAGAATTTTGTTTCAATATTACTATGCCAAAAGTCATAGTAATATCATGCAATAATTTGCAAGTATGATCTGAATGGACTTAAGCATGTTGACTGGTAAAATTACTCCACTAATTTCAACATTAGAAATTAATGAATTCATTCCTTATCAATGCTAAACAATTCTAACTGCATTGATCTTTAAGACTCACTTGCAACCGATGGATCATATCCTTTGTGTACTATTAGAAAATCGTATTTTTCTTATGTACTTGGAATTCATTTCAGATTTAAATCATCGCGCCATGTAATAGAGCCCCTATACTCTCCATGGCATGTCAAAAAGTGAGGAGATTATTATTACTAACAATTCATTTTCTCGACATTGATAAGGAACCCATATTTTGACTTCAGTGTGTGAGAACTCTTATAAGATGTTCTAATGTAAACTATGTTAATTTTAGGCTTGGTTAAATTTACTTGATCCATGCAATCAATTACAATGTTAGAATCTTGGATTGTATCCAAGTCCTTCGCACTACCACTAATTTCTATAGAAAGGAATTCCTTTGACATGAATGTGACATTTCTTGAAACAACTATTTGTTTCTCAATGTTATGGATGAAGCATTCAAAACACTTAATGAACTCCACATCGACTTACATAGATTAGATTTGGTTTTGAGTTTATGTAACTTATGTTCATAACGTAACTTGGACAACTATGCGTCTTAAACTATTTAAGATTGGGGTTTCTTCCCAATTCATATCTTATATGAATTTGTAAACTATGCTATAGTGAAATCAAATTTAACATATGTGATTACTCTTAAGTGCATATCCTTAAAAAAAAGTTAACTCAACTTCACTCATCATCAATCATACTTTGTCCAACGGACTCCAATTACTCCTTATCATTAGATCATTATATAGTATAGAAAGGAGTGAATTTAAGAGTAAATTTTATTAGTTTTTAGGTTTTATTGGAACTTTTATCCACGATAGTTACATATTCAACCAAATTGAGTTGTTTTATTTCCTTTGCTTGTTATATTTCATAGTTTCCTTTTATATTCTATGAACTTATCCTATAGATCCAAATTATGTAATAAATACACATATTTATATCTATGATAATTCATCGTAGAATTTATTGAAGTAAGTGGATATGCTTTTGGTATCGTTAGACCTTAGACTACATGCATCTATATTTATCAGTCTAAAGAGTTTGTTAACTCTTTTTGTGACGACCCGGAATTTTTGAGCATTTGAAATTAGAATATTTAATTAATTTTAAATATTCAGAGATTAATTATTAACTTAAATTTCAAATATCGCTGTTTTGGACGATTTAATTATTAAATTAAATTATTTGAAGTTGGATAAAATAGTAAATCTGGTATTCTAAGCTAACTAAAAATATTTTGAAGGCTTATAAAATTCCTATTGATAATACTGAAGGTAATAGAATTTGTAAATTAAAATTTGTAGTGGTTTGTTCGGTTTTAAAATTTGTACCGTTTAAATTGAATTTAAAAATAGCCGTCCGAGGGATAGTCTCGGAATTCGACGAAACCAGATCCATTGTTCCGTAATATTGAATTATTTTTGGATTTCGAATTTCGTAGTGATCAGAAATGTTGTGCGAGCGTACGATATGTAAACGCGTTGGAATTTATTCGAGAATTCAAAATATAATCTATATTGTTGACTGGTCTAGATTTCTTCACATTAGAGCCTTCTTGATCCTTCTCCAATACGCTTCTTCGTTTAATAATTTAAAAAGGGGTAGATATTTTTCTTCGTTCAGAAAACAAAACGAAGCTTCTGCGAGAATCCAAATCTCGTTCGTTCCTTAATATGAAAGAAAATCATGGCTGCTATTCAAAATCCACGTTTATCAATGGCCGAGTTGATCGAAATCAAAATAAAAGAAGACCTAGATTCGATCACGATCTCGAGTTCGACTTAGGGCAGTGGCGAGCGCGACTTCATCGAGAGAGGCGTCTGGTAGATCGAAACAAGCTGGAGCTCGTTTTCAATCGTTGGTCCAGCGTATCGATTCGCACATCCTTCAATCGTTCGAAATCGAATCGAACTCTAGGCGAGCGGCGATGGCGTATCAGTTGTGGTTCGATCGTGGCGGCCACTCGAATCGAGATCAGTTCGAAGCTGGGAGTCGGGAGGTACCGTAGTTTGGCAACGCGACTTGGTGGCGTTCGTGAAGTGGAGGTCGCGAGATTTGGGATGGTGGCCGAGGTCAAGTATGGGGAAGTAGATTCTGGGCAGTAGAAGTATTTGGCTTTTATTCTATTTTATTTTCAACTAAATTAAATTTAAATATATACATGTATATATACAGTAAGTATAGGTGTAGATTTTTAATATATATATTAGTACACACATATTTTAATTTTTAAATGTGTATAGGTAAAACAGAAATTAGTTTATATTAGATAAAGCTTGGAGAAAAATAAATAAATGAAAATAAAAAAAATATTTTAAAACAGCAAGTTATTTTATTTACTTACTGAAAAGAGTGAATGCATATATACACTCATATGATTCAGAAATGGAACTTGTAAATGGGATACAGATCATTGTTATAAGTATATGTGTGGTTTCAATAAAAGGAAAATGAATATATACATACTTGTTTTAATTTGCTAGTTATTTTAATAATGGATTTGGTAGAAAAATAGTTTAACTAACCTATTTAAATTAGTTACTAAGAGATCTGAAAAGGGAAATTAGTTTAAAAGTTTAATCATTTGTTTAAATTGAATCATGAGTTAAAATTAAAACTGATAAACGGTAATTGGTTGTTCGATTTGTTCGAATATTAATAAAATCATCTAATATTTATTCAAGGTCTAAAATCAAGAAGAAACAGTCAGGATTGGATCGGATTGGCAAAACAAAAGCAAAGGTGAGTTAATCTCACTCATCTGGTTAAATTTAAAAAGTTAAATTTAATTATTTGGTTGAATGTGTGCATTGATTGGGTGTGCTATAGTATATATAGTAGTATATACCAATATATATATATATATATATATTGGCATATGTATATATTGGAGTTGATATTCCCGCATTTATATAGCGGATGAGACCCTATGCGCCGCATAATAGCGGATGATATTTTATAAAACCCATATACCGCGATATTCCACTTTGAAGTGGAATTGGTATTGTTCTAACGTCTGTGGATGCAGGGAAACAGGTTGGAGGGATCCAACTGGATTCCTCAAAATATTTAATTTTGTTAAATATTCTGTGATATGATTTTTGATATCCTGTGATGAATTATATGGATAATTGGATGTTATGGTTTGGTTGGACTGATTTGGATGTGCTGAATTATCAAAATCTCTAGAATGGAATTTTTGAAAAGAAATAAAAGAGTAAATTCTTAAGTAAAATAATTATAAAGAGTTTGGAATAAATTTGAGAATAAATCTGATTAAGAATAAAAGTGATTTCCAAAATTCTAATAAATATGGAAAAGAGGAATTTTGAATAAACAGAGAAATATTGAATTTAAAGAAAACTTATGTGATATTATTTAAAAGAATAAATAATTTATTTTAATTCAATGTTTAAATGTAATTAAAAAGGAAGAAGGAATTTGGTAAAATCTGAAACTTGTGTTCAGTTTAAAGATTTTAAATCATAATGAGAAATAAAATCTGGAAGTTAATGAATTTGGAAATAAATGGATTAAGTAAGGAAATTTATTTCAAAGTAAAATAAATTGGGAAATCAATTATAAATTTGATTTAAATACTTTGGGATTTGGAATTTAAAAGAGAAGTGAGATTTTGAAATTTATAAACTGGGTTTATAAAGTAAAATAAAATATCAGGGGATATTTGAGAATATAAATTCAAGGTGGGAATTTATAAAGGGATATGAATTGGTTTAAAAATAAATGTTGATTTAGTTTTAAAAGATGGGAATGAGAAGTGTATTTCTTTGGATAGCCAAGTACGTTTTCAAAGCAATTTTTAATATAAGTTAAAAGTTCTAATTGTGTTTTTAAAAGCATGTTTTAGAAAATTGATTATTTCTAAATGTTAATTTCCTAAGTAGTATTTTCAAAAATCTATTATTGTAGTAATTATATAAAAGTGATTTGGTATTATGTTTTAAAAAGAGAAATTTAGTTTATATTTGAAAAGTGGTTTCATTTTAAATATTCCTTAAGTATATATTTTGTTAAGGTATTAAAGTAGTTTTTAAATTTCAATATTATAAAGTATATTTATAGTAAAGTGTTTTAAAATTATTTTAAAATCTAAAAGTATTTTGTACTTGGTGATTCAGTGGAAATAATTATTTGGGAAATGTATTCCGTAAGTGGAAATTGTTTTCAAATGAGCTTTGAAAATTTGGAAATATATCTTGGAAAGATATTTGGGCAAATAAATAATGTGGGAAATTATTTATTGTGTGATGGATGCTTGTGGATGTTAATTGATCGTTAAATAACCGACTATCAATATTGGCCAAATGCGCTGATCGTTTCGAAGAGACCGGGATCGAGTTTCCGTATACTGGGATTCTAGGTCTGGAGACTCGAATACCACTTTGATCCGGTTTGTACGTTTCGTGTAACGATTTCGGAGTCGAAGATGGAGCAGTGAAGTGCAAGGGCTAGTCGCTACTAATCCTGAGGATATTTCCAAAATGGATGTAGTAGGAATAGTGCCTTTGGTTCCGTTCGAACCCGGGACGGACTTGTATGGACGAATGCTTTCGTGACATCGTTAGGTGGACGATGGGCATTCTAAGGGATATGTTCTATAAAGGTATCGTTTAGCCTCGAACCTCATCAACCGGGAATGACTGAAAATCAGGGGTTATGCAGCAAGGTTTCGTGGGTAGCCCCCACTTGAGAGTAAGGTCATCCCTGTCTAGATGTCCCTTTTATTTCGGCTTAGTGTTGCGGTTGCTGATCCCAACCGTGGGGTGATTTTATTTGGAATTATCCAGTAAGGGATGATTCTGGCCTTGTGTTGCAGGGGAGCGGGCGTACTCCTCGGTACTGTGATCTAGGCCACGTACTGTGACAGGTGGTACCCCAGTGCCTAGTCATTCGTTGGAAATTCATTCTCCCTACGTGCCTTGTACGGTATTTGTTTGTATACCTAGTATGCTGGAATTTAATCATGTAACAATTTCAGCTATTTGAATAAGTATTTGTATATAGACACTATTATAATATCAGAGGATTTTATAAAAAGTGTTTTAGCTATCGTAAGGTAAAAACCCGACATGTTTATTTGTGGCGTGGTCTTACGAGATGCTTTTGTTTTCAAAGGATTTTGAAAATTTAATAATCAATTGAGTGTGATTTTCTCACGCTGGTATTCCAGACTGACTCGGGTATTGTTTTATATGATGCTCGGGTCAGACCGAGATAAACAGGTTCAGGATAAGATGCTGTGGAGCTCAGGAGACGAGCTGGATGACGATACGTACTCTCGTACTTGCTATTATTTTTCCGCTGTGTATTCAGTTGTATGTTATGGATGTTGATGTACTCTGATGATGTATTGTATAAACAGATATAGTTTTTAATTTGTGTAAAGATCTATTGATATATATTATATGTTATTCCGCTGCGATGGTTAGATTCTGATGTTGTTTTCTATTTTTCTTCTTCTACCTCTTCTTCTTAACTAAAATGGTTCGATTTTCCGGGTCTGGAAAGTCGGGTCGTTATAGTGGTATCAGAGCTTAGTTTGGCGACAACCTTGGCTCTGTTGGGAATTTTGAGAGTACTAATAGATATGAGCGCGTATTTGTTAGTGAATATAAAATGGTTTTATATTGTGTTGGTTGGTTTATTAAGTGGCATATGAACCTTCGTCGGCACAATCTGGACAACTGTATCGAAGGGGTTTCTAAACACTTGAATAGAACAGTTCGACACAGTATTGTTTTAAATAGGGTGAATGAAATAATTTTGCCCAAATTATTTTTATATATAAAAGGATAACTTTTGAAAGTTATATATTTGGTTGCTTGGTTGTTAGAAAGCGATGATATTAGATTATTATCATCATTGTGTAAAAATTGAATCAAAAATTGAAAACTTATAACCTAAGTTGAAGAATAAATTTATATAACAAAATGGAATTTGAAATATAGACTATAAATGAAATTTATAAATTGAGATAAACTTTATATACAAATGTGAATTACAAATGTGATTTATAATCAAATGAGATAAATTCATAAACAAATGAAATTTGTAAATGTAAATTGTAAATGTGACTTATAACTTGAAATAAAATGTGATAGAATTCCAGAGTAATGTTTGGATATTAAGTTGAATGGATTTTGAATTTGAAGTTTTGGGAAAGGTTTAAATTCCTTTGGATTTAAAATAGTTTTAAAGGTTTTGGGGAAATAATGGTGATATTATTTCATGAATATTTTTGAAATTGAATTGAGATCTGGTGGGATTTGGGATTTAAAAATGTTTGAAAAGTTTTAAAGTGATAAAAGCATTAAATTCTCTTACGGTCGCTGGAAAATAATTTCGGTGATGACTGCAGCATCATCGATGTCTATTTTCGAGTTTCCAAAGAGAAATTGCTACCAAACTGTTTTAAATTGGAAATGATTGTGAACTGGGTTGGTTTTGAAATTCAAAGGAAAAATTGTTTGGTAAAAGCAGATTGTTTTAGAAATTGGGATTTGAGGTGATATACCAGATATGTATGAGTTATTTATGGATTCAAAATAGTTTTGAAATAAAACCGGGCAATTGGATTCTGGGAATTCTATTTAAAATATAAATGTGGGAATTTAAATGAATCAACAATATAAAGTATTAGAATGAAGTTGATTGAAATAAGAAGGGAATGAAAGTTTAATTCTGAGATTATAATTATGAAATGAAAATAACTCAATGAGTAATATAAGTTGGTAGATAAAAGTGTTAGAGAACTTGAAGGTGAATGAATTGTAGAACTTGTATAAAATTGTATCCTAGAATTAAAATTTAATTCGAGTATATGGAGGTGAATAAAATATATTTGAATTTAACTTAAGATAAGTTAAATAAGAATTGAGAATTGGAATTGAATTAAATGTAAATAAGTTAAAGTCGAATTGAATTGGATATAAAGGTAATGTAAAATGCTTATAATTGTGTAAAGAAATTCATATTCTTAAGTTCTTAAGTGTAATAATTTGAAATTTGATTATAAAGATGAAAATGGACTTAAATGAATAGTCCCAGGTCTTCAGCAAGTAAGTTAAAACTTATAAATAGAGATGAAATTGTAAGTCATAAATGGGAATTCATTTCTTTGAACCATTAAGAGTTATAATTTAAAATTGTAATTATCAAATGGAAACGACTAAGATGAGCAATCTTAATTTTTAAATAAATCCAAACTTGAATTATAAAATAAATTGAACTTAAGATGATTAAGTGAAGTGATATTTGGGATGTAAAAAGCAAGTATTTAATTTTAACCAGCGGAGGAACTAATTTGATAATAAATTACTTAATGAAATTGAATTGTGAGTTAATGAAATTGGATTAACATAGTGATGGTTTGAATTGCAAATGAAATCCAAATAAGTGAAAATAAATTGGAAATGACCTGGTTATTAATAAAATAATTCAAGATGAATTGAGTATGGAAATTAAAATTCATAATGATTGAGTGAATGAACCAATTATATTAAATAAATAAATGGATGGAATTTGATTAAATAAGAATCAAATGAAAGATGGAAATAAAATTTTAAAGGGTTGGTTAAATGGAAAATAAACTTAAGTTATTGACTTAAGTAAATGTTGAATGGAAACTGAACTCAAACAGAAGAGTGGTTTAAATAAGTTGAGAAATAGTTATTGAATGAATTAACTTGGATTGTTTTTGAGCTAAATAAAATTCAATTTTTGGAAGTTGGAGATGAATTGAATTTAAGGAAAAAATTTGAAATGAAGTAGTAAATTGAAGAAAGTTGGAATTCATATGAAATGGGAGTTCAATTTGAATATATACACTTCAGTGGTGAAGTAGTAAATAAATATAAGAAAATTTATATTGAACTTAAGAATTGAAGAATGAAATTCTTAAGGAAATTGGTATTAGGAATATACTTAGTAATTTTGGGAAAAAAAATATATACTAAGTGAATAGTTGAATGAAGACTAAAACTAAAGTTGTGAAATGGGATAGTTGTGAATAAGGGGATAACAATCAAAAGGAATGTGAATAAAAGAGAATTGATATAATTGGTAATCAATTGGAATTTATACGTAAGATGTACGTATATTATTTTATTCACATAGCTATTTGGTCCAGATGTCGAACACAGAATTTCGAGATAGTTTTATCGATCCGAATTAGGATTTTTCACTCGATTTTCAACGGCGAGCCTGGATATGGATTGTTGATTGATTCTGGATATTCTCTATCATAGTTGGTGGCTATGCAAGGAGAATGACGGTTTCTGATCAAGAAACCAGATCTGTGTCCGCACTAGGAAGTCGGGTGGACAATACTAGTTCGGAAGTGAAATTGTGTGATCGAGTGAGCGATCGAATGTGATATTGCGTACGGATGATATATGTGCATCGTACGGGCTTAAGTAAAACAAATGTTGAAAATTTGGAAAGAAAAGTATATAATGACTTTGGAATTGTGATTGAATATTATTGCTTAGTAGGATATACAGGTGTATAAAAGCAATGGATAAATTGGGATTTTGATTTTAGAAGATAAATTTAATGGCCCGACAAAAGGTATGTATTTGAATTTATGTATGAAATTTGATTGGGTTTTTGATCCAGCCACTTGGCTTTTTGTTTCTTTTTGAGATTGGGAGGCCGTAGAGCCATTTTGTAGTTGTACCGAGCTAGCCGCGCAAAGGAGACGCTGGCGAAATTTTTCGAAAATTTAGGGAGTTAGAAAAATTTTGGAAAATTTTGATAATTCAAAATTCGAATTCAAATTTAAATTTGAATGGATAAGTAGGTGATATGGGTTGAACTTATGAATAAGTTTGGAAAGTTAAAAAAATGATTAGTGTATCATTAATAAAAGATTGTTTGGGTATTGTTAAAACTGTTTGAATTTGGGAAATAGTTAACGGGGATTGAATCATTCTTCCTAACTAGTAATTTCGGGGACGAAATTCTATTAAGGGGGGAGGAATGTGACGACCCGGAATTTTTGAGCATTTGAAATTGGAATATTTAATTAATTTTAAATATTCAGAGATTAATTATTAACTTAAATTTCAAATATCGTTGTTTTGGGTGATTTAATTATTAAATTAAATTATTTGAAGTTGGATAAAATAGTAAATCTGGTATTCTAAGCTAACTAAAAATATTTTGAAGGCTTATAAAATTCATATTGATAATACTGAAGGTAATAGAATTTGTAAATTGAAATTTGTAGTGGTTTGTTCGGTTTTAAAATTTGTACCGTTTAAATTGAATTTAAAAATAGCCGTCCGAGGGATAGTCTCGGAATTCGACGAAACCAGATCCATTGGTCCGTAATATTGAATTATTTTTGGATTTCGAATTTCGTAGTGATCAGAAATGTTGTGCGAGCGTACGATATGTAAACGCGTTGGAATTTATTCGAGAATTCAAAATATAATCTATATTGTTGACTGGTCTAGATTTCTTCACATTAGAGCCTTCCTGATCCATCTCCAATATACTTCTTCGTTTAATAATTTAAAAAGGGGTAGATATTTTTCTTCGTTCAGAAAACAAAACGAAGCTTCTGCAAGAATCCAAATCTCGTTCGTTCCTTAATATGAAAGAAAATCATGGCTGCTATTCAAAATCCACGTTTATCAATGGCCGAGTTGATCGAAATCAAAATAAAAGAAGACCTAGATTCGATCACGATCTCGAGTTTGACTCAGGGCAGTGGCGAGCGCGACTTCATCGAGAGAGGCGTCTGGTAGATCGAAACAAGCTGGAGCTCGTTTTCAATCGTTGGTCCAGCGTATCGATTCGCACATCCTTCAATCGTTCGAAATCGAATCGAACTCTAGGCGAGCGGCGATGGCGTATCAGTTGTGGTTCGATCGTGGCGGCCACTCGAATCGAGATCAGTTCGAAGCTGGGAGTCGGGAGGTGCCGTAGTTTGGCAACGCGACTTGGTGGCGTTCGTGAAGTGGAGGTCACGAGATTTGGGATGGTGGCCGAGGTCGAGTATGGGGAAGTAGATTCTGGGCAGTAGAGGTATTTGGCTTTTATTCTATTTTATTTTCAACTAAATTAAATTTAAATATATACATGTATATATACAGTAAGTATAGGTGCAGATTTTTAATATATATATTAGTACACACATATTTTAATTTTTAAATGTGTATAGGTAAAACAGAAATTAGTTTATATTAGATAAAGCTTGGAGAAAAATAAATAAATGAAAATAAAAAAAATATTTTAAAACAGCAAGTTATTTTATTTACTTACTGAAAAGAGTGAATGCATATATACACTCATATGATTCAGAAATGGAACTTGTAAATGGGATACAGATCATTGTTATAAGTATATGTGTGGTTTCAATAAAAGGAAAATGAATATATACATACTTGTTTTAATTTGCTAGTTATTTTAATAATGGATTTGGTAGAAAAATAGTTTAACTAACCTATTTAAATTAGTTACTAAGAGATCTGAAAAGGGAAATTAGTTTAAAAGTTTAATCATTTGTTTAAATTGAATCATGAGTTAAAATTAAAACTGATAAACGGTGATTGGTTGTTCGATTTGTTCGAATATTAATAAAATCATCTAATATTTATTCAAGGTCTAAAATCAAGAAGAAACAGTCAGGATTGGATCGGATTGGCAAAACAAAAGCAAAGGTGAGTTAATCTCACTCATCTGGTTAAATTTAAAAAGTTAAATTTAATTATTTGGTTGAATGTGTGCATTGATTGGGTGTGCTATAGTATATATAGTAGTATATACCAATATATATATATATATTGGCATATGTATATATTGGAGTTGATATTCCCGCATTTATATAGCGGATGAGACCCTATGCGCCGCATAATAGCGGATGATATTTTATAAAACCCATATACCGCGATATTCCACTTTGAAGTGGAATTGGTATTGTTCTAACGTCTATGGATGCAGGGAAACAGGTTGGAGGGATCCAACTAGATTCATCAAAATATTTAATTTTGTTAAATATTATGTGATATGATTTTTGATATCCTGTGATGAATTATATGGATAATTGGATGTTATGGTTTGGTTGGACTGATTTGGATGTGCTGAATTATCAAAATCTCTAGAATGGAATTTTTGAAAAGAAATAAAAGAGTAAATTCTTAAGTAAAATAATTATAAAGAGTTTGGAATAAATTTGAGAATAAATCTGATTAAGAATAAAAGTGATTTCCAAAATTCTAATAAATATGGAAAAGAGGAATTTTGAATAAACAGAGAAATATTGAATTTAAAGAAAACTTATGTGATATTATTTAAAAGAATAAATAATTTATTTTAATTCAATGTTTAAATGTAATTAAAAAGGAAGAAGGAATTTGGTAAAATCTGAAACTTGTGTTCAGTTTAAAGATTTTAAATCATAATGAGAAATAAAATCTGGAAGTTAATGAATTTGGAAATAAATGGATTAAGTAAGGAAATTTATTTCAAAGTAAAATAAATTGGGAAATCAATTATAAATTTGATTTAAATACTTTGGGATTTGGAATTTAAAAGAGAAGTGAGATTTTGAAATTTATAAACTGGGTTTATAAAGTAAAATAAAATATCAGGGGATATTTGAGAATATAAATTCAAGGTGGGAATTTATAAAGGGATATGAATTGGTTTAAAAATAAATGTTGATTTATTTTTAAAAGATGGGAATGAGAAGTGTATTTCTCTGGATAGCCAAGTACGTTTTCAAAGCAATTTTTAATATAAGTTAAAAGTTCTAATTGTGTTTTTAAAAGCATGTTTTAGAAAATTGATTATTTCTAAATGTTAATTTCCTAAGTAGTATTTTCAAAAATCTATTATTGTAGTAATTATATAAAAGTGATTTGGTATTATGTTTTAAAAAGAGAAATTTAGTTTATATTTGAAAAGTGGTTTCATTTTAAATATTCCTTAAGTATATATTTTGTTAAGGTATTAAAGTAGTTTTTAAATTTCAATATTATAAAGTATATTTATAGTAAAGTGTTTTAAAATTATTTTAAAATCTAAAAGTATTTTGTACTTGGTGATTCAGTGGAAATAATTATTTGGGAAATGTATTCCGTAAGTGGAAATTGTTTTCAAATGAGCTTTGAAAATTTGGAAATATATCTTGGAAAGATATTTAGGCAAATAAATAATGTGGGAAATTATTTATTGTGTGATGGTTGCTTGTGGATGTTAATTGATCGTTAAATAACCGACTATCAATATTGGCCAAATGCGCTGATCGTTTCGAAGAGACCGGGATCGAGTTTCCGTATACCGGGATTCTAGGTCTGGAGACTCGAATACCACTTCGATCCGGTTTGTACGTTTCGTGTAACGATTTCGGAGTCGAAGATGGAGCAGTGAAGTGCAAGGGCTAGTCGCTACTAATCCTGAGGATATTTCCAAAATGGATGTAGTAGGAATAGTGCCTTTGGTTCCGTTCAAACCCGGGACGGACTTGTATGGACGAATGCTTTCGTGACATCGTCAGGTGGACGATGGGCATTCTAAGGGATATGTTCTATAAAGGTATCGTTTAGCCTCGAACCTCATCAACCGGGAATGACTGAAAATCAGGGGTTATGCAGTAAGGTTTCGTGGGTAGCCCCCACTTGAGAGTAAGGTCATCCCTGTCTAGATGTCCCTTTTATTTCGGCTTAGTGTTGCGGTTGCTGATCCCAATCGTGGGGTGATTTTATTTGGAATTATCCAGTAAGGGATGAATCCGGCCTTGTGTTGCAGGGGAGCGGGCGTACTCCTCGGTACTGTGATCTAGGCCACGTACTGTGACAGGTGGTACCCCAGTGCCTAGTCATTCGTTGGAAATCCATTCTCCCTACGTGCCTTGTACGGTATTTGTTTGTATACCTAGTATGCTGGAATTTAATCATGTAACAATTTCAGCTATTTGAATAAGTATTTGTATATAGACACTATTATAATATCAGAGGATTTTATAAAAAGTGTTTTAGCTATCGTAAGGTAAAAACCCGACATGTTTATTTGTGGCGTGGTCTTACGAGATGCTTTTGTTTTCAAAGGATTTTGAAAATTTAATAATCAATTGAGTGTGATTTTCTCACGCTGGTATTCCAGACTGACTCGGGTATTGTTTTATATGATGCTCGGGTCAGACCGAGATAAACAGGTTCAGGATAAGATGCTGTGGAGCTCAGGAGACGAGCTGGATGACGATACGTACTCTCGTACTTGCTATTATTTTTCCGCTGTGTATTCAGTTGTATGTTATGGATGTTGATGTACTCTGATGATGTATTGTATAAACAGATATAGTTTTTAATTTGTGTAAAGATCTGTTGATATATATTATATGTTATTCCGCTGCGATGGTTAGATTCTGATGTTGTTTTCTATTTTTCTTCTTCTACCTCTTCTTCTTAACTAAAATGGTTCGATTTTCCAGGTCTGGAAAGTCGGGTCGTTACACTTTTTGTCGCTCCCATGGAATGGGTGCTTCACCAATTTGTCATTTGAGATACAATTCACAAGTAGCATATGATTTATAATCATATGATTAAAGAATTATTACTTAAAGATACGACTCGACCCATAATTCCAAAATTATTTGTTAAATATTTTAGGTGCCTTTGTATTTTCTATAGTTAAGACGCTACTATTATTCCAAAAAACATATTTATTTATTAGTTAATAAGAGTGGTTCTTTATTCAAGTAGATCACTTATTTTTAATATCTCGACAGTTGAAACGCATGACCTGTAGGACCTCAGCTTATAGGACCATATCACTTACCACTTATGCTAGTGGTCCTTAACAAAAGTAGATTTATTTTATAATGAACATAAATAATATTCAAATTAAAATAAAACTACATCTATTTTTAATCAAAGCTAAAAACTGATTATTATTTCATAAATAATATTTGTCATATACGAAAGTAATCTTTTAAAAATTTGATGCGTCCAATAGCAAGTGTCATATAGTATCCTCCCACTATTTTCACTGTTAAAGTAACAACATTTGAGATATGAAGCTCTATTCAATCACTTATTGTTGGCTATTTGTTTCTTTTACTATAATTAATTTACATTTGTGATTTTCAGATCAAACATTTTTAACTCAAGAAAAAGATAGGGAGCAATTTTCTATAAAAACAATACATTTATATGACAATCATATTTCTTGTTCCTTATTTAGCATCTATAAATATTTTAAACAATCCATTTTCTGATCTCGCTTTATGAAGCAAAAGAGACAATTCTATCTCTTCAACCCGACTGTACCAACATTATTATTGCTTTTTCTTTCAAAAGGTCTAGCTATTTAAAAGAGAAATCCTTTGCATTAAGGTTGCATCGGATTTCTTTACAGAAATGCATTAGACCATCCTTAATATTTTAAGGATATCAAATAAGTTAAATTTAAGTAAGCAGATCATAACTGACATTTCAGGGATCAGAATCCTAGCTCTATCTGCAGATCTTGGTCAAATGTTATTTTTAACACAACTAGATCCATATTATATTCAATCATATTTAAACACATAAATTTGTAATATGGTTTACTTTCTCATTTTGTATAAGACATTTTCATTGAGATTTAATATAATATGGACGTGTTTGTTCACTATACTATTGGGTCCATCCTATTTGGCAGTATGTGCAATTGGTAAATTAAAAAAAATCCCAATTTGGATCTTAATAGGCCTATGTAATATATTAAATGATATTAGATCCAATCTATTCATTAAAGCAAAACCATATTTATTTAAAATACTTTTCATTTATCTAATTAATCATATTAACTAAATAATTTGGTGTTTATTTTGAATATATCATATACATTCATAACATGACACGATAATATAGTTATTATTTTGAATATATCTAATATGTTCGACACTAAAATGATAACATAAGAATATATCAATATGTGTATAACTAAACGAACACACGTATGTGTGTATTAGGACTTATATCTATTGTATATACGTATACATTACGCTTACAAATACATATGATAAATTCATATGCATATTAGGAATAGAAATGCCTATGTACATACATATGTGTTAATATACTATAATATATGTAAATAGTTGTACGTACATACTAATAGCACCATACACACACATACATACATATATATATATATATATAGTTTAGACATATATATATGTTGTATACTTCAACTTATATATATATATATGTATGTGTATGTATATGTGTGTGTATGAAAAAAAATCTATGTAACTAAAAGTAGATGCTTTTAAACATAGGTGATACGCCCTCTTCATCACTAGTGGTGTAGAGCGGTCATCACATTTGGTATCAGAGCTTAGGTTGCACGGTTAACCTAAGTTGACACTTAGATCGATTAGAGATAGAAAAGA
The DNA here is from genome assembly GCA_030737815.1 of Allium fistulosum. Lineage (NCBI taxonomy): Eukaryota > Viridiplantae > Streptophyta > Magnoliopsida > Asparagales > Amaryllidaceae > Allium > Allium fistulosum. The sequence continues at coordinate 1,112,076,948 of CM060904.1, forward strand.
ACTTATCACTCTATAATGGATCAAGCGCTATATGAGAGAGCGTACTTGTCATAATCTAATTTTCAAAAGTATATAGTAGTAAATATAGTATATGTCATATTACATAGATGAGTACCACTTATGCAACTTTTCTTTTTGAGAGACTAGTCATTCTTATTGCAGACTGTAAAGAATAAGAAGAATGACAAGGAATGTGAATAGAAACTCAATAGGAGTAGAGGAAAAGGCGAGCTCCACAACGGCTGCTAACCTGACTTGTAGAAAATGTTTGCTGATATGGTGTAAAACATGGTTAAAATGCCCAAGGTGCTTCTAATGCTATTGGTGGCAGCGTTCAAGTGCAGGCACATAGAGTTTATTTTGCTAAGTTAAACAAAGATTACTCTAATCTTGGCGGTAAATCATTTCTTAGAACAAAATCGGCTGTGGAAGTGCAGGATCGTTGGATACCTGTAAATGCATCTTTGAAGATATGGAGTTAGAAGATGCGATGAAGAGGAAGTTAGCTTCTAGGAAACTTTAGGGTTGGGCTCTGTAATGGTGGAATGCTATTAAGATCGCTACTCCTAAGGATTAGTTTATTTAGGTGCAGTTCAAAGCCCGATTTGAGCGGAAGTTCATACCAGGTGCTTAGAAGCCACTGTCAGTAAATTTGCTGATCTGAAACAAGGAGAGATGACTGTTTCATAGTACATGTTTGAATTTAATATGCTATCAAAGTTTAGTTTTACTTTCATTGACAAACGGTTGAAAACGAATGAGAAGTTCATTATAGGCTTAGAAAGTTGTTATAGGGAAAGGCTAGCGATCCATATTGATGAATCCTTTGAGAAGCTAGTGGAGAAGCCTCTACGACATAAGATTCTCAATTCTAATCCTAAAGTTGTTATTTCTATAGAAGAGCCTAAGCCATATGTGAGCAGGAGTGGCAAGAGGAATTGGAACAATAACAAGGGGTGGAAGTAGTTCTAGGGAAATAAAGGCAAATGGGAGCCCATCTTCCTTAACTGCAACGAGAGGTGCATCTAAGTAAGAACTCTAGGAAATATAATTGTGATAAAGGTGGGATTTTAAAGAAGGAATGTTCCAAGCCATTGAAAAATAAGCATGTGGTGTCTGCTTATGCGCTTAACGCTATCCCTACCTCGTCAAGTGCTTCATCAATGAAGGAGAAAGGGAAGGGCTATGATTTCCTTTTATAGTATAACTATTCATGTTTTAATTATTACCAGTTCATCCTATTAATTTATATCTAGTGACCTAGTAAATAGACTAGAATTGAGACCATACTTAGTGGACAGACCTTTGGTAGTGATGAACCCTATGGGTGGTTCGACTAAGTTGTGTATTGTCGTGACTTAGAGTTGTTGAGTCATGTACGTGTGTTATCTTATGATTGTTTTGTGCTTGGATTTTTAGGGCTTATTATCATCTTAGGGATGGACTAGCTGAAGAAATATGGGGCTGTAGTAGACTATGAAGATTTTGGCGATGATCAGATAGATAATGAGCGTAGGCTAGAGTTGAACTGCTGGCCGAGGATGCAGTAATGGTTTGCTCTTATATTTTCTTGATGTCCACATGAGGAATTGTAATCATTACTCACAATGAGGGAATATCCAGACATATTTGAGAAGGTGACTGGATTACCTCTGCAACATGAGATTGAGTTCCACATAAATTTAGTGAGGGATGCGAGGCTAGTAGTTATGTCACTGAGACTTATGGAACCTAGAGAGAAACATGAATTCGAGGTGCAACTTAATGGCCTATTGAAGAAAAAGTTCATTCGTAGTAGTTTATCTGAGTGGGGATCACCCCTAATGTTCACCACAAAGGTGAATAGCTCCCTAAGATATCGTGTTGATTACTAAAGTAACGAGGAAGAACAAGTATTCACTCTCGTGTATTGATGACTTGTTCGATCATCTCCATGGTTCTAAAGTGTTTTCTCAGTTGGACTTAGCGTTGGGGTTCCACCAACAAAGAGAGCCAAAGGAGAGTGTGTCGATTACTATGTTCTGTTTGTCATTGGGATTCTATGAGTGGTTGCTTATGCCGTTTGGGCTAACCAACGCACATGCATACTAGATGGATCTCATGAATCATGTTTTAAAAGATCAATTGAATAAGTTTGTGGTTGTGTTCTTTGATGATATTCTCATCTTTTCCCGAATGGAGGAGGAACACTAGACATACTTGAGGTTTGTGGTAGAGGTATTGAGGTAGCACCGACGAAAAATGAATTTTTCCAAGTGTCACTTTTGGAGGAGGGAAGTGTGATTTTTTGGTCATGTTGTTTCTAAGCAGGACATCGTAGTGGATCCTAGCAAGGTAGTAGTAATACATTATTTGGATTGAACCAAGAAACTATAGATGTAAGAAGCTTCCTTGGATTAGCAGGATATTATAGACGATTGATAAAGGACTTCACCAAGGAAGCAACACCATTAACCAACTTATCAAAGAAAAATCAGACCTTTACTTGGGACTTGCAATGTGAGCATGCATTCATGGGTCTAAAAGAGAGGTTGACGACAACAGTATTGGTCGTTCAAAGTGAGAATGAGAAGTTCATGGTATACATAGATACTTATGCTACTGGGATAGGCATAGTATTGATGTAGAGGGGTAAGGTTGTCGCATATGCTAGTCAATAGCTGAAACTGCATAAGATGAAATACCCAAACCATGATTTAAAGTTAGCAGTAATCATATTTGCGTTGAAGAAATGGAGGCACTACATACTTGGGAAGAGGTTCGAGTTATTCACTGACAACAAATCATTGAAGTACCTTTTCTCATAGAATGACCTTACATTTTGTCAACGGCGATGGTTGGAACTCTTGGTCTTCTACAACTTTGATATTTCCTACACGCCTGATAGTTACTACTATAGCGAAAAACATTTCTAAGAGCTACTCCACTGACTAATAACACCCCAAAAATCAAATACATTAGTAATTAATATCTACCAAATATAAATTAATTCAATTAATTTATAACACTTTATAAACTAATTAAATCTTGAGGTATTTCGGGGAATTCACAAATATGGTTGTGTGACTCGAGTATAAATTCAGTCACCGATTAATATTAAACAAATCAAATATAAACGTTCACACATAAACTTAGTTAGTTGTGTGACAGTTTGACCATAATAATCACTTATAGATCTTTTTGGTAAAATCGAATTTTACATCACCATAAGCGGTACCACTAGTGATAATAATCTACACACGTTCTCATCGTCAAGACATTTGGTATTAGAGTTTATCATATCTCCCCTCCAATGGCCGGCCGTACATGCATCCTATATGAATAATAAATCTCAAAATCCATTTGATTAATTAAATATATTGAAAGCTGATTTAAATGTGTGTGTGTTTGTGTATGTGTTTGTGTATCGATATCGTATATTGATATATGCATATGTGACTTTTATATACACATCTAAATAATTAATAATAGCACCCAAAACATTTCTAGAAGCTACCCCACTTACTAGTAACACCCAAACGTCAAATACATTGGTAATTAATGTTTCTCAAATATTAATTAATTTAGTTAGTTAACCATACCATATAAACTAATTAAATTATGTGGTGTTTTGGAGAATTCACAAATACAGATGCGTAACTCAGGTATGAATTCGATCAGTGATTAATACTAAACAAATCAAATATTAACGTTCAAATATCACCTTAGTTAGTAGTGTAACAGTTTGGCCGAATTTGTCGCTAATAGATCTTTTTGGTAAACTCATATTTTACCTCACTTAAGTGGTACCACTAGCGACAATAATTTACATTCGTTCTCCTCATCAACACGTTCTCTCATTCTTAAAACCTTCCTCATTAATTCCCAATTAAACACAATCAATTTCTAGACCATATCCCCCCTCCTATGGTCGGCCGTACATGCATCCTATATGGATAAAATAATCTCAAATCCCATTAAAGTATTAAATGTATTTTAGGCGCATATATATATATATATATATATATATATTTGTGTATGTGTGCACATATAACTTTTAAACACATCCAAATAGTAACTAATAGCAACTAGAACATTTCTAAGAGCAACCCCACTTACTAATAACAACCCAAATATCAAATACATTATTAATTAATATTTCTAAAATATTAATTAATTTAATTAATTTATAACATTTTACTAATTAAATAATGTGGTATTTTGGAAAATTAACAAATGTAGTTAAGTGACTTAGGTATGAGTTCGATCAATAATTAATATTGAACAAATCAAATATTAACGTTCACACATCACCTTAATTAGTAGGGGATAGTTTGGCTGAATTCTTCGCTTACAGATCTTTTCGGTAAAATTATATTTTACATCACCTTAAGCGGTACCACTAGTGACATTAATTTACACATGTTCTCTTCGTCAATATATTCTCTCATTCCTCTCTTTAAAATCTTCCTCATTAAATTCCCAATTAGACAAATTTACACACATTCTCTTTGTCGATACATTCTCTCATTCCTCTCTTCAAAATCTTCCCCATTAATTCCCAATTAGACCTAAATCAGCTATCTTGACCATATCTCCCCTGCTATGGCTTACTGTACATGTCATCCTATATGGGTAAAAAAACTCAAAGCCCATTTAACTAATTAGTTATACTTAAAGCCCATATATATATATATATTGATATTTTTTTTTATCAATATGTGCATATATAACTTTAATATACACATCCAAACAGTTACTAATAGCACCCCCCACTTACTAATAACACCCTAAAATATCAAATAACCTAAACATCAAATACATTAACAATTAATATTTCTTAAAATATTAATTAATTTGATTAATTTGTAACACATTATAAATTAATTAAATCATTTAGTATTTCGGGGATTTCACAAACATGGTTGTGTGATTCAGGCATGAAGACATCGATTAATATTGAAGAAATCAAATACTAACATTCATACATCACCTTAGTTAGTGCTGTGACACTTTTGCTGAATTCATTGCTTATAGATCTTTTTGGTAAAATCATATATTGCATTACCTTAAATTGTACCGCTAGTGACAATAATTTACACACGTTCTCTCATTCCTCTCTTTGAACCTTCCTCATTAATTTCCCATTAGACCTAAATCAAATAATTAGACCATATATCCCTAATTATGGCCAGCCGTACATGCATAATATATGGATAAAAAAAATCTCAAAGCTCATTTAAGTAATTAAATCTATTTAAATCCCATATATATATATATATATCGATATGTACATGAATAACTTTTATATACACACCCAAATAATTATCATAGCACCAAAACCATTTCTAGGAGCTACCCCACTTATTGATAACACCCCCAAACATCAAATACATTGGTAATTTATATTTCTTAAATATTAATTAATTTTTAACACTTTATAAACTAATTAAATCATGTGGTATTTCATGGAATTCATAAATACAGTTTTGTGACCATGTATGAATTCCGTCTGCGATTAATATTGAACAAATAAAATATTAACGTTCACACATCACCTTAGGTAGTGGTGTGATAGTTTGGCCAATTTCATTACTGATAGATCTTTTCGATAAAATCATATTTTAGATCACCTTAAATTACCACCAGTGACAATTATTTATACGCGTTCTCTTCGTCTAACATTTAGAAAGCGTTACACAGTCTGGTCTTAACTGATGAATCAATATCGTTTCTCAAAACTTCTTGACCATGAATATTTAAAAAATTGTTATTCTAAAGAGTGGTTCATTGCTAATGATTGCAACTATTTACAACCACAAACACATAACATTTTATTTAAGGATTTTCTTTTTAATATACTTAAAATTAATTATTTTATTAATTATATCATAATATAAAAAAGTATATATAAGGAAAAAACACCTTTTCTATGAACAAGATTGATTGCGAAGTTAGATATATGTAACAAATTACATAATTGCACCTAGGGCATAACGTTAACTCTCTTAATCTTCCACTTGCACTTTCGGTTAGTTATGGTATCTTAATCCCATTCCTCTGCGTGATTTTCTTAAAACTGATTGAGGTAGTCCCTTAGTAAATGGATTTACTATATTGTTTCATTATCTACTCCACCGGCCAACATCTCTCCGTCGTTGATAAACTACCTTTATCACATTGAACTTTCAGAGTATGTATCTCGACATCTTGTGATCCCTAGGTTTTTTTGTGATATGTATCACAACATTGTTTCTATAAAACAATGTCATGGGATTCACAACATTTGGATTCACACCTAGCTTAGGTATAAGTTTGTTCATATATATATATATATATATATTGTTTTTATTGTTGTGTTATTTAAGGCAATGTACTTAGTCATTTAGCTGAATCAGCCACTACCTCTCATCTGGAGTATTTCAAACTCAAAGCTCCTTAACTAAGGTTAAATATGAATTTATAATTGACATCTATTTTTGCTATTGCTTGTGAAGTTCAAGCCCAATCACTCCTTCATAAGATGTTCGTTGCAATTCTCTAATATTTGTAAATACTCAAGAATACTCTTAAGTACCAACATCCATTTATACCGATTATACTGATTATAAAAGATGTTATTTTCAAATCCAGTATCAAGGGTTAAACGATAAAACTAAATTTGGTTTTAACATGGATACATCGTTAAAAATCAATAGCATGTTGTCTACTTATAGTTTTTGAAATAATTTAGTATGTTTTAGTACTCTTTCTTATAGACACGCGGTTCCTCTGCATTTTGATATAAAATCCAGCTATTATATTTCTCTATCAAAATATTTACTCAATTCTAATACTTGTCAAACGATACTAGTGTATTTGTTCTTAGAACCTATCGATACTAGTGTATTTTTAACATTGACGTGCCAAAACTTAAATTCGTGTTGTGTGATCATTTTGTGAGTAGAATTTGAGTTAATTCTAGCAATTTGACTATGAATCTACCACGCTAATTTCAGCTATTAAAATTTATGAGGTTATTATCATCAATGTTGCTTACTATGTTCTAATTGAATTAGTATTCCTTTCAAAGATACACCTGCGATTGATGGATTATATCCTTAGGGTATAGTTGTCAAAATTATACTTTGATAATGTACTAGGAATCCATTTCAAATTCAAAGCATCATGCCACATGGTAGAGTCTATACTCTTCAAGGTTATTGACAACTAAGAAAACTGTTATTGGTAATAGTTCTTTTTTTTACATTGATAAGAAACTCATAGTTTCTCTTTTAGTGTACAAGAATTCTTATTAGACATTCTAATAAGCTATGTCTTTTTTAGGCATGGTTGATTTTATTTCATAGTATATATTCTATATCCATGTTAGATTTTTCGGATTGTGTCCAAGCTTATTGTACTGTCCCTAATTTATATTGTTGGTCGGCCCCAAACTCCTTTAGGGTAGTCCACTCATGATCCCACATGAGAAAATCTTACGTGCATCCTATCGACTCACACAACATTTTATTTTTAAAGCAATAATTCTTCTCAATGTGATGGAATAGGCATTTAAAAACATTTCATGAAACACCTGTATACTTACATAAAACTGAATTAGTTTTTACTTCACTGAACTTAAGTTCATAACTTAAATTACTCAACCACGCATCTTAAACTATATATGATCAAGTTTCTTATCAATTCATATCTTATATGATTTCATAAACAGTGTTTAGATGAAGTAAAATTTAATATATCCACTTACACTTAAGTAAATATTTATATAGAAAGTATTTAACTCAACATCGCTCATCATCATCTATACTTTTTTCCAATAAAGTCTGATTACTCGTTATCGATATATTGTTATGTATCATAGGAAGAAGTGACTTTGAGATTGAATCTTATTCTTTGTAGGCACTTTTGGAACCTTTGACCTATATACTCATATATTCGACCAAATCAAATTGTTTTATTTTCTTTACATGTTATGTCATATACTTTCGTTTTATATTGTATAAACTTATAGTAGATATACTACTTATGCATCAAATACACATGTTCATATTTATGATAATTCATCAATGAATTTAACAAAGTAAGTAAATCCATTTTGGTAGCATTAGGCCTTAGATAAATACATCTATATGAACCAGTCTTAAGAGTTCATTAACTCTTTTGTCACTCCTACTAAATTGGTGTTTTGCCCTTAATCGTTTGAGACATAATTAACGAGTATCACATAATTCATAATCATATAATTAAAGAATTATTTCTCTAAAAATATGGCTTAGCCATAATTCAAAAATAATCGTAGAAAATTTTAGATACTTTTGTATTTTATATAGCTAATGTATTATTATTGTTATGAAAACAAATACCATTATTATAATAGATTTATTCTATAACCAATATTCATAATATTCATATTAAAATAAAACTATATCAATTTTCAGTCAATACTAAAAATAACTATTATTTCATTAATAATATTTGGTATATATATGAAAGAAATCTTTCATAACTTGATGCATCCACTAATAAGAATCATATGGTATGCTCCCACTATTTCCATTATAACAATAATTACACATGAAATAATAAGAAGCTCCATTCAACCACTTATTATGAGTTTATTGTTCCATTATCGTAACCAATTTATCGTTGAGAGTTTTAGATTAAGTATTTAGAACTTAAAGAAATAACTCATGGAGTAGGTATTTTTTTATAAAAAGGCGTATGGAATATAAATTAGGTTTAGTATTTTATTCAATTCCCTTTCCAATGTTTCATTATGAAGTTGAGGTGACGATTCACACTCTTTATCCCAACCGTGCCTATGTTACATCCACTCTTGGACATTCGCTTTCCTTTTCACATGGTCGAACCATTCAAAAGGAAACCTTACCAAAGTGTTCATCAAATTCTTTACAAAAGTGCATTCTGACATCCTTAACAATTTAATGATATCAAATAGGTTGCACATAAGTAAATTGGTCCAAACTGACATTTCAGGGATCAAAATCCTAGGTCGATGTTTACTCCTTAGTCTAGTATTATTTTCAACACAAAATGATTCTCACTGTATTCAATTGTATTGAACACAAGATCTTGCACTATGATTTACTTACTCATTTTTAGGTGAAACATTTTCATCGAGATTTTGTATAACATGACAGTGATCGTTTAACATGCAACCTTTTTATGTGCTCGAACATGGTCAAATATTCATATTCCTGTATTGCTTTAGAGCTCATAATTCAAAGGACAATATATGGGTTCAGGCAAATAAACACTTAAGTGACAAAGGTACGAATTTTTTTAGCAGTTGTATAGTTTAGCTCTTGCATGGTCTCGAAGTGATAACATGCCAAAAGATTTTTTATTAAGTATACTTTATATTTTTTTGTCAATCTTAATTATGTTCATTAGAATATTTCAATTTGTAAACAATTTTACTAATTATATTAGTTGTACAAATTTACTAAAGTAAAAAATATTATTTTTGTATAGCATGTGTTCTTACAATATTAGAATGGCTAAATATTGGTGTTTCGTTTTTCTAATAAGGCTCCCACTAGACTTTTATATTTTTCAAAAACCTAAGAGAATACAGATTTCTTTTAATTTTTCTTAAGTGTTAGGACTCGCTTGCCTTGGGATTCTGACCTTGAGTTTGCTCAACAAACCTTAGGCCCACAAGCTACAAGTAACTCCTTATTAGTAGTATCATAAATAACTCCTAACCATGGTCTTTACCGTAATCTTGACCTTGACCTTAGTTTGCTCAACAAATTAAGAGATATATTTACTCTTACCTACCATTTCTCGATGTCCTACGTATAATGCATGCATGTACCTTGGGTTTGCATAGTAAATGCAAACATGTATCTTATCTTGTGTAAGCAATGCACATCAATAGAACTACACATAACCAATCTAGTTTGAGTTCGCTCAACAACTAGTGTATATGCAAGTAATCAACCATATTAAAGATCCATAATCTTTAATATACTTTGAGTGATATCGATTAAAAGAACAATGTCTTTTACGAAATACCCTCACGATTCAAGTGTCAACCATATGTGAAACCGTGGTACACGTACCATATGTATGTATTTTTTTCTAAAAATCTATTTTGGGTTTATTACCGTTCCACTTGTATATTAATTATACATTATATAAGTTCAATTTATTAATAACTATTATAGTTTGATTAACTTATAATATATTTATATATGTCTTGTTAATTAAAGTATCATCATTTACTTTTACTTTTAATTTTGAAATTTATCTCTACACTACACAACACTACACCACACTAGTTTACACTTAGCATGAGGAGACAGGTAAAATTTTCTAATTTTGATTATCTACTGAGTTTGGTTGATATGGGGTCCAGACGTTTAGAGCATTTAGTTGCAATGCCTTCTGGAGAACCTTCACAACTTAGAAACCCCGGAGACGAGTCAAGCTCTGCAACTATTTTCGGTAGACTCTCCCCCGATCACCAAATAGAGCAACCGGAGGTTTATGGCTCGTTGGTCGACCTTTTTATTGATGTTTCGGTCCTTTCGGTGGAAGATATAAGTCCTGTTCTCGACACTGTAGAAGGCATTATATTTTTAAATAAGCCAGCAGATTCCCAAGCTTCCAGAATTAGCAAGGCCGCTCTTTGGAGACTGCTCTAAACATGGGATTTCGTTTGGATATGTCCTAGTTCCTTCAGTGACTAACAAGGCTCATTTTCCCCCGTAGGAATATACGACATGCAATAAATTCATGTGTTGGGCTGGATGCATGTTGCCTTTCAATTCTTTCATCCAAGAAATACTAAATTATTTAGGACTAGCTCATGCCCAGCTGCATCCGAATAGCTATGCTTTTCTCCATGGCACTTTCTTGCTTTTTATGGATGTTCTGTTCTGCCCTCCACCTCAAGAGGACATCAGGTTTATTTCCAACTTCAAACGACGGACAGAAAGCCTTTCTTATACTTTCCTTGAGCCTTTCCCCAACTATCAAGTTCCAACTAGCACTTGGAACAAGCTCAGCATCTTTAAACACGAATGGTTTTTCGTTCATTGTCTGCTTAGCTTTGCGAGGCAATGGTTGGAAGGATGTAACTGTTGTCTTTATTTTAATCTCAATTTTTTAACACAAGTCATATCCTGGACTAATTAATACTTTGGAATTTATGGGTGTCCATCCACGTCCAGAAGGTTAAGCTTCTCAAAGGCGGTTTCTACAATTTGTGTCACCCCAGTTGAGGACATGCACATTAGATCCCTAGTAACCAATGAATGGTTATCTCTGCTTAGGATGTTAGAAGGACACAGTATCGGGCTGGCAAGAAGCACTGCACCATAAAAAATTATGGCGGAACAAGAAGGTGGCACTAATAGCCCTATCACGCCCCCAATCGAGGGAGCCCAGGACGACGTCGAAGAGGGCGAAATTAGAGGTGTCAAAACCGACAAACCCGGCGATGTTGACGCTGGTCTGAGCAATGCGCCTGTGGTCGAACCATCACAAGGCGGGCAATCTCACATGCCCATAAGAAGAGGAAAAAAGCTAGCATATAAACTCCGTAGGAGGAAAACCCCTAAAGAGCCCGAGTTTATCATCACCTCTATTGCTTCTTCTCAACACTTAGAAAGTTCGATGGAACGGTTCTCGAATCTCCCGATCCGTCATGATAACATGACTTATGATTTTCCCAACATCAGCATTGGGGGGCTTAATTCTCCTATCATGAGTGGTGACCACATTAGCAAAGGGGAGAAAACTCCTATGAGCAAGGCTGCAGGAACTGGTCCGTCGGGGGACACTTATAATCATGTGCACTCCACTGCATGATTTTCATCTATCTTTTCTTCAATGGTCACTTATACACTCTTGCTTGGTTTGCAGGTGCAATATCTCAATCTCGCGCCTTCAGTCACTTGAGGAGCTCGTTAACACAGTATGGATCCAGTTGTGGTCCAGAATCGGGTAAGCATAGGGAGAGAGATGAAGGTCGGGAAAGAAGTCGTCGTTCAAGGGAGTCTTCATCTTCCAAACATAAGTCCCAATCTCAATCGTCTAATCAGGAAGCTCGGTTTAATCTTCCTGTACATGGCGGTGATCAGACTTCTTTCCATGCTCCTGAAATTACTATGCTGCCTGAGCAGTATTCTGGTTCATCTAGTTCCAGACAGTTCCATGATCGTAGGTTGAGAAAACGCCCACTTGTCACTTCTGATCCTGTTTTGCCTATTACAGCTCCTGAGGGTTCCACGACTGAATAATTGGCTAAACTTAAGATCAATTTTCCAAAAATTTGCTTCGATGGGATTAAGTTCCTTCGTTCCATTCATACAATTCCAAGGAGTGCTAATGTGAGCTCCTTGCATGCGTCAATGATGTTTTTGTGCAACACGAAGCATTCCAGCATCTAGCCGAAAAAATATCTGAGGTGTCAATGAAAAGGTAACTTGAAATCGATTGTCTTAAGCTAGAGGCGATCCATGATAAATACATATTTAAACATCAAGACAATGAGACTCGGAGTTGATAGCGAAGCTAACCAAGGAAAAAAAGAGTGCCAAAGAAACATCTAAGTCATCAATCGTCTAGAAGCGGCTCACAAAAAGGAACTAGATGTTGCCATCAACCGCAGCGGTGTGCTTGCTTTAGAAAAAGATACACCGAAAAATGAGAAAAATATTCCGGCCCACCACATTGAGGAACTTGAAGAACTTCTTAAAAAAGAGAAGGAAGAGAAGCTCAGGAGGAGTCGCAAAGATATTACGAAGAGGCCGTCGAAGCCCGAGGACTGAAAATTAAGCTTAACGAGAAACTCACTCAAATTGAAGTCCTCAAAGAAGAGGCAAGAGAAGCAGGCCGCAAGGAGATTAGAGAGAAGATCGAGGCCCATTTAGAAGATGCCAAAGAAACGGGTGGAAATGAAATTAAGGACATGTTCGATCCACTTATCATTGAATATAATGCTAAAGTCTTAATTCATTGTGATCTTAGTTTCCTTGGAGAGGGTACCTTGAATCGCTCATCGAGGCATGGGAATACATTGCTGAAATGAAGAAAGCCCTCGGTGAAGCCGATTTAGATGAAGAGAAGCTGGTGTGGGATATTCTTCTCTGGGATGAACCTTTAGACCTTGCTACTATGAGACTCCGATATATTAGCACCCTATAAAAAAGGGAAAACATTGATGAGTCTTCGGAGTATGATCCTAAAGGCCAACTTTCTTTTAAAACGGCAAGAGCGTCATTTTCTCTTGGCTCGAGATAGGATCTAAGCTATGATCCGAACATACCCGGCTATTAATCAAAGGTGCTGACTCCTATTGTGGTGGGGATCACTTCAACGACAACTGAAAGTTAGCAGGACACAGGTATCCTGCTTTATTCTCTATTATTCGAGAGATTTCATTCCTAATGCCCAATATTCATGGGCTTATCTTCTTGATTTCATAAATCTGCAGGTCTTCTGAGTCCCAGCCAGACTCTAGGACATGGTGCCACCGTGGGGTAATGATTAACATCTACTGAAATCCCAACGGCCTGCGACACTCCAGGGCCCGACGCTCAGATTGTCGTAGCACTTGATGATGAAAAAGCTGATGACCCGCCACTGCCAGATGAATCAGATGATGTTGTGATTACTAGTGCCATTAAACATACCGATGAGCTTAGCTTAAAAGAGTGCATCAAGAGAGATGAGTTGTTGAGGAAAAAAGCTAAGGTTGAACCCAATGATGTGGACATTAATGATCCAAATCTCGTCCTACTACAAGTCATTCCACCCAACGGGTCGGTTCCCGAAGAACTCCCTCCAACCTATGATAGCTCTCCTACCAAGGGCGGTAAAGGATTAAGTAAAAGGACATGTGAAAGTTTGGGTGGTGCCACTCCCAAGAAATCCAGAAGGGAGAAAGGGCAGAAGAAATAGTAGTTGCTTCAGCTTCGTTTGTATATAACTTGTATAGCCGTTTTCTCATTTGTTGGTCGTGATTGTGTGGGTACGGCCCCCGCTTTTGAATAAACTTTTACCATAATTTTGAATTTTAGCATGTAAATAAAAGTTCTTTGTTTTTTATCAAACTCTTATATGAATTTTGTCTAAGTAATCGAGCTATTACTTTTCCATTCAATGTACTTGTAATTCATTGCTCGTTGATTCAGATGATAATTCGTTAATTCTATCCTAAGGCCTCCATGTGGTCATGGACTTAAGTCATACCAAATATGGGGCTCGAGCCCTAGTGTTATGCGGTCGGATTTAATGGTTTAAGTGATTATACTCTTGCTCCCAGTCTCGGGTTAGCGGAGTTGGATAATGGATGATTGAACTCCATCCTCCGTGTGTTTATACTCCTCCTGTCGGTTTTAGGTCGAAGTTTATTGAATAGTGGGTGGTTGAACCGCACTCATCTCTTTGCTTATACTCATATCCACACATTGGGGATAAGAGTTAGTTGGCGGGTGATCGAATCAAACGTAATTTGTGTTTATACTAAATTCCACACTCTGGGGACTTTGAGTTATTTTGAAAAATAGTCGGACCATTTTTCCTTAATTGATTGATTTCCCCCCAAATCTGGGGTTTAACTTAGCGAGTGATCTGTCGTATCATGATTGCTTTTGATTCATGTTTGTGCTATCGCTCGGTAGGATTAATTTGACTATTGAATGGTCGAGTCACATCCATTCCTCGTTAGGTATTCTGTCCATCGGGTTGTAAGTAGAAATCATCAGATGAATGGTTAGACCACGTTCATTTTGTTTAGTTCAATCATGAACTAATGTGATTGGCTAGTTCCAAACTCTGCGAACCTGCTCAGACATGTCAATATTAGTTAGTCATGTATCGTAACAAATATATAATGCTACAGTAATCACAGATATGAAGGAAATTTGAAATTTTATTTGCCAAACGAAAAGAAATGACATATTCTATCTTATTACATATCTGGAAAATCAAATGCTAAAAGAAAATTCAAAAATTGAATACAATTGAATGGAAATGAATAAACTAAGTGAAATAGCATTGTAAATGCTCGCTATTCTACGCTCTTGGGAGAGTGACTCCATCAACAGTTGCTAGCTTAAAAGTTCCCTCTCCAAGCCTCTATTTAATGACATATGGTCCTTCCCAAGTAGGCTTCATGTGTGATGGGGCAGGAAAAACCCATTTCAAGATGAGATCGCCGATTCAAAGGTTATAGGTCGGACTTTAGTGTTGTAGTATAGGGCGACTTGATGTCGATGTGCAGTTTGCCTTCAAATGAGCTTCCTCGTGCTTCTCATCTACAAAGTCTAGAGATTCTAAGAGGAGATCTCTATTCATTCTAGGATCAAAGTAGGTCATTTGATGAGAAGGAACTTCGAGTAAACAGGAATGACAGCTTTGGAGCGTAAGCAGGGGAGAATGAAGTATGGCTAGTTGCGGACTTATGGGTGGTTATGCAAGCTTATAATGCCGTTGGGGTTTCATCCATCCACTTGCCTCTATCCTTTTCCAAACGCTTCTTCAGAATGGATTTATGATTTATTCATATATTTAACTTGTCCATTTGCTTATGGGTGAGCAACTGCCGTAAATATCTTCTCGATATGATACACATGGCAGAAGTCTTTGAATTCAGTGCTGTCGAATTGGGTTCCATTATCCGCCACAATGGTTCGTGGAAGGCCAAAATGACAGATGATGTTCCGAACAATGAAGTTGATTACTTTCTTTGTCATGATCATGGCTAAATGTTCCGCTTCAGCCGATTTGGTGAAGCAATCAACTGCCACGATGACGTACTTCGCACCACCTTTAGAGATCGATGAGGAACTGATAATATCTATGATCCCTATGGCAAGCGGTCATGGGCTGACTATTTGTGTGATTCCCGTCGGTGGAGCTCTTTAAACTTTGGCATACATCTGGCACTTATCGCATCGCCTAGCGTAGTCGGCAACATCTCGATTGACAATCGGCCAATAATACCCATAACGGAGTATTTTCTTTGCTGTGGTCTGCCCCTCAATGTGATCACCACATTCCCCTTCATGAACTTCCTTTAGGACTCATTTTATTTCATCATGAGCGATACACCAGAGAAAGGCAACGGAAAAACCCTTTCTATAAATGACTCCTTACTGAATGATATACCACGAAGCTTTGCAAAGGACTTGTCACCTTTCATTTCTCCATTTGGGAAGGACTCCCTGTAGCAAATAATCTTTGATTAGAGTCATCTACGACTCCTTCTCAGGCTCTGCCTCTAGTACCCAGTCGATTTCCATCTGATTTATGCTTGGAGCATCTAATACTTCAACTGAAACCAAGCCTATTTGATGTGCAACCCCCAGTGCTAGCAAACTTTGCCAATGAGTCGGCCTCTTTGTTTTGATCCCGGGGAATGTGCGTGATGTCATAATACTCAATGCCAGTTAATAGCTCTTGGACATAGATAAGGTACGGTGTGAGTTGTTGTCCTTTAGCTTGGTAATCTCCCCTGACTTAGTATACTACCAACTATGAATCACAAAAGATTTCAAGAGATTTTATTCCGAGTTCGCCAGCAAGTTTGAGTCAGCAATCATAGCTTCATACTCAGCTTCATTGTTCGTTGCAAGGAAGTCAAGCTGCAAAGTGTAGCAAATTGATTGGTCTCTGGAGTTACTCACACAATTCCGGTTCCAGAACAATGATCATTGGATGCTCCATATGTAAATATTTTCCACCGAATGGTAGGGGCTCATTGCTCTTTGGGAAATCATCGTGCACAGTGAATTCAACTATAAAGTCCACCAGTGTCTGTCCCTCGATGGCTCTTCGAGGGAGACAAGTAATGTCAAATTAACTCAGTTCGATGTTCCACTTGAGGAACCTTCCAGACGTCTCAAGTCACTATAGGACTTGCCTTAATGACAGATCGGTTTAAACAGTAATAGGATGAGTCTGAAAAGAGGGGCGGAGCTTCCATGAAGCAATCAACAAGTAGTATGCTAATTTCTCTATCTTTGGATAGTTCCTTTTAGCTCTTGTTAATCGTATGCTAACATAATAGACCGGTCTCTGGATCTGATTCTCTTCGCAAAGCAATGCGGCATTTATAGCATGTACCAACTTGGTCAAGTAGATATACACGTCTTTGTGATCCACCTGCTTGGATAAGATGGGAGGCCTCTCTAAATGGTTCACTAAAGCTCAGAATGCGCTTTCACAATCTCGTGTCCATTCAAAGTTCCTTTTTCCACTTCCAATCAAGTCGAAGAAAGCAATGCATTTATCGGTAGCTCTTGAAATAAATCGACTTAGAGTGGCATTCTTCTCGTTTAGAGTCTGCACTTGTTTGATGATCTTCGGCACTTGGATGTTGCGAATTGCTTGAACCTTCTCGGGATTATCTTTGATTCCACGAGCATTGACAATGAAACCCAAAAACTTTCCCAAAGCCATGCCAAAAGAACATTTCAGAGGATTGATTTTCATTTTGTAATATTGGAGGATATCAAACATTTCTACTAAGTCTCTAATGTGGTCGCTTAATCGTCCTTACTTCACGAGCATATCATCCACATATACCTCCATCGCCTTTTCAATCCGTTCTTTAAACATTCCGTTGACTAGACATTGATAGGTCGCTCCAGCATTCTTCAATCCAAATGGCATTACCAAATAGCAATACAATCCAACATTAGTAATGAAGCTGGCATGCTCCTGATCAGGAATGTGCATCAGGATTTGATTATATCCAAAGTATGCATCCATGAAAGATAGCAATTCGTGTCCAATGTTGAGTCTACCAGCTAGTCAATCATCAAAAGGGGAATATTGTCTTTTGGACACGCCTTGTTTAAGTCCGAATAGTCAATGCACGTCCGCCACTTACCATTTGTCTTTCTCACAAGTACAGGATTAGATACCCATTTAGGGTAGAGGGTGTTGCGAATAAATCCATTGCTTTTGAGCCTATCTACCTCCTCTTTAAGGGCAACAGATCTCGCCAGAGCCATACCCCGCCTTTTTTGTTTTACCAGACATGCCTCGGGTCGATATTTAATGCGTGGCTCATGATGGTAGGCGAGATCCCATACATGTCAGAATGAGTCCAAGCGAACACATCAAGAATCGCTCAAAGAAAACCAGCAAGTTCTTTCATCATCAGGTGGTTGAGCTATGATCCGATCTTTAGGACCTATGATGGGTCATTATGGCTGACCGTTATGTCAATTGTCAGCTCAGCCAGTGCAGCCTTGGTCTCTTTAGGCTCCCCCTCTTCATCCCTCGAATCTACGTCTTTATAGAACCGATCGTGGCACTGGAGCTAAGGACCATGCTCTGGTTGTCGATCCTCGACAGTTTGGATGTGGAGAGACTTATCCACACCCTTATCTTTCTCCTTCCATTGAATATCTCTCAATTCAGTTACATAACAGGAACGTCCGGTTGCCTGATCACTATGCACAACTCCAACACCGTTATCAGTTAGGAAATTCAAAGTCAAACATCACGGGGCAAGAGCTGCCCGGAATTCAGCTAAGGCCAGTGGTTAGTCTATAAAAGCATTGTATGGAGAGTCAATATCCAATACAACAAATGGTAAAATCCGCACTCTCCTGCAGTCACCTTCACCCAACTCCATGGGTAATTCGACATATCCAACAGCTTCGGTCATAGCACCGTTAAAGCCATGAATACGGGCTTTAGATGTTTTCAAGTCTTTTTCTTCCATCCTCATCTGATCATAAGCTTTTTGAAAATTATATTAAAAGATCTTCCACAATCAACCAAAATCCTTTTTACTAAGGCTGGGCAGATCATGGCTGAAATGACCATTGGATCGATCGTCGGTGCCTCCATCTTATCTGAATCTCTGTTTCTGAACACAATGTCATCTGCCATTGTACACTGCTATTTTGCCGGAGCTCCATCTTCTATATTCGAACAACATCCAAAATTCATATTCTTGATTGCGCTAGCATAGCTCTCCATCTAATGCCAACTCTTATCCGCTGGATGCAGTCTTTCGACTATCGTATTGATCACTAACCTTCCACCAGTCCGTGTAGGCTCCTTGATCCTGTGCGGAGCTTGTCCTTGATTGGGATCAAATGTCCCCTACTTGCTATCCTGTAGGGCTTTAACAAACTGCTGCAAATTTCTTTCCTGAATCAGTTTCTCGACAATATCCTGGAGATGCCTACACTCATTTGTGTTATGACCATAACATTCGTGGAACTGGTAATATTTTCCAGTCTGCTTCTGTTTCTCCATCGATTCTTTTAGAGGTGGCTTCCTATACTGCATGGCATTGCAGGTAGACAGATAGACGTTCTCTAGAGATCTATTTAGCGATGTGTAGGTATCATACATTGTAATCGTAGGCTTTCCTCTTCCAGAATCCCTTTTTCGCTCACGATTCCGATCACCGACTTTCTTTTACCGATTCAGTTTATTTTGGACATTCACTTGAACTTTTTTAGAACTATCGCTAGAGTGCTTCATTACAATGTTACTTTGCACCCCTCTCCACTTGGCCCTACAACATTCTTCTTCCTAGAGCATCTGGCTTCCTCTTTCCTCAAATACTGAGCTGTTTTTGCATAGAAACATTCCAATGTCGTGGGTGGTTTGCCTGCTAACCAATCGCCAAAGTCAGATTCCGGATCAATCCCCCTCGTTACCTCCATCAATATTGAATGGTCATTCGAATTACTGACTTCAGTGACGGCCATATGAAATCTCTCCAAATTTTCTTTCAACGATTCTCTTAGAGCCTGGATCACGCTGGATAGGGACACTACATCTGGGGCGAGTTCGTGCATACAGAATTGCTCCACAAACTTCATCGCAAAATCATCAAATCTAGAGATTGATAGTGGGGTAATGTCATAAACCACATTGATGCTATTCCAAAGAGGGTGATAGCAAAACGTCTATATTTTGTTGCATCATCAGCTCGTGCAGAATCCATCAACCATTCATATATCATGGTGTGCTACCTGGGGTCAGTTTTTCCTATGTAGGCAGGCATCGATGGCATACTGAACCTCCTTGGATACTCTGCATGTATGATATTGTTAATGAACGGGGTATAGCTTCTCGAGATCCCCCAATCATAATTGGTCATGCCTTGGCTCTCCTCGGTAACTGTTTAACCATAGCCGACAAATCCAGCATTCGGATAGTTGGAGCCAAGCGGTGGTCATGCTCCACCTCACGTGAATGGTCCGATCGATGTAAACGGGCCGTTCCACGCTTTCTTGGCTCAACATCCTCTCGATGTATATCACGTACATTCAGTTCATCATCATTCTGGGGAGGCAATTGGTCTGCATCCATCTGAACTCCAGTATCCAAATCAATCATAGCAGCTCCAACGTGGGCTCTAGCATAGAAAAGGCTCCCTCCTCTAGAGAAGGGATCGACACTGATCCCTATGGAGGGGTCGGCATCGATCGATCTCGGCAGACCAGGTAGGTTTGCCTATTGATGTTAAGAAGCTATTGTGCGATGCCCGTCAATTCTGTGATTACTGCATCTGTGATAATCATCTGATGAACTAGAACTTTCTGATGTAGAATAAGGGGTTGGGTCCCTCCGAGCTTTCCCGTGCTATTGCTGACTCAGTTGGTTCATTAAATCGATATTGGCTTGAATCTGTTGATTCAACTGTCGATGGCTGTCTACAAACTCTTTCATCAGATTCTGATATTCAACTCTTGTGATGGAATCAGCCGAGTTCTATACATCAATTGGATTGGTAGCATTTACATCTACTGGTAGATTACTTGGGCCTCTCTACTATATGCTAGTGTTCTCGTTTCCTTCTGCGTTTTGATGGTAGATTTGGTATTCCTAACCATTGTTGATAGTTTACCTTAGAATTTTAAAAATCTGAACAGAAAGAATAAGCATCTTGAAGATCATTCTGATTCTCTTTTGGGTTTTATGCAATCCAATATCAATAAAGGGGTCCAAATAGGGCTGAGAATCTAGCTTCTCGATGAAAGCACAAAAATATTTGTACCAAAAGTTGGTGCAAACACCCAACAGAAGTTTTAAAGAGAAATAAATGAAGAATATAAAATGAAAGCAAAGGAAATTTGTAATGAAATAGTAGAAAATCAAAGCAATAACACAAACACAACAATTTATAGTGGTTCATCATTGTTTGCCTAAGTCCACTTTGAATAGATTGCTTTCTTAATCACATTGTAGACTGAGTACAATAGGGATAAGATGAAAATTCTTAATTATAATAGAGTACAAAGCAACTTGCCGCCTCCCAATCCTAAAAATGAACAACCAAGCTTGTATTTATAGATGAAGATGGAAAAATATCTCCTAAAAATTTGGCAGAAGGATCTCCAAAACCATATGGACTCATAAGAGGTATCGCATGGCTTGAATTCCAAGGAATATAGATCAGTACCGATCCCTATTTTGGAGGAATTTGGGGGTGCGATCCTTATAGGAGTTTTCCCATGTGGTGATATTCTTAGCCTCCATCCATGTGGATTAGTAGAACTTGAGTTATTGCTCGATCTTTGCTTCAATGTGAGTAATCTTTTGATTTTAGCCGATCCCTATAAAGGGAAGAGGGCCGATGCCTCTTATTTCATCCTTTCAAGGTTGGATCCCTAAGGTAGGCTCCCTAGGGTCCCCACATCTTGCTCACAAAATTTCATATGCATTGGACTAACAAATCTTGAGATATTGATTGTTTTCTATTGAATTGCACTTACTTCCTGAAACTTGTCGATCCCTGTGTTGGAGAATGGTTATAGCTGATCCCTCCTCTATATTTAACTATATTCCATAGTTCGAACATTCTTCATTACATATCTCTCAATTCCGTTCAACCATGACTTTATATTACCACCCGTGCTTGACTTCTGGACCTCATAATCATCACTCTGGACTTACTGGCCTTGGTGACAGTCGAATCTAACTTGTCCAATCAACTCGAATATAGCTAGGCCAAAATGTCGAATGACAATGTATGTATGTATATGTATTAATTAACTTTTAATTAATTAATCATATTAATTGAATGTTTAGAAAATTTCAAAATTATTAAACTAGTTCTCAATTTTTTTTTAAGAATTATCAATTTATTTTATGACATTTAAAAAACTTCTATTTATATTTTAAACTTAACATCTAAAGTTAATTTTTTTAAATTTCAAATCTTAATTTGAAAACTAACCCAAGGCCCAAATTCAACAAGCCTTATATTCAGGCTAATCTTTTGGACTTACACCACATATTGGGCTAAGCGAATAGCTAGGGTGGGAAGAATACTTTTTATTCAACACCAAGCCGTGACACTACTATTCTACCAACCCATCAGATGGAAAAGTCTATTGGTTAGCCAATAATACTGGCTAATTAGATTGTATAAACCATAGAGGCTCTAATACCATTGTGCGATCCATCCCATTTTAGTAGCGTTTTAAACAATAAAATTCAAAAATGTTCCTATTTGGATCTTAATGGGACTATGCAATCAATTGACTAGCATAGATCCAATATATTCATCAAAATAAAATCATAATTTATTTAAAATGTTTTGCATTTATTTAATTAATCATATTAATTAAATTAATTTTAATGTTTACTTTGAATATACCATGTATATTTATAACATAACATAATAGCATAATGATTATTTTTGAATATATCTAATATATTCATACATTAAACACACACATACAGATAAATATTCTAATTTATATCTATTGTATATACATATATATTATAATTACATATAAGTATGATAAATTCATATGAATATAAGGAATATAAATGCCTAAGTACATACATATGTTTAAATATACTGTAATAAATGTATACGGTTTGTATACGCATATTAAGAACACCATATATATATAGTTTAAAGATATACATTTGTTATAGATATCCAATCATATACGTACATTTTTGAAAACAAATCTATATAATTAAAGGTAGACGTCCTTAAACATATTTAAAGGTTTGGTGTTTAAAAGGAAATGGAAACATATATATACTATATATAGATCTATTAAAATATATATTTAAAGAGGAAAGAGGAAATGAAAATTTCTTTATATAATTCCATCTTCCTCTTTTACAAACTCCAAATTAAATCTTGATCAAATCACCCGATGAAAAAGAAAATGTGATTCCGTATTTAAAATTATTTTAGCATTAAAATTTTAGATTTAAAACATAATATATATATATATATAAAACTTGATCACTATAAAATAATGTCATAATTAAGATTGTTCCAACAACATGAATTAATTAAAACATCCCTTATATATATATATTATAATTTGAAATTAGTTAACAATTTTAAATTCTAAATATATTTGGTTGAATAATAGAATATTGAAATATTCTAGTTTGAAATTAGGATTAACCTAACAAATGTGTTAATTCAAAATGTTTACTATTTTAAATAGGATAAGTTGTTTATATAAAATTCAAATATTTGATATCAAATTTATTATTTTAAATAAATTAAATTTATACAATATATTTATGTATGCATGTACGTACATATGTTCATATGTATATATGTATGTATGTATTTGCTTACATATGTATGTATGTTGTTTTATTTTGGTCAAAATTAATTATACATCAATAATCAATTTTTTTATATATGTGTATAAAAAATAATTTCATGTTTTATAAATGATAATACATAAACAATTTTGAATCAAATATAATAATGGCAATAAGTACATATATATAAACTTAGGTAAGGGTTGAACATTATAAATGAATAATCTAAAATAGAATTATACTTGAATGGATATTGTCCTTTACCACACCTTGAGTTATGAATCGTCTCATAAATTACTTGAATCACCACCCAATGTTTCCAGGATTGAATGAACCACTATGTTTTAGTTTTAATTGATATTTATGTAGGTGAATTGTAGTCCTACCATTGAGGAAGTGGGCATGGGAGCGGCGACCATGAAAGAATGGAGAGGAAGAAGGAAAGCTAAAATAAATTAATGTGGAACGTTTTGTTATTATGGGGAGAAAGAAATTTTTTCTCATTCCTCTCTTTAAAGCCGTCCTCATCAATTCCCAATTAGACCTAAATCAAATATCTTGACCCTTTTTCCCTTCCTATAGCCATATATTCATCCTATATGGGTAAAAAAATCAAACAGCCTATTTAAGTAAACAAACATATTTAAATATATATCAATATCGTATATCGATATATGCAAATATAACATTTATATACATATCCAAATAGTACTAATAGCTCTCAAGTTATATCTATGAACTACCCCACTTACTAATAATACCCT
Source organism: Allium fistulosum (assembly GCA_030737815.1). Classification (NCBI taxonomy): domain Eukaryota; kingdom Viridiplantae; phylum Streptophyta; class Magnoliopsida; order Asparagales; family Amaryllidaceae; genus Allium; species Allium fistulosum. The sequence goes on from CM060904.1 coordinate 1,112,101,238, forward strand.
AAATATCATATACATTAATAATTAATATTAATTAATTTAATTAATTCATAACACTTACAAACAAATTAAATCATTTGTTATTTCGAGAAATTAACAAATATTAATGTGTGACTCGATGTATGAATTTGGTTAGTGATTAATAATTGAACAATTCAAATGTTAACGTTCACACAACTAGAGGTGTGATAGTTTGGCCGAATCCATCACTTACGTATCTTTCAGTGGAATTACATTTTACATCACCTTAAGCGTACCTACTTGTAACTACCCAATTTTTTTTGATAATTAAAACTATTAAATTTAATAAGATTTTAGAATTTAATATTGTGAGAAATTAAAATTATGATTTATAAATGAAAAGATTATTATAATGTAATTTAATAATGTTAATTTAATGTAATCGATAACTATTTTAATGTAACTTCAATTAATTTAAATAATTGTAAAGTGGATTTGGTTATAATTGTAAATAGGGAATAAATTAAATGTTGGAATTATATGTTATAAATTGGAATAGGGTTATTATGGAATATGAAATCAATTAATTAGTACGTAAATTTATTAACTTCTATTTGTTAACAATAAATTTAGAAATGTTTTTGGGTACTAATATATGACAATTGTTTTATTTATCACCTTATTATTTAATCCGTTGAAATTAACTGTAAATCAATTGAAATTAAATATAATAAAATTGCAGTTAATATGAGTTAAGATGATAAATGTAGAATAAGAATGTAATAAAATGTAAACTTATGTTAATTAAAGTCATTAGGTAATGGTTGATTTAATATAAGAACTTATAAATCAAATAAAGGAATTTGATTGAAAATTTAAAACAAAATAAAAGAATTTGATTGAAATTTAAATTATTAAACTAGGTTTTATTTCAGTTGTAATTGAACGCTGAAATTAATGTAATGTTTAAATCTTGAATTTAACATGGAAAATTTATTTTAAAAGATTATAAATTCCTGTTTAATCATAAATGATAAAATTGTTAACTTTTAAATTTGAATTTAAAAGTGATTAAATTAATTTAATAATAATTTATTTAATTAACGTGAAAATTTGCCATTTGACCACTGTCTTGGAATTTGACGAAACCTGTTTCACTAGATCCATAACAGTGAATTATTATAGGATTCAAGTTTCATAGCGATCAGGCTTATCGTTTGATCGTGCGAGCTCGAAACGCATAGAAATCAATTAAAAGAATTTAAATAAATATAATCTGATTTTTAAAAGCTAACTTCTGTATACAATGGAATTAGGGTTTGAAACTAGTTCCATTGAGTCTAAAAATATCGAAAACCTATATTTTGATATATTGGATGACCCACTTTTGTTTTGGAAACGAAACGGGCTTTTCGGGTCGTTGTTATCGTTTTGATCCAATTCGATCTGTCCATTCATTCTTATCCATCTGTCTATATAAATAGATTTCTTTTCTAAAACCCTAGCAACCTTTTTCTTATTTTTGTACGTACTATTATTCCCATCTGCTCCTTTCCTTCTCAATGGCTGTAAATATCAAAACCCTAATTCCCAATTTCAATTTCAAATCAAATTTCAAAATTTAAACTACTCAAAACTATATCAAATTATATAGTTAGAAATCTCTCGATGAACGCAATCTACTGTAGCAATTCATTTTTCGATTTGATGCATCATTTGACCGGAAAACACTGCAAAGGTTTCGGCCGTCCATAGGCCATGGTTTCGTTTAACGGTGGATCGTCGACCATTTAACGATCAAGAAGTTGCAGTGTGTATAAGTCATCTAGGCGAGTTCATCTGTACGGTTACATCTTGCCGGAGATGCCTTAATTCGCCAGATCTGGGCATTTTAGGGCGCGGTTGGAGGTCTCGGCCGGAAGCTGATGGTGGCGAGGTGAATCGTCACGTGGCTCAAGGGGAGGCGCCTGGTCGAGGGCGAGGTTGTGGCGTGGTCTGATGGTGGCAGTGACGTCATGGCAGCAGCAGTTCGTATGAGAAGGCGGTGGTTGAAGCTCAATTTGCATGAATGAGGTAGGGTGCATGATCGAGTTGAGCTGTTGATGGAGGTGACGTGTATTTTACCCTTTATTTTATTTTATTTTTAATTGAAATTTTAATTTCCAACGTTCTAACTCGTATAACTTTTGCATAAGGACTCGGATTTGGACGCGGTTTTTTCCATTGCGATCATATCGAAATTTCGAACAATAAGGAACTAGTTTGGTTAAATTTTGAGACTTTTGGATTTTGGACTTTATTTGGATTTCAAATGGACGAAAAATCAAAGGTAAGTGATTTAACCCACTCACAATTACTAAACCATCTTATGTTAGTTAAATTAAATTTATGATGTGATAAGAATATTTTGATTGTGGTTTGGTAGTTAAATTTGACATTTTAAATTTAATTTGAATTTAATTGCCATTCAAATTAATATTGAATTTAACTTGTTAGTTAAATACCTGATAATGATAACCAGTTAGTTGTTGTGATTTATTGGTTGATTTGAATGATGATAGTGATGGATGTTTATTTGTTGACATTTTGGATGATTGGATGTTATGTTTATTATATATGTGTTATCACACTGCAAGTTCCCTTAGTTTGTTGATAAAATCACTATGGGTTGAAATGATATAGACCCGAACGATTGTATAGATTTAGGAAAATTATATTTTGAGTTTTACTTGGGATTGCAAGTTGAAATGATATATACTCGTAAATTTAAGTTTTGCGGGTTGAAATGATATATATCCATATCACTTGACCATAGGGTAGAAAATTATATACGGATACCGGATTGGTTAAATTAAATGATTTTAAATCCTTAAATTTTGAATCCAGTTAAATGATATTATTTTAAATGAAATAAAATTAGATTTATATAAACTGGATTATTTTCAAAATCCAAGCTTTTAAAATGTTGAAATTAAAATTGGTTTAAATAAATTGTTTAAAGAATTTAAATTGAAATCTTAAAATTGAATTTGAAATATAATTGAAATTTATCAAAATTGAGTTATTTTAAACGTTTGAATATTTAAACTTTGAAACCTATTGAATTTGAAGTGGTTTAAATTTGTAGTTCAAACATGGATTTGAAATCGATATAAATTGAAATGGTTTTAATGAGAATTTGAGTTGAAACCTTTAACCTTTCGAATTGAAATCGTTGAACTGAGTTTGATTTGAATTGAATTTTTGGAACTAAAGTTGATTTGAATTGATTTGTGGAATTCGAAGAAACAATTCTAATTTGAAACTATTTTCGATATAAACTCTTTTAATATACAAATTCTTTTAACATATAAACTATTTTTCATATATAAACCATTTTAATATATTAATAATTTTTAATACATTAACTCTTTTTAATATATAACCTATTTTAATATATAAACTATTTTTAATATATAAACTATTTTAATATACAACCTATTTTTAATATATAAACTATTTTAATATATATTATTTTAAATTTATAAACAACTTTTGATATATTTATTTTAATATATAAACTATTTTTAATGTATAACTATTCCAATACATAATCTAATTCCAATATTCAAACTGTTTAAAGTTGGAACTGTTATGTTTTAGATTTAATTGATTTAATTGCAAATATTTTGATATGATGGTTTAACCTATTTTGTGGTTATGATTTTGAAAACGAATATGATTTAAAGCGAATAATGATTTCTAAAGTGAATATGATTTTGAAATGATTATGAAATGATTATGATTTGGAAGTGAATATGATTTTGAAGTAAATAATGATTTCGAATGTGATACGATTTTGAAGTGAATATGATATTTTGATATGAATTATGGACTGTTTGAAATGTAAAAGAACCTTCCGGTGTGTATAATATAACGATTGGTTGTTAAAGAGAGCAGGGCCGACTATTGGAATACTCTTTGTCAATACCGAAACCACTTTAACAACTGTGTATGTGGTGGAGAATCAAGAACGAAGTAGAATGGTTTGGCGAACGCTACTGGTATGAGGTAAGAACGCAGCCCTGACCTTCGGGTCAGGTGGAGATGACTAAAAAATGAGCAATTGACGGGCCAAGTGAGGTCACTCCTCCGATCAGACACACTTCTTTGATACCATATCTGTTACTTTTTGATTGATTTGGTGGCCACCTTCGATTTGATTATGGGAGTGTTGTTTTGAGGGGGGCGGTAGCTGCGGCTATGCGTTACCACCAGCCCGGAAGTGTAAACGGTAGAGTCCTACCCTGGCATTGCCTCGTTGTGCCTTGTCATTTGCCTTATGGAGCCAACTACGATTTTGGTTTGTGTTGTACCTATGGAGTGCTCTCTGATAGCCCACTAGTTTACGGTGGAGTTTACAGTAATGTATAGACTACAACATTACATAAAATGTGTTAAGGGGGATATGGGTAATCCTTAATACTATTTTAATACTTTACTTTACTGTAGACATATTATAATAGCGTATTGTATTATATATGTAGATAGTTTAACGGATCCTTATGAGATGGAATCCCGAACATCTCTTAAGTTATTGCACCCACGTTATACACTGGATAGGAGATGTAAAATCCCGTAAACATCTCTAAAGCGTTACAGTCATATTTATTTACTGTTGATTTAACCTACATAAGATCTTTTAGTTCTGACTCGAGTGTTTTATCTTTCCATTACGCTCGGGTCAGCCTGAGCTTTCAGTGTGGAAGACCTTATTTCTGGAGGACGAAGACGGAGTTTAGTATTATATTATTATTTTATCCCACTATATTATGTTTTTCTGCTGCATTATTTATTTATTTCTGCTGTATGTATAACTCTGATATATCGTAAAAGTGTAATCAAATGTTATTTGTAAAACAACTTAATGAACTGTTTATTTGATTATTATATTTTGTCATTCCGCTGTGAGATTTTGTGTTTTGGTTTTCCTTCTTTTCTCTTATTTTCTTATTTACCCCAATAACAATCCTCCCTTTTGAATGGTTTGAGTTGAAATGTGTGGTTTATTGTCAATTTAGACTGTCCAAAAAGGTAGGTCGTTACACTATTAATGACCATAAGTTACTCACATTCTCTACGTCAACACTATATAACTTTAGGATATGCAGAGTCTAGTATTGGTTAAAACTCCAACATTATCCAAGTTCAACTAGATCAACCCACAAATAAAGTTCTTAGTTCCATAATAACATATATTATTAACCTTTCTACTTTGGTTAGAGATTTTGACTTTCAATTGACTACAGTTGACCGTGATACCAACCTCGTACAATCAAGGAGACAAATTCTCTATTAAATAATACTTTACCCTCAATACATCAACTTAGACCCAACTATAGTTGTTCGATGGATTCTATGCCAACATTTAACTAGAGTCGAAGTGATTACTTTTTCACGGTATTCTCAAGTCGAGGGAACTGTGTAACATCGTCACACTGAGATTTCCAGTTTAACCTAGTTATTATCAAACAACAAGAAACACTTACATGAGTCATTCCATAGTGATCCAATAACTATGAGTACAAAACCCCTTCGTGCCTCCAATAGCTATGAGTAATGCACTTCCTAGTATTTGGAGAGCGTTCTGCACTTTAGTATCAACGGATGGATCGATACCCTTTCTCGAAACACCTTGTCTAGCCATTATTTAAAACAAAATATTATTCTACATTGTGATTAGTTATTGATGATTGCAACTATTTGTATGCAAATCAATCACACAACATTTTATTTAAGTATTTTATTATTAATATACTTCAAATTAACTATTTGATTAATTATGTCAAAAATATGACAGGGTATATATAAGAAAATTAACTATTTGATGCAATTGCGCCTAGTGCATACCACTAACTCTTTTACATATAATTTTTGTATGTGATTGAACACAGAACGAATATCCTACTCTTATATTGCTCAAAAGTTCAAAGATCATAGAAGATAATACAATGTATCAGGAAAATTATCACTTATGTGACCAAGACACGAATGTTTTAATGGTTATATAATTTGGCTCTAGCATGGGCCTATAGGCGACAACATGCCAAAATAATTATTGGTAAGTAAAAATATTGCATTTCTTGGCAATTTTAATTCAGTTTATTTAGTATATTTAATTGTTAAACAATTTTACCAATTATATTAGTTGCTCAAATTTATAACAATAGATTCTATAAAATCACATACGTGTTTGTACTTATTAGATTGGTTTATTATATTTATCTAATAGGCCTTCCACCAGATTCTGCATCTCTCAAAAACCCTAAAAGAAATACTTGAATTTCATAAATTCCTTAAGTGGATGTTAGGATCCGTTTATCATGCAGCTACAACCTTGATGGTGCTCAACAAATTGTTACCTCAAATGGTAAGTAACTCTTTACTAATTATATCTCATATATAATTTATATCCATACTTTTACTTGATCCTAATCTTCTTTATGACCTTGAGGGTGTTCAAGAAATCATAAAGTACATTAGATACCCTAGATGGGTAATTATATGTAACCCTTGAGGGCGCTCAACAAAGTTTCATGATATTATGATCAACCTTGGGATAATAATAACATCACAATAAATATTCTATGGATTAAGGATGCTCAACAACAATATATATGTATGATACTGTATTTATACTATAATGATAGGGAGCGGTTATTTTAAATTCAAAAATAATATTAACTAAGTGTTAGGGACATTATTATGGAGATGGGTATTACCTCATGGCATCATATATCTCCACATCCAATGTATACTCCCTTAAGTCTATATAGGTTTTAATTCATTTAAACGTCTTTTTTGCTTTATACATATGTCTTTTATATATATATATATATTAATTTATTATAACATATATAATTCATTAAGTTATATATATTCATAAGAAATTCCCTATTAATTAAGCTTTTTAATTAATATAAATATAACATTTATATCTATTTAAATTTAAACTTTTAAATTTATTTATTTATAATCTTTATGAAACAAGTTTAAAATAATTTTAAATTATATCCACAAACCTTGAAAATTTTAATTTTAATTTAAAATAATTTCAAATTAATTTATTTATAACCTTTATAAAATTAAATTTAAATTTAAAAAAGATAAATTCTTTAAATTTTATATTATTCAAATATGCTTATTTGAATAAACCTAAGGAACAAAGCACTTTTGAGTCTTTCATTAGAATACCCTTAAAACAGACCACCTTGACGAGACATGTAAAGGCCATGAGATCAGAAGGTTTTCTATTCATAAGAACGTTCCTTAATTAGAGTAATATTTTCTTTAGTTAAACACCTTTTTCTCAAACACCCATCTAAATGGATTTTTCAAATGGCTACCCACATATTGGTTGATTATTCAAGTGAAGACAATGCAGACTCTGATACCAGTAGTAGATCAGGTGCATTGGCAACGAGGTAAAAGGGAAAAATATTCAAAATAAAAATTCTTTTATTAGTTCGCAATACATCATATTTTATGTTTACATAAATAGTAACATTGTTGTTAACAAGAAAACTTGTCAATGCCCCAGAGTGAAGTTCGAAGTGTAAGTGGTTCCTTCAAAACCTCCTTTCGAACATGTGAGCGCAGCTTACACCCTTCGAATATGTAAAGATAGGTGAAAACACCTTTTTGATACCCTTTGTCACAGTCGAAAGGGTAATCCCTCCTCAGGAATTAATTTCAAATGAATTGGTTTGTGACTTTGTCGGAACCACGGTCTGAAGTAGTAAAGGAGGTTTAAGGTTAGGACTTAACAGTTTAGGGAAATTGATTGAATTGAGTGATTTCGACTTCCTCGAAAGGTACCTTTCGAGCGTGTTGATACAGACAAACCTCAATTAGAGTGACACAGAATCATTTAACTAACTATTATTTCTAAGAATGCTATAAACATGCTTTGAAAATATGTTCTTTTACTAATTGAAGCTCAAGTGTACAAAGTAATTATACCCCCAATTTGATTTGGAAATTAGGGTTTACAAGATTTTGAAAGTACAAGCAAGGAGTGAAATATCAGATCCCCAAACCTAGACCCCTAGGGTCTTATTTATAGGAGCGGGTTAGTACCATTCGACCCATTGCTTTCGACATGGTTGGAAGGTCTGCTTTCCTCCTTTCGTGTGCAACTTTTAAAACATACCTTTTGACCTAATAGAAAGGATTACATAGCTGACCTTCCGCTGCTGCTGAAGATTGGGCTTCCTTCTATCTTGCTTTATTGCTTTCAACTTCATCGAAAGGTATATAGAAGTGCTCTTGACTTAGCTGTTTATGTTCCATGTAAGTTAGCAAGGGCATTGGCCTTCGACGTTGTCGAAACATGTACTTTTTGGTTTTTGAATGAGTCGAAACCCTGTAGAAAGCTTTGCTGCAATAGATTCCATTCGAAAGCATCTTCTTTGGCTATTGTTGAACCTCGTCCTTTGGTATTTGAGCACGTTATATTGAATTCATATAATTCTTCCTTCATAAGTGAGGATGGCTTTAACCAATTCGAAAGGATAATATATGCTTTCGAAAGGGTTACTTTGGCCAAACGCTTTTCTGATAAAGGTGGACGAAGGCGAAACCAATCATTTTGAATAGCTTGGCTCATATGCGGGAAGCATGTCATTGCCTTCGAAAGTTAACTTTCAGCCTCTTTGAAAGCTGAAAACATGTTATCTATTGCCTTGAATAGCGAGGAGAACTCTCGTTATTCAAAGTAAAGTATCCTATTAATAGATGTGTAATGTTTAAAGTGCCAATAAGTTAGTAGTATTATTGTTATGTTGGAGCCGAGTAGTTCCGTAAAGCCATGCAACCATTCGGAATAGTAGTTCTGTATTACCAGTCAGCCATTCGGAGTAGTAGTTCCGTAAAACCAGTCAACCGTTCAGCAGATAGTTCCATTCAGCTGTTCAGCTTTTCAGCTTTTCAGCCATTCAACCGTTTAGCAGATAGTTCCGTTCAGTTGACTGGCCATTCAGTAGTGCAAGCTCCGTTTGACCAGTCGTTCGTTCAGCTGTGCAAGTTTTGTACTGGTGCTTGGCCGTTCAGCAGTGCAATAGTCCAAGTAACTTATTAATATATATAATATATATATATATATATATATATATAAATTCTTTTATCCTAAAGGGTCACCTTATTTCTAAGGATTCAAGAGGGGTGTAATTAATCTATTCTTCGAAGTCACTTTTATCTTTGTAGTAAAAATTTGTTATCTATTCCTTTAGCTTTTGTATAGATCTTTACTTTCCATCTCACGTTACGGATCTCTTTATCCATTTTCTTGTTTCGAGCCTTTTTTATAATGCAAGTTTCATAATTCCTTGATGTGGGAGTCAATTTTCAGGTATTGGACGTACTGAAATTTGCTAACTCATACTTTGTCCTTTCTGATTATGGTCTAGGATTCCTTGTCTATTTCTGATTATAGTGTTGGACATCTTCATCCTTTTGCCTTCGTTTGTTCCCCATTTTAGGGTTTCATCTTTGTTTTAGATGGTGATTAACTTTATTCCTTTGACCCTTTATTCTTTGGGCCTTGACTTTGTTTTGAGTTGTAGACATCTTTGTCCTTCTTCAGCTGTTCGGTGCCCCCTCTGGGCTTCCCTTGATCATAAGGGATATAATATATGTTAGGTTGACCTAATTCTAAAAGGTTGCTAGTAGGTGCTTGACCTGACCTTCCCTTTAAGTGGTGAACTGGACGTTAGAGGTTTTGACTTTCCCTCTAGGAGGTGCTATGGTTTGGCAGTAGGCTTTTTGGTAGGTGCTTGACCCGGCCCTCCCTCTAAGAGGTGAACTGGACGTTAGAGGTTTTGACCCTCCCTCTAGGAGGTGCTACGGATTGTTCGTAGGCTTGTTAGAGGTTTTGACCCTCCCTTTAGGAGATGCCTTTGGTAATGGCTTTTTTTTTGAGGTTTTGACCCTCCCTTTAGGATATGCTTTTGGTAAGGCTTAAGAGGATTTGACCCTTCCTCCCGGAGAAGCCTTTGGTAAGGGCTTTTTTTTAGAGATTTTAACCCTCCCTCTAGGAGGTGCCTTTGGTAAAGGCTAAAAATTGTTTTTCTCATAGTGGAAATACGAATCTCAAACAAAAAACTGGGAGGTCATGATTCATGAACTTATAGTTTTTTAAGTGAGAATAGGATTCCCTAATTTGAGTTTTTGTCAATGAACTTTTGATGCTTTAAAACTTTTCCTGAAATAATATAAATAATCTTCTGCTCGCCAATGGTTTTAGCAAACTTTGAAATATTAAGATTGCTTATTTAGAAATCCTTTGTGTGCATTCACTAATGCTATATAATACCTTTGGAAGATTGCACAAATCAATTCTTGAAATAGATAGACATTTGTCTTCCTTAGATATATAAGTTGGTATACATTGTTTTTCCTTTAGATATATAACCATATCTTGGGAGGCATTGCTTAGTAATGGAGTGGTCTTTTTGTAAGTTTTTCTTAGAGATTGCTGAACGGTTAATAGCGGTCCAAGGTTTCATGAAAGCAAGCCTTTGTATTGCATTGATTGAAACATTGATAGTCATTTTGTATCAGGAATTTGAGATTTTTTCAGGTGGCTTGAAATTTTTTATGCTCCAGGAGTATGTTGAATGCTATGGACTAGTTCTGTTTTTATCTATAATGACACTCGAATTTTGAATTAGTACATGACCAATTTTCAGCACAAATCAAAATACAAATCAAGTTAAAATTTTATGAAAGAAGAGAATTCATAGTTGAACTAATGCTGCAAGACTTCATAAATATACGGGTCCGAATTTTGATGTTGCTAAGCTGCTTTCTCCTTAGCTTGAACAAGAAGTTTCTTTAAGTTTCATTAATGAACTCTTTTAGGGTTCCTAACATGATCATATTTTGAATTATTCCAAATAAGATGCGACACTCATCGGTCATATGTCTATTTTCTTTGTGATAATCACAATAAGTTTCCCCATTTTTGGGTTCTGGCTGGCTTCGCATTTTATGAGTAGTTAAGAAACTCTCACTATCTTTTTTGCAGCGAATATATGAGAAAGAGGTTGATCTACGGTTACATAGTTGGGTTTTGGAATTTTTTCCAAAATCCTTTCACCATCCTTTGATTTTTGGTTGGAGTGATTGGAACTAGATCTTTCTTCTTCTATGCCTTGTGGTGACCATTTCTTGTCATGGCATTATTATTCCTTCCTCTTACCATTTTCTTCTTTTGAATGAAGATCTCTATGCAACTGATCTATGGTGAAAGTTATTGGGAATCGGAGGTTCAAGCCCTCCTTCTAGCGCTAAAATGTTAACAAGAAAACTTGTCAACACCCCAAAGTAAATTTTATAGTGTAAGTGATTCCTTCGAACCTTTCGAACAGGTGAAGGTATCTAACACCCTTCGAATAGGTAAAGTAAGTTGAAAACACCTTTTGATAACTTTTGACACAGTCAAAAGGCTAATCCCTCCTTAGAAATTCATTTCAAACGAATTGGTCTGTGACTTTGTAAGAACCACTTTTGAAGTAGTCAAAGAGGTTTAAGGTTAGGACTTAATGCATTAGGGAAATTGGATGAATTGAGTGGTTTCGACTTCCTCAAAAGGCAACCTTTCGAGTGTGTTAATACTGACAGACCTCAATCAAAGTGACATAGAATCATTTAACCAACTATTATTTAAAAGAATGCTACAAACATGCTTTGAAAATAAATTCTTTTACTAAATGAAGCTCAAGTGTACAAAGTAATTTTATCCCCAATTTGGTTTGGAAATTAAGGTTTACAAGCTTTTGAAAGTACAAGCAAGGTGTGAAAAATCGGATCACCAAAACCAAACAACTAGGGTCTTATTTATAGAGCTACGGGTTAGCACCTTTCGAACCATTGCTTTCAATGCGGTCGGAAGGTCTACTTTCCTCATTTAGTGCACATCTTTACCTTTTGACCTAGTCGAAAGGATTACATAGTCGACCTTCCGCTGTTGCTGAAGATTGAGCTTCCTTCTATCTTTCTTTATTTCTTTCGATTTCATTAAAGTTATATAGAAGCGCTCTTCACTTAGCGATTAATGTGCCATGTAAGTTGACAAGGGCATTGGCCTTCGACGTTGTCGAAGCATGTCTTTTTTGGGTTTCGAATCAGTCAAAACCCCATAAAAAGCTTTGCTGCAATAGATTCCATTTGAAAGCATCTTCTCTAGCTAGTGCGGGACCACATCCTTTTTATTTAAGGACGTTATATTGAATTCATATAATTCTTTCTTCATAAGTGAGGATGGCTTTAAACAATTTGAAAGGCTAATATATGCTTTCGAAAGGGTTACTTTGGCCAAACGCTTTTCTGATGAAGGTAGGTGAAAAAGAAACCAATCGTTTCGAATGGCTTAGCGCACATGCGGGAAGTATGTTATTCATTGCCTTCGAAAGGTACCTTTCGGCCTCTTCAAAAGTTGAAAATCTATTATCCATTGCCTTCGAAAGGTACCTTTTAACCTCTTCGAAAGCTTATTATTTATCTAACATTCTGCTGCATCATCCCTTTGACTCTTTCAAAAGGTTTTGTGATCGTTGTTTCTCTTTGTAAATCCTTCCTTTATAATCTTGTCGAAAGCCTTTTTTAATGCTTATAGAAACCACTCTAATGCCTTCTGAACCATCCTCTTGCTCCTTCTTTCTTACTTTCACTCTTGAAAATATTTTATGGATAACATTTAGCCCCCCTAGTATGAAAGAAGCTTTTATGACAAAAATTCCAAAGATTTTCTTTCTTTGTTTCCTACAAAACTGATACTAACTTCTATTAGGAGCATTACCTTATTATGAGACCTTAATGGGTAACTTTAAACTTATGAAACTAATGTTCAAGATACTATTTGATAATATTTTTGGATAAAGCATTCTAAATAATATATGGTCAAAATCCTTTTTATTACTAATATTAGAAATGTGAAACAAAATCACCGGGTTAGCAGGCATCGGCTTAAATAAATGAAAATTTGAAAAAATCTATCATACGCTCTAGATCTCCCATTCTTGGATTATGTTTTCTTCAACCATTAGGTATTAGTTTCTTACTTGAGGTGGTTTTACCTCGTATTTTTACTATAATTCATTTTCATCCCTACACTTTATGTTAGTAACTTTCATTCATTCATTGATAGGTTAGTAAATTGTTTGGTGCTGACACTGTTTGATAATATGAAGATCAGGAGGCTCTCTTTCTCTTTACCCCGTTCTCTAATGGATATCCACCTGATGTTGAGAAAATCTTGCTTAATAGTCAAATCCAAAAATTCAATGGGAGGTCCTTAAATCATCATAAGGAGATCCATAAATTCATAAACCAAAAGTTCAATAAGAAACCATTATGAAAATCCAATAATGAAACCAAGAATATTAAATCCACAAATCACCATAAGAACCAATAGTGAAATTTGGAAATTCATAAATCTAGAAATTTATTAGGAAATCATTACTAAAAGAAGCCGAGAATTCATGAATTCAGGAATGTAATCAGAAACTTGCTAAGATCTTATTTGTCAAACAAACTCCTCAAAACTTATATTAATACTAGTACAAAGTCAGAAATTCAATAAGAAGTCTACTTATCATCATGGAAATTCAATAAAAAAAGTCAAGAAATCAAGAAATCATAAAAATAGGAGATCAAATAAAAGATCATTATGAAAAGAAACAAGAGAATTGAAAATTCAGGAAATCAAGAATTCAACCAAAATCTTTTTAGAATCTCATCTGACGAATAGACTACTCAAAATTTCATCCAATATAAGTACAAGGTCGGAGAACTATCTTGTAATGGTAGACTTAGTAGGTTTAAGCAAAAGATCCCAATCCTATCTGGCCTTAATTCTAAAGTTATTCCAAATAAACTATGTCAGAGATTCATTTAAAACTTATGCCTTGAATAGTGAAGAGGACTCTTGTTATTCAAAGGAAAGTATCCTATTAATAGATGTGTAATTCTTAAAGTGCCTATAAGTTAGTAGTATTATTGTTATATTGGAGCCGAGTTGTTCCGTAAAGCCTTACAATCATTCAGAATAGTAGTTCCGTATTACCAGTCAGCAATTTAGAGTAGTAGTTTCATAAGAACACTCAACTGTTCAGCAGATAGTTCCGTTCGGCTGTTCAGCTTTTCAGTCGTTCAACCGTTCAGCACGTTGTTCCATTTTGTTGATCGATCGCTCAACAACGGAAGCTCTGTTTGACTAGGTCATTCAGCTGTGCAAGTTCCTTACTATTGCTTGGCCGTTCAGCAGTGCAATAGTACAAATAACTAATTATATATATATATATATATATAGACTCTTCTATCCTAAAGGGTCATCTTATTTCTAAGAATTCAAGAGTGGGTTACTTGATCTACTCTTCGAATGAAGTCACTTTTATCTTTGTAGTAAAAATTTGTTATCTATTCCATTCCTTTAGCTTTTTTATAGATCTTTACTTTCCATCTCACGTTACAGATCTCTTTATCCATTTTCTTGTTACGTGTCTCCTTTTAGAATGCAAGTTTCTTAATTCCTTGACGTTGGAGTCACTTTTCAGGTATTGGACGTACTGAAATTTGCTAACTCATACTTTGTCCTTTATGATTATGGTCTTGGATTCCTTGTCTGTTCCTGATTATAGCAGTGGACATCTCATCCTTTCGCCTTCATCTGTGCCCCTTTTTTGGGTTTTATCTTTGTTTTAGATGGTGGTTAACTTTATTCCTTTAACCCTTTATTCTTTTCAGGCCTGACTTTGTTTGAGTTGTAGACATCTTTGTCCTTCTTTATCTATTCGGTGCCCCCTCTAGGCTTCCCTTGATTCTAAGGGATATAGTGTATGTTAGGTTGATCTTCTTTTAAAAGGTTGTTGGCGGGTGCTTGACCCGACCCTCTGTAATGTTCTTGAATGTTAATTAGCATTATTCAGGATATTTAATTGGATAAATTAAATAGAATAATGTGAATAATTAGGGAGATGAGATTAATAAATCCTATGGTTGTGTCTAATTAAATGAACTAAAATAAGACTTAACTAAATTTAGAAGGAGGAATTTCCTAAGGGGTAAACTTGGAAATGGGGCTACATTTCTTTGTATATATCTCTTCCTCCACCTGAATAAACTTTCACTTTCTCATTCTTAACTCCCACATATTTTGGCCAGCCATTAAAAAGCTCTAGGAAGGGTTTAAATTGAAGAATAAGCTAAGGAATTTGTTAGCACCAAAATTGGTCACTAACCTCGTTCAGAAAGATTGTGTAGAGATATAAGTGATGAAAGCAATTAAACAGAGAAGACAATCTTAATTCAAGTGCAGAAAGTAAGAACACCAAATTTATAGTGGTTCGGCGTAATTGCCTACGTCCACTTTGCTCAACTTTATTGATTTCCTTTATGATTGATTGATTACAAATACAATTCGTGAATCAAATGCTTGAATGAAGGTGTTTGAGTAGAGAAGATGAGTCTTGAAAATGGCAGAGTCTCCCCGTATTTGCTCTCCAAAAAAGGATCCCTTTCACTGTGACCCTGCCCCTCTATTTATAGGCAAAGATGGGCTGGACTTCCCAAGTGGGCTGATTGCCGAACGTTCCAGCCCGAGTACAGTGGTCGCCGTATGCCGAGCAAGGCTCGCCGAACGAGTTCCGCCGAGCCATTCCTTCTATGCCGAACGGTGTGCTGGTTAGTTGTGTTGAACGTCTTCTGGATGACGAGTATCACGCCGAACACCATAGGATGCCGAGTACTCTTGTATGCCGAGCAGCTTTGATTCCGAGCGACCTTGTATGCCGAGCAGCCTTGATGCCGAGTACTCTGGTATGCCGAGCAGTCTTGCATGCCGAGCAGTCTTGATGCCGAACAGCCTTGATTCCGAGCACTCTTGTATGCCGAACAGCCTTGATGCCGAGTACTCTGGTATGCCGAGCAGTCTTGCATGCCGAGCAGTCTTGATGCCGAGTACTCTGGTACGCCGAGCAGTCTTGATGCCGAGCACTTATGGGATGCCGAACACTAGTCGACGCTGAGCATAGGTTGTTGCCGAACACTACTTGGTGCCGAGTACCCTTGCTGCCGAGTACTACGCCGAGTAGTCTCGATGCCGAACACTGCTGAGTATTATGCCGAACACTCCTGGACACCGGAAACTTAAGGACGCCGAGTACTACGCCAAGTACTCATGGATGATGGTTGCTTCGCCGAACATTCCTGGATGCCGGACACTCTCTGATGCCGAGCACTAGTTGCCTGGTCAAATCCCCAGGAAACACTTGCCCCCCAAAGTGTATTGCGTGGCCGAACGTGATGCGCTTTGAATCTGGTACAATCTACCTCGGAGGTACCCTCTCGAGAATGCTAGCAAAGGGAGGTGCGAGACGAACAAGCTTGGGATGCCGAACGACACGTTCTGAGCCGAACGTTCCCAGCGTGCCGAACGTCATTCCACCCTAACGCCGAGTACTCCGGTATTGACCGGTTCTACCGGGAATAGCCCCTTCGACTTCCTCCATTTCCCTCTATAAAGCCAGTCCCTTCTCTTCCTTTTCTCCTTTTACTTCTTATTTCCTCCGTTCTCACAATTCCGTTCAATCGTCCGAATTTGAGACTTAACTACTCCATCTCAATCTTCGATCTTCACACTTAGGTATTTTTCATCGTAAACTCAAACGAGATGTTCGAACGAAGTCGTGTAGAGGGTTTTTGTATAGCTTGTCTGTATTGCCGAACGACATAGCGTGGAGGGGTTAGGAGTATGTCCGCTTATTGCCTTAGTCTCCTCGTGTTGGATCGAGGTCAAAAGGAAGAAAAAGAATGAGAGGTGTTGGAGAGGGTAACGGCGCCGTTCGCTGCTCCGGCGCATGTGGTCATGTGCCGGTCGGTGTAACGGTCAGTTGCCGAACGGTACCTCAGCCGGGCAAGGCCAGGCCGAACACTCACTAACAAGTCGAACTATAATTGAGCCGAACGAAACAAAACCAATCAATGCCCAAACGCCGAACATTTCACATGCCGAACAATGCAATTGCCGAACATTTGACATGCCGAACAATATAATTGCCGAACACCTTTCATGCCGAACAATATAATTGCCGAACACGTTATATGCCGAACAATACAATTGCCGAACACCTTTCATGCCGAACAATATAATTGCCGAACACGTTATATGCCGAACAATACAATTGCCGAACACCTTTCATGCCGAACAATATAATCGCCGAACACCTTATATGCCGAACAATACAATTGCCGAACACTTTACTTAGGACGATGAGCACTACTAAAATGCCGACCAGTATAACTGTTAAACTACACTTAGGCCGGTCACTCTAGGAATCATATGTCTTTTGAACCTGAAACTGTAATCACCTCAAGGCGGGCCTTTGAGACGGTCAGCGATGACGGTCTTCGAAAGCGATGATCCGCAGCTAATTACTATATCTTTATTGTTGTCTTTACACAATTGCTTGCACTAGTTCACACACCACGTGGGGGGAAAATTCGTGATGCTGATTCTAACGCTCAACGTTTTTCAAGTATAGCTTTCTCAAGCATTTAGCCAGGTTCATTATTTATTCGGGATGTCAGGAAAATCTAGTTCTGCCACCGTATCTGACAGGCCTGGGCCGTCAGCAAAGCAAGGAGCCGCAGATGCTTCCAATCCGTCAATCTCTCCCGCTCATAATCTGGCGCCCGATGCTCTAGAGTCAACCATCTTATTGGACAATCCGGTCGATTCTCAAGCCTCGAGGATCAACGAGGCCGCTCTGCGACAGATATGTTCCATTCACGGAATTCCCTTTACCGACGTGTTAGTTCCTTCGAGACACGACCGTCCTCACTTGCCCCCGGTCGGGTACACGGCCTGCAACAAGTTCATGTGCTGGATGGGCAGCGTGCCTCCGTTTAACCTATTTCTCCGGGATGTGCTGCAGTATATAGATATCGCTCCGTCGCAGCTGCACCCGAATGGTCATGCGTTCCTATATGGGACTTATTTACTCTTCATGGCTGTCTTCTCCAGACCTCCAACCCCCGGTGATATTCGATACATTTACATGTTCAAGAGACGGAAAGATAGCCCCTCCTTCATCTTCCTCGAGCCGTATCACAAGTGCCAGATCTTGACGGGGGCCTGCAGCAAGTTCGCCCTGTACAAACAGGAATGGTTCTATGTGCGATGCCTGTCTAGTTTCGCTAGGAGATGGGTTGAAGGCAGTAAGTCTCTCTGCTGAACCGTTACTTGTACTTAATGGGAGTCATGTTTTTTCCTAACTCTTCATCTCATCTTTTCAGGTATTAACCCGCGTCCGGAAGGCCGAGGATATTCTGATGCTGTTGACGCGATTAGAGCTCTCCCGGCCGAGGACCGAGATATTCGAGCCATCATTTCAAATGAATCGCTGTCGGGGTTCGGCTTGCTAGCTCCTGATCGTCGGGTCAGCCTTCCAGAAGGCGTTACAATTCCCAAACCTCCATCCGGTCGGGGGAAAAAACTTGCTGGCCCGTCGTCACGTCGCGCTCCCGTCGCGCACGAAGAAGGCGAGCGTAGAGAGGGTGATGCACCCGACACTCAGGGCGAGAACGTGGGTCCTGCTTGGAATCCGGCAATCGAAGTTCAGGATATTGAGACGTCATCCTCCCCTTCGAAGGGAAAGAAAAAGCTGAAATATACGGTTCAGAAAGAGAAAGTCGGCGACACCTCAAAACCTACGCCTATCCCTCCTGAAAAAGAGGCTTCTTCACAGCGTCTAGAGAGTTCTCTAAGGGGTCTCTCGAACCTCTCTATCCCCGAAGACATACTTAATTATGGGTTCGATGATCCTGAAGCTCTCAAATTCTCGTCGCCCGCTAGAGGCAATGTAGGAGTTCAACTCCCGGCTCACAGAGATAATACCCCGATTAGCAAAGACAAACGAACGGGTCCGTCGGGGGGAACACTTAGGACACACACGCACACGCGCATTCCATAGCATACTTCAAGTCTTTTTAATTCGTGAATTCTCCTTAATTCGTTGTTATCTTCCTTCTTTGCAGGTGATATGGGCCGCTCCCACGGACTTGATCGCCTTCAAGGGTCTTCAATATTTCATCACTCCGGACGGGATTCCGGTTCGGGCAGACGCCGGGACCGAGGTGATTATGAGGATAGGGACAATCGTCCGCGCGAATCGTCTCATCGCAAGAAAGCGCACTATCAATCTTCTCAGTCCCGTGATCTTCCTCCTACAACTGAGCCGGATAAAGAGAAGTCTCTGCAGAAGGGCTATCAGTCCGATGCTGCTCGAGAACAACATTCCAGTTCATCGAGTACGAGGCAAGTTCGGGAGCCGCGTAAAAGAACGGAATTCTCTAAGCCTCCTCCTCCTGCTCCTGCCGTGGACCCAACCGTTGCGGAAAAGATGGTCGACCTTAAGGCCAAGTTTCCGAAGATTTGTTTTGACGGTTTGAAATTCCTCCCGGCCATCCATCACATTCCTGGGCACGTGAAGCAAAGTGCCATTGCATGCAACAATGACGTCTATGTTCAACATGACGCATTCGTGCACTTGGTGGAGAAGATATCAGAAGTATCTGTTGAGCGTCAACACGAGATTGACCGTCTGACTCTGGAGGCTGACAGCGATAAGAAAATCATCAAACTCCAAGACGAAGAGCTCGCCTCTTATAAGTTAAAGCTAGAAGCCGCTGAACAAGGCGCAAAAGATACTGCCGAGGCAGTTACTCGCTTAGAGGTGGCTCACAAAAAGGAGCTTGATGAAGCAGTTCAGCGCAGCGGCGCCCTTGCCCTAGAAAAAGACTCTGTTCAAAAAGAAAGGGACGTGCTCGCTATTCAAGTCAAAGAGCTGAAAGAACAACTCTCCAAGGAGAAAGAAGACAAAATAGCCGCTCAGGAAGAATCACAGCGGTATTGCGATGAGATTGTTGCTACCCGGCTCCTCAAGGCAAAGCTCGACGGTGAACTTGCCGGGGTCGAGAGAATGAAGGATGAAGCCCGTGAGGAGGGTAAAAGAATGGCTGAGGAGGAGCTTGATTCTCGCCTTGAGGCGGCCGCAGAGGCTGGCAGGGAAGAGGTCAAAAGTATGTTTGACCCGTTGATTTCCGAGTACGGAGCCCGCGTCCTTATGCACCGCGACCTAACATTCTTGGGCGACGGCTACCATGAATCCCTGGCTGAGGCATGGGAAACTCTGATAAAGATCAAGAAAGTCGAATCAGGCTCCGAAGAAATCGACGAGGATGCACTGGTGAAGGAGTTCCTGAGGGGGAATGAGCCATCGGATTTATCCGTAGCATTGGCTCTCTATGGCAAAGGCTCTTCCCCTTCGAAAGAGAAGAACAACGAGGCTGGCCCGTCAGAGGCCGACACTACTACTCCTCACATTGCCGCTCCTTATGCTGCTCAATCGGCCGGTCGGTCGACGCTTGATCCATTCGAGCAACACGCCAGTTATGATCCCGAAGATCCCGGGCTTGGCGTTCATGTGCTGTCACCTATCCTGGAGGGTGAAACCCCGCGCGCCACCGACAGTCAACCTGATCCTGGTAGGATATTCTTCTTTCTCTAGAAATCGAAGTGATCCCGTCATTTTTCAACAGTGGTTATTTGTTCTAATGCCCACTTCTTATATTTCTCACAGGTTGTTCTGACACTGAGCCAACTCCGAGGAGCGACGACGCCAAGGAGAAAGCGGGGAAAACAAGCGACGCTGCTCACGCAGAGGTGACTCCCGGCCCAGATGCTCAAGTGATCGGGGCGCTCGATGACGACAAACTTGACACCTCGTCTCCGGCCGAAGGAAGCGACGAAGTTAAAATTACTGGCGCCTCTGAGCATACTTCAGAGATGAGCATGAAGGATCGTCTCGCCGACGAGGAGAAGAGAAAGGTCAAAGTCAAGGTTGAATCCGAAGTCCTGGAACTTACTGACCCGCGGAATAGACCTTTGAAAATCATTCTCCCGGGCAGGTCCAAACCATTAGATGTTCCGTCTCCTACTCCTGACTCCGTCTCTCTAGCAAGCAAAAAGTCCAAGAAGAAACGTGAGGGAGAGGAGTCGTCGGAGACACCGAAGGCGGACAAGAAGAAGAAGTCGAAGAAATGATCGATGCACTTGTTCAACAAGTTTTTTGCTTAAGTTTGTAATAGTTTCTACCTTTCATAACTTGTAGTTTGTACAGACCCGAATTTTGTAGGAGTGATCTTGTATCCCTATTTTGGACTTATCGAATAAAATTTCAGTTTCTTCTTGTTTGGATGATTCTCTTGTCTTTATTTGGTTTGCTGACACTGTGCTCCGGGGACTTGGAGACTTAAGACTGTTCATACTCTAGTCCGCGCTCTGGGGGCTTAGAGTACTCCGCTCCGTATTCCGGGGACTCGGAGATTGGAAATCGTTTATACTCTAGTCCGCGCTCTGGGGACTTAGAGTACTCCGCTCCGCACTCTGGGGATTCGGAGATTGTAAATCGTTTATACTCTAGTCCGCGCTCTGGGGACTTAGAGTACTCCGCTCCGCACTCTAGGGATTCGGAGATTGTAAATCGTTTATACTCTAGTCCGCGCTCTGGGGACTTAGAGTACTCCGCTCCGCACTCTGGGGATTCGAAGATTGGAAATCGTTTATACTCTAGTCCGCGCTCTGGGGACTTAGAGTACTCCGCTCCGCACTCTGGGGATTCGGAGATTGTAAATCGTTTATACTCTAGTCCGCGCTCTGGGGACTTAGAGTACTTCGCTCCGCACTCTGGGGATTCGGAGATTGGAAATCGTTTATACTCTAGTCCGCGCTCTGGGGACTTAGAGTACTCCGCTCCACACTCTGGGGATTCGGAGATTGTAAATCGTTTATACTCTAGTCCGCGCTCTGGGGACTTAGAGTACTCCGCTCCGCACTCTGGGGATTCGGAGATTGGAAATCGTTTATACTCTAGTCCGCGCTCTGGGGACTTAGAGTACTCCGCTCCGCACTCTGGGGATTCGGAGATTGTAAATCGTTTATACTCTAGTCCGCGCTCTGGGGACTTAGAGTACTCCGCTCCGCACTCTGGGGATTCGGAGATTGTAAAATCGTTTATACTCTAGTCCGCGCTCTGGGGACTTAGAGTACTCCGCTCCGCACTCTGGGGATTCGGAGATTGTAAATCGTTTATACTCTAGTCTGCGCTCTGGGGACTTAGAGTACTCCGCTCCGCACTCTGGGGATTCGGAGATTGGAAATCGTTTATACTCTAGTCCGCGCTCTGGGGACTTAGAGTACTCCGCTCCGCACTCTGGGGATTCGGAGATTGGAAATCGTTTGTATGAGTCTGTACGCCGCACAGAATAATGTAATTTATCATTCGATTAAGAGATACAGAAACTTCATAGAAAATGTGGCTTCAAGCCTTTATTAATGAAAATCAACTAAATTGTTCGATCACAACTTCAAAAGGAAACTAAGTCATTATTGAATGGAAACATGCGGAAAACAATAATGCCTATAACAAGAAAGGGAAACATGCTAAATGTAATAGTGCCGCAAATGTTCACTGTTCCATGCTCGGGGGAGTGTCGTGCCATCAACGGTCGCTAGCTTGAATGTTCCTTCTCCAAGCTTCCGTTCAATGGCATATGGACCTTCCCAGCTGGGATTCATGCGTGATGGTACTGGGAAGACTCGCTTCAGAACGAGATCACCCACATCAAAGATTCTTGGGCGGACTCTGCCATCGTAGTAGCGCTTGACTCGATGTCTGTGCGCCGCCGCCCTTAACTCAGCTTCTTCGCGCTTTTCGTCGATGCAGTCCAGTGATTCCAGCAAGAGGTTTTGGTTCGTCTTGGGGTCATAGTATGTCACTCGGTGCGATGGAACTTCAAGTTCCACGGGTATCACGGCTTCAGAACCGTATGCCAAGGCGAACGGAGTGTGGCCGGTCGCGGACTTGTGGGTAGTCCTATATGCCCATAATGCCGTCGGGAGTTCATCTACCCACTTGCCTCCAACCTTCTCCAGACGCTTCTTTAGTATGGACTTAATTACCTTGTTAACGGCCTCGACTTGTCCGTTAGCTTTTGGGTGTGCAACGGCAGCGAACTTTTTCTCGATGCCGTACTTTAGACAGAATTCTTTGAACTCTCTACTTTCGAATTGCGTTCCGTTATCTGTAATGATGGTGCGTGGAAGACCAAAGCGGCATATGATGTTTCGTACAACGAAATTAATGACTTTCTTAGAGGTGATAGTGGCCAAAGGTTCTGCCTCGGCCCATTTCGTGAAATAGTCGACCGCAACTATCGCATATTTCGCACCACCTTTGGATAGAGGTAAAGAGCCGATTATGTCGATTCCCCAGATCGCGAATGGCCAAGGGCTGATCATTTGTGTGAGTTCCGTTGACGGAGCCCTCGGGATTTTTGCATATCTTTGACACTTGTCGCATTTTCTCGCGTAGTCCGCGGCATCCCGGTTTACGGTAGGCCAGTAATACCCATAGCGGAGGATCTTCTTTGCTAGCGTTTGCCCCCCAGTATGGTCGCCGCATTCCCCTTCATGGACTTCCCTCAAGACTCGCTTTGTTTCATCATGAGCGATGCATCGTAGTAATGGGATTGAGAATCCTTTCCGGTACATGGATCCATCCTGCATTACGTACCGCGCAGCCTTTCGAAGGACCCGTCGTCTTTCGCTTCTTCTTTCTGGTAAAGCCCCAGTTGTCAGGTACAGTTTGAATGGGGTTATCCACGAGTCCTTCTCGATCTCTGTTTCCAACACAAGATCGATTTTCATCTCGCCCGTACTCGGGGCATGCAAGACTTCCACGGGATACAATCCCATTTGCTGGACATCGTCGGTACTTGCGAACTTAGCCAACAAGTCGGCTTCTTTGTTTTGTTCTCGAGGGATGTGCGAAATGTCATAACGCTCAAGATTTGATAGTAGTTCCTGGACCTGAACGAGGTACGGAGCAAGCTTTCGTCCTTTTGCTTGGTAGTCTCCTCGCACTTGGTATACCACTAACTGCAAGTCACAAAAGATTTCGATTGATTTGATTCCGAGTTCTTTGATAAGCTTCAAGCCAGCGATCAATGCTTCATACTCAGCTTCGTTGTTTGTAGCCGGAAAATCGAGCTTCAGGGCATAACAGATTGATCGGTTTTCCGGAGTTATAAGAACTACGCCCGCGCCGGAGCAACGGTCATTTGATGCACCGTCAGTGTATAACTTCCATCGTATGGGGGGAATGATGTCGTGATCATCCGGTTTGATGGGCATGGTAAATTCAGCGATGAAGTCTGCTAACGCTTGCCCTCGGATAGCTCTCCGTGGTAAGTACGCGATATCGAATTGGCTCAACTCGATGTTCCATTTTAGCAATCTTCCAGAAGTTTCTGGTCGCTGAAGTACCTGCCTCAGGGGTTGATCGGTATAAACGCCGATTGAATGCGCTTGAAAGTATGGGCGTAGCTTGCGTGATGCAATCACCAAGCAATAAGCCAATTTCTCAATTTTAGGGTAATTCTTCTCTGCCCCCGTTAAACGCTTGCTAACATAATATACCGGCTTCTGGACTCGATCCTCCTCACGGACCAAAGCTGCGCTTATCGCATGAGGGGATATAGCCAAGTAAACGTACAACATCTCATGGTCAACTGGTTTAGATAGCATCGGTGGGCTCTCCAGATGCCTTACCAGGTTCTGGAAAGCTTCCTCGCAGCTAGACGTCCATTCAAAATTCCTCTTTCCTTTCTTTATTATGTCGAAGAATGGGATGCACTTGTCAGTTGCCTTGGATATAAACCGACTTAGCGCAGCCACTTTCCCGTTCAAGTTCTGTACCTGCTTTATAGTCCTGGGTGCTTGTACGTCTCGAATGGCTTGGATCTTTTCTGGGTTGGCTTCGATTCCCCTAGCGTTGACGATGAATCCTAAAAACTTCCCTGATGCAACGCCGAAAGAACACTTCAGCGGGTTGATCTTCATTCCATAGGACCTGAGTATGTTAAACATTTCAGCTAAGTCTTGGATGTGGTCGTTTGACTGCCGTGACTTCACGAGCATGTCATCCACATAGACTTCCATGGTTTTGCCCAGCTGGTCCTTGAACATTCGATTCACCAGGCGTTGGTAAGTTGCTCCAGCGTTCTTTAATCCAAAGGGCATCACTACATAGCAATACAGCCCGACATTTGTAACGAAGCTGGTGTGTTCTTGGTCCGGAATATGCATTGGGATTTGGTTGTATCCTGAGTACGCATCCATGAATGACAATAATTCGTGTCCTGCTGTGGAATCGACCAACTGATCGATCCTAGGCAACGGGAAACTGTCCTTAGGGCATGCTTTGTTCAAGTCGGAATAATCTACGCAAGTCCTCCATTTCCCATTTGCCTTTTTTACTAGCACAGGGTTAGAGACCCACTCTGGGTAGAGGGCGTCGCGGACGAACCCATTTGCTTTGAGTTTGTCCACCTCCTCTCCAAGAGCGGCGGATCTCTCTGGATCCATTCCTCTCCTCTTTTGCTTGACTGGGACGTATTTCGGGTCTATGTTCAACATATGACTTGTGATGGCGGGAGAAATCCCACACATATCAGAATGCGTCCAGGCGAAAACATCGAGGTTTGCTCGGAGGAAGTCGCTAAGGTCTTCTGTCATTGCGGGGCTTAACTGTGATCTGATTTTCAGTATTCGCGAAGGGTCGTCACGGCTAACTGAAATGTCGATTGTTAATTCAGCCGGTGCCGCCTTCTCTTCCCTGGGTTTCTCATCGTCGTCTCTCGGATCTATATCTCCGTAGATCCGAGAATTATGCCCGAGCCAGGGCTCGGGCACTACTTGTCAATTATTCGCGTTGAGGATGCGGACAGGATTGTCCGTACCCTTTCCTTTTTCCCTCCGGTGAGCTTCACGGAGCTCGGCCACATAACAAGAACGACCAGCTGCTTGGTCTCCGTGAACAATGCCTACTCCTTTGTCAGTTGGGAACTTCAAAGTCAAGCACCACGGGGCTAGTGCCGCCCTAAATTCAGCCAGGGCCGGCCGACCCAAGAAAACATTGTATGGAGAGTCCACATCCAAAACTACAAAGGGTAGAATTCGTACCCTCCGACGCTCGCCTTGTCCCAGTTCAACTGGTAACTCGACATATCCCACTGCATCAGTCGCAGCGCCGTTAAAACCGTGGATACGAGCTTTGGATGGTTTCAAGTCTTTTGTCTCTAGCTTCATCTGATCATATGCCTTCTTGAAGATGATGTTGACTGAACTTCCACAATCAATCAAGATTCTTTTTACATACGCTGGTCCGATTGTTGCAGATATGACCATGGGATCGATGGTCGGAGCCTCTATCTGATCAGCGTCTCTGTTTCTGAACACAATATCGTCTGTCATCACGCGCTGCTGCTTAGCAGGGGCTCCGTCCTCTACGTTTGAACAGCACTCGAAATCCGCATGCTTCAAGGAGCTCGCATATCGCTCCATCTCTTGCCAGTTCTTATCTGCGGGATGAGGTCCGCCGATAATTGTATTTATAACCAGTCTCCCAACAGTTCGGGCAGGTTCCTCTGGATGACGTGGAGCTGGTGCACGACCTGGGTCGGACGTTCCCTGTCCTTCTTCCTGCGGATCCTTCACAAATTCTTGCAACTTCTTTTGTCTGATCAATTTCTCGATAGCGTCATGTAGGTGTCTGCATTCTTCCGTGTTGTGTCCATAGGTTTCATGGAAGCGGCAATATTTCCCAGTCCGTTTCTGTTCTTCAGTCGATTCTTTCGGACGTGGTTTTCTGTACTGAAAAGTATTGCATGTGGATAGGTAAATGTTCTCAAGTGGGGCGTTTAGCGGAGTGTACTCGTTGTAGCTTGGAATTCTCGACTTCCACTTTCCCGCTTCTTTCCTCTTTCCTTGACTCCTTCCTCCGGACTCTTTGGGCTGCACAGGCTTATTCTGGACGTTGACTTGGACCTTTCCTGAATTGTCTCCAGATTGCTTCACAGCAATGTTGCTCTTAATTGACTCTTGGGCGGGTCCCGGTGCCTTGTCTCGTCGTACCCACCTAGCTTCCTCTCTTCTTATGAACTGGTGTGCCTTGGAGTAGAAACGCTCTAGCGTAGTCGGAGGTTTTCCTGCCAGCCAATCCCCGAATTCAGAATCCGGATCTACACCTCTCATCACAGCCATTAGAATTGCGTGGCCGTTGGGATTACTGACTTCAGTTGCCGCAACGTGGAATCTTTGTAAGTACTCCTTCAGCGACTCTCCGGGATTTTGGATTACACTCGACAGAGACATCACGTCCTTCGGGCGTGTAGTGTGTATCCTGAACTGCTCAATAAACTTCTTTGCCAACTCCTCGAAATTTGATACGGATCGCGGAGGAAGTCGGGTGAACCACATAGTAGCGATCCCAGATAGAGTAATCGGAAAGCACCTACATTTGGTGGCATCATTTGCTCTGGCTGAATCCATCATCCATTCATACCTCATTACATGTTGTCTGGGGTCAGTCTTTCCTTCGTATGCAGGAATGGTTGGCATGCTAAACTTCTTGGGGTAGGACGCTTGCAGCACAACATCCGTGAACGGAGTATGACTTCTTGACACTCCCCAATCGTCATTTGACAAGCCCTGATTTTCTTTCATCAGTTGCCTGATCATGGCTGTCAGATTGGGTGTCTGTATGGAAGCTGGGAGGTTGGAGTCAGTTCTACGTGCCTGTCCATGCTGATGCCTCCTTTCCTGGCGATCTGCCAATCGTGCGTCATGAGGCTCAACATTGTTAACATCTTGATGATCTGGAGCTCCCTCCTCCACCTGTACTCCAGTTCGGAAGTTTCCAGTTCTGGCTTGGTCGCGGTCTCCTGTTGTTCGAACAGCAGCATCTGCCCTTGCGGTTTCAGTCTTACGGCGTCTGCGCCTGGGTGGCTCATCAGAAGAAGTTGAGCTATCAGAAGAGGAATAAGCAGCTTGATTGCCCCCAGCATTCTGTTGCTGCTGTTGAGTGAGTTGTGCCATCAGGTTGGCATTAGCTTGCATCTGTTCTCCCAGTTGTCTCCTGCTTTCCCTAAGTTCTCTCATCAAGTCGTTGAACTCCACTCTGGTGACAACTGGAGTCTGTTCTTGAGCGGCAATCCCTGCACTCGGGATTGCTGGTTGATTGCTAGGTCCTGCTTGTTGCACGCTAGCAGTCTCTCGGGCATCCGCATTAAGGGAAGCTGACCTGGTACGTGGTCTTGCCATTGTAGAGTTATTGGTATGAACTCTGAGTAGAATCAACGGATGTCCTATCAGTAAGTCGGATCTTCTTTGGGGGATTTGTTCAATCCAGTAGCTTCAAAGCAGATCCTTGAGGTCTGAGAATTCGATTCTCAGTGAAAGCACCAAAGTGTTAGCACCAAAATTGGTCACTAACCTCGTTCAGAAAGATTGTGTAGAGATATAAGTGATGAAAGCAATTAAACAGAGAAGACAATCTTAATTCAAGTGCAGAAAGTAAGAACACCAAATTTATAGTGGTTCGGCGTAATTGCCTACGTCCACTTTGCTCAACTTTATTGATTTCCTTTATGATTGATTGATTACAAATACAATTCGTGAATCAAATGCTTGAATGAAGGTGTTTGAGTAGAGAAGATGAGTCTTGAAAATGGCAGAGTCTCCCCGTATTTGCTCTCCAAAAAAGGATCCCTTTCACTGTGACCCTGCCCCTCTATTTATAGGCAAAGATGGGCTGGACTTCCCAAGTGGGCTGATTGCCGAACGTTCCAGCCCGAGTACAGTGGTCGCCGTATGCCGAGCAAGGCTCGCCGAACGAGTTCCGCCGAGCCATTCCTTCTATGCCGAACGGTGTGCTGGTTAGTTGTGTTGAACGTCTTCTGGATGACGAGTATCACGCCGAACACCATAGGATGCCGAGTACTCTTGTATGCCGAGCAGCTTTGATTCCGAGCGACCTTGTATGCCGAGCAGCCTTGATGCCGAGTACTCTGGTATGCCGAGCAGTCTTGCATGCCGAGCAGTCTTGATGCCGAACAGCCTTGATTCCGAGCACTCTTGTATGCCGAACAGCCTTGATGCCGAGTACTCTGGTATGCCGAGCAGTCTTGCATGCCGAGCAGTCTTGATGCCGAGTACTCTGGTACGCCGAGCAGTCTTGATGCCGAGCACTTATGGGATGCCGAACACTAGTCGACGCTGAGCATAGGTTGTTGCCGAACACTACTTGGTGCCGAGTACCCTTGCTGCCGAGTACTACGCCGAGTAGTCTCGATGCCGAACACTGCTGAGTATTATGCCGAACACTCCTGGACACCGGAAACTTAAGGACGCCGAGTACTACGCCGAGTACTCATGGATGATGGTTGCTTCGCCGAACATTCCTGGATGCCGGACACTCTCTGATGCCGAGCACTAGTTGCCTGGTCAAATCCCCAGGAAACAGAATTAAAGCTAGGAAATTATCTCATTCTCCAATCAAGTAATCAAGGTGAATAATCATGTTTATCATCTTGTTTTTCTGTGTTTGGATTGGTTATGGGTTATACCTGATTCATGTTTGTGATTTTCGTTAGGATATAACCATTTAAACCTTTGTTTGGATAAGACATAGGTGTTTTAAAATGTTAATGGAATAATTAACACGTTTTCATTTGGTTTTGGTTAAATTACGAATTGTTTTGATGTTCATATGCTTTGAAAATTTAATATGTTGAAGTATATGATTTATCTGATTTTTGCTGTTTTTTGGGAATTTTTCTTTAGTGATTTACTAAGGTAATTAATATTTAAGCCCAAGGGCTAAACTGAAAATTTGCTTCCGAAATTATTTAAATTCAAAAGGAAATTGCTTTTGGAAATATTTGAGGAAGAAGTACAGTGTTTTGAGATAAATGTTGACTTTTGTATACCTTTTATTATTTGGAAGTACAGGAAAAGGTTCCTCAGCCAATCAAAATCAGACAAACAAGATAAAACATCACTTCAGTGGGCCCAGTTCTACCTTCAACTCCAACAAGCCTGCTTTTACCCTTTTGATGAAGTCGAAAGGTACCTTTCTCCTAAGACGGAAGGTAAACAATTACCCTCCACATAAGTCGAAAGGTAGGCACGGGGCCGAAGGGAAGAGGGGCGAAGGGATGTAGAGGCTGCTTCTTTTGCTTTCAGATAGAAATATAATTGCTTTTGAATAAGTTGAAGGAGGATCCTTCGACTCTATCATTTTATAAAAGACTAAAATTTTTATATTCAAGAAGGGTTTCGAAGGGGATCTTCGAAATCTTAAACCTTAAAAAGTATTTTAAAATGTTTTTTGAAAAGGTGTTTTAATACCTTTCAGCAAGCCAAAGGTTTAACCTTTTGACAAGGTCGGAAGTATACTTTTGAAGGGTTGGTTCCAACACCAACACTTCATTGTTTTTGATTGATTTTGAAAGGTTTGACTTCGAAAGTTTTATTTCGAAGGGTTTTGAAAGGGTTATCTTCAATGACTGTGAAAGGTTTTGATTTCAAAAGGTTTTAGTTTCGAAAGGTTTTAATTACGAAAGGTTTGACTTCAAAAGGTTTTGATTTCGAAAGGTTTTAATTTCAAAAGGTTTTAATTTAAAAAGGTTTTAATTTCGAAAGGTTTGACTTCGAAAGGTTTGATTTCGAAAGGTTTTGAAGGGGTTATCTTCAATGATTGCGAAAGGTTTTAATTTCGAAAGGTTTGACTTCAAAAGATTTGATTTCGAAAGGTTTTGAAGGGTTATCTTCAATGATTGCGAAAGGTCTTGATTTAGAAAGGTTTGATTTCGAAAGGTTTTCGAAGGGGCTAACTTTGGATGTTTATTGGCTTTCGAATGTGACTTAATTAAAAGGGTTTTAAAGGGCTGTTTTTAGCCATTTTTCTTAAGTAAAGTTTTGCTAATTCGAAGGGGCTACTTCGAAGGGTTATATCATAAAATACATATCTTTGTTTGAATATATAAGGAGGATCCTTATTTAAATTAAATGTTATATAATCTTGGGGATACCGGGGTGGGTTTAATGTTTTCGATACATAGTTTGGGGTTACAAAAAGAAATATGCTTTCGAAAATATATATTGGGGATATCAATGTGTTTTTATTTAATTTAACCTAATTGGGGCTACCAATGGGAATATGTTAAATAGGTGGTATACCTGGGGAAAATAATTAATCATGGAGATCATGAATTTTTATAAATAATCATGGGGAACATGATATTTTAATTGGCCAACTGATGGGTTCTTGGTTAACCTAGGAAAACCATGGAATGTGTGGCGGATAGCCCACATTAAATTTATAAAGTAAAGAATGTTTTGCCAGAGGTGGTTAGCCTCGGGATTTGGCACCCAAGGGTTCATAGTCATCCTAGGAAAACTATGGAGTGTGCGGTGGATAACCCATACCATCTTTTATAAAACAATGTATGATGGATAATCAGAATATATTTTGAATGGATTTGGGATGGACAGTCCTATTAAAGTATGACAGATAGTCATTTTAAAGATTTTAGAGGGGATCTAATAAATTGATTTTAGATGGGAAATCTAATAAATTGCTTTTAGATGGGATATCTAATAAATTGGTAGATAGGATATCCAATACATATGATTTATGGCTTTATTTCATATTATGCTAAGACTAATCATTTTTGGTGCAGGGGCATAGTAAATGATTTTCATGTTTTATTTTGGATACTAGTGAGGGGGAAACCCGTTCCGCTAAGCGGTGTGGTCTCACTAGATATCTATTTATGATAAGAGATGATATGGGATTATTCATACCAGACTTATTGTCTGACTCGAAGTTTGTGTTTCTCCACAAACTCTTGGGTACTCAAAAATTAATTTTAGTAGTCTGAGAGTGGGAGACTTTCAGGTTTTTGGATGAATAAGCTTCCGGAGATGTGCAGGAGGCAGTATTAGCTATATATGAGCTATTTTGTGTATTCCGCTGTGATGTACTAAGAACTGTAAAGTTCATATATATTAGTTCTCTAATCATCATAAGGGGACATCTTCATATGTCGCTTTATCGTATTTTATACATGTATATATGATATGAACGTGGTTAACGTCTGGGATTATGTAATTAAAACTTAAATTGAAATTAATAAGAAATGAGAAATTCTGTTTTGTTGAAGTTAATTTTTTTTCATATTCTATTGTTTCTGTGTTGCCAATGGTTTCAAGATTCTGATTTCGGTCACTCAGAAATAACACATATGGATGACTGCAGCATCTGTAGCAGTTAGTTTTGAGCCTCCGGAAGCGAGATGTTACAAGTTGGTATAGAGCATGTTTTATGTACTTAAAAGGAATTTAAACCTTAAAAGATTTTTAAAGCATAATCTAATGAATCTAAAATATGGTTGGGCTTGGGTAAGCGCTATAGTAACGTATGTGTACTTTGCTATAAATACCTAATTATGTATTCCCCACTCTCTTAGACCGTTCTTTTGTATCTTACCAAGATTGGATTTCAGGTATTAGGGAAGTAAGATATGGTGGCAGGAAATGGAAGAGTGAATCAAGGTGGGAGACGCACCGCAACACGTGGAAATGTTCAACCCAATACTAGGAGCAACCAAGGTCGACAAGCAAATGCAAACCCAGATGCAAATGCTAATGTTGGTGCTGAGATTCTGCCAGTTGATATGGGGATGATGTATCAGTTCTTCATGAATATGATGCAGCTGGAGCAGCTGCGGGAGTGGCTGTAGTGAATGTTGGAGGAGCTAATCCGGTGGCCCCAGTTGGCAATAACTATGCCAAGCTGAGCAGGGATTATGCTAGTCTTGGAGGAAGGCCTTTTCTGGGAACCGAGGATGCAGTAGGAGTGGAGAACTGGCTATTGCATTGTGAGAGGATATTTGCAGATCTTGGCTTAACGGATATGCAGAAGAGGAGACTTTCTTCAAGGCAATTGCAGGGAGCAGCATTGTTTTGGTGGAACGGAGTTACCGTGGGAGAGCCAGAGGAAGATCTGACTTAGGTTGAATTTCGAAGGAGGTTCGAAGAAAGATTTCTATCAAAGGTTGCCAAGTCAGTATTGCTCAGGAAATTTGCAGATTTAGTCCAAGGGATAGATCGGTGATTGAGTATGCTATAGAGTTTGATTAGCTGTCCCATTACGGATATGCTTCTTTAGATACTGTCATTCAGAGGAATGATAAGTTTATCAGGGGGTTGAATCCTGAGATCGCCGGAGCAACCATGCCAAACCTCCGGGATTCGTGTCATATTGTTGTTGAGATGGCTATTCGGAATGAAGAGATGCTTTCTACTTTTGGAAAAGGGAAACCGGTTGAGGTTCAGGATTTTCAGGGTAAGAAGCGGAAGTTCTTCAAGAAGAAAGGTGCCCAGTCGGGGGTAACTGCTAAGAAGAGCAAGACTGATATTGTTTGTTACAAGTGTGACACGAAGGGGCACTATACTAATGAGTGTCGCTCGGGTGATGGAAGAGCAGTTGCAGTGAGGCCGAATATGAAGTGTGACAACTGTGGTCAGATAGGGCATTATAATGACAAGTGTCCCGAGGCTGCTAAGTCTGGAAAGGGAAAAGTCTTTGCGTTAGAACCATCATCCTCTAGACCAACGGCTGCTGAGAAAGAAAAAGCTGTGAAGGAAGGTATGCTTATGATTCATAGTACTCCGGTTAGGATACTATTTGATACCGGTGCATCGCACTCATTTATGTCTCAGTATTTGGGAGATTGCTTATGTCTGGAACCTTTATACCTTATTACTCCTTTAAGGGTTGCGAATCCTATAGGAGGGTATGCAACTCTGAGAATGAGATATGACCAGTTAGAACTTGATTTGTTAGGTCATATGTTTGCATGCAGTTTATATGTTTTTGATTTCGTGGGTTTCGGGATCGTATTGGGTATGAATTGCTTAGATAGATATGATGCTAGGATATTTTGCATGGAGGGGGAAATATCATTGAAACACCCTAATAGCCGTAACCGAGTCATTTACTCAGTAAGGAGTTCGAGCGGAAATGCTTATGTGTTATTGGATGCTATGGGAATGGAAGCAGAGTTGAAGCAGGTTTATGTAGCAAGAGAGTTTGTGGATGTGTTTGAACCAGTTTCGGGCTTGTCGCCGAAAAGAGCTATCGAGTTTCAGATAGATCTCATACCGGAGATGAACCCATAAGTAGACCCTAGTAGGATGTCACCAACCGAGATGAAGGAATTGAAGGTGCAGTTAGTGGAATTGGAAGGAAAGAATTTTATCCGGCCAAACAGTTCGCATTGGGAAATGGTCGCGGTATTCATGAAGAAGCCAGATGGGTCGTTAAGGATGTGTATCGACTATTGTATGTTGAACGAGAGGACGATCAAGAATAGTTATCCTTTACTGAGGATCGACGACTTATTCGATCAGTTGAGTGGAGCCAGAGTGTTTTCCCAGTTGGATTTGGCAATAGGTTTCCATCAGCTAAGAGTGGTAGAGGACAGTATTTCTTTGATGGTGTTTAGGACCAGATATGGGTCTTACGAGTGGTTGGTTATGCCATTTGGGCTTACTAATGCACCAGCTTTCTTTGTGGATTTGATGAACCGGGTTTTCCAAGAGCACTTGGAAAGGTTCGTGTTAGTTTTTATTGAGGACATTTTGGTATATTATAAGAATGAGAAGGATCATGCGGATCATGTTAGAATAGTGTTGGAGACGCTAAGGCAACATCAGCTAAAAGCAAAGTTCTTAAAGTGTCATTTCTGGAAGAAGAAAGTGAAGTTCCTTGGTCATGTAGTTTCCGAGGAAGGTTTAGCAGTTGATCCGGATAAGATCGAAGCTGTTAACAATTAGAAAAGACCAGAGATGATAAGTGAGATTAGAAGCTTTCTTGGACTTACAAGTTACTACCGAAGGTTCATTAAGGATTTCTCGCGGATAGCGGCATCCTTGACTATGCTAACCAGGAAGGACGTGAAGTTTGTTTAGTCTGACAAATGTGAGGAGGCATTCCTTAAGTTGAAACATTTGTTAACCAATGCGCCCGTGTTAGTAGTTCCTGATGAGAATCAGGGATTGGTAGTTTACACTGATGCATGTGGTACTGGGTTAGGTGCTGTGCTAATGCAAAATGGAAAAGTTATTGCCTATGCTTCTAGACAGCTTAGACCGCATGAAGTGAGATACCTAACTCATGATTTGGAGTTGGAAGCGGTAATCTTCGCATTGAAGGTATGGAGACATTATCTTTTGGGAGAAAGGTTTGAGCTATTCATGGATTATAAGTCCCTATGATATTTATTCTCCCAAAAGGAGCTGAACATGGGACAGCAGAGATGCGCTTAGTAGGAAACATCAGAATGTGGTGTTAGCTATATTGGCGGAATGGAAAGACTTGGAAGCATTGGCTGCTTGCAGTGTGCAGTTGAGGTCGACTGCTGGATCTAGTTGGAATATCGTCATGATGTCTTGTTTAGAAGTTCGACCAGTGTTGATCGAACAAATTGCTTTTAGGCAGAAAGAGGATCCAGTGTTAGCCGAGAGGATTAGAAGGTTAGAAACAAGAGTCGAGATAGATGACTTAAAGGATTTTATTCTTGACCACACGGGTTGGTTGAGAAAGAAGGAATGGTTATATGTTCCGGATGTTGGAAACCTTAGGAAGGATGTTCTTAGGGAATGTCATCGATCGAAGTTTACGATTCATCTTGGGGGAACCAAGATGTATTAGGATATGAAGAGAAGTTTCTTCTGGGAAGGAATGAAGAGGGATTTTGGCTTATGGGTAAAACAGTGTTTGAACTGTCAGCAAGTAAAAGCCAAACATCATAAGCTAAGTGGGTTGCTTCAGCCTTTGGATATTCCAGTTTGGAAGTGGGACTCGATATCCATGGATTTGATTGATGGACTGCCAAGGTCAAACCAGGGTAATGAAAGTATATGGGTCATAGTGGACAGATTGACCAAAAGTGCCCATTTCATTCCGGTAAGGTCAACCAGGATGGCACCTGTTTTAGCTAAGTTGTTCATGAAGAACATCATTAGACTGCATGGAATTCCTAGTAGTATCGTCAGTGATAGAGATGCTTTGTTTACTAGCAAGTTCTGGAAGAGCCTGTAGAGTGTGTTAGGCACTAAGCTCAAGATGAGTACCGCATATCATCCCAGACGGATGGGCAGACAGAGAGAGTCAACAAGGTACTGGAAGATCTGTTGAGAGTTTGTGTGTTGGATTTTAGTGGTTCTTAGGAAGATCACTTTCACTTAGTGGAGTTCTTCTATAATAATAGTTATCAGACTACTATAGGAATGGCGCCTTTTGAAGCTTTGTATGGAAGGCCATGCAAATCACCAGTATGTTGGTTAGAGACCGGAGACAAGTTGGTCCTTGGTCCAGATTTGGTGAGAGAGGCGACGGAAAAGATCGAGTTGATATGGGAAAGAATGAAGGAAGCTCAGTCTAGGAAAAAGAGTTACATAGACAAAAGGCGTAAGGACCTAGAGTTCTCAGTTGGAGATAGAGTTTTCATCAAGTTATCGCCGATGAAAGGTGTGGTTCGGTTCGGGAAGACCGGGAAGCTAGCACCGAGATATGTTGGACCATTTTCTATATTAGAGAGGATTGGGAGACTCACATACCGAGTAGATTTACCGAGCAGTTTGGCCGGGGTCCACGATATGTTTAATGTTTCTCATCTTAGGAAGTATGTTCATGATCCCGAAACTACTATCACTCCAACGGCACTGGAGGACTTAGCGGTGGAACTGGATATGACTTTTTCGAGGCAACCAGTTCGTGTTGTGGCAAAAGATGAGAAGAGGTTAAGGACCAAGACAGTCTGGTTGGTGAAAGTTCAATGGATCGACAACGTAAAGGACTGTACTTGGGAGACAGAAGACAGGATTAGGGCTACTTTTCTTGGGCTGTTGTAGACGGTATGTTCTGTATAGGTTTATATAGAATTTGGTTGGTAGGTTACACTAGCTTTGCTTTCATGGGCTATATGCTTGTTGTTGTGTCCTTACTAAAATTTCGAGGAGGAAATTCTTTAAGGGGGGGAGTCTGTAATGCCCCTGAATTTTAATTAGCATTATTTGGGATAATTAATTGGATAAATTAAGTAGAATAATGTGAATAATTAGGGAGATGAGATTAATAAATCCTATGGCCCTGTCTACATGAATGAACTAAAATAAGACTTAACTAAATTTAGAAGGAGGAATTTACTAAGGGGTAAACTTGGAAATGGGGCTACATTTCTTTATATATATATATATATATATATATATATATATCTCTTTTTCCACCTAAATAAACCTCCACTTTCTCATTCTTAACTCCCACATATTTCGGCCGGCCATTAAAAAGATCCATGAAGAGTTTAAATTGAAGAATAAGCTAAGGAATTAATGCTAGGAAATTATCTCATTCTCCAATCAACTAATCAAGGTGAATAATCATGTTTATCATCTCGTTTTTCTGTGTTTGGATTGGTTATGATTTATACCTGATTCATGTTTGTGATTTTGGTTAGGATATAACCATTTAAACCTTTGTTTGGATAAGACATAGGTGTTTTAAAATGTTAATAGGATAATTAACACGTTTTCATTCGGTTTTGGTTAAATTCCGAATTGTTTTGATGTTCATATGCTTTGAAATTTTAATATGTTGAAGTATATGATTTATCTGATTTTTGGTGATTTTAGGAAATTTTTCCTTAGTGATTTACTAAGGTAATTAAATTATTTAATCCCAAGATCTAAACTGAAAATTTGCTTCCGAAATTATTTAAATTCGGAAGGAAATTGCTTTTGGAAATATTTGAGGAAGAAGTACAAAATTTTGAGAAAAAGGTTGACTTTTGTATACTTTTTACTATTTGGAAGTACATGAGAAGGTTCCTCAGCCAATTAAAATTAGACAAATAAGATAAAACATCACTTCAGTGGGCCCAGTTCTGCTTTCGACTCCAACAAGCTTGCTTTTACCTTCTTGACGAAGTCAAAAGGTACCTTTCGCCTGAGACGGAAGGTAAACAATTACCCTCCGCATAAGTCGAAAGGTAGGCACAGGGTCGAAGGGAAGAGGGGCGAAGGGATGGGGAGGCTGCTTCTTTTGCTTTCAGATAGAAATATAATTGCTTTCGAATAAGTTGAAGGGGGGGTCCGTTGACTCTATCATTTTATAAAAGACTAAAATTTTTATATTCAAGAAGGGTATCGAAGGGGATCTTCAAAAGCTTAAACCTTCAAGAGAACTGTTTTAAAATGTTTTCTGAAAAGGTGTTTAATACCTTTCGGCAAGCCGAAGGGTTAACCTTTCGACAAGGTCGGAAGTATACTTTTGAAGGGTTAGTTCCAACACCAACACTTCATTGTTTTTGATTGATTTCGAAAGGTTTGACTTCGAAAGGTTTATTTTGAAGGGTTTTGAAGTGGTTATCTTCAATGATTGCAAAAGGTTTTGATTTCGAAAGGTTTTAGTTTCGAAAGGTTTTAATTTCGAAAAGTTTGACTTTGAAAGGTATTGATTTTGAAAGGTTTTAATTTCAAAAGGTTTTAATTTCGAAAGGTTTTAATTTCAAAAGTTTTGACTTCGAAAGGTTTGATTTCGAAAGGTTTTGAAGGGGTTATCTTCGATGATTGCGAAAGTTTTTTATTTCGAAAGGTTTTAATTTCGAAAGGTTTTAATTTCGAAAGGTTTGACTTCGAAAGGTTTGATTTCGAAAGGTTTTTAAAGGGTTATGTTCAATGATTGCGAAATGTTTTATTTCGAAAGGTTTCCAAAGGGGCTAACTTTGGATGTTTATTTGCTTTCGAATGGGACTTCATTTGAAGGGTTTTAAAGGGCTGTTTTTAGCCATTTTTCTTGAGTAAAGTTTTGCTAATTCTACGGGGCTACTTCGAAGGGTTATAGCATTAAATACTTATCTTTATTTGAATATATAAGTGGGATCCTTATTTAAATTGAATGTTATAAAACCTTGGGGACACCGGGGTGGGTTTAATGTTTTCGATACATAGTTTGGGGTTACAAACAGAAATATGCTTTCGAAAATATACATTGGGGCTATCAATGTGTTTTATTTAATTTAACCTAATTGGGGCTAGGAATAGGTTAAACAGGTGGTATACCTGGGGAAAATAATTAATCATGGGGATCATGAATTTTTATAAATAGTCATGAGGATCATGATATTTTAATTGGCCAAGTGATGGGTTCTTGGTTAACCTAGGAAAACCATGGAATGTGCGGTGGATAGCCCACATCAAATTTCTAAAGTAAAGAATGATTTGCAAGAGGTGGTTAGCCTCGGGATTTGGCACCCAAGGGTTCATAGTCAACCTAGGAAAACTATGGAGTGTGCGGTGGATAACCCACACTATCTTTTATAAAACAATGTACGATGGATAATCTGCATTTATTTTGAATGGATTTGGGATTGATAGTCCTATTAAATTATGATGGATAGTCATTTTAAATATTTTAAAGGGGAACTCTAATAAATTGATTTTAGATGGGAAATCTAATAAATTGCTTTTAGATTGGATATCTAATAAATTGGTGGATGGGATATCCAATACATATGATTTATGGCTTCATTTCATATTATGTTAAGACTAACCATTTTTTGTGCAGGCGCATAGTAAATGATTTGCATGTTTTATTTTGGATACTAGTGAGGGGAAAACCAGTTCTGCTAAGCAGCATGGTCTCACTAGATATCTATTTATAATATAGGATGATAGGAGATTATTCATACCAGACTTATTGTCTGACTCGAAGTTTGTGTTTCTCCACAAACTCTCGGGTACTCAAAAATTAATTTGAGTAGTCTGAG
Organism: Allium fistulosum; assembly: GCA_030737815.1. Taxonomy (NCBI): domain Eukaryota; kingdom Viridiplantae; phylum Streptophyta; class Magnoliopsida; order Asparagales; family Amaryllidaceae; genus Allium; species Allium fistulosum. Next base: position 1,112,141,030 of record CM060904.1, read on the forward strand.
AATGGGAGACTTTCAGGTTTTTAGACGAATAAGCTTCTGGAGATGTGCAGGAGGCATATTAGCTATATAGGAGCAATTTTGTGTATTTCGCTGTGATGTACTAAGAACTGTAAAGTTCAAATTTATTACTTCTCTAATCATCATAAGGGGGCATCTTCATATGTCACTTTTATCGTATTTTGTACATGTAAATGTGATCTGAACGTGGTTAACGTTTGGGATTATGTAATTAAATCTTAAATTAAAATTCATAAGAAATGAGAAATTCTGTTTTGTTGAAGTTTAAAAATTTTCATATCCTTTTGTTTCTGTGTTGCCAATAGTTTTAAGATTCCGATTTCGGTCACTCAGAAATAACATCTATGGATGACTGCAGCATCCATAGTAGTTAGTGTTAAGCCTCCGAAAGCGGGATGTTACACCCTCCCTCTAAGAGGTGAACTGGAAGTTAGAGGTTTTGACCCTCCTTCTAGGAGGTGCTATGGATTGGTCGTAGGCTTTTTGCTGGGTGCTTAACCTGGCCCTCCCTCTAAGAGGTGATCTAGAGGTTAGAGGTTTTGACCCTCTTTCTAAGAGGTGCTATGGATTGGCCGTATGCTTGTTAGATGTATTGACCCTCCCTCTAAGAGGTGCCTTTGGTAAGGGCTTTTCAGAGGTTTTGACCCTCCCTCTAGGAGGTGCCTTTGGTAAGGGCTTAAGAGGATTTGACCCTTCCTCCCGGAGTGCCTTAGGTAAGGGCTTTTTCAGAGGTTTTAACCCTCTATTTAAGAAGTGCCTTTGGTAAAGGCTAGAAATTGTTTTTCTCATATTGTAAATACGAATCTCAAATAAAAAACTAGGAGGTCATGATTCATGAACCTATAGTTTTTTTAAGTTAGAATTGGATTCCCTAATCTGAGTTTTTATCAATGAACTTTTGATAGCTTTGAAAAAGTATGAATAGGCTTCTGCTCGCTAATGGTTTTAGAAAACTTTGAATATTGAGATTGTTCATTCATATATCCTTTGTGTGCATTCACTAATGCTATGTAATATCTTTGGAAGTTTGCATAAATTAGTTATTGAAATAGATAGACATTTGTCCTCCCTAGGTTACGGGGTAGTTGAGAGTAGTCTTTCTGTGAAGATACGCTAGGGAAATTTCTTTTAGTAAAATATTTTTTCGAAAATAGAGTTGGTATACATTGTTTTTATCCTTTAGATATATACCATATCTTGGTAGGCATTGCTTAGTAACGGAGTGGTCTTTTTGTAAGGTTTCCTCAGAGATTGTTGAAGGGTTAATAGCGGTCTGAGGTTTCATGAAAGCAAGCCTTTGTATTGTGTTGATTGAAAAATTGATAGTCATTTTATATTAGGCATTTGAGATGTCTTTTTCAGGTAGCTAGAAATTTGTTGTGCTTTAGGAGTATATTGAATGCTATGGACCGGTTCGGTTTTTACCTGTAATGACACTCGAATTTTGAATTAGTACATGTCAAATTTCAGCACAAATCAAAGTACATATCAAGTTAAAAAGTTTGGAAAGAAGAGAATTCATAGTTGAACTAATGTTGCAAGACTTCATGATTTGATAGGGTTTCGAATTTTGAAGTTGCTAAGCTGCTTTCTTCATAGCTTGAACAAGAAGTTTCTTTAATGAACTCCTTTAAGGTTCCTACCATGATCATATTCTGAATTATTCTAGCTAAGAGGTGACACTCATTGGTCTTATGTCCATTTTCTTTGTGATAATCACAATAACTTTACCCTTTTCTGGATTCTGGATGGTTTCACATTTTATGAGTAGTTGAAAAACTTTCATCATCTTTTGCTGCAGCGAATATGTGAGAAAGAGGCTGATCGAAGGCTACATAGTTGGGTTCTGGAATTCTCTTCCAAAAAATTTCACCATCCTTTGATTTTTGGTTGGAGTGATTGGAACTAGATCTTTCTTCTTCTATGCCTTGTCGCGATCTTTTCTTGACATGGCACATTTCATCTAAATGGATAAATTTGTCTTCTCAGCAATAGAAGTATTGTAGATCTTTGCATCCATTGATATAAAGGTCTTTCCAGAAAGGGGTTTGTTCGATCAACCTTGATCAAACTGCCATAAGCTTTTCTCTATCGGTTGTATTCGCTACTTTTGATGCTTCTATACTAGATCTCTTTAAGTATTCGCAAAGCAGTTCTCCTGGTTTTTGTTTGATAGTAGCTAACAAGCTAAAGTACATAGTTGAGTCTCTAAATACATAAAATTGCGTCATGCAGTCATAAGGAAATTTCTCCCAAGAACATATGGTTTTCACTTGGTAATTCTTGTACCATTTGATAGCTACTCCTAGAAAAGTAATCGAGAAAAGTTTGCAGCGAATTAGCCTAGGAACATTATATAAGTTCATCCAGTTTTCAAAAGCTATAAGGTGATCATCTACATAAATAGTTCCATCTATTTTAGTGGGGAAACATGGATGTGAGGAGGGAGACTATCTTCCAACTTTTTTTGAAAAAGGAGTCTTTGTAGGATAACATATTTCTCTAGGTCAGGAAATTCTTTTTCCTTAAGCATATCCATTATCATTTGGTGTAGGATGTCTTCTTGGTCGGCTTCGTTTTTGTGGAAACTTTTACCGTTTCTTTGGATTGGACTATTCGATTGCTCAAGGGACCTTTTAGCTTGACTTTCTTGGTTTTCACATTGGTCTTTATTTGGTGATTGCGCTTCATCCTTTCCTTCCGCAACCTTTAATGATCCTCAAGACGGAGCCCCTTTCAAAAAGTTCTTGCATAGCCATCATTTGTTGTCGTAGTTTATGGGCTTCGATCTCATTGTTTTCCAATCTTATTATGGTTGAAGATTGTCCAACTTCCATACTTCTTAAGTTAAAGTTGGGGAATATATTATTATCCCAAGTTTATTGTGGTGCAGCTTCTTCATTTGAAATGTCATTATTATTCCTTGCTCTTACTATTTTCTTCTTTCGAATGAAGATCTCTATGCAATTAATCTATGGTGAAAGTTATTAGGAATCAAAGGTACATGCCCTCCTTCTAGCGCCAAAAACGTTAACAAGAAAACTTGTCAACATGCCAAAGTGAAGTTTGAAGTATAAGTGATTCCTTCGAAACCTCCTTTCGAACAAGTAAAGGTAGCTTACACCCTTCGAATAGGTAAAGATAGTTGAAAACACCTTTTGACACAGTCGAAAGGCTAATCCCTCCTGAGAAATTCCTTTCGAACGAATTGGTTTGTGATTTTGTCAGAACCACCTTTCGAAGTAGTCAAAGAGGTTTAAGGTTAGGACTTAACGGTTTTGGGAAATTGGTTGAATTGAGTGGTTTCGACTTCCTCGAAAGGTAACCTTTCGAGCGTGTTGATACAGACAGACCTCAATTAGAGTAACATAGAACCATTTAACCAACTATTATTTCTAAGATTGGTACAAACATGATTTAAAATTATATTCTTTTACTAATTGAAGCTCAAGTGTGCAAAGTAATTTTATCCCCAATTTGATTTGGAAATTAGGGTTTACAAGCTTTTGAAAGTATAAGCAATCAAACCACTAGGGTTTTATTTATAGGTGCGGGTTGGCACCTTTCGACCCATTGCTTTCGACGTGGTCGGAAGGTCTGCTTTCCTCCTTTCGTGCGCATCTTTTGAATCATACCTTTTGAACTAATCAAAAGGATTACATAGCTGACCTTCCGCTGCTGCTGAAGATTGGGATTCCTTCTATCTTGCTTTATTGCTTTAAACTTCATCAAAAGGTATATAGAAGCGCTCTTCACTTAGCTGTTAATGTGCCATGTAAGTTAGCAAGGGCGTTGGCCTTCGTTGTTGTTGAAACATGTACCTTTTGGATTTCGAATGAGTCAAAACCCTATAGAAAGCATTTCCACAGTAGATTCCATTTGAATGCATCTTCTTTGGCTAGTACGGAACCCCATCCTTTTGTATTTGAGGATGTTATATTGAATTCATATAATTCTTCCTTCATAAGTAAGGATGGCTTTAAACAATTCGAAAGGCTAACATATGCTTTCGAAAGGGTTACTTTGGCCAAACGCTTTTCTGATGAAGGTAGATAAAGACGAAACCAATCATTTCGAGTGGTTTGGCGCACATGCGGAAAGCATGCTATTCATTAAGCCTCTTTGAAAGTTGAAAACCTGTTATCCATTGCCTTCGAAAGGTTCCTTTCGACCTCTTCAAAAGCTTATTATTTATCTAACATTCTGCTGCATCATCCCTTCGACTCTTTTGAAAGTTTTTGTGATCGTTGTTTCTCTTTATATTTTTTTCCTTTATATTCTTGTCGAAAGCCTTGTTTAATGCTTATAGAAACCACTCTAATGCCTTCTGAACCTCACCAATGCTCTTGCTCCTTCTTTCATACTTTCACTCTTGAAAATATTTTATGGATAACATTTAGCCCTCTAGTATGAATGAAGCTTTGTTCTTTAGGACAAAAATTCTAAAGATTTTCTTTCTTTGTTTCCTGCAAAACAGATAATAATTTTTATTAGGATCATTACATTATTAATAGACCTTAATGGGTAACTTTAAACTTATGAAGCTAATGTTCAAGATACTATTTGATAATATTTTTGGATAAAGCATTCTGAATAATATATGGTTAGAACCCTTTTTATTACTAATATTAGAAATATGGAACAAAATCACCTGGTTAGCAGGCATCGGCTTCAATAAATGAACCTTTGAAGAAATCTATCATACGCACCAGATCTCCCTTTCTTGGGTTAAGTTTTCTTCAACCTTAGGTATTAGTTTCTCACTTGAGGTGGTTTTACCCTGTATTTTTACTATAATTCATGTTCATCCCTGCACTTTATGTCGGTAACTTTTTCATTCATTGATAAGTTAATATATTGTTTGGTGCCGATGCCGTTTGATTGTATGAAGATCCGTAGGCTCTCTTTTCTCTTTATCCCATTCTCTAATGGATACTAACCTGAAGTTGAGAAAATCTTGCTTAATAGTCAAATCCAAAAATTCAATGGGAGGTCCTCAAATCATCATTAAATTTTCGTAAGGAAATCCATAAATTCATAAACTAGAAGTTCAATAAGAAACCATTATGAAAATTCAATAAAGAAACTAAGAATATAAAATCCACAAATCATTATAAGAATTAATAGAGAAATTTAAAATTCATAAAACTAGAAATTTATTAAGAAATCATTACAAAAAGAAACCGAGAATTCATGAATTCCAGAATGTAATCAAAAACTTGATAGGACTTTATATGTCAAACAAACTGCTCAAAACTTTTACCATACTAGTACAAAGTCAGAAATTCAATAAGAAGTCTACATATCATCATGGAAATTCAGTAAAAAAGTAAAGAAATCAAGAATTCATAAAAATAGGAGATCAAATAAAAGATCATTATGAAAAGAAACAAGGGAATTGAAAGTTCACGAAATCAGGAATTCAACCAAAATCTTGTAAGGATCTCATCTGACGAATAGACTACTCAAAATTTCATTCAACAAAGGTACAAAGTCAAAGAACTTTCTAGTAACGGTAGACTTAGTAGGTTTAAGCAAAAGATCCCTAATCCTATCAGGCCTTTATTCTAAAGTTATTCCTAATAAACTATGCCAGAGATCCATTTAAAACTTATGCCTTCAATAGCGACGAGGACTCCCGTTATTCAAAGTAAAGTATCCTATTAATAGATGTATAATTCTTAAAGGACCTATAAGTTAGTAGTATTATTGTTATATTAGAGCCGAGTAGTTCCGTAAAGCCATGCAATCATTCAGAATAGTAGTTCCGTATTGCCAGTCAGCCATTCAGAGTAGTAGTTCCATTAGACCAGTCAACTGTTTAGTGGATAGTTCCATTCAGTTATTCAGCTTTTCAGCCATTTAACCATTCAACAAGTAGTTACATTCAGTTGACTGGCCATTCAGCAGTGCAAGCTCCGTTTGACCAGTCGGTCGTTCAGCCGTGTAAGTTCCGTACTATTGCTTAGCCGTTCAGCGGTGCAATGGTCCAAATAACTTATTAATATATATATATAGTATAGACTCTTCTATCCTAAAGGGTCACCTTATTTCTAAGGATTCAAGAGTGGTTTACTTAATCTGTTCATCGAACGAAGTCACTTTTATCTTTGTAGTAAAAATTTGTTATCTATTCCATTCCTTTAGCTTTTTATAGATCTTTGCTTTCCATCTCACATTACAGATCTCATTATCCATTTTCTTGTTTTGTGTCTCCTTTTAGACTGCAAGTTTCTTAATTCCTTGATGTGGGAGTCACTTTTCACGTATTGGACATACTGAAATTTGCTAATTCATACTTTTTCCTTTCTGATTATGGTCTTGAATTCCTTGTCTATTCCTGATTATAGCATTTGACATTTCATCCTTTTCCTTCGTCTGTGCCCCTTTTTTGGGTTTCATCTTTGTTTTAGATGATGATTAACTTTATTCCTTTGACCCTTTATTTTTTGGGCCCTGACTTTATTTTGAGTTGCAGACATCTTTGACCTTCTTCATCTGTTCGGTGCCCCCTCTGGGCTTCCCTTGATTCTAAGAGATATAGTGTATGTTAGGTTGACCTTCTTCTAAAAGATTGCTGGCGGGTGCTTCACCTGACCCTCCCTCTAAGACATGAATTGGACGTTAGAGGTTTTGACCCTCCTTCTAGAAGGTGCTATGGGTTGGCTATAGGCTTTTTGATAGGTGCTTGACCCGACCCTCCCTCTAAGAGGTGAATTAGACGTTAGAGGTTTTGACCCTCCCTCTAGGAGGTGCTACGAATTGGCTATAGGCTTGTTAGTGGTTTTGACCCTCCCTTTAGGAGGTGCCTTTGGTAAGGGATTTTTTAGAGGTTTTGACCTTCCCTCTAGGAAGTGGTTTTGGTAAGATCATAATAGGAGTTGACCCTTCCTCCTGGTGGTGCCTTTAGTAAGGTCTTTTTAGAAGTTTTAACCCTCCCTCTAGGTGGTACCTTTGGTAAAGGCTAAAAATTGTTTTTCTCATAGTGGAAATACGAATCTCGAATAAAATACTAGGAGGTCATGATTCATGAACCTATAGTTTTTTAGGTGAGAATAGGATTCCCTAATCTGAGTTTTATCAATAAACTTTTGATAGCTTTAAAACTTTTTAAGAAAAAGTATGAATTGGATTCTGCTCATCAATGGTTTTAGAAAACTTTGAAATAATGAGATTGCTTATTTAGAAATTCTTTGTGTGAATTCACCAATGGTATATAATATCTTTGGAAGATTACACAAATCAGTTCTTGAAATAGATAGACATTTGTCTTCCCAGGTTGCGGGGTAATTGAAAATAGTCTTTCTATGAAGATACGTTAGGGAAATTTCTTTTAGTAAAATAATTCGCCAAAAATAGAATTCGTATACATTTTTTTCCTTTAGATATACAACCATATCTTGGTAGGCATTGCTTAGTAACGGAGTGGTCTTTTTGTATGTTTTTCTCAGAGATTGGTGAAGGGCTAATAGCGGTCCAAGGTTTCATGAAAGCAAACCTTTGTGTTGTGTTGATTAAAACATTGATAGTCATTTTGTATCAGGCACTTGAGCTGTCTTTTTCAGGTAGCTAGAAATTTGTTGTGCTCCGAGAGTATGTTGAATGTTATGGCCTGGTTATGTTTTTACTTATAATGACACTCAAATATTGATTTAGTACATGAGCGATTTTCAGCACAAATCAAAGTACAAATCAAGGTAAAAAGTTATGAAAGAAGAGAATTCATAGTTGAACTAATGTTGCAAGACTTCATGATTTGATAGGGGTTCGAATTTTGAAGTTGCTAAGTTGCTTTCTTCTTAGCATGAACAAGAAATTTCTTTAAGTTTCTTTAATGAACTCTTTTAGGGTTCCTGACATGATCATATTCTAAATTATTTCAGCTAAGATGCGACACTCATCGGTCTTATGTCCTTTTGCTTTGTGATAATCACAATAACTTTCCGCTTTTCTGGATTCTAGTTGGATTTGCATTTTATGAGTAGTTGAGAAACATTCACCATCTTTTGCTGTAGCAAATATGTGAGAAAGAGGTTGATCTATGGCTACATAGTAGGGTTTTGGAATTCTCTTCCAAATCCTTTCACCGTCCTTTGATTTTTGGTTGGAGTGATTGGAACTAGATCTTTCTTCTTCTATGCCTTGTCGTGATCTTTTCTTGTCGTGGCACATTTCATCTAAACAAATAAATTTGCCTGCTTGAGAATAGAAGTATTGTATATCTTTGCATCCATTGATATAAAGGACTTTCTAGAAATTGGTTTGTTCGATCAACCCTGATCGAACTGCCATAAGCGTTTCTCTATTGGTTGTATTCACTGCCTTTAATGCTTCTGTGCAAAATATCTTCAAGTATTCACCAAGCAGTCCTCCTGGTTTTTGTTCAATAGTAGCTAACAAGCTAAAGCCCATAGTTGAGTCTTTGAATATATAAAATTGCATCATGAAGACATAAGAAAATTGTTCCCAAGCACAGATGGTTTTCACTTGGTAATTCTTGTACCATTTGATAGCTACTCCTTGAAAAGTAACAGGGAAAAGTTTGTAGCGAATTGGCCTAGGAGCATTATATAAGGTCATCAAGTTTTCAAAAGCTACAAAGTGATCATCTGGATTAGTAGTTCCATCATATTTTAGTGGGGGAACTTGGATGTGAGGAGGGAGACTAACTGCCATTATTTCTTCTAAAATAGGAGTCTTTTGCAGGATAACATATTCCTCTAGGTCATGAATTCCTTTTTCCTTAAGCATATCCATTATCATTTGGTGTAGGATGTCTTCTTGGTCAGCTTCATTTTTGTGGCAACTTTTATAGTTTCTTTAGATTGGACTATTTGATTGCTCATGGGACCATTTAGCTTGACTTTCTTGGTTTTCTCATTGGTCTTTATTTGGTGATTGTGCTTCATCCTCTCCATCCATAACCTTTAATGATCCTTGAGATGGAGCCCCTTCAAAAAGTTCTTGCATAGCCATTTTGTTGTTGTAGATTATGGACTTTAATCTCATTGTTTCCAATCTTATTAGGTTTGAAGGTTGTCCAACTTCCATGTTCTCTAAGTTAAAGTTGGGTGACTATATTATTTTCCAAAGTTGATTATGATGCAGCTTCTTCATTTGGAATGTCATTATTATTCCTTCCTCTTACCATTTTCTTCTTTCGAATGATGAACTCTATGTAATTGATCTATGGTGAAAGTTATTGGGAATCGGAGGTTCGAGCCCTCCTTTTAGCGCCAAAAATGTTAACGTGAAAACTTGTCAACACGCCAAAGTAAAGTTTGTAGTGTAAGTGATTCCTTCGAAACCTCCTTTCGAACTGGTGAAGGTAGCTTACACTCTTCGAATAGGTAATGATAGTTGAAAACACTTTTTTGATACCTTTTGACACAGTCAAAAGGCTAATCCCTCCTCAGAAATTCCTTTCGAACGAATTGGTTTGTGACTTTGCCGGAACCACCTTTCGAAGTAGTCAAGGTGGTTTAAGGTTTGGACTTAATGGTTTAGGGAAATTGGTTGAATTGAGTGGTTTCGACTTCCTTAAAAGTAACCTTTCGAGCGTGTTGATATAGACAGACCTCAATCAAAGTGACATAGAATCATTTAACCAACTATTATTTCCAAGAATGCTACAAACATGCTTTGAAAATATATTCTTTTACCAATTAAAGCTCAAGTGTACAAAGTAATTTTATCCCTAATTTGATTTGGAAATTATGGTTTTCAAGCTTTTGAATGTATAAGCAAGGAGTGAAAAATAGAATCCCCAAAACCAGACCCCTAAGGTCTTATTTATAGGTGTAGGTTGGCACCTTTCGACCCATTGCTTTCGACACGGTTAGAAAGTCTGCTTTCCTCCTTTCGTGCCTATCATTTGAATCATACCTTTTAACCTAGTCGAAAGGATTACATAGCCGACCTTCCACTGCCGCTGAAGATTGGGCTTCCTTCTATCTTGCTTTTGCTTTCGACTTCATCGAAAAGAGGAGAGCACTCACTAATTTAATTCTATATTGTATTTTAGTTCTATAATATGTTCGCATTCATAATTCAAACATTATGACTACATGTAATATGTTGATCTAACTTAGGTATACATGATGAACTTATGTAATAGGTGTATAAATAATTAGCCCTTATTATTAATGGTTAATATATAAATTTCAATGTCATAGGTTAATAACAATGTCATATCCATGTACATATATAATTACAAATATGTGTGTGTGTGTGTGTTTGTATGTACGTATATACATACATACACACCTCAATAAAACTAAAGTATTAATATTTTTTATTTTTGCCTTTAATCTTTGTTTAATGCATACACACACACACACACACATATATATATATATATATATCATAATATTATTTAAATTTAAATGTAAATATACATGTCACGACCCTGTTTTACATATCGAAGGATTGTAAAATATTATTTTAGAATCCAAATTGTCCTTATGAGGCTATAACTATGGGGAATCTTGAGTATTGACTTTTTGACCCTTAGAAATTTTATTAGACGATTTTGTCCTTGAAAACTTATAAGGGATATAGCTTTTGTTAGCAGCCAGATTCGGGTCTGAAACCGCTTCCAAATGAAAGAGAAGATTGTTTTTCTTTCCGTAAACTAGTTATAGTAGATTTTTGGCCCTATAATATAGGAGGTATGACCATTTGAAGTTAGATATTTTTTGGACTAATTAGCGAGTAATTAACTTAAGCATGAACTAGGCTCATTAACCCATTTCAAGATTTGCGCCTAACCAACCTAGTGGACAATCCTACAATCAATATCCCACTTCCTAAGAGCTATTATAAACCTCCATTTACCGTCTCCTTAGCAGAAGCATCATAATTCCTTACTATTATTGTGCAAGTTGAGTGACTAATATGGTAATTAATAAATAAATTAACCGGATCTTATGAGTTCTACTTTAGGATTTGTGCAATTTCTATTTGGGATCTTTTTACCTTGATTTTAGTGCTAAATGGATCTCAGGTGAGTGATTTGCATCTCACTATAATATGGTTGCTACTATAGTATAAAAATGTATTTTTAAATGATTTTAAAGGTTAAAATGTGTTTTATGATAGGTCTAAACCAAACATTTTTTTAAAATTAATTTAAAAGATTAAATGTTGAATTTAATTCATTTCCAGCTATTTGATCAGACCGACTGTCATTTTCTTATATGGTTGGTTTTGGATGATATAAATGTTTGATTCTTGATTGTATTGAGTTGTTTTGATGCATGTTGATTTTTTTGAGTGATTGGTGTAACGACCCATAATTTTTTGATAGTTAAAATATTTAAATTAAATAAGATTTTAGAATTCAATACTGTGAGAAATTTAAATTTATGATTTATTAATGAGAAAAATAATTAGAATGTAATTTAGTAATGTTATTGACAACTATTTTAATGCAATCATAACCAATTTGAAATTATTGAAAAGTTAATTTGGTTATAATTGTAAATAAGGAATAAATTCAATGTTGTATTATGATGAAATTGTATGTTATTTTATTTAATTAGTTTTAGTATAGAATGTGAAATCAATTATTTGTACTTAAATTTATAATCCTTGTTCGTAGACAATAATTGAATAAAAGTGAATTATTAATGAATAACAACCGATTTATTATCATCTTGATAATTAATCCGTTTGAAATTAATTATAAATCAATGTGAATTAATGCAATTGAAATATTATAATTAATACGAGTTAAGATGATAACCGTAGAATAAGAATATAATCAAATGTAAACTAATGTTAATTATATTCATAAGGTAATAGTTGATTGAATAATAAGAGTGGAAATCAAAATAAAAAGATTTATTTGAAATTAAATTATAATTAACAGGGATTTTATTACGGTTGCAATTGAACGCTGGAATTAATGTAATGTTTAAATATTGGATTTAACAGGGAAAATTTATTTTAAAAGATTTTAAATTTCTGGTAAATTAATAATGATGAAAATGGTTAACTTTTAAAATTGAATTTAAAGGTGATTTAATCAATTTAACAATAATTTATTTAATTAACGTGAAAATAGCCATTTGACCACTACCTTGGATTTCGACAAAACTAGTTTCATCGGACCAGTACAGTGAATTATTGTAGGATTTCAAGTTTCGTAGCGATCAGACTTATTATTTGATCGTGCAAGCTCAAAACACGTAGAAATCAATTAATAAAATTTAAATGAATAAAATTTTATTTTGAAAAGCTAACTTCTGTATATGATGGAATTAGGGTTTGAAACTAGTTCCATTTTAGTTCAAAAATATCGAAAACCTATATTTCGTTATATTTTATGACCTACTTCCGTTTCGGAAACGGAACGGGCTTTTCGGGTCGTTATTGTCGTTTCGACCCAATTCGAGATGTCCATTCGTTTTTATCTACCTCTGCCTATATATAGACTGTTATAAACCCTAGCTATTTCTCATTTCATTATTTCTGTATGTACCTCTACTTCTCATATGTTCCTCCTTCTCAAATTTCAGAACATCAAAACCTACTTCCCAATTCCAAAACCCTAATTTCAATTTCAAAATCAATTTCAAAAATTCAAACTCTCCAAACTCTATCATATAATATATCTTTGGAAAGCTCTCAACGAATGTAATCTACTACCACAATTCGTTTTACAATTTGATGCATTGTTTGACCATAAAACGATGAAGAAACCTCGGCCGTCCATATTAGGGTTTTCGATCCAACGGTGGATCATCGACTATACGACGATCGGAGGGCACCGGAGTGTAGAGGGTGTTGAGGCAAGTCGATCCATGGTGTTAGTTCATGTCATTGATGCCTTGGATTGCCAGAAATGGCATGGGAAGTGACGGTGGCTCGGAGGTGAAGGGGGACAGCGGAGTTGGTCGCGCATGGGCCATAGGTGCGGCCGGAGTTGGCCTTGGCAGTGGCGAAGTCTGATGGTGGTGACGACGTTCGTGGTAGCGGCGAAAATTGGTTAAAGGGCTGGCGGCTGAGCACGAGGGAGGTTCGTGCGATCTAGAATGTGACGTGAGGGTTTGGAAGGTAATTCGAATTACCATTTTGCCCCTCATTCATTTTTTTTTAATTTTCAAACCTTCTAATTATCATAACTTTTTCATACGAGCTCGGATTTGGACGCGGTTTCTTCCATTGAGATCGTATCAGAATTTCAGTGAAAATGGAACTTGTTTGGTTGGATTCTGAGATTGTTCAAATTTTGGGTTATATTTGGATTTTAAATCGACTAGAAATCAAAGGTGAGTGTTTTAACCCACTCACGAATACTAAACGTTCTTATGTTAGTTAAATTAAATTTATGATGTGATTAGAAATTTATTAATTGCTGTTTGGTCTATTTAAATTGTCATTAAAATTTAATTTGAATTTATATTGAATTAAATTGCCATTTAAATGAATATTGGATTTACATTGCTAGTTAAACACCTGATAATGATAACCAGTCATTTGTTGTGATTTATTGGTTGATTTGAATGATGATTGTGATGGATGCTTAATTGTTTGACATTTTGGATTATTTGATGTTATGTTTATTTTATATGTTGTTATCACACTGCAAGTTCCCTTAGTTATTGTTAGGAAAATCACTATGGGTTGAAATGATACATACCCGAACGATCTTATAGATTAGGGAAAAATCGTTATGGGTTGAAATGATAAACCTGAGCGATTTTATGGATTTTGAAAATTGTGATTCGGGATACGGGTTGAAATGATATATATCCGGAAATATAAATTTATTGCGGGTTGAAATGATATATATCTGTATCACTTGACCATTGGATAGAAAATTATATACGGACACCAGATTGGTTAAATTAAATGGTTTAAAATCTTGAATTTGGATTTTGATTAAATGTAATTGTTTTAAAGGAAATAAATTATAGATTTATATCAATTTAATTATTTTTCTAATTAAAGCTTTGAAAGTTCAAATTGAAATGGTTAAAAAGAAATTGTTTAAGAATTTAATTGGGAATGTAAAGATAAAATCGATATTTTACTTTAATTTGGAAATTTGAATAATTTTAAAGATTTGGATCTTAAAATTTAATAATGAAGTTAATTTGATTTAAGTGGTTTAAATAAGTAAATTGAATTGGGCTTGAAATCGACATGAATTGAAATGGTATAAAATAAGAATGGAATTGAATTTAAATTATTGATTTGAATTGTTGAATCGAAATTGAAGTTAAAAATGCATGTATTGGAAATTGAAGTTATTTCGAATTGAAATTGAAATCACATTGATTTGGAACTAAATTGAAATTGAGTCATGGGAATTAAAAGATTAAAATTAAGTTTTGTTGATTTGAAATCTGGATATGGTCCAGATTTGTTGAAATGAAAGAAACAGTTTGATTTAATACTATTTTCAAAATAAATTATGTCAATATAAATCGTTTAAAATCTATTATTTTAAAATTTCAGATTATTTAGATTTTCGAAACTATTTTACTATATAAACCATTTCCAATAATCAAACCATTTTATATTAAACTATTTTTAACCATTTTAAAATCCTTAAACCATTTAAACTATTTTAAATTATTTATAACAATCCAAATTATTTTCTAAAACTCAAACTGTGCGAGGTTGAATTAGTTATTTAAATCCTTGATTTAAAGGCGAATGTGGTTAAATGATGTTATAACCTACTTTGGAATTCGAAATGATATTTTCTAGTGAAATGACTTATTTTGAGAAAATATGATGGTTTTGAAGTGAGGGATATTTTGAATTGAATATGATATTGATATCAAATATGAATCAGTTTTGGAAATGTGAAAGAACCAACCAGTGTGAAATAAGAGTTTGGGTATTAAAGAGACCGGGATCGGATATTGTCATACTCTCTGCCAATACCGAAAACCACTTTAACAACTGTGCATGTGGTAGAGAATCCAGAATGAAGTAGGATGGTTTGGCGAACGCTACTGGAATGAAGTAAGAGAATGATGATGGATAGCCTTTACCTTCGGGTCATAGTTAAAATGACTAAAACATGAGCCATGCCGGGCCAAGTGGGGTCGCTCCCCCTATCGGGTACATTTCTTTGATACCATATTTATTACTTTGCGATTGATTTGGTGGCCACCCCTCGATTTGATTACGGACGTGTGTCTCAAGGTAGGCGGTAGTAGCTGCTATGCGTTACCACCAGTCCGGATCCACAAAAGGTAGTGTCCTACCCTGGGAATTGCCTCGCGTGCCTTGTCATATTTATCCTGATCGAGCCCACTACGACTTTGGTTTGTATCGTACCTATGGAGTGCTCCCTAATTAAACCACCGGCTTGGTGGAGCTTACAAGTATTTGTATAGACTATGGTATTTTATATAAAAATGTGTTAAGGGGGTTATGGGTGACGCCTTAATGTTATTTTAATATTTTACTTTACTATAGACATATTATAATAGCGTATTGTATCACATATGTAGATAGTTTAGCGGATCCTTAGGAGATGGAATCCCGAACATCTCTTAAGTTACTGCACACACGTTAGACACTGTATAGGAGATGTAAAATCCTGTAAACATCTCTGAAGTTGTTACACTCATATTTACTTATTTTGATTTAACTTATATAAGATCTTTTAGTTCTGACTCGAGTGTTTTGTCTTTTCATTACGCTCGAGTCAGCCTGAGCATTTCAGCGTTGAAGACTTTATTTCTAGAGGACGAAGACGGAGTTTAGTATTATATTATTATTATTATTATTATTCCACTATATCATGTTGTTCCGTTGCATTATCTTATTATTCCTTCTATATGTATAACTATGATATATTCTAAAAGTGTAATTGAATGTTATTTTTAAAACAGCTTCATGAATTGTTTATTTGATTATTGTATTTTGTCATTCCGCTGTGAGATTCCGTGTTTTGTTTTTCTTTCTTTTCTCTTATTTTCTTATTTACCCCATTAACTATCCTCCCTTTTGAATGGTTTGAGTTGACATGTGTGATTTATTATCCATTTAAACCATCCAAAAAGGTGGGTCATTACAATTGGAGTGGTAGATATTCATTGAGGGGAAAACTGGTCGGTGGGGCCGAAATTTGGATGCAATCGGTAGAAGAAGGTTCAATATGATGTGGAAGGGATACATTTTGATTTCATGGAATTTAGAGCCAAGGGATGGAGTTGTACCCAAAAGGAGGAGTGATCGGTGGTGGGATATGGGACCCCTTAACGATTTTGGTACAAGCATGTAAATCATAGGAGCGTAGCACTACTTAGTTTGGGTAAGTTGATGGAAAACTCCTTGTTGGTGCAACCATCAAACGGTTTAGGTGCAACTGCCGAATGGTTTGGGCACCAGAACTTGACTTTAGGGATAAGACCATTCGATTCCAGGCTTGGAAAGTTTGTGCACATGCATGACTTTGGGGATTGAGACTTTGTGTTGATTACCGTGAGCCAAACAAAGTAACGAGGAAGAATAAGTATCCATTCCCACACATTGATGACTTATTTTATCGCGCTGCGGTGATAAACCATTTTCTTAATTGGACTTAGCGATGGGGTTTCACCAACTAAGATCGGGGAAGGAGTATGTACCAATTACCGTGTTCTGTAGGCCATCAGAATTCTATGAGTTATTGGTTATGACGTTTTGGCTAACATACACACCGAAATAATTTATGGATCTCATGAATCGTGTTTTTAGAGATCATCTGAATAAGTACGTGCTTAGTTTATTGATGATATTCTTGTCTTTTCCTAAATGGAAGAGGAATCCAAGAGACACTTGAGGATTGTTCTAGAGGTGTTGAGGAAGCAAGAACTTAAAGCAAAGTTTTCAAAGTGTCATTTCTAGAGGAGGGAATGCAATTCGTGGGTTATGTTGTTTCTAAGCATGACATGGCTATGGATCCTACAAAGGTAGCAGCAATCTAGGATTGGGATCGACCCAAGAATGATACAGATGTAAGAAGCTTCCCTGGATTAGCGGGATATTATAGACCATTCAAAAAGAACTTCTCAAAGGTCTCATCGCCGTTAACCAACTTGATGTAGAAAAATCATACCTTTGCTTGGGATGTGCAATATGAGCTTGGGTTCGTGAGTATGAAAGAGAGGCATCGAGTGCACAAGTATTGGTCATTCCAAGTGGGAATAAGTAGTCAATGGTATACACAAATGCTTATGGTATTAGGCTAGGCGCAATATTAATGACAAGGGGTAAGTTTATCGCACATGCTAGTCGGATCTGAAATCGCATAAAGGGAAATACCCAACCGTTGATCTAAAGTTAGGATAGTGTTTGCGCTGAAGATATGGAGGCACTACTTGCTTGGGGAGAGGTCCAAGTTATTCAAAGGCCATAAATCATTTAAGTACCTCTTCTCGCAGAAGGACCTTTACCTTTGTCAATGTTTTGGTTAGAGTTCTTAGCCTTTTATGACTTTGAAATTTCCTATACGTCTGTTATGGGAAGTGTAGCCGCTAATGCTTTGAGTAGGAGACATGGTAGCTTGGGGTGATGTTCCTAGAGTGGAAGCAGCTTGAGTATATTGTTGGTTATGACTTCTGACCTTGATGTGAGCTAGTGCCATATGTATTGACGAGCTTAACCATCAGACATACTACAATTGAGTATATCGGCACTAGTCATAGATGTGTTTCTAGATTAATAGAGATAATTACTAAGATAAATATGGGAATAAATTCTGAAGATATGAAGCAGTACAGACTTGATATTTATGGTTCGTAACAATTGGAGATTATTTGTACTAGATGTCGATGGGTTAAGGGATGGGGTACTGTGCGATTACCATCATTCAAGATTGACTATACATATCCCAGAGGTGATAAAATGTACCGTGATATGAAGCATACATTTTATTGGGAATGGATGAATTAGGACGTTGGGACATTCATTTCGAAGTGTATGAACTGTCAACTAGTGAAAGCTGCAGGGACAATGAAGCCAAGTGGTTTGCTACAACCGCATGAAGTTCCCCAATGGAAGAAGGAACATATATCAATGGATTACTAAGGATAAGCGGCTGGCATAATAGCATATGGGTATTAGTTGATAGATTAATGAAACGATGCTCGATTCTCACCCATAAAGTATAATAGGATGACATCCAAATTGGCAAAGTTATATGTGAAGTGGATAATGTGATTCCATACTGTGTTAAAAAGCATTATAAGCGGTCGGGGCCCATTATTTATGAGTGGAATTTAGAAGAGTTCACAAGAGGCATTAGGGATAGAGCTGCATCTGAGTAAAACATATTACCCATAAATTATGGTCAGACCGGGAGATTGAATTGTATCTTAGAGTATCGCTTGCGAGCATGCATGCTTGACTTTGAGGGCTCATGGGATGATAATTTGCATCTTGTTGGGTTTTCATAAAATACAAGTTATTAGTTTAGTTTTGGTATGGCATCATTTAAGGCATTATATGGCCGACAATGCAACGCTCTTACATGTTGGCAGGAAGCAAGCGAGAAACTGATATTTAGGCCTGATATGATCAGAGAGACTTTAGAGAAAATCAAGATCATTTGGCAACATATAAAAGCTGCTCAAGGTAGGTAGAAGAGCTACACTCATAAGAGAAGACATGCTCTTGAGTTCTTTGCCAGTGGTATGGTGCTCATCAAGCTTTCTTTGTTAAAGAATATCATTTGATGCGATACTAAAGGAAAGTTGGCACCGAGATTCATAGGCCCTTTTTCAATACTCAAGAGGATTGGGAACCTGGCTTATAGAGTTGACTTACCTAAAAAATGGTAGGCTTTCACAACGTGTTCCACGTTTCTTATTTACAGAAGTTTGTGCACGGCTCAGATGTAGTAGTGATACCGAATCAACTAGTTGATGTCAAGATTAAACTAGAGGCTTCAAGACCTCATAGGCCTATGTATATAGTTGGACATGATATGAAGTAGCTTAGGAGGAAGGAGTGAAGTTAGTGAAGGTTCAATAGGGTTAAAACAAGGGTGATAAAACTTGGGAGACCGAGGAGGGCATGAGGACTTCTTATCCAGATCTCTTTACTTGGTAAGACTTTTGTTTATCACATTTACTTTTACTTTTGATATCATGTAAAGTAGCTTAGTATAGTGCATGCTAGCGTATACGTAGATTATATCTATTTTCTTGTGTGTGTATGTTTGATAGATGTTGTTCTTGCTTATGGTTATTAGGAATGCAGGTAACTATATTGTTTGACCTTAAACTCATTTAATGGGATTTCAGGAACGAAATTCCTAAAGGGGAGGCGGGTGCAATGACCCGTATTTTATGTATTGGAGGATCACAAAATATTATTTTAAAATCCAAATCGGGTTCTATAAGCCTATCACTTTAGGGAATGTTGAGCGTTGACATTTTAACCCTTAAAAATATTATTAGATAGTTTTGACACTAAAAAATTGTAAGGGCTATAACAATTGATAGCAGCCGAATTAGGGTCTTATACCATTTCTGGATGAAAGATATGATGGTTTTCCATAGAGTGCACATAATAAAGTTTTGGCCTTGCGGTTTAGGAAATATGGCCATTTGAAGTTTTTTGGACAGATTAGTAGGTAATTAACTTACGCCTCGACTAGGCCCATTAAGTCATTTCAGGATTTGTTCCTAGCCAACTTGATGGGACAACCCTTAATCATTATCCACTTTCCAAAAACTATTATAAACCTCCATTAACCATCTCCTTAGCCAAAAGCATCATCAATATCTACTTTAATTATCCACATTGAGTGATTAATAGGGTAATTAGTGAAAAAAACCATTGGATCTCAAGATTTTTACTTTGGGATTTGTGCAATTGTTGTTTGGGATCTTTCTACCTCTTTTTTTGTGCTAATCGGATCTTAAGTGAGTAATTTGTGTCTCTCACTGTACTATGGTTGATATGATAGTATAAAAACGTGTGTTTAAAATGATTCCAAATCTTAAAGCGTGTTTTTAAGATAGATCTATACCGATAATTAACTTTAAAATGAATTTAAAAGATTAAATGTTGACTATAATTCGTTTTTTGCTATCTGATAAAACCATTCGCTCTTTTCTTATATGGCTTGTTTTGGTGATATAATTTTTTTATTCTTGACCTTATTGATTGGTACGATGTATGTATGTTATTTTATGCTTACAATGAGTTGTTTTGATGTATGTTTGATTCGTGTGAGTGTTTGGAGTGGTCGATGTTCACAAAGGGGAAAAGCAAACAATAGGGCCTAAAATTGGATGTGGTCGATGAAGGAAGGTTCAATATGATGTGAATGTGCTACTGTTTTGATCGCATTGAATTTGGAGCAAACTAGATGGAGTTATGGCTAAAAAGAGGAGTGATTGATAGTAGGATATGGGGACCCCCAAATGGTTTCGGGTAGTGTAACGACTCGGATTTTTCGCGTTCGAAAATCTACATCCGTACTTCACATTGTACTAGAATGCCGCAGATTCGACCGTTCAAATCCGATTCGCCGGAGCTTATAACACAGTAAGTATAACAACACAGCGGAAGAAAGAAAACAATGATATCATATACAATCCAATGAATACAATATCCAGAATGATATACAACAATAATATTAATATGATACAACAATATCAGAGATAAATAATGATACAGCGGAAATAACAGAACAGAAGAGATCACTCCAAATGATCTACAAAAGAGAATGACTCCAACAACTCCAACGTCAAGCTCGAACCACAAGGAGAAGCAAGTGCAGTCCTGAACTCCAAGAACTGAACCAGCTCCAGATAATCTACTAAACCTGAATATCTGAGAAAACCCAACTCTAGACTGCCCGTGTGGAAAATTGTGGGCACCCAGAGTTTAGGAAGGGAACAATAAACTCCAGATCAGTCATGGGACTGGTATGAGCAAACAAAAACAGTTTATCTTTAAACAACACAAAAGGCTTTTAAACATTGAAACCCGTAGTGCTTTTCGAAAATGAAACTACCATAAGGCCTCCCGCCACACACACAATGCAATCGCAGAATTGGAGGAGATTTCTCCTTATGATAGTCAAACATGCTTACTACGCAAAATCATTCGATATTATTATCATTAGTGCATAGTGTCGAAAACCATTTCGAAAATATAATATTAATCTTAGCCAGCATACAACATTTCATCGTATGCCTACTATAGCTACTACGTTCAATAGCAGGTTACCGCCACATTCCATAGCAGGTAATACAACTAAAACCGTACTGGGTTCGTATTGTTTCTTTGGATTTCCAACAAATGATCAGGCAAAGGAACTTCCTTACCGAAATAGAAACGCCTCTGGAAAGACGCCCCGGATCCTAATCGGATCTCTGCAAACAAAAGGCCGACGCTACCTCACGCTCTAACCGAGTTGTAACTAGGTAACTAACACACGAGTCATGTCATCCCTCGGTCGTCACCGACCTTTATCCGAGACGTCTCGATCATAAAGCAACATCGCACAGTAATAAATACAATGTGTCCACATGAGTAAGTATCTGGGCTCCATACCATGATACCACCCTTTATCCAGAAGGAAATGACATACCCTAGGGGCGCTGCCCCTACAAACCTTTGCCGCAACATTCCTGTTTCAACCATTACCGGGTTGTGAGGCTCGACGAAGTCTTGTCCACATACGCTACGCTTTTTCACAAAGCAACGCTTTTTCACAAAGCCACGCTTTTTCACAAAGCAACGCTTTGATCCACAAATGATCATCAGCACTTCGTATGCCACATTACCAAATTGGGAATGTATCACTAGTAACCATCAACTACATAACCTCTGAGCTCGTACGTCTCAGAGAAGGGTGTTAAGCTAAGAGAATAAATTCTCCGCCACCAACAGAAATGTATTTGATAGAAACCAGCTTTACATCTCAAAGTGTAATGTCAGACACACATCCATACAAGTCTGTTTCGGGTTCGAACAGAACCGAAGGCACTTCCAAAGAAGCCCTTGCAATCCGGGTATTCACAATCTTGATCGGACTTCCCATCACTTAGGGAATCTCTATACCGTAGCTACTCAGTGCAGAGACAATCGATAGGTCATCCTATCGCTCTCGCAAATACCCGGTCTTCACCACCGGTCTTCAAATGCTATCCATATCGTCGTATCACTATTCGGAATGGGATATATGACACAAAGGTCCTCTCCCGGCTAAACCAAATAACGAGCGCAATTAAAAATCATATGGATACTGGGGTCTCAGTTAAATCACAGCTTTAAAGCTCAAACTTTTCATTCGAATGGTTAAAACAAATTACCATTTCCAATCTTTTAAACAAAAAGATTTATTTCAAAAACCCTCAATGGTTTAAACGATTTCCACACTTTTAATCTTTTAAACAAGAAGATTCAATTCACAAAGTTAACCCCGTTCACAAAGATTCATTCATAGATTCCAAAACAATTTCCATTTCAACTCGTTAAATTTTTAAGTCAAGATTTAACTTATAGCTTTCAAAACTGGTTTCCAAAGATTCATTCATAGCCTTTCAAAACAATTCCATTTCAAGTTGGATTAACTAGTCCGGTCTTTGAATCAAAGACTCATTTCATAACTTTCAAAACATTTCAATTTCATTTCAAACTTGAAATCTGTTAACACAATTTGGAAATCCTTTACTTATGTGAAAGCTTTTACTATTTGAAAACAAATAGTTTCGTTTCAGAAAACTCCAGTTATATTTACACGAGTTAAAACCCTTGAATTAAATTCAAATTCCCAAATCAATAATTTTAAAATGGTTTAACCCATATATAACTTGTACAGCATCTTTAATCCCTAGTTTCAAATCATAGAATTCAATTTCAAACTTGAATTCAAATTTAAATCAAATTATTTAAATTTCAAGATATCCAAAATACATTTAAAACTCCTTTCAAAAGCTTTTCATATTAAACCCCAAATTTCCAATTTCAAAAATCAATTGAAATTAAAATTTAAATTTCAAAAACATCAAATTTAAATTATCTGTGACTTAACCGATTTCCACGTGAAATCCATATTCGTGTGTGTATAAGTGTAGTCCAGGGGTTTTACACACAATAGTGCAACATCAATCATCACAGATATATCGATAAGCGGTAAAGTCGATAACGCTTATCTTCATTCACAGATTCATAGATAAAATAAATTTATCAGTCACAAAGATTCACTATTACAATTCGATGTGGGTTTCGGATATCCAACTGGAATCCGACTCCCTGTCGCATCGAAATTCAAGTGCCGTTTTACGGGTCAAAGGGTTTTCATATTCACATAGTAATATATCACAGAAATAGAGATTTCAGATCACAGCATAAATCAGGGTATATCACAAAACATCATCCAATCAAATATATCCAGTAATTATTCATCAATTACTTTCCTAGGTAATTATATCTCCCAATTATCAAGTGATTAATCCCAACTAATTAAACTTAATTAATTAACTCAAATTAATCAATTACTCAATCAACTAAAATGGGTATTTAATACCTTAATTACTTCCCATTTTTAATTACACTTAAACAATTACTATGTTGATCATTAAATTAATCTATTTTAAATTTCTACTTCAATATGTATTTGAAACATTTTTTTTCATTTTTTTTTCCTTTGAACTTCATTTTAAATTTTAGAAGAAAACAAAACTGAGTTCTATTTAAACCTGGAACTCAAATTATACTCGAGCTACCCCGTATCTCCTCCGAGTCAAACCAAAGCCTACCCGAGTTCGACTTCGGGTTTCACCACTTCCCAGCTGCTTCGAGTCGAACGCGATAAAATTCGAGAAATTCCCGAGCCCAAACTCTTCTTCCCCAAAGAACGAAATCACTCTGATACACGCTGATACGTGTGCATATGCACACAAGCTCCAACGACTTTCGATCATCACCATCAGCGTCGACTAGTCGACCATGGCCTCGTCGTACACCCTGACAACCCAGACTTCTCATCCCCCTCGCGAAGCAAAATCGAACGAGTCGACCCAAAGCCTGGAACATGCGAGAGCGTCACCAACTAAACCTGGAAATCATCGTCGTTCTCCACGCCTCGACCACCGGAGATGTCGAAACCCCGGCCAATCCTTCGCCTACCTCCCTGCGTCCATCTTCTCGAGTTTCGTTGCACTCGATCCACTAGGGAATACGTACGAACCAAATCTCTGAGTTATGACAAAATTAGGTTTAAAATCAATCTCGACTTCCCACCGTCGCCACCGTGCCTCGATCACCTTCCTGACATTTTTTCCAAAACCTCTGATCACTCCTCTACAACCAGATGCAACCCCGGCTTCTCAGATCGTCGGGATCGCCAAAGGTGACCCAAAACTCCATTTCCAGTTCAATTCGAACTGCTCTCAAATGCTAACTCTAAAAATTGTAATTTTACTTCTAAAAATCGTATTTTTGGATAAGGTTTCAATTTATATTCCTGGATTTCTAAATTAAAATGTTCGAATTTTCACTTGTTCAAAGCTTTGCTCAGCAACTTGGTTTCCAGAGATATCACCAAGCTGTTTCAACTTGAATAAATATTTAAATTAAAGCTAATGATAAAATAATCAAATTATTTTTAAGTCTTGAACCCAATCTCTGCTTAGATCGAAAGATTTGGGATTGATTTGCAAACCTGGTCTAAAAGAAAACAATAACAGTGACAATATACAGGCATACTCAAAGTAACATACTCGCATATATATATATATATACATGCATTCTTATCCATATATTAAGCAACACGATCTTCTAATATCATTCATCACATGCATATTAATAAAAGAATAGTTTGCTCACCTTTGAAATGGAGACAGAGGATTAGCCTGGGAATGATTTATTTGAAATCTGGAAGTTATACTTTTGATCTGAGCTTGATCTTCTGGTTGAATTTATTTGAGTTGTTGTTGAAATTTGTTTAAGTTTAAGATGATGTTTTATTTCACATTTTTGTTTCTCAGCTTTGAATGGTCGAACTGATGAGGATGGATATGTAAGAAATGAAGTGTTACAGGTGATGTTTATAACAAGCTACAGAGTGTGTTCATCTTGTACAACATGTTGATAAATGTTTTGTACCACAATTCAGAGATATTTTCTCTTCTGTTGGCTCCAGATCTTGCTTGTAGCCGAGATGATAAATTTGTGGTGGCTAACATTAATTGCCTTGTACTTCATGTCTCTCTTAACCAATTTGTATACTTTTATTTCTTTGCTATTTCTTTTCTTCTTGTTTCGGCTGAAGGTACTCTATGTCTTCATGTTCATATTTTCTTCATTTCTTTATGTTATCTGTTTTCACACTTATGCTTGAATATATTTCTTTGCATACTCATATTTATATTTGCTTGCTTCTTTTATAAGTGTTGTCTGGTTTTATGCTTTGTTTCCCAGATTTTCAACTTGCATGCACTCGAAAGCATTACTTTGTTCTTGTTTTTAAAATACTTCTTGTCTGGTTACATACATAAAGTTGTTTTTATTCTTGTTTTGTTCGTTTTGTTACTTTTTCTTGTTTTGCAATGTGAATGAATTTATATGGTTATATCGTTAGCTAATATGTTGTTATAATTTTATCTAATATGTTTACTTTCTATTTTACAAACTATATATATTCATTTCAAGTCTAACATCTATTATCAATTTATTTATTTATTCATTTATTTTTCAAAATCATTTATTTAAGAATTTATTTTAAATCCAATATATACACATATATATAATATTTTTAAATTTAAATGATTTATTCCAATTTTATTCATGGCGGGGAAACTCGCAATCCATTTATAGTAGATTTGACAAATTTTTATTCAAAAAATCAATAAATTATTAATTTAAACTTAATCAAAATTCGGGGTCGTTACAGACTTCCCCCCTTAAAACAATTTCGTCCTCGAAATTCGCAGGCACGAAAACAACACAGAGATAGACAAATGAAGAATGTTTCATCAACTCAAACTGAACATTTATTCTGCATTTGGCTCACCAAATTAGAATATCAATAACACATACAAGAACGAATCTGTTGAATTCTTCACAGAATACTCGGGTTATCCAGATCTACGAAATATACAGTGGCATCGGTCAGTTCGAAGGGATAACTAACCATTCGTAGAATATATCCGGACCCAAAGGATAGATAGATATATGGATACGATTTCAAAGCTTTTTAATTTAGAACTAAAGTATATCTATCAACCATAGCAAACAAAGCAACCAATTCATCCAACAAACAATTTTGGCCATTCCGGAGTTTATGTCCCATATTCATATATCGAATCTTCTTCCTGGATCAACCAGAAAATACCGAAGAATTGAGAAGAGATGTTGAACGAAAGAGATTGATAGAGAAAAGATTGTTTCCTTTTTGTTACAGAGTATCGACCATTTATAGTCATATTCCCCTGTCCCCTATCTCATCCTCTTCTCGCACTCATACTCACTATCAGTGGATAGTAAGAGAATTTACTAAGGTATACGGACGGATATCTAAGAATTACTCATTCTAGGGTATACTTCACCCTATCTCTAATGAGCTACTTAATGTGTTATACTCCTGAGCTAAAGTTTAACCTTAGCTCTGATACCACATGTAACGACTCGGATTTTTCGCGTTCGAAAATCTACATCCGTACTTCACATTGTACTAGAATGCCGCAGATTCGACCGTTCAAATCCGATTCGCCGGAGCTTATAACACAGTAAGTATAACAACACAGCGGAAGAAAGAAAACAATGATATCATATACAATCCAATGAATACAATATCCAGAATGATATACAACAATGATATTAATATGATACAACAATATCAGAGATAAATAATGATACAGCGGAAATAACAGAACAGAAGAGATCACTCCAAATGATCTACAAAAGAGAATGACTCCAACAACTCCAACGTCAAGCTCGAACCACAAGGAGAAGCAAGTGCAGTCCTGAACTCCAAGAACTGAACCAGCTCCAGATAATCTACTAAACCTGAATATTTGAGAAAACCCAACTCTAGACTGCCCGTGTGGAAAATTGTGGGCACCCAGAGTTTAGGAAGGGAACAATAAACTCCAGATCAGTCATGGGACTGGTATGAGCAAACAAAAACAGTTTATCTTTAAACAACACAAAAGGCTTTTAAACATTGAAACCCGCAGTGCTTTTCGAAAATGAAACTACCATAAGGCCTCCCGCCACACACACAATGCAATCGCAGAATTGGAGGAGATTTCTCCTTATGATAGTCAAACATGCTTACTACGCAAAATCATTCGATATTATTATCATTAGTGCATAGTGTCGAAAACCATTTCGAAAATATAATATTAATCTTAGCCAGCATACAACATTTCATCTTATGCCTACTATAGCTACTACGTTCAATAGCAGGTTACCGCCACATTCCATAGCAGGTAATACAACTAAAACCGTACTGGGTTCGTATTGTTTCTTTGGATTTCCAACAAATGATCAGGCAAAGGAACTTCCTTACCGAAATAGAAACGCCTCTGGAAAGACGCCCCGGATCCTAACCGGATCTCTGCAAACAAAAGGCCGACGCTACCTCATGCTCTAACCGAGCTGTAACTAGGTAACTAACACACGAGTCATGTCATCCCCCGGTCGTCACCGACCTTTATCCGAGACGTCTCGATCATAAAGCAACATCGCACAGTAATAAATACAGTGTGTCCACATGAGTAAGTATCTGGGCTCCATACCATGATACCACCCTTTATCCAGAAGGAAATGACATACCCTAGGGGCGCTACCCCTACAAACCTTTGCCGCAACATTCCTGTTTCGACCATTACCGGGTTGTGAGGCTCGACAAAGTCTCGTCCACATACGCTACGCTTTTTCACAAAGCAACGCTTTTTCACAAAGCCACGCTTTTTCACAAAGCAACGCTTTGATCCACAAATGATCATCAGCACTTCGTATGCCACATTACCAAATTGGGAATGTATCACTAGTAACCATCAACTACATAACCTCTGAGCTCGTACGTCTCAGAGAAGGGTGTTAAGCTAAGATAATAAATTCTCCGCCACCAACAGAAATGTATTTGATAGAAACCAGCTTTACATCTCAAAGTGTAATGTCAGACACACATCCATACAAGTCTGTTCCGGGTTCGAACAGAACCGAAGGCACTTCCAAAGAAGCCCTTGCAATCCGGGTATTCACAATCTTGATCGGACTTCCCATCACTTAGGGAATCTCTATACCGTAGCTACTCAGTGCAGAGACAATCGATAGGTCATCCTATCGCTCTCGCAAATACCCGGTCTTCACCACCGGTCTTCAAATGCTATCCATATCATCGTATCACTATTCGGAATGGGATATATGACACAAAGGTCCTCTCCCGGCTAAACCGAATAACGAGCGCAATTAAAAATCATATGGATACTGGGGTCTCAGTTAAATCACAGCTTTAAAGCTCAAACTTTTCATTCGAATGGTTAAAACAAATTACCATTTCCAATCTTTTAAACAAAAAGATTTATTTCAAAAACCCTCAATGGTTTAAACGATTTCCACACTTTTAATCTTTTAAACAAGAAGATTCAATTCACAAAGTTAACCCCGTTCACAAAGATTCATTCATAGATTCCAAAACAATTTCCATTTCAACTCGTTAAATCTTTAAGTCAAGATTTAACTTATAGCTTTCAAAACTGGTTTCCAAAGATTCATTCATAGCCTTTCAAAACAATTCCATTTCAAGTTGGATTAACTAGTCCGGTCTTTGAATCAAAGACTCATTTCATAACTTTCAAAACATTTCAATTTCATTTCAAACTTGAAATCTGTTAACACAATTTGGAAATCCTTTACTTATGTGAAAGCTTTTACTATTTGAAAACAAATAGTTTCGTTTCAGAAAACTCCAGTTATATTTACACAAGTTAAAACCCTTGAATTAAATTCAAATTCCCAAATCAATAATTTTAAAATGGTTTAACCCATATATAACTTGTACAACATCTTTAATCCCTAGTTTCAAATCATAGAATTCAATTTCAAACTTGAATTCAAATTTAAATCAAATTATTTAAATTTCAAGATATCCAAAATACATTTAAAACTCCTTTCAAAAGCTTTTCATATTAAACCCCAAATTTCCAATTTCAAAAATCAATTGAAATTAAAATTTAAATTTCAAAAACATCAAATTTAAATTATCTGTGACTTAACCGATTTCCACGTGAAATCCATATTCGTGTGTGTATAAGTGTAGTCCAGGGGTTTTACACACAATAGTGAAACATCAATCATCACAGATATATCGATAAGCGGTAAAGTCGATAACGCTTATCTTCATTCACAGATTCATAGATAAAATAAATTTATCAGTCACAAAGATTCACTATTACAATTCGATGTGGGTTTCGGATATCCAACTGGAATCCGACTCCCTGTCGCATCGAAATTCAAGTGCCGTTTTACGGGTCAAAGGGTTTTCATATTCACATAGTAATATATCACAGAAATAGAGATTTCAGATCACAGCATAAATCAGGGTATATCACAAAACATCATCCAATCAAATATATCCAGTAATTATTCATCAATTACTTTCCTAGGTAATTATATCTCCCAATTATCAAGTGATTAATCCCAACTAATTAAACTTAATTAATTAACTCAAATTAATCAATTACTCAATCAACTAAAATGGGTATTTAATACCTTAATTACTTCCCATTTTTAATTACACTTAAACAATTACTATGTTGATCATTAAATTAATCTATTTTAAATTTCTACTTCAATATGTATTTGAAACATTTTTTTTTCATTTTTTTTTCCTTTGAACTTCATTTTAAATTTTAGAAGAAAACAGAACTGAGTTCTATTTAAACCTGGAACTCAAATTATACTCGAGCTACCCCGTATCTCCTCCGAGTCAAACCAAAGCCTACCCGAGTTCGACTTCGGGTTTCACCACTTCCCAGCTGCTTCGAGTCGAACGCGATAAAATTCGAGAAATTCCCGAGCCCAAACTCTTCTTCCCCAAAGAACGAAATCACTCTGATACACGCTGATACGTGTGCATATGCACACAAGCTCCAACGACTTCCGATCATCACCATCAGCGTCGACTAGTCGACCATGGCCTCGTCGTACACCCTGACAACCCAGACTTCTCATCCCCCTCGCGAAGCAAAATCGAACGAGTCGACCCAAAGCCTGGAACATGCGAGAGCGTCACCAACTAAACCTGGAAATCATCGTCGTTCTCCACGCCTCGACCACCGGAGATGTCGAAACCCCGGCCAATCCTTCGCCTACCTCCCTGCGTCCATCTTCTCGAGTTTCGTTGCACTCGATCCACTAGGGAATACGTACGAACCAAATCTCTGAGTTATGACAAAATTAGGTTTAAAATCAATCTCGACTTCCCACCGTCGCCACCGTGCCTCGATCACCTTCCTGACATTTTTTCCAAAACCTCTGATCACTCCTCTACAACCAGATGCAACCCCGGCTTCTCAGATCGTCGGGATCGCCAAAGGTGACCCAAAACTCCATTTCCAGTTCAATTCGAACTGCTCTCAAATGCTAACTCTAAAAATTGTAATTTTACTTCTAAAAATCGTATTTTTAGATAAGGTTTCAATTTATATTCCTGGATTTCTAAATTAAAATGTTCGAATTTTCACTTGTTCAAAGCTTTGCTCAGCAACTTGGTTTCCAGAGATATCACCAAGCTGTTTCAACTTGAATAAATATTTAAATTAAAGCTAATGATAAAATAATCAAATTATTTTTAAGTCTTGAACCCAATCTCTGCTTAGATCGAAAGATTTGGGATTGATTTGCAAACCTGGTCTAAAAGAAAACAATAACAGTGACAAGATACAGGCATACTCAAAGTAACATACTCGCATATATATATATATACATGCATTCTTATCCATATATTAAGCAACACGATCTTCTAATATCATTCATCACATGCATATTAATAAAAGAATAGTTTGCTCACCTTTGAAATGGAGACAGAGGATCAACCTGGGAATGATTTATTTAAAATCTGGAAGTTATACTTTTGATCTGAGCTTGATCTTCTGGTTGAATTTATTTGAGTTGTTGTTGAAATTTGTTTAAGTTTATGATGATGTTTTATTTCACATTTTTGTTTCTCAGCTTTGAATGGTCGAACTGATGAGGATGGATATGTAAGAAATGAAGTGTTACAGGTGATGTTTATAACAAGCTACAGAGTGTGTTCATCTTGTACAACATGTTGATAAATGTTTTGTACCACAATTCAGAGATATTTTCTCTTCTGTTGGCTCCAGATCTTGCTTGTAGCCGAGATGATAAATTTGTGGTGGCTAACATTAATTGCCTTGTACTTCATGTCTCTCTTAACCAATTTGTATACTTTTATTTCTTTGCTATTTCTTTTCTTCTTGTTTCGGCTGAAGGTACTCTATGTCTTCATGTTCATATTTTCTTCATTTCTTTATGTTATCTGTTTTCACACTTATGCTTGAATATATTTCTTTGCATACTCATATTTATATTTGCTTGCTTCTTTTACAAGTGTTGTCTGGTTTTATGCTTTGTTTCCCAGATTTTCAACTTGCATGCACTCGAAAGCATTACTTTGTTCTTGTTTTTAAAATACTTCTTGTCTGGTTACATACATAAAGTTGTTTTTATTCTTGTTTTGTTCGTTTTGTTACTTTTTCTTGTTTTGCAATGTGAATGAATTTATATGGTTATATCGTTAGCTAATATGTTGTTATAATTTTATCTAATATGTTTACTTTCTATTTTACAAACTATATATATTCATTTCAAGTCTAACATCTATTATCAATTTATTTATTTATTCATTTATTTTTCAAAATCATTTATTTAAGAATTTATTTTAAATCCAATATATACACATATATATAATATTTTTAAATTTAAATGATTTATTCCAATTTTATTCATGGCGGGGAAACTCGCAATCCATTTATAGTAGATTTGACAAATTTTTATTCAAAAAATCAATAAATTATTAATTTAAACTTAATCAAAATTCGGGGTCGTTACAGGTAGTGTGTGAAGCTTTGGGGCATATCACTACTTAAATACGGGTAAGTTGATGCAAAACTCGGGGCCGATGCAACCACTGAACGATTTTGGTATAACCAACGAACGGTTTGGGCATTGGCACTTAACTTAGAGTCTGGGATTATTCGATTCCATGCTTGGGAAGTGTAACGACTTGACTTTTCGACGCTCGAAAATCGACATTAATACGTCCACTGTATCAACTGCCGAACAATCGAATGCTGGAAAACCGAATTGTTATGGAGAAAAAGAAGAGGTAGAAGAAGACAGAAGAAAAGAAAGAATAGAAAAACAGAAACAATATCAGAATCTCACATTCGTAGCGGAATAATATACAATAGATGAATCAATAATCTTTAAAACAAAAGACTATATCAGTTTATACATACATCAATCATCAGAGTTTACAACAATACACATCACTAGACAGTTATATAAACTTGTCCACATACAGAATACACGGCGGAAATAATAAACAAGTATGGTAGTACGCTTCGCCATCCAGCTCATCTCCAAAGCTCTAGAATATCTAGAATATCCTGATAACATAACTCTAGGCTGCCCGTGTGGAAAATTATGGGCACCCAGAGTTTAGAAAGGGAACAATAAACTCCGAGTCAGTCATGGTGACTGGTGTGAGATCGTAAAACAGTTATTTTCACAAAGGAAATAAAACAGATTCACAATGCTTTCGGAAAATGAAACTACCATAAGGCCTCCCGCCACACACACAATGCAAATGCAGAATTGGAGGAGATTTCCCCTTATGATAGTCAAAAATGCTTACTACACAAAATCAGTTGATATTATTATTAATGTCTGGTGTGGAAATCATTTCGAAAGTATGATATCAATCTTAGCCAACATACAACCATTATTGTATGCCTACTATGGCTACTATGTTTAGTAGCAGGTTACCGCCACATTCCATAGCAGGTAATACAACTAAAAATCGTATAGGGTTCGTATTATTTCTTTGGATTTCCAACAAATGGTCAGGCAAAGGAACTTCCTTACACCGAAATGGAAACGCCTTTGGAAAGACGCCCCGAGATCCTAACCGGATCTCTGCAAACACAAGGCCGATGCTACCTCACGCTCTAACCGAGCTGTAACTAGGTAACTAACACACGAGCTATGCCATCCCCCGGTCGTCACCGACCTTTATCCGAGGATCTTCAATCACAAAGCAACAACCACAAAGTATAATAACTGTGCAGCATCAACATAGGTAAAATATCTGGGCTCCATACCATGATATCACCTTTTATCCAGAAGGAAATGGCTTACCCTAGGGGCGCTACCCCTACAAACCTTTGCCGCAACATTCCTGTTTCGACCATTACTGGGTTGTGAGGTTCGATGAAGTCTCGTCCACATACACTACGCTTTTTCACAAAGCCACACTATTTCACAAAGCAATGCTTTGATCAACCAATGATCAACAACACTTCATGTGCCACATTACCAAATTGGGAATGTATCACTAGTAACCATCAACTACATAACCTCTGAGCTCGTACGTCTCAGAGAAGGGTGTTAAGCTAAGAGAATAAATTCTCCGCCACCAACAAAAATGTATTTGATAGAAACCAGCTTTACATCTCAAAGTGTAATGTCAGACACACATCCATACAAGTCCGTTCCGGGATCGAACAGAACCGAAGGCACTTCCAAAGAAGACCTTGCAATCCGGATATTCACTAATCACGTCCGGACTTCCCATCACAAAAAGAGTGATGTAAATCTCTATACCGGAGCAACTCGGTGCAGAGACATTCGACAGGTTGTCCTTTCATTTTCGAAAATATCTGGTCTTCACCACCGGTCTTCAATACGATCCATATCGTCGTATCACTATTCGGAATGGGTTATATGACACAAAGGTCTTTTCCCGGCTAACCCGAATAGTGAGCGTTTGTTTAAAAAAAAAACAAATCAAGTGCCATTTCAAAGGCAAATATTGATAGTCGGTTATTTAACTATCAACAACATTCACAACAATCAATCAATTTAAATAATTTTTCCCAAATTATTAAATTTCAAAATATCTTTGCAAGATATACAATTTCCACAATTTCGCATTTGAAAACCAATTTCAAATCATATTTTCACACTTCACATTTGAAAACCAATTTCAAATCTCAAAATGGTCCATTTAAACCAATTAGATAAATCCTTATCGATTTATTTCAAATTTACATTCCAAATCTGTAAATTTATTTCCACACTTCAAAAATAAATCAATGTTTATTTTTAAAACAAGTTTCCCTTTCCTTTATAAATTCTATTCTGAATTTACATTCTCAAATATTCACTTTTAACACCAAATCAACTTTCAAATTGATTTCTCAATTTTATTTCAAACCCCAAATCAATTATTAATTTGATTCCAACCAAATTTATCATTTTAAAAAAATAAATTCCTTAATCTTTTCCAAACCATTAAAAATTCCATTTTCAATAAATTCTTCATCTTTCGAATAATACTATTCCAAATCCATTTATAAACAATCTTTTCCCATATTTTGGCATTTATTCAATAAGATTTCAAAATCAACTTTTACTGTTAAATTCCTTCTTTTAAATTCACGCAATTCTTTCAAAAACAATTTACTAAAAATTCCCAACTTTTATTTCAAAGATCCAATTTCATTTCTGGTATCCAACGATACCAAAAATACATTCGGCTAAATTATAGCCTTCAACACATTCAATCACAGATATAATCATACACAGATTATAAATAATCAATCACAAAACATATGAAACCAATTCAAATGTTTTGAGGAATCCTGTTGGATCCCTCCAACCTGTTTCCCTGCATCCATAGATGTTAGCACAATACCAATTCCACTTCGAGGTGGAATATCGCGGTATATGGGATTTATAAAATATCATTCCGCTATTATGCGGCGCATAGGGTCTCATCCGCTATATAATGCGGGAAAATCAACAACTCCAACATATACATATGCTAATATATATATATATATATATATATTGCTATATATAGATATATCCTACTATATCTAATATCACATCCAAACAACAATCAATCAACATATTCAATAATTTTAAATATAACTATTTAAACTCAAACAAAGCCCTTTGTTTGAGTGAGAAGATCTCACCTTTGCTATTGATTTTATTTGCAATCCCATTTCCATTCCGGTTTGTTTTTCTTCACAGTTTTGGACCTTGTATAAACAATTCACGATTTATTACTATTCGAAATAAATCGAACAACTAAATTCTCACTTTAAAATTTTATTTTACTAATTAATTTTAACTTCAAACAAATCTCCTTTTAATAAAATACTTGAACTAATTTCTCTTTAACCATTTCCTTTTGAATAAATTAAATTAACTAACAATTTTTTATTTTAAACTAATACTTTTATTTCAAGCAAGTTTTCTTTTAGTATCTTAGAATAATTAGATAGGTTAATTTAAACCAACTAGTAAATTAAAAATGTAATTTTATTTTTCTTTTGAAAATACATGTATATATATATAAAATCTATATAGATTCAAGCTTCATATTTCCCTATAGACTGAATAATTTAAACAAAACTATTTTATAAAAAAATGTACTGTAAAAATGATATATATGTATATTTATTTATTTATTTTTATTATACTTTCGCGTTCCACAACTCAGAGATGATATTGTTTCTTCCTCTGAAATTTATCATGAATACAAATTTTGAATTTAAAATAAAACGATTACCTCACTGCAAAGAAACAAATATCGATCGACATCCCAGGCCACAACCTCCTCCACTGCTTGCGATCGCCGTTCGACCCACGCCTCCTCCTCGCGTGCGCGAGCGCATGTCACTGCCGACGAATCCAATTCGTGACCCCACCTGCTCACGAACGCCACGCGTGTCGCCGCTTCTGCCTCGAACTCACGAAACCCCTCCTTTTTGAACAAATCGACTGTCACTCGCCTACAAACGATCACGAACCCCCCTCTCGAGACTACTTCGTGCCATGATCGTACTTTGTTTCGATTTCGAGATTTGAAAAATGGAAAGGAGAATGCGGCTATATTTTTTTTTCATTTGAACGAGGGTATTTGGGGACGAGGTTTTATCTTTATTTTTATTTTTAGATTTTCTGATGCTCGGCCATTACCTTTGGAATTTGAAAGAAATTTGGGGAAAGGAAGAAGGAACAAGCATCGGCCATTTCTTTGTTTGAACGAGATATTTCGTTCTGCCATTTTTTTCCTTTGTTCGTTTGAAATGTTTTAACTGAGGAAACAGAGAAAGGTTGCGTGGAATTTAAAAAGAAAAGAGAGAACAAGAGAACGTGTTTGCACGATTCTTTTTCGTGATCTTTGGCGTGATTTAAGGAACACTGAGAGGAGAGAGAACACGTGATTTTCATCTGATGTTCACCAATTTTCAAAATTCAAAATTTAAATTGAATTCGATTTAAATTTCAACGCGTTTACTTAACGTACGCTCTCATAACAACTCCGAAAAATACGAAATTTGAAATCCGATAATAATTCAATATTACGGACCCAATGGAACTGGTTTCATCGAATTCCAAGACTGTGCCTCGGAACGCTATTTTTAAATTCAATTTAAACAACTAAATTTCAAAACTGAACAAAACAGTTCCAAATTCGATTCTAAAGCTTTTATTATCTTCAGTATAATCTATATGAATTTTCTAAGCCTTTGAAATATTTTTAACTGGCTTAAAATTGAAGATTCAAATTTTTTACCCAGATTTAACGATTTAAATTCAATAATTTAAATTGTCAAATTCATTATGATATTGAATTTCAAATTAAACTATCATTCGAATATTTAAACTCAATTAAATATTCACATTTCAAATGTCAAAAATTCAGGGTCGTTACAATCTTCCCCCCTTAAAAGAATTTTGTCCCGAAGTTACAAGTTAAGAAGAATGCTCCAATACCCGTTTATCATTTTCCCAAAACCAACAGTTTTATCAAATTTTCAAACCCAAATCTTTTTATTAAAAAGATTCGTTATCACTTTAAATAACTTTCCAAAATCAACCATAAGTTCCAAATAATATGGTTTTCTAACAGTTCAAATTCAAATTCAAATTTTGAATTCAATTTTTTCTCAAAAATTTTCTAACTCTTGAAATTTTCGAAAAATTTCGCCAACGTCTCCTTTGCGCGGCTAACACGGTACGACTACAAAACGTCCCTACGGACTCCCAAATTCCAAAAGAGAAAGGAAAGCCAAACGGCTAGACAAGAAAATATCAAATTTCATACTGAAATTTAAATACATACCTTTTGGTCGAGCAATTTAAATTATCTTCAAAATCGAAAATCCAATTCCGTTTTCCTTAGCCTTTACAATCCCTGTATATTTTACTGAACAATAATGTCCAAATTCACTTATTGGATTTCCCAATACCAATTTACTTAAGAATTTCATTCATTCATTTCTTAAGTGCAATCTAAGTATTACATACTTCTTATATTCATTTTCACTTCACTAACAAAATTATATATTCATTTCCATTCAACTTTGCATTTCAATTCCATTTGAATTCAATTTGATAATTTCAATTCTATTTGGAATTTATTTTATCTTCAAAAATGTACTTAGTGAAAATTCAATATTTACTTTTTCCAAAACTTTCAACTTCGACCAAAACAATGGTTTTCAGTTCTACGTTTCCATTACAATTTGAAAATCAATTTTTTTCATTAACAAAATTTTCCAAATTTTTTCTTCTAACTCCCAGTGAAAACACTTAAAAATCCTTTTAAAAATGGATATGGAAAGCACGTTCCCCCATGGATCACAGTTACTCGGCGGTTTCGCTACTATCCCAGTAGAATCACTTGTAACTGTAGATTTTACATCTCTTGAATTTCGCCATGGTTGTTGCCATAGATCGTAGTTCACACGGCGGTTACACCACTATCCCAGTGGAATCGCTTGTAACCGTAGGCATCTCGCCCCTTGAATTTCGCTATGGCATCTAGATCGCAGTTTACATGGCGGTTGCGCCACTATCCCAGTGGAATCGTTTGTAACTGTGGGCATCACACCCCTCGAATTTCGCTAGCATACATCATGATCAATCAACATGATCCCATCACGAGGGATTTCAACTCAAATGGACACTCGTACCGAGTTCTAACACCTTCACAATTTTTTCAATGGAAGGTACTTTTCCATATCCTTAGTTTAGAAAACATAATATGTCATATATGTATAGTATTTCATTTCCAATTGATTCCATTCAATTTTTAATTGGCATTCCATTAATCAAACAAATCTCATTGAAAACCATTCAAATCTATTCCATCTACTAATTTAATTAGTATATTCACTCATCCATTTTAAATTTCAAATTTCCATAATCAATTCGTCTTGAATTTATTTTGTCAATAATAAGGA
This sequence comes from Allium fistulosum, assembly GCA_030737815.1. Classification (NCBI taxonomy): domain Eukaryota; kingdom Viridiplantae; phylum Streptophyta; class Magnoliopsida; order Asparagales; family Amaryllidaceae; genus Allium; species Allium fistulosum. The sequence continues at coordinate 1,112,179,543 of CM060904.1, forward strand.
AATTTCAATTTATTTTTCTTTCTTACTTACTTGAATTTATATACAAATTCAAACCATTTCATTCAACTCACAATTCAATATTGATTTACTAACTCAACTTCCAATTCACTATTTCATGAATTAATAATTTATCAAGTTAGTTTACTAGAATTCAATCCATTTTATTTTATTTCTCCAAGTTTGGATTTTTATTCAACTTGATTCAAATCAATCTCATTTCATTTTTCAATTCCAATTCATTTATTTACAAATGTAGCTTCATTTGTTCATTCATAAATTCATTCATTTTCAATTTGAATATCATTCCAATCAGATTTCAAATATTTTATAAGTTATCAAACTTATTTACATTCCATAACGTTTTAAAGAAATTCCAGAGTCAAACAATTACCCTGGCACTTTATTTTAATTTAGTGAATTCATTTATAAATTCACATTACCAATTTCATTTCCTTAATGAATTTTATTCTCAAATACTTTTCCTGGAATTCTATTTCCAATTATAAATCACATTTACAATTTACACTTACAAATTTCATTCGTATATGAATTTTATTTCCTTATCTTTTTCAATTCATATTTATAAATTTCATTTGTTAAATGAATTTTTCTCCAAATTTTTGGTTATTATTTTAATTTCTTATTCAATTCCCATATTACAATGATAATAATTCAATATTATCACTTCCTAACAACCAAGCATCCATATACTATAATAATTCATAGAAAATCATTTCTTTTCTACACAAAAATAGTTTTGGGCAAAATTATTTCATTTACCCTATTAAAAACAATACTGTGTCGGTTTATCTTGTTTAAGAGTTTAGAAATCCCTATCGATTACAGTTGGCCACCCTGCACCGACCAGAATCTATAAACAATCAACCGATAAGTCAACACAATACAAAACAAATTTTATATTCACTAACAAACACGCACTCATATCTATTATTACACTCAACTCATTCTAGAGTACTACTGACTCTATCTCTAATGAGTAACACCCAACAGAGCCAAGGGTTGTCGCTTAACCGGATGCTTTGATACCACTTGTAACGACTCGACTTTTCGACGCTCGAAAATCGACATTAATACGTCCACTGTATCAACTGCCGAACAATCGAATGCCGGAAAACCGAATTGTTATGGAGAAAAAGAAGAGGTAGAAGAAGACAGAAGAAAAGAAAGAACAGAAAAACAGAAATAATATCAGAATCTCACATTCGCAGCGGAATAATATACAATAGATGAATCAATAATCTTTAAAACAAAAGACTATATCAGTTTATACATACATCAATCATCAGAGTTTACAACAATACACATCACTGGACAATTATATAAACTTGTCCACATACAGAATACACAGCGGAAATAATAAACAAGTATGGTAGTACGCTTCGCCATCCAGCTCATCTCCAAAGCTCTAGAATATCCAGAATATCCTGATAACATAACTCTAGGCTGCCCGTGTAGAAAATTATGGGCACCCAGAGTTTAGAAAGGGAACAATAAACTCCGAGTCAGTCATGGTGACTGGTGTGAGATCGTAAAAAAGTTATTTTCACAAATGAAATAAAACAGATTCGAAATACTTTTGGAAAATGAAACTACCATAAGGCCTCCCGCCACACACACAATGCAAACGCATAATTGGAGGAGATTTCCCCTTATGATAGTCAAAAATGCTTACTATGCAAAATCAGTTGATATTATTATTAATGTCTGGTGTCGAAAACATTTCGAAAGTATAATATCAATCTTAGACAACATACAACCATTATTGTATGCCTACTATAGCTACTATGTTCAGTAGCAGGTTACTGCCACATTCCATAGCAGGTAATACGACTAAAAATCGTACAGGGTTCGTATTGTTTCTTTGGATTTCCAACAAATGGTCAGGCAAAGGAACTTCCTTACACCGAAATGAAAACGCCTATGGAAAGACGCCCCGAGATCCTAACCGGATCTCTACAAACACAAGGCCGACGCTACCTCACGCTCTAACCGAGTTGTAACTAGGTAACTAACACACGAGCTATGCCATCCCCCGGTCGTCACCGACCTTTATCCGAGGATCTTCAATCACAAAGCAACAACCACAAAGTATAATAACTGTGCAGCATCAACATAGGTAAAATATCTGGGCTCCATACCATGATATCACCTTTTATCCAGAAGGAAATGGCATACCCTAGGGGTGCTACCCCTACAAACCTTTGCCGCAACAATCTTGTTTCGACCATTACCGGGTTGTGAGGTTCGACGAAGTCTCGTCCACATACACTACGCTTTTTCACAAAGCAACGCTTTGATCAACCAATGATCAATAGCACTTCGTGTGCCACATTACCAAATTGGGAATGTATCACTAGTAACCATCAACTACATAACCTCTGAGCTCGTACGTCTCAGAGAAGGGTGTTAAGCTAAGAGAATAAATTCTCCGCCACCAACAGAAATGTATTTGATAGAAACCAGCTTTACATCTCAAAGTGTAATGTCAGACACACATCCATACAAGTCCGTTCCGGGATCGAACAGAACCGAAGGCACTTCCAAAGAAGCCCTTGCAATCCGGATATTCACTAATCACGTCCGGACTTCCCATCACAAAAAGAGTGATGTAAATCTCTATACCGGAGCAACTCGGTGCAGAGACATTCGACAGGTTGTCCTTTCATTTTCGAAAATATCTGGTCTTCACCACCGGTCTTCAATACGATCCATATCGTCGTATCACTATTCGGAATGGGTTATATGACACAAAGGTCTTTTCCCGGCTAACCCGAATAGTGAGCGTTTGTTTTAAAAAAACAAATCAAGTGCCATTTCAAAGGCAAATATTGATAGTCGGTTATTTAACTATCAACAACATTCACAACAATCAATCAATTTAAATAATTTTTCCCAAATTATTAAATTTCAAAATATCTCTGCAAGATATACAATTTCCACACTTTCGCATTTGAAAACCAATTTCAAATCATATTTTCACACTTCACATTTGAAAACCAATTTCAAATCTCAAAATGGTCCATTTAAACCAATTAGATAAATCCTTATCGATTTATTTCAAATTTACATTCCAAATCTGTAAATTTATTTCCACACTTCAAAAATAAATCAATGTTTATTTTTAAAACAAGTTTCCCTTTCCTTTATAAATTCTATTCTGAATTTACATTCTCAAATATTCACTTTTAACACCAAATCAACTTTCAAATTGATTTCTCAATTTTATTTCAAACCCCAAATCAATTATTAATTTGATTCCAACCAAATTTATCATTTTAAAAAAATAAATTCCTTAATCTTTTCCAAACCATTAAAAATTCCATTTTCAATAAATTCTTCATCTTTCGAATAATACTATTCCAAATCCATTTATAAACAATCTTTTCCCATATTTTGGAATTTATTCAATAAGATTTCAAAATCAACTTGTTACTGTTAAATTCCTTCTTTTAAATTCACGCAATTCTTTCAAAAAGAATTTACTAAAAATTCCCAACTTTTATTTCAAAGATCCAATTTCATTTCTGGTATCCAACGATACCAAAATACATTCGGCTAAATTATAGCCTTCAACACATTCAATCACAGATATAATCATACACAGATTATAAATAATCAATCACAGAACATATGAAACCAATTCAAATGTTTTGAGGAATCCTGTTGGATCCCTCCAACCTGTTTCCCTGCATCCACAGATGTAAGCACAATACCAATTCCACTTCGAGGTGGAATATCGCGGTATATGGGATTTATAAAATATCATTCCGCTATTATGCGGCGCATAGGGTCTCATCAGCTATATAATGCGGGAAAATCAACAACTCCAATATATACATATGCCAATATATATATATATATATATATTGCTATATATAGATATATCCTACTATATGTAATATCATATCCAAACAGCAATCAATCAACATATTCAATAATTTTAAATATAACTATTTAAAATTAAACAAAGCCCTTTGTTTGAGTGAGAAGATCTCACCTTTGCTATTGATTTTATTTGCAATCCCATTTCCATTCCGGTTTGTTTTTCTTCACAGTTTTGGACCTTGTATAAACAATTCACGATTTATTACTATTCGAAATAAATCGAACAACTAAATTCTCACTTTAAAATTTTATTTTACTAATTAATTTTAACTTCAAACAAATCTTCTTTTAATAAAATACTTGAACTAATTTCTCTTTAACCATTTCCTTTTGAATAAATTAAATTAACTAACAATTTTTGATTTTAAACTAATACTTTTATTTCAAGCAAGTTTTCTTTTAGTATCTTAGAATAATTAGATAGGTTAATTTAAACCAACTAGTAAATTAAAAATGTATTTTTATTTTTCTTTTGAAAATACATGTGTATATATATAAAATCTATATAGATTCAAGCTTCATATTTCCCTATAGACTGAATAATTTAAACAAAACTATTTTATAAAAAAATGTACTGTAAAAATGATATATATGTATATATTATTTATTATACTTTCGCGTTCCACAACTCAGAGATGATATTGTTTCTTCCTCTGCAATTTATCATGAATACAAATTTTGAATTAAAAATAAAACGATTACCTCACTGCAAAGAAATAAATCTCGATCGACATCCCAGGCCACAACCTCCTCCACTGCTTGCGATCGCCATTCGACCCACGCCTCCTCCTCGCGTGCGCGAGCGCACGTCGCTGCCGACGAATCCAATTCGCGACCCCACCTGCTCACGAACGCCACGCGCGTCGCCGCTTCTGCCTCGAACTCACGAAAACCCTCCTTTTTGAACAAATCGACTGCCACTCGCCTACAAACGATCGCGAACCCCCCTCTCGAGACTGCTTCGTGCCATGATCATACTTTGTTTCGATTTCGAGATTTGAAAAATGGAAAGGAGAATGTGGCTATATTTTTTTTTCATTTGAACGAGGGGATTTGGGGACGAGGTTTTATCTTTATTTTTATTTTTAGATTTTCTGATGCTCGGCCATTACCTTTGGAATTTGAAAGAAATTTGGGGAAAGGAAGAAGGAACAAGCATCGGCCATTTCTTTGTTTGAACGTGATATTTCGTTCTGCCATTTTTTCCTTTGTTCGTTTGAAATGTTTTAACTGAGGAAACAGAGAAAGGTTGCGTGGAATTTAAAAAGAAAAGAGAGGATAAGAGAACGTGTTTGCACGATTCTTTTTCGTGATCTTTGGCGTGATTTAAGGAACGCTAAGAGGAGAGAGAGCACGTGATTTTCATCTGATGTTCACCAATTTCCAAAATTTAAAATTTAAATTGAATTCGATTTAAATTTCAACGCGTTTACTTAACGTATGCTCTCATAACAACTCCGAAAAATACGAAATTTGAAATCCGATAATAATTCAATATTATGGACCCAATGGAACTGGTTTTGTCGAATTCCGAGACTGTGCCTCGGAACGCTATTTTTAAATTCAATTTAAACAACTAAATTTCAAAACTGAACAAAACAGTTCCAAATTCGATTCTAAAGCTTTTATTATCTTCAGTATAATCTATATGAATTTTCTAAGCCTTTGAAATATTTTTAACTGGCTTAAAATTGAAGATATAAATTTTTTACCCAGATTTAACGATTTAAATTCAATAATTTAAATTGTCAAATTCATTCTGATATTGAATTTCAAATTAAACTATCATTCGAATATTTAAACTCAATTAAATATTCACATTTCAAATGTCAAAAATTCAGGGTCGTTACTGGAAGCTAGTGCACATGGATGACTTCGGGGATTGAGGTGTGATGAACATTTTTTTACACTTAACCAAATTAGCCCTGTGTTTTGGCCAAATGGGTCGGTGCTGACGATTTCAATAATAAGAACATGATTGTTCCCTATACTATTTGTTTCGTCCCACTTGACAGTGGGTGAAATCGGTAAATTTCCGAAAAAGGTCCCAAATTAGATCTTAATAGGCCTTTGTAATCTATTAACTAGAATTAAATCCAATCTATTCATTAAACTAAAATCATATTTTATTTAAAAATATTTTTCATTTATTTAATTAATCATATTAATTAAATTAATTTTAGTGTTTACTTTGAATATATAATATATTTTCATAACTTGACATGATAACATAATGATTATTAGGAATATATCTACTTTATTCAACAATAACATGATAACACAATAATATATAAGATGTACATGACTATATATATACATGCATATACTAGGACTTATGTAACAACCCGCATATTTCACGATTATATATTTAAACGTTTTATTTAAATATAGCATCGTTAATCGAATTAAAGTCCAAAATGTTACTTTTTGTAAACAATCGAATTGGGACTCGAGACCACTTCCATTGAGTCCAAAATGGCATTTACAACTTTTTTGAGTATAAACAACGATATGTTTGGAGTTGAGTAGAATTTTGCTATTTTCTATTTTGGGGTTTGGGTTTGGGTTTCAGCCCACTAACCCAACATAATACCCTAACTCCACTCTACTCCTCTTCATTTATTCATTTCATTTCCTAACACTTTCAAGCTAAAGAAAAATGGCGGAAAGAATGGGAAATAGAAATTCCTAAACCCTAGTTTGATTAGGAAATACAAATTCAAGTCCAAAATCGAAGAGAAGCTTAGGTAAGAATCCTCTTCATCTTCTCTATCTCAATCTCTCTCCAATTTCAGAAATTTCCTACATCCTAACTAAGGAAATATTTGCTTATGATCTTAGATTGGAGCTTCCAGAGTTGAAGTTGAAGAGTAGTTGATCTTTCCTTTGTTTTTAAGCTTCTCATTCGTTGTCTTTGGGTTTAAAGGTGAGTTTTTGAACTCACATCTACGTCTATAACTTTCATTGCTGTTAGGTATGAATTCCTAACATCTATTCATGTTCATTTGCTTTTGATTTGAATTGATTTGGTGAATTTTCCAATTTTTGGTTTTTAAGTCCAATTTTATGAAAATCCTACTATGGATGTTTGGACATGATATTTGGGGTGTATCGAAGAGCCTATAAGGCTGGGTTGTCGCTTGGCATAAATCGCTAGTCTTCGTTGCTCGTCCGATCGCTCTTGAATCGTTTTGGCCATTCTGGCCTAGGCAAAATGTTGCCCAGAGAAGGCAACCAAACGTCTGGTTGATCAAGTCCAGACGTCTGGTTATAGACCTGGAGAAAAAAAATAAGAACGCGGAAAATAAAATGGAAGAAACCAATTCCAGACGTCTGATTTATAGGTTCAGACGTCTGGTTCGGGTTCAGACGTTTGCTTTGAAATTTCAGACGTCTGGGGGTTTTCTGAATTATTTCCAGAACCTAAATCCAGACATCTGGATTCTAGACCAGACGTTTGGAACTGTGCATTTTGCCTATTTGCCTATTTTTGAGTGGATTTCCAATTTTAATCGATTTTTGTTGATCCGGTTGATTGTTATCACTTATTATCGACTTTGATGACTTCTTTCTTTGGATTTTTGGGACTATCCATTTGATGGATTTGATATCGATTTTTATGGATTTATTTCACATCGTTGAATGTGAATTTTTGGCGATTGATTGTTTTTACAATCATTTTTGTGATTTGGCACTTTAAAATACGAAGGTTTCTATACTAGAAGTAAATATTCAAATGCTTTCACCAAGATGATTTCAATACCATTTTTAATACAAAACTCGTTTCTAAATCCGTTTTCCAATCTATTAGTATATATGTTAGCACCAAAATTGGTCACTAACCCCCAAATGCAAATGAAAGCACCAAATAACAATCACCGCTCACAGATAGAATGTATGTAGAGGATGTTAATATGAAGAATAACAGAAATTAAAATGAAAGCAGTAAAGACAAAGAATTTATAGTGGTTCGGCTGATTCCGGCCTACGTCCACTCTAGAAATTTCCTTTTTATTGATGTTTGAATCAATTACAGTTACAAACTGGTAGGATAGCCTTAGCCTTAGCCTTAGGAAATAGAAAGTTAGAGGGTAGGAGAGAGGATCCCTTTTACTGTGCCCCTGCCTCTCTATTTATAGACAAAGATGGGTTGGACTTCCCTGGTGGGCCTGGTAGCCGAGTACCTCAGCCCAAATGGAGTGGTCTCCATATGCCGAACCATGGATGCCGAACGCTGAATGCCGAACGTATGGAGGTGCGAGGTACTGAGGTTTGGAGGTGCGAGGTATTGAGGTATGGAGGTGCGAGGTACTGAGGTATGGAGGTGCGAGGTGCAATGCCGAGCGATCCTTAGTGCCGAACCTCCATCATGCCGAACGTCTCCAGATGTCGAACGATACTGGTGTGAGGTGTGCCGAACGGTCTTGGAGTGGAGGTATGCCGAACGACATTAGAGTGAGGTGTGCCGAACGGCATTGGAGTGGAGGTATGCCGAACGGTCCTGGAGTGGAGGTATGCCGAACGATACTGGGGTGAGGTATGCCGAACGGTCTTGGAGTGGAGGTATGCCGAACGACATTAGAGTGAGGTGTGCCGAACGATACTGGGGTGAGGTATGCCGAACGATACTGGGGTGAGGTGTGCCGAACGGTCTTGGAGTGAGGCCGGACGCTCTGCATGCCGAACGACCTTAAATACCAGTTGACCCATTCGTGTCGAATCGTAGAATAGCCGAACGTTCATGGATGCCGAACGTTCCTTATATGTCGAACAAAGCAGTTGTGCCGAACGTCATTTGAGTGAGGTGTGTCAAGCGACACCCGGGTGAGGTGTGCTAAGCGACACCCGAGTGAGGTGTGCTAAGCGTCACCCGAGTGAGGTGTGCTAAGCGACACCCGAGCGAGGTTGATTCCTGAAATTTGTATCGATCATAACTTGAGCATATGAAGTCCGATTGACTTGAAACTTGCAACTTTGGCTTCCTCCTCTTTGATCGTTGTGTCATATCAATTCTAACTTGATTTGGACTTGGACAAAATTCATCGATGTCCATAGTGAACCTGCGGTATACAACTAATATTCGGAACAAGTAAACATTGATTTTTTTGCTAATTCCTTGATATCTCGACCTTGCCAAAAAGTGGGTTAACACTTTGCCCCCCAAAACATGCCTTTTGGTAAAAGGCGTGTTTTGAATAGCTTCAGATCGAATGCAGTGAGCTTATGTTCTATTTATTTCTTTAGTATTGTCAATCAGATTTATGGCTGTTCGAAGCCGAATCAGTATCTACTTCCACTTACAGAAGTCAGTAACCAAATTCTATAGCCTCTCTGAACTATCGATGGTCACTCCGGACCCTTGCTAAGTCCAGTCCAGACTTAACGATTGAATAGAAAGATCATGTTGCACTCCAGCGTTGCTTTCTATCCCTTGCACTCCGTCCCCAGTTAGGGCATATAGCGATGTCTTGGTTGTTCTAAACCGATCATAGCCTCTTCGGGCTCTTGCTGGATCCCATCCTGTCACTCTCCGGTGAAGGGGAAACAATGTTGAGTGAGCCGATCCTGTCGCTTTTCGGCGAAGCGACTCACTTCTTGCACTCTGGTTCAATGTGTCTGAACATTAAGCGATATCTTGGCCTAAATCGTCGGCCGATCATAGCCTCTCCGGGCCCTTGCTGGATCCCATCCTGTCACTCTTCGGTGAAGGGGAAACAGCGCTTAAGCAAGTCGATTCTGTCGCTCTCCGGCGAAGCGACTCACTTCCTGCACTCCGGTTCAGCGTTTCTGAACATTAAGCGATGTCATGGCCAAAATCTTTAAGCTGATCATAGCCTCTCCGGGCTCTTGCTAGATCCCATCCCGTCACTCTCCGGTGAAGGGGGAAACAGCGCTCAAGTGAGTCGATCCTGTCGCTTTTCGGCGAAGCGACCCACTTCTTGCACTACGGACCCCGTCTCTCCGGGTAGGGTCATAAAGCGATCATCATTTTGTATCAGTACGTAATATTCGTCCTTTAACTCTCCGGTCAAAGGCTTATTTAGGAAATTCAAGTTTATTTATTAAATTCAGACCCTAGATGTTCAATCTCAAACATCAAGGAAAAACTAAACAACGCCTCTCCGGGCTGAACGGTCTATACCATCTCAGAGCATGCCTAGGGATCTCTCTGGTTCCCATACATGAGTGAGTGGAATAGCCATTTTATTTTGAAAGCAAATCTAAGAAAAGTGATTGACCAGAGTTCATATCTTGAACTTGGGCCTTGCCATCATGATCAGTTGATGATGAGTCGTGACCCCGATCCTGGATCGTTCCTGTTACGTGGAGGCGGTGGCTGTTCAGGCCTTACCGCTGCTGTCGGTTCTCTGACATATTGTGGCAATCTACCACTCCTAGCATGTTCTTCCACCTCATCCTTTAGGTGGCGGCATTCATCGGTCGTGTGCCCATCCAGCTCACGGAATAGGCAATATTTTCCAGTTCTGCGTTCCCGCTCTGTGGGATCTCTTCTCGGCGGCTTTCGATAAGGGAGCTGCCCCCGAGTTTCAGTGTAAATTCGTTCCAGGCTTGCCGTCAAACCGGTGTATTGCCTGAATCTGGGTTCCCGGAATTTCTTCCGTTTATCACGGCCGTCCTATGCATCGTCCTGCTTTCTCTTTCCTTTGTCCGCTCCAGACTGTCCTCCTGCGGTTCCTTCGCTTCGTGTAGTGTTTATTTCCTGCCTCTCGGCTCGTGATTCCTCTAGTCGAATGAATTTTTCAGCTTCATGATAAAACTCTCCTAGATCTTGCGGTGGGTCTCTGGTCAGAGAATCTTTGAATTCGGTGCCTTCTGCAATTCCTGCTACTGCCGCCATCAAAATCATTGATGGATCCGGGCGATCTACAGAAGCCACCGTTGCATTGAATCGCAATAGAAAATCTTTTATGGACTCTCCGGTCCTTTGCTTTATCGAGGCTAAAGTCATCACACTCCTGGGTCGCGTCACATGGACCCTAAACTGTCTCATGAAGCATTCCACTAGCTCACCCCATGTCCTGATTGATCCAGTCTCTAGTTGTCTGAACCAAAGCGCAGCCAAATCTGATAAAAATAAAGGGAAGCATCGTGCCATCACTTCCTCGGATGCCCCCAGCACTTCCATATGCCTGATGTATCTGGTAATGTGCATGGTCGGGTCTGACTTTCCATCATAAGTATCCAGCGTGGGTAACTTGAAATTTGGAGGATTCCTCACATTCCTGATGTTCGGAGTGAACGGGCTCCGACTGACATCCTCTAAGCCTCCGCTTGACAATCCTCCTCTCATTATTCGCCGCACTAATCCAGCCATCCTTTCATCTCCATCAAGGGGTTGTCCCCTCAACATGCCTCTATCCTGCCCCCCAGGTCTCGAAGGGTATTCTGGGTAATATTCTTCATGTGGTTCATTAATGTTGGCGTTAGCTCTAGCCTGCTGAGCTCCGTCCGTGGGTCTTCCAATGTCAGATCCTGAGGGTCTGCCCCCAAGCCCTTGTTGATTGCTTTCGGGCACTGCATTCTGTTCTTGGTTCTGACCTTCAGCGTTCTCTGTAGCTCTAGTCTCCTGCCCCACATCGGCAGCAACTACAGCCGGCCCTAAGTTCTGTGCTCCGGCTGTTCTCATCTGTTCAAAGAAGCTCTGCATCGCTTCTTGTTGGCTCTTCATCAATCTTTCGTGAATCGAGTCCATCATTGCCTCCATCTCGTTTCGAGTGATGTAGATTGAGGCTCGGCCCTCTCCAGCTCCAGAGGAAGCTTCTTGACTCCCTTCCTGATTGCTCCTTCCTGTCGCTTGCTTCCTAGTTGATGGCCTGGCCATTGCTTTCTAGAATCCAAGTTCCTAGCTCCAAAATTCCCAAGTGTTTGCGTTCTCAGTGGAAGCACCAAAGTGTTAGCACCAAAATTGGTCACTAACCCCCAAATGCAAATGAAAGCACCAAATAACAATCACCGCTCATAGATAGAATGTATGTAGAGGATGTTAATATGAAGAATAACAGAAATTAAAATGAAAGCAGTAAAGACAGAATTTATAGTGGTTCGGCTGATTCCGGCCTACGTCCACTCTAGAAATTTCCTTTTTATTGATGTTCGAATCAATTATAGTTACAAACTGGTAGGATAGCCTTAGCCTTAGGAAATAGAAAGTTAGAGAGTAGGAGAGAGGATCCCTTTTACTGTGCCCCTGCCTCTCTATTTATAGACAAAGATGGGTTGGACTTCCCTGGTTGGCCTGGTAGCCGAGTACCTCAGCCCAAATGGAGTGGTCTCCATATGCCGAACCATGGATGCAGAACGCTGAATGCCGAACATATGGAGGTGCGAGGTACTGAGGTATGGAGGTGCGAGGTGCAATGCCGAGCGATCCTTAGTGCCGAACCTCCATCATGTCGAACGTCTCCAGATGCCGAACGATACTGGTGTGAGGTGTGCCGAACGGTCTTGGAGTGGAGGTATGCCGAACGACATTAGAGTGAGGTGTGCCGAACGGCATTGGAGTGGAGGTATGCCGAACGGTCCTGGAGTGGAGGTATGCCGAACGATACTGGAGTGAGGTATGCCGAACGGTCTTGGAGTGGAGGTATGCCAAACGACATTAGAGTGAGGTGTGCCTAACGATACTGGGGTGAGGTATGCCGAACGATACTGGGGTGAGGTGTGCCGAACGGTCTTGGAGTGAGGCCGGACGCTCTACATGCCGAACGACCTTAAATACCAGTTGACCCATTCGTGTCGAATCGTAGAATAGCCGAACGTTCATGGATGCCGAACGTTCCTTATATGCCGAACAAAGCAGTTGTGCCGAACGTCATTTGAGTGAGGTGTGTCAAGCGACACCCGGGTGAGGTGTGCTAAGCGACACCCGAGTGAGGTGTGCTAAGCGTCACCCGAGTGAGGTGTGCTAAGCGACACCCGAGCGAGGTTGATTCCTGAAATTTGTATCAATCATAACTTGAGCATATGAAGTCCGATTGACTTGAAACTTGCAACTTTGGCTTCCTCCTCTTTGATCGTCGTGTCATATCAATTCTAACTTGATTTGGACTTGGACAAAATTCATCGATGTCCATAGTGAACCTGCGGTATACAACTAATATTCGGAACAAGTAATCATTGATTTTTTGCTAATTCCTTGATATCTCGACCTTGCCAAAAAGTGGGTTAACAATATACAAACCTTTACCTCATTCGTATGAGAAATATAATTAAATGGCTTAGCAAAACAAGTGGTATGAAACGCTTGCATTTACTTCATCGGTTAATTCTTGGACTTGTTCGATTGAACTCTCGTGACAATTTTCGAGTGGAAATCTACAATTTGTTCGTAAATATTTAAGTTAAGCTAGTGGTTATGGGACATGAAGCCTAACTCATTTATTTACTAGCTTAGTGTAATTTACACTTATTTTCGAGTGGAAGTCTACAATCTGTTCGTAAATATTTAAGTTAAGCTAGTGGTTATGGGACATGAAGCCTAACTCATTTATTTACTAGCTTCGTGTAACTTACACTTGTCGATCATTGATGATCATTTTGTGATTTAGACTAGCGATGTGTGATGTCTCTTTGTCCGCGTGGGGGACTGTACCCCGTTCTATTGAGCTTCGTCTCATTTTTATAGGATAGCGACCTACGGGCTTTATGGAGTTCGGTTCATCGGGCGTACCGTTATTGCACTACGTCGTTGTTCTGAAATATTTGAGTTTCAGGATCATCGGGCGTACCGATATTGCACTACGTCGTTGTTCCGAAATATTTGAGTTTTAGGTTCATCGGGCCTACCGTTATTGCACTGCGTCGTTGTTCCGGCTCATTTGAGTTTCAGGTTCCTCGGGCGTACCGTTATTTCACTGCGTCGTTGCACCGGCTCTATGGTTAGCGACCATGGGATAGCGACCCGTTTATGATACACGTGTTAGTGAGTTTTCATGCTCCCGTTTGTGATAGGCCTTCCTTTTTTTGTGATTTTTGGATTTCTAGTTGATGATTTCTAGAATTTGCGTTTCACCGATTTTTATGCGATTGGCATTGATATGTTTTGTCAATATTTATTTGTGTTTTGGTGAATAATTTAAAGAATATGACATTCTTTTTAGTGTTTGAGAATATTTGAGATATTGTATGATTTTTGTTGTTACCTTATGTATACTTGTCACAGTATGGCATTATTGTTATCATACGTTTTTGTCATATCACTTATCCTATCTCATTTTATATGATAATTATAGCTAGAATGATCCGTTTATTATTTTCTTCTTAAATAATACTCGGGTTAGACCGAGGTATTTCAGGTCTTCTGCTTGACTTCTTATTTGGGACCATCATCTGATTTTTGGCTAAATACTTTAGCTTAGTAGTTTTTGTTATTATACATTCGAGATAGAGACTCCTTGATGTATACATATTCTTTTGCTAGCACTTGTACCTATTTTTTTGTTATGAAGTGGATCTTGTATGACCACTATTTTGATGTACACTTCTATGTGTTATATTCATATCTGTTTCCGCCTTAGTGATATGAATATCTATGACTGATTTGTGTTATGCTTATTTCTATATTTGTTTCCGAAGGCCACATAGCCACCGTGTGGTAGCTTTGAGTTTGTATTTGATATCTCGGATTTCCTCTTGAAATGAAATGCATGTCATACTATTTGACATAACGGTACTCGCACAAAGCAATTACACAGATGGTCGCTCCTCAACAGCCTTATTCTTCGTGCTAGTCGACGGCATTACCCTGTAGTGTCCTTGGCTAGTGTGAGTATAGAGGTGGGGCGTCACAACTTATATCTACTCTATATACATATATATTATACTTACATATACATAGGATAAATTCATATGCATATTAGGAATATAAACGCCTAAGTATAAATGGTTTTTATAAACATATTAATAATACCCTAAGTATAGAGTTTAGACATATATATGTTATATATTGCCAATTATATATATATATATATATATATATATGAAAGCTCAGTCTACATCTCTATGCCTCTTTGTTTTCAGTTTTCTTAAAAATCTCACACGCTACCATGTGCCCCAGTAATTTAATTGTCCTAAACTTTTCTTTGCTTTTTCTTCTATTATATTATATGAAAGCTCAATTTACATTCATGTGCCCCTTCGTTTCAGTTTTCTTAAAAGAAACTCATGCGTTGCCATATATCCTAGTAATTTAATTATCATAAACTTCTCTTTACTTTTTCTTATTGCTATTATTTATTAAAAGAAATACTAATAGACTCATTAATGTTTAATAACTTATTTTCCCATTATACATCTTCCTCCTATCAACTATTATCCATGGTTGAATAAAAATGATTCTTCAGTTTTTTCGAATTACCGAATCCTAATTTCATTTATTATCTTTATTCAGTGATAGTTCAATCTCCTTTTTTGTTCTCTTATCCAGGGCCGGTCTAGGAGTTTTAGTACCTAAAGCCAATTGCAATATGAAGGCACTTAAACAAAAACTAATGATATTATCGATAATTATATGATCAAAATAATTTATTTTGCGTATAAATAATAAGAAGGGGAATAAAAAGAAATAACTTTATTAGTAATAATAATTCAAGTTATACAACAAAATTATTAGGAACCACCGTCTTTCTATGAATTGGCCAGTTCATCTAACCTTCATTTTTCAATCCTTTTAGCGTGCCTAGATTCTTATCTCCGCATTTCCAAATACCATACAACATTGAAAAATATTATGGCTAATTATATTCATACATCTGTAATCTCTTAACATACACCGGAAGATATGATAAACTAGCATACACCAAAAATTACTTTATGTACACCATTGCTTTTACAAAACTACCCTTATTTACATCTTCCTCATCTTTCCTCCATAACCCTTAAAACTCTTTTACACGAACTAGGAATTCCTAGTAAAAAATTTAGTTAAAATTCAACAAAAATAAACTATAATTTTCGACATTAATATTGTAGCTTCTTCAATTTTTTTATGCAAATTCTTAATTTCATCAAGATCAACTCTAATTTAGAGGAAAACATTTAAACACTTTTGAATTAGAGGCAGGCAGCTGTGAAAGTTGTCTTAATTGATATTTTAGGTTTCATTACCATCATCAAAATTGTATAATTTGATCAGATATCATTGATTTTAATGTTTTAATTAGATGTCTTATAATAAAAATACTTAAAATGCAATTAATAAGAACGTAACTTAGTCATAGTTTTTCCTAGAAATGTAATGATACGTTATGTGATTTTGGTGTATGAATAGAATTTTCCTTATCTTATATATTAATAAGTTTTAGAATATTTAAAACTAATAGGTTAATCTCTTTAAAATATATCATAAAATTATAATTCACATCACCATTGACCACTAATACAAAACTTCTAATTCACATCATCATTTTTTGAACTAAATTTCATTACAATTTGCATAGCCTCTTCAATTGATAAAGTCTACTAACTATACATTTTTTGAACTTCATTTGATAAAGTCTTCAATTGATAGGCTTTATTTTTCGAACTAAACTCTACTGCTTTTAAAATGTGTGACCACTAATACAATACTAATGGCAACTACTAGATCCAATTGCTAAAGTTTCACATATTATACTACTCTTCTTAGTTATTAATTTTTGGCATACAACTAGAATGTTAAAAGAAAAGGTTATTTTTATTAAAATTTAATAAAGCACAACAATGAGGATCACCAAGTATTTGAAACGACGCTTCTAAAATTGGGTTCAATTGTTATAGGTCCATTGCTAAGCAAAAACTTGGTCAAAGAAAACCCATCAGCTAGATTCTCTTTGAAACTTAGAAACCTATTGTTAAACCTGTAAAAATAAAATCTACCATGAAAAAATCTCAACTGGAAGCTCTTTACTCTAAGAAGCATAAATAAGGTAGGTCGAAAAAGTGACAACTGATAAGTGATAAAGTAGCTTCTTTTTTCCTAAAGATTTACATTTGTTAGATACATGACTTTGTAAATGAAAAGCAACAGAAAAATTAGAATCTCAAAAGAGGAAAAAAACCAACAAGGCAATCACTATAACTTCAACTTGGTACTTTGATTTCTGACACATTCATAGGAATATCAAACATGTTTACAATCATAATATCATATTGTCAGTCCATGATTCATCTCAACATACTTTCAGTTCATTGTTCCAACTATGAACCAACATAAAATAATGCAAAATGATGAATTATTTAATTTTTAATAAGATGTTGGGTGTTAATTAGAAATTTAAAAATCATAACTTACAGATGCTAATAGTAATAGCACACATATTGCCATTTGTTCCTCCACAGTCCACTGTCGTCAAAGGAGATGATCGATTATGACAACTGCCGTATAACACCTCACCTACACTGCTGTCGGATCGTGGCTACACATGGTGTCTGCCCCTCGTGACCTGTCGTCGAAGTCAGATTGGAGTACCTATCAGTTGTCGCCACTCACCTGCCATATCCTTGGGATTTTTTGTCGAGTCTTGAATTATCGTGGCCCGGCTTTGAATTGTCACCGCCGATGGTAGTTTGGAGTTTCGATTTTTTTGCCTAGATGCTGAGAGTGGTGCCCTAGTTTTTTATGAGACCTAGAGCAGAAGCTTCATTTGCTTTACCAAAAGGTCGGGCCTACTCTTATCAATCTAGTTAAATAGCAAGGAAATCTTTTTACTTGTTTGGCATCATTTTTGTAAAACTCATACGACAATGAGATATGAGATTAGACATCTAGCTAAGAAAACTCAAAAACACTACTAAAATAGGTATGCAATTGTGATTAATATTCATGTGCACCACAATAATTTTCACTGATTCCATGGACAACTTTTTCATTATTTTGATTTTGGAGTGTAGATTCAGCTTCTAAACGGATTAGTAATTCCAAATCAATGTTACACTTAAATTAGTTTTAAATTAATATTATACATGATTTTATATTATTAGTGCAAGGAAATTGCAAACTGTTTTTAATGTAGCTATTTGTCTACTACGTTTTTATTGGAAGTTAACTTGGAATTTGAAATTGATGAAATTTATACATGACGTGCACTTTTTTGTATGTTTTTCATGTACTTTCTTCATCATTTCCATTTAATTTGAAGAAAGATTGATTTTTTGGTGCTAAGTATCGGTAATTCAAAAAAAGAAAGAATAGAAACTTTGTGAATTATTATTATTTAATGTATTATCATCATTATTATTTAATGATTTAATGGATATATTTAATAAATATAATGAAAAAAGAGTTGTGACCCTTGTTTCCAATTCCCTCATTTTCCCATTTTGTCTTATAACATTATTTCTCGCCTACTTCATAATTTTTATGTATTATTATTATTTCTAGTTTTGTATATATAAAAATTTGTCCTTTCATGTACACGTCTCTACTTATCTAATCCTTCAAATAAAAGGTAACCAACTTAAATTAACTTCAAATTCTCTACTAGAGCAATAAACAATTCTATTATATAAAATATTCAATTTCTAGATTATTAATTTATTTTCAATTTTCCATAAAGAATACCAACAATAAATTAGCAATTAACACTATATCCATCTTGCTTGTAACATAAAAATCTCAAAGGCCTCTTTACGAACTAAAAAAGAAAATTAATCCAAATTAATAGTTTTGTCTATGTTTTTATTTCTTATTAAAATCACTTAACCTTCATTTATTTATTTTTAATCGGATTGGTGTTTTACACTCTGAATAATGTAGATATGTTTAGTCTTCCATTAAAAATTTGATAAATATAGTACATGACTCATTTCTTTATGTCTAATTCTTTTATTTAGGAATTATCTTTTCATTCCTAAAGTTGTTGTAGGTTTCATATTAGAATAATGGAGTTGATGGGTTAGAGAATTGAGAGACTAAATTAAGATATTAAGATGATTTTTCATTTTTGTGGTAACTTATCTCTTTTTCTCCACTTTAAGGTTGTTTATTACAAAATTAAAAATTATTTTTATTATTTAACACTACTTTTTGCTAATCGCCTTCAATATTCTTAGTGCTAATTCTGATTTTGGTTTTACATTCTGAATAATATAAATGTATCAAGTCCTTTTTCTTAATTTAATACGCATAGAATGAGTTTTATCTCATTTCTTTATATTCATTTTTTATTTGGGATTGACATTTTATTGTTAGCAAATTAATTGTAGGTTTAGATTGAATTAGTGCACCAAAATGTTTAGTCTCTATAAAATATAATATATTTCCATGTTTTACTCAGTCAGAATACTTTATTATCCTTAACTCAGTGCACCAAAATTCCATAAAGAATACCAATATTAGTTTAACAACCACTGTTATATACATCACTTAATTGTAGCTCAATTAGCATTTAATCAACTCTTAAGTTTTCATTTCTCACTAAAATTGCTTAAAATCCTTTCATACATTTAGTTTTAATTCTAATTTAAGTTTTGCATTTAGATTAATTTAAATGTGTTGGCTTTTTCATTCTAATTCTGATTTGAGTTTATATTCTTAGTATATGTTGTTATGCGTCTTTTAGAAATAAATAAGGACGATATTATAGTTTATGTGATTTACTAGATAACTTTATTTAGTATATATATCACATCATAGGTATTATAGAATCTGCTGCATGAACTATCATTAATTTTCAAATATTAATGAATTTTAAAATAAATTTTTTACTTGGACAACGTTACAAAACCTTTTATTTCCCTAAGTAATCTAAAAATAATGTTATAATATACAGATATGTATGTCATAAAATTTTGAATCATCTATTATATTGTACTATAGCTATAAGATAATGGATATGTATACATTAATTACATCTTTGAAGTTAACAACGTTATAATATCATTGTTAGTATGATTAGGTTTATTTTCCTACTTTTTTTCAACTTGATTTATTGGATTTTTTAATATATTAGTAACATAAAATCTTCGATTGTTTGGTAAAATCTAGTATAGGTTAAGTGAAATATTTTTCTTAATCTCAACATTTGTATCCAATGTTACTTTTATTCGATATTTGTGCTATTCCCTACATTATGAATTTAATTTACTATTTTATTTTGTAAGGCATATGATAATCCCCCATTTTGGGTCCAAAATTAAGCATTAAGGATGATGTAATCATCCACAGTATTGGTTTCCAGTGACAATATGCGGCTATGTTAATCCTATCAATAATTAGAAGCACATGAATATGAAAGATATTAAACACAATTTAATAGCAAACTTTCACATTTAATTTTATAAATAACATTTCATATTCATTACATAATCTCATTCTTAATCCCAAGTTTAAAGAAAATATAATTATCACAAAATACTCCAAGAGCGACATACGAAGTTGCTCCCTTAGTTAATCAGAGTCTAACACTTAGTAATTATATAACTCGTCATTACATTCATACAGACAAAATCAAATAACAATGTGGATTAAATAAGAACTCCTAAATAGCTAGATTGCCTCCTGCACATCTCTGAAAGTTTATTCGTCTAACTGGATACTTGAAATCTCTTACTCTCGACATACTCAAATGAGTACCCGAGAGTTTAAGGGGAAAAACAAAATTTTTGGGTCAGACAAACAGTCTGATGTGAATAATAACCTACCAACTCAAACCAATAGATATCCAGTGAGACCACGTCATTGAGCGGAAAGGGTTTTTCCTTCACTAGTACTTTAACCAAAATAAATCAACCATATACTATGCTCCTACATACATAAGGGCTATAACATAATAAAATAATGATATCAAACACGTGATATACACTGGATTACCCATCCCAAGTTATCAGATTACCCATCTAAATTTTCATTAACTATCCATCTTATACTTATGTGGACTACCTATCTCACATGCAATTATTTGGATTACCCTCTTTTACCATATGGACTACCCATCACACATGGTTTCATTATCAAAGTTATGTGGACTATCCATCTCATATGTAAAAATTATTTTAAATGAAGTGGATTATCCATCACACATCCCATGTTTTTTTCCTAGGATGACTATGAACCCCTCATTAACCATATAAAGACTATCCATCTCCGGCATGATGTGGACATCCATCTCATATCCCATAGTTTTCCTAGGATAACTATGAATCCATCACTTATCAATTTAATTCATGTTTAACCCACATGTTCATCCTATATCTATTGGTGTCCCCAATTAGTCTGTATACTCCTTAAACTTATAACATCTCAAAATAATATACATTGTTATCCCCAATGATCCATATCAAACTCATTAAAAATATATGTCAGTATCCCTAATGATAGTGTCGAGTTTATTCAATCTTGGTAACCCTAATAAATAATGTCAACTTCATATACTACACAACATTGCAAAATAGTGGTATCCCCAACTATCAAAGATGATATCATACAATATATGGCTCACTACCGTTAATTAGGGTAGTAGAGAATATTTCGACGTTAATAACCATGTCGACCTCTATCCAATGTCAAAAACAAAACTTAAATCCTTTTAAGTATAAAACTTTATATTGAAAACAAGGTTGTCAACATACATACTGAAAATAGGCGACATCAATGATGGCGACATAAGTGAGGCGACACTATTTAGAATAAGGGTGAAAACATGCGGCATCGATGATTTCGGCATTAAGCTTTAAACCTTTGAAGCAATCATGAAATGGCGATGCTACCTATAATAGGTTACCGACGAGGTCGACGTATTTGGAATCATTTCATAACCACCTAAGTAGTTATCATAGGCTTCCATCCTTGTCGATGCCGACTCTCATAGCTAAAACATCATCTTAACTCGACTTTGTTAGAAACAACATGGCATTCTCGTAGTTGTTGTGAAAACTAATTTATTACCATTAAAAGCAATTTCTTTACACTAAATCTTAAGTCTTGTCCAATTTCTATTGGATAATACAATACTTTAGCCAATTCTTTTCAGTAAAACTACCGCATCCAGTTTTAAAGTCCTAAAACATTTGCCAACTTAGTTAATTAATGATCTTAATTAATTATTAATTTAAATGTTTATCTAGAAAAATAAATTCATAATAGTTCGAATTTATTTGGGAAAAATCCCCAAAAATTCCAAATTCAGAAATACCTTATTCTTTACCATATAAAAATTTCGGGGCCAAAAACTATATTTAATTATTTTTACTAATTAAAACCCAAATTAAACCCAATTTCTGCCTTAGGAAATTAATAAAATATTTATTTCAACTCGGAAAATTATGAAATGAAATACCCATCTCCAAACAACATAACAGAAAATCAAAGCATTTGGAGATTAAAAACTTGGATTTTACCCTTAAAATCATTCCAATAATTTCATAAAAATTCCATAAACCATTATTCTATACAAACAATGATTATTCGACCATAACTTGAAAAATCAAACAAGATATATTCGGGGACTATCCATAACCGAATTAAACAAAAGATAAGAGATGGTTTTAGCATTATTTGCCTTAAATTTGATGTTGGAGTTGGTATTTGATGTTGCTCTAGTTTCCCTAAGCTTTAGCTTGTGGATCCCTTTGATTTCGTTCCCTTTTCCTTCAAGTTATGGCCGACCTCCTTATGTTCTTCTTCTGATTGCTTTTATGTAAGTAAAATGAGAATGATATAAGGTAGAGAGGGTTAAAGGATTAAAAGATGGATCTACCTATTTTGCCCCTCTCGTATATTCTCTTATGTGTTAAGTTTTTCAAATCAATCTCATTACATAATTTATTAAGGCACAACCTTTTCAATAACCAAATGTTATTCCCCATAATCATTTACATTATTCTATTTAATCTATCTAATTAAACATCCTGAATAATGTTAAACTAAAATTAGGGGTGTTACAGGCTCCCCCTTAAAGAATTTTGTCCTTGAAATTCAGTAAGTACAACATAACAAGCATATCAACCATGCAAATAATGCTAGTATATCCTAAGAGTTATAAAGTATATATACAACAAATATAGAACATACCATCATAAAAACTTAGGATAAGTATCCCTAATCATGTCCTCTGTCTCCCAAGTACAGCCTTTCTCATTGTTACTCCACTGGACTTTCACTAAATGGACTATTTTGTTCCTTAATCTCTTCTCATCTTTGGCCACAACACGAACTGTTGACTCGCAAAGGTCAAATTTGGTTCTACTACTAAATCTTCCAAGGCAGTCGGAGCAATAGTAGTCTCTAGATCATGCACATATTTCCTAAGATGAGAAACGTGAAAAACAATATAGACTTCTGCCAATTTACTCGGTACTCTATCTGGTATGCGAGTTTCCTAATACTCTCTATAAATTGGAATGGTTCAACATATCTCAGTACTAGTTTCCATGACTTTACGAACCCCACCACACCCTTCGTCGATGATACCCTAATAAAAACATGATCTAAAATTGAGAACTCTAAATCCTTAGGCCTCTTACTTGCATAACTTTTCTGCTTAGACTGAGCTTCTCTCATTCTAGCTCGGATCAACTCAATCTTTTTTGTGGCTTCTCTAACCAAATTTGGACCAAGGACCAATCTATCTCTAGTCTCTAACCAATATGATGGTAATTTGCATGGCCTTCCATACAAAGCTTCGAAAGGCGCTATTCCTATACTAGTCTGATAACTAATATTATAGGAAATCTCAACCAAGTGCAAATGGTCTTCCCATGACCCATTAAAGTCTAGTATATAAGCTCTTAACAAATCTTGAAGTACCTTATTGATTCTCTCTGTCTGCCCATTTATATATGGCTATAAGACGTACTCATCATAAGCTTAGTGCCTAACATTGGACTATAAGATTTTGATTCATGACAAGGATCTCAAGACTTATCAAACATTCGACAAAAATGAGTTTAAAGTTGGTATAGTTTTTGTATTCACTATTAAAATCATTCCTCAAGTTCATACGTGCATATTTTGGAAAACATATGGATTTACATGAGATTTTGATTCATGACAACGATCTCAAGACTTATCAAACATTCGACACAAATGAGATTAAAGTTGGTATAGTTTTAGTATTCACCGTTAAAATCATTCCTCAAGTTCAAAGCTGCATATTTTAGAAAACTTATGGATTTAGTCGACTAAACCCTTACATTTAGTCGACTAAAACATATGTTATAATTTTTTTTATAAACTACAAGCTTTAGTCGACTAAACCTTTTAGTCAATTGACTAAAATTTTAAATTGAAAGATTTAGTCAACTAAATCAAATATTTAGTCGACTAAATACTGGAATTTCGAACTAATAATTTTCTGTTTCAACTTAGTCGACTAAATAACTATATTCAGTCGACTAAACTTGTTTAAACTATCATGTTATCAAATTTTCTGAAGAGATGTCTCTTTCCTGAAGAGGAATCACTTTCAAGAAGAGATGTGACCATTTCCAATTCAACAAAACTATTTTCAAATAGTTGTTACTCTTCGATCACTATATATGCATGTCATTCAAGATTAAAATAACTTAACTTTCTACTCTTTGCTATCTTGAATATTCAGTTGTTGAATTTTCGAAATCAAGTTTAAATTTCTTCAATTTCTAAAGCTATCTCTACTTCCTTTATCTTCACAAGAAAACATATATATATATATATATATATCTTACTTGAGGAAAGATTATAGGAAGGGTGTACTTCATTTGATAAACTTGTGTTGTAACAAGAGCATGCAAAGTCAAGAAAACATTTCATTTATATCAAAGTCATGTTCGGTTGCTTAGGCGGGAAAATCCTGCTCGGTTGCTCAGGTGGTCAAAGTCCTGTTCAGTTGCTCAGGTGTTGTAAACCTATTCCTCCGTGTTAAGTGAGGGTTGCTAGTTTAAATCCAGAAGGAAGTTGGGACTGTACGTAGAATGGGAGTTCGAACCAGTATAAAAATATATGGTGTCATTTTATTTTACTGCTATTTACTTACTTTTTATTCCACACAAGTAGTTTAGATAATATCCATATTACACGATCCTATAGTGACTTTCACTTGGTATCAGAGCAAGGTCATCTTATAACCGTAACACAGTTATCTGATATTTCAGTAATATGGAACACAACACTAGCACAAGTTTCTTTGAAGGTCAATCTACTACACGACCACCACTATTTAGCGGGTTGAACTATAACTGTTGGTCTACCAGAATAAGAATTTATATGCAAGCCAATGGTTATGAAACCTAGAATAATACTCAAGCAAAATATAACATACCTATTACTGAATATTCACAATGGTCTAACATAGAAAAACTAGATGCTACTGCAAATGCCAAAGCTATGAATGTGTTATTTTTTGCATTAGACAAAAATGAGTTCAATAGAGTTAGCATGTGTACTACTACTTATGAAATTTGGCGTACACTTAAAGTTGCACATGAAGGTGCTAACAAAGTAAAGCAGAGTAAGATTTCTATGCTTAAGAATCAGTTCCAGAATTTCAAAATGAAGCAAGATGAAACAATAAATTAAATGTACTCAAGATTTCAAGACATATATCACACTCTCTTAGCATTAGGAGAAAAATATTCAGACTTTGATATTGTTTCAAAATTCTCAACTCTTTAATGAATGAGTAGGAATGAAAAGTCTTAGCAATCGAAGAAGTTAATGACATTTCAACCATTAAACCAGAAGAGTTGATAGGAAGTCTAATGTCTTATGAAGTTAATCTCCAGGAAAAATGAGTACAAGCGCAAGATGAGAAGACTATAGCATTCTAAGCAGATAAGGATGAATCAGATTCAGATGAGGAAGATATGGCGTTTATTGCTAAGAATTTCAAAAAAAAATTGAAATTCAGAAAGGGCAACAAATTCAGAAACAACAAGAATAGCTTCTATATTAATAACAACAACAGCAACAAGCCATCATCTTCTGCTCTTGAATGTTATGAATGTCACAAGAAAGTGCACATCAAGAAAGACTCTCCTAATCGAAAAAGAGACAAATTTAAAAATAAGAAAGACAGATTCAAAAAGAAAGCCTTCTCTGTTACATGGGATGATAAAAAATCATCTTCATCATCAGACAGTGACACAGACAGCAATTCTGAACAAGCCAACGTTTATTTATGGCCATTACCACTTAAAAAGAGAGGAAAATGGATATTGGACGGTGGTTGCTCAAAACCCATGATAGGAAACAAAGATATGTTAACTAACATCCGTTACTCAGATGGAGGTTCTATCACTTTTGGAGACAATTCCAAAGGATACATCATCGACAAAGGCGATGTGAGCAATAACGGTATATCTAATTTACCTCTTACTACAAATGTTTTGCTAGTTAAGAATTTAAAACACAATTTACTTAGCATCCACCAACTGTGTGATAATGGATTCAATATATCTTTTTCTGAAAATAAGTGTAGCATTTTTGATCAAAATAAAAATATTATTTTTGAAGATTTTAGAGATAAAAATATAAATGTATGAATATAAATCACAATACAAATATGTGTCTAATAGCCAAAGAAAATGATCCTTGGTTATGGAACAAAATATTTTTTCATATACATTTCAAAGCTATAAACAAAATATCTAAAAATGAATTAGTAAAAGGTTTACCAAAAATGAATTTTAAAGTAAACAATATTTGTGATGCTTGTCAATTTGGTAAATTATCAAAATCATCTTTTAAATCAAAGAAAAATATTTCTACATTACAACCACTTGAACTATTGCATTTGGATCTTTTTGGCCCAACTCAAGTTCAATCTATAAACCATAGCAAATATGTGTTTGCAATAGTAGATGACTTTTCAAGATATACATGGACTATTTTTATGAAAAATAAAAGTGATACTTTTGAAAATTTCAAAATTTAAAAGAATTCAAAATTTAGAAAATTAAAAATATTAGAAGTGATCATGGAGATGAATTCTAAAATGAAGCTTTTGAACACTTTTGTAGTAAAAATGGAATTTACCATAAATTTTCTTTTCCTAGAACACCATAACAAAATGGAGTTGTAGGAAGGAAAAATAGAACTTTATAAGAATGTGCAAGAACTTTATTAAATGGAAGCACTCTACCAAAACATTTTTGGGCAGAAGCTGTAGCAACTGCTTGTTATGTTCTGAATTGTGTTTCCATCCAACCTCTAACGAAACACACTCCATATGAACTTTTTCATGAAAGAAAACCAAATATTTCATATTTTAGAGTTTTTGGTTCAAAATGTTTTATTTTAAACACAAAAGATCGACTTGGAAAATTCGACCCAAAATCCGATGAAGGAATTTCCATAGGATATTTGGAACGAAGTAAGGCTTATCGAATTTTTAATAAAAGAACTAAAACAATCGAAGAAACACTTCATGTTAACTTCGATGAGAATTTTAAATTTAATAAGAATCTTGAGGATGATGAGATAATAACTAAGACAATCACAAATACGGTTACTCAAAATAATTTTGAAGAAGATAAAAACATTGTTCATAATTTTGAAGTAGATGAAAACATTGTTCATAATGAAAATGTATTAAGATTCCTCCTAGAATTTTATGAGATCACCCAATAGAAAATGTCATTGGAGAAATTAATTCACATGTGAGAACTAGAAATCAACTTAATCAAATGGGTCATGTAGCATTCCTTTCTAACATTGAACCTAAAAATGCTAAAGAAGCTTCTACTGATGACTATTGAATTATAGCTATACAAGAAGAGCTAAACCAATTCGAACGAAATGAAGTTTGGGATTTAGTTCCTAGACCTAGTGATCAAACAGTCATTTGTACTAAGTGGGTTTCAAAAATAAAGCCGACGAACAAGGATATATTATTAGAAATAAAGCTAGACTAGTTGCACAAGGATAATTAAGAAGAAGGAATTAACTATGAAAAAATGTTTGCTCCAGTCGCACAACTAGAAGCAATACGTATCTTACTAGCCTTTGCATGTTTTCATAATTTTAAACTTTATCAAATGGATGTTAAAAGTGCTTTTCCAAATGGATATATAAAAGAAAACGTTTATGTTGAACAATCTCCTTTAGTTTTACATGAAAAATTTCCAGTTCGTGTATATAAACTCAAGAAAGCTTTATACGGTCTGAAACAAGCACCTCGTGCTTGGTATGAATGTCTTAAAAGCTATCTTATAGACTCGGGTTTTGAAATTGGAAAGGTTGATCAAAAATATTTTTATTAAACGTACTAAAATGGATATTTTAATTGTTCAAATTTATGTTGGTGGTATTATTTTTGGTTCTAACAATGATAAGCTATGTCAGGAATTTCCTAATATAATGACCAAAGAATTTGAAATGTCACATATGGGAAAATTATCATATTTTTTTGGATTACAGATTAAACAATTAGATAATGGAATTTTTATAAATCAAGAAAAATATTGTAACAATCTAATTAAACGCTTTGGTATGAAAAATACTTCTTCCAAACCAACTCCAACGAGTACAACAATCCATCTCGATCGAGATGAAGATGACAAAAGTGTTGACCAAAAATTATATCGAATTATAATTGGATCGTTACTTTATCTAACAGCTACTAGACCTGACATAATGATGAGTATTTATTTGTGTGCTCGATTTCAAGCAAATCCTAAAGAATCACATATGCGAGCGGTGAAACGAATATTACGTTGTCTAAGCAAAACCAAAGATTTTGGAATTTTATCCAAAAGAATGTCCTTTCGAGTTAGTATCATACAGTGATGCTGATTTTGGAGGATGTCGGATAGATAGAAAAGGTACGAGTGAGACTTGTCACTTTATTGGAAAAACCCTAGTATCTTGATTTAGCAACAAACAAAATTGTGTCTCACTCTCGACTTGTGAAGTATAATATATTTCAACTGCTTTAGCATGTGCTCAAGTCATTTACATGCAACAAACACTTTAGGATTCTAGAATTAATTTATCAAATTCAACTATTTTTTATGATAACACAAGTGCTATAAACTTATCTAAAAACCTTGTCAATCATTCACAAACCAAACATATTGATATTCGTCATCATTTTCTTCGTGATAATATTGAAAAAGGGATAGTCAGACTAGAATTTGTATCTTCTGAAAACCAGCTTGTTGATATTTTTATAAAACCGTTAAATGAAAATAGTTTTATAAAATTATGAAGAGAATTAGGAATTTTATCTTTGAAAGATTTATAAATTTTTAGAATATATTTTAAATTAATTTTTTTAGCTACTAAGGACTTAGTTGTTTAATTTCTTTGTTACTAGTTTTAGCAGGCTAGATTCTTTCTCTTTTTTATATTTTTAACCATCTCCTTTTATCCACACAATTTCTTTAGCAAAATTGTTAATATCATTAGACTTTCTCTGGTTCTAACTTCCTCTCCATTATATTTTTCTATTTTTGACTATCATTTCAACTATAAAACCCATGTCATTTTTATTCTCATAATCAACTTTCAAATTGTTTATTTTTTTCAACAACCTCATAATCATGTCCTCTCAAGAAAGCTCCCAGTATTCCTCCATTGATTTTAGTTCTCCGTCATCAAATACTTCAAATCTTTCTAATCTGACTCCAGTGTATGAACCTGTTCTCATCATATAGCCTTCGAATTACCATACCGGTTACACACCGGAAGCTAAGCGAGGACGGAAACTGCAATTTAATTCACCTTTTGTTAATGACAAGATAGATGCTATCCACCACCACCAAAGGGAAACTCTCAGTCTACAACAAGAGATGTACTACGAATAGAAGGTTCAGGCTCGGAGACTCGGCTTTTTGGAAAAAATGTGCATTAAAATTCTGTGGTGCTTCACCATCAAACACGAATTGTAACAACCCGCATATTTTACGATTGTATATTTAACTGTTTTATTTAAATATAGCATCGTTAGTCGGATTCAAGCCCGAAATGCCACTTTTTGCAAACAGTAGAATTGGGACTCGAGACCACTTCCATTGAGTCCAAAATGGCATTTATGATCTTTTTGAGTATAGACATCGATATGTTTGGAGTTGGGTAGAATTTTGACATTTTCACTTAGGGCTTTGGGCTTGGGTTTGGGTTTCAGCCCACTAACCCAACTCATCTTATATCCTAACTCCACCCCCTCTCCTCTTCATACACTATCATTTCCTAACACTTCAAGCATTAGAAAAATGGGGGAAGAGAAAAGGAATTAGAAATTCCTAAGCCCTAAATTCATTTGCAAACTAAAGTTCTAGCTCCAAAATCTAAGAGAAGCTTAGGTAAGCATCCTCTTCATCTTCTCCATCTCATTTCTTCTTCAATTTCAGAAATTTCCTAAACCCTAACTTAGGAAATGTTTTTCTTTTGAGCTTAGATTGAAGCTTCTTGGGTTAAAATTGAAGAGTGATTGTTCTTGCCTTGCTCTATAGCTTCCCTCTTGTGTTTTTGGGTTTAAAGGTGAGTTTTTGAACTCACATCTACTTCTATAGATATCATTGTTGTTAGGTATGAATTTCTAACACTTATTTATGTTCATTTTCTTTTTATTTGAATTGAATTGGTGAATCTTCCAATTTTTGGTGTTTTGAGGTCAAATCTTTAAAAATCAAATCTTTGATGTTTGAACACGTTAGTGGGGTGTTTCGGAGGGCCATACAAGGCTGGGTTGTCGCTTGGCGTAAATCCCTAGTCGTTGTGACTTGCTCGTTCGCTTCCGTTCCGTGTTATTGGTTTTGCCCCACAAGGGGGCTAGGCTGGAAATGCTGCAGAAGACAATTCAGTCGTCTGAACGTATTGGTCAGCCGACTAAACCTGGAAACAGAAAACTTTCTGTTCCAGCGTCAGTCGACTGACCATATAGTTCAATCGCCTGAACCTGGAACCCATGAATTTCTAGGTATGGATCAGTCGACTGACCTATTTAGTCCTATCGACTGAATCTGGGTAAAGAGCAGTTTGCCTATTTTAGGAAGTTTTGTGTGGGATTTCCGGTTTTTAATCGACTTTTGATGATCCGAATTGTTGTTATCATTTATTGTCTTTGATGACTTCTTTTTCGGGATTTTTGGGAATATCCATTTTGATGAATTCGGTATCGATTTGTATGGTTTTAATTCACGACGTCGAATGTGGATTTTGGTGATTGATTGTTTCTACAATCATTTCTATGGTTTGTCACTTTAAAATACAATGGTTTCTATACTAGTAGTAACTATTCAAACTCTTTCACAAAGATGATTTCAACTCTATTTTAAATACAAAGCTCATTTTTAAAATCGTTTCCCAATCTATTAGTATATACAAACCTTTACCTCATTCGTATGAGAAATCTAATTAAACGGCTTAGTAAAACAAGTGGTAAGAAACGCTTGCGTTTACTTCGTCGGTTAACTCTTGGACTTGTTCGATTGAACTCTTGTGACGATTTTCGAGTGGAAATCTACAATCTGTTCGTAAATATTTAAGTTAAGCCAGTGGTTATGGGACATGAAGCTAAACTCATCTATTTACTAGCTTAGTGTAATTGACACTTCTTATTGATCAATGGTGATCATTTTGTGATTTAGACTAGTGATGTGCGATGTCTATTTGTTTGTGTGGGGACTAAAAACCCCGTTTGTGGAACTTCGGTTCAATTTGGTGGGGTAGCGACCCATGGTCTTCGGACCGTTTGTGGAGCTTCGGCTCAAAATTGCTGGTTAGCGACCATGGAATAGCGTTCCGTTTGTGATACACGTGTTGGTGAGTTTTCGTGCTCCCGTTTGTGATAGGCCTCCCCACTTGTGATTTCTGGATTTCTAATTGATGATTTCTAGAATTTGTGTTTTCACCAATTTTCGTGGATTGCATTGATAAGCTCTATCAATATTTGTGTTTGGTGAATAATCTAAAGAATATGTGGTTCTTTTTGGTGTTTGAGACGATTTGAGATACTGTATGATTTTCGTTGTTAATTGATGTATACTTGACAAAGTATGGCATTTTTGTTATCATACATTTTTGATCATATCTCTTATCCTATATCATTATATCTGATATTTATAGCTAGACTGATCCGTTTATTATTTTCTTCTTAAATAATACTCGGGTCAGACCGAGGTATTTCAAGTGCTCCTGCTTGACTTCTTATCAGGGTCTGTCTCCTGACTTTTGGCTAACTACTTTAGTACAGTAGTTTTTGTTAGTGTACATCTATGATAGAGACTCCTTGATGTATAATTATTCTTTTCTCTAGCACATGTATCTATTCTTTTCTGATGTGGTGGATCTTGTTTGACCACTACTTTGATGTACACTTTTATGTGTTATATTCATATCTGATTCCGCCTTTGTGATATGAACATCTGTGACTGGTTTGTGTTATGTTTATTTCTATATTTGTTTTCGAAGGCCACATAGCCACTGTGTGGTAACTTTGAGTTTGTATTTGATATGTCGGATTTCCTCTTGAAATGAAATGTAAGTTATATTATCTGACATATCGGTACTCGCACAACGCAATTACACAGATGGTTGCTCCTCAACAGCCTTATTCTTCGTGCTAATCGACGGCATTACCCAGTAGTGTCCTTGGCTAGTGCGAGTATAGAGGTGGGGCGTCATAGCTTGGTATCAGAGCCAAACTTCGGAACAATGTAGAATAATCTAGCAAGGATCATTGTCCTAACTCTTCCTTAGGAATCGTGCCATAGGATTTAATTCGAGTCTTCGTACCATTCTATCCTATATTCTTTATGATTCCTTGTTTTATCAATCAAATTTTTTGATATTCATTTTGAGAATAACCTTTTTCCTCTTCTTTCTTTCTTTCTTAAAGAAGAGAAATGGTTAGACCAGGCCGTCCCAGCGCCGGTCAATCTAGTGCTACTCCTCAGGATGGAGTATTTATGTCCGCTCAGCAACTTCTAGATCTTGTGAAAAATGCTCAAGCTATCAGACCCATTCTAGAGCCTACTCATCCTTAATCTGGGTTTGCACGCTTGTGCAGTGATTACACCAACTTGGGTGGAAAGCCTTTCAAGGGTTCCGAAAGTGTTATAGAAGTCCAAGCTTAGCTTAGAACATGCAATCGCATCTTTTCCTGCATGAATCTTATTGATCTACATCGAGTCCAAGTGGTTTCTAGTATGCTCCAATAAAGAGCATTAGATTGGTATGAGCTTCTGATCTCTGAAATTATTGAAGCAGATCTTACTTGGGAGCAATTCCGGGAAAGATTCGAGTTAAAATTTGTGCCAGAAGCTGAAAAAGTATCTCTAGCTCGACGCTTCATTAACCTTGTCCAAGGTGAATCTTCTGTGATGGATTACGTCGCATCTTTCGAATCTCTATCTAAATATGGGGTCGAGTATATTAATACCCCACTGAAGAAAAATCAGAGATTTGTCTTTGGGTTGAATAAGAATCTCAAGAAGACATTACTTCTGAAACTAGAAGTTTCTTTTGATCAGCTTGTTGATATCGCTCTTCGACTCGAAGAGGCCGATAAAGAAAGTGATGTTGAAGTCAAACAAAACACCAATAAGAAGAGGCCTTTTAAATTCAAGCCTAATCCCAGCAAGAAAGGGAAGCAAGCAACTTCGGTAGCAAATACTCCTACCTCTTGTCGTGGAGAATGTTACAATTGTGGTTCTAAGGACCATTATGCGAACAAGTGTCTGAAGTCTCTTTCTTGCCGCTATTGCAAGAGTTCGAGTCATACTATATCTTCATGTCCCAAACTTCAAAGCAAAAAGGAGGGCAAGCTTTTCATATCCAATTACATTTCACAAAACATGTTTCATATCCAATTACATAATCCCAATCGTTTCCCAGGTACAGATCAAATATATTTATTACATAAATACTCCAAGAGCAACATATGATGATGCCCCCTTGGTTGACCAGAGTAATAAATAGTCATAACAGACTTAATACAACACAACGGAAATAAAACAAAGTATAACAACTCCTAAATAGCTAACATCAGCCTCCTACTCGTTCCCGGAAGCTTTATTCGTCCACCTACTAAAACCTGAAAATCTCAACCCTCAGCCTACTCAAATCAATTTTGAGCACCCGAGAGTATAAGGGGAAAAACATAAACTTCGAGTCAGACATAAATCCATGTGTGAATAATACTATATATCTCGGTTATCTGATATTACGTGAGACCACGCCGCTTAGCGGAACGGGTTCCCCCTCACTAATATCCTTTCAAAAACATATCTTTTGCAAATCAAAATCCTGCAACCAAACTGGTTAAAACAATAATATCAATAGCGTGTAAGCATATAAACCAGATAATCAATGGACTATCTATCTGAACATTATAATTTTGTTTGGCTAACTACTAACCTTTGGCTGCCTCGGGCCTACCAGACAAATCAAACAAGTAATCTAACTTCTATTAGATACTCCTCTTCTGGACGGTCTGTCCCTAACTTACTTCTCCCAGGGTCAACTGATCCTAATGGTTTTGCGGCTCACCAATAACCTATCTCTACTTGGTATATTCCTTTCTATGTGTAACATCATTTTAGTGTTACATGTGACAACACACTGGAATTTAGGACTTATATTAGCTAGGGGCTACCAGCTAATGTATAGGGCGTGACCCCATACCAATCCTATCTGGTATTCTAATAGCCGAGTCATTTTACTTAGGGTCAACTACTCTTTAAAATTTTCCTTGAAAACATTTCTTTCCAATTGATTTAACCCTTTAACTCATACTTAAACAAGGAAAATATACTCTATGCTTTACCCAAATCACTTTGCCATGTTACATATACTTTACACAAAACACTATTGATGAAAACATTCAAAACCTTTAAAAGTACCCCTTTCAAAACCCTTGAAAGTACCCTTTTCGAAACAAGTAAACTGCTTTGCTTTATAACCCTAGGCCGAAAGGCCAAAACATACCTTTCGAAACCATTTAAATAAAACCTTTCGAAAACATTGAAATCATCTCTTTCGAAAGCTTTATAAAACCATAGACATCTTCTTTTCAAAATGCTTTAACATGCCTTTCGAAACCATTGGAAACCTTCTATTTAAAACCTTTCAAAAAATGTTAGGGAACCACCCCTTCGAAACCTTTATTTTAAACCTTAAGAAAGCATTAAGTCCTTTACATATATCAAACCTTTCGAATGCATTTGGGTTCAAGTAAAACATGTGGAACAACCTTTCGAAATCATTTAAAACCATTCCTTTCAAAACCTTTGGGTTTAACTTTCAATAGAAAAAGGGTCTTAAAACAACTAAGTCGAAAGCACTCTTTCGAAAGCAATTTCCTATGTAAAGAAGTGGATGGTCTCGAAACCAATCCCTTCGAAAGAATTGAGGAAGTGACTAAGATTTTTAAAACAAAGTAACCCTTTCGAAAGCAGTGCTTCAATTGGTAAGATGCGGCAGCAAGGGGTTTCGACCCCTTCGAAAGCTTCTTTGTAAAACAAAAGGTGCAACCTCTTTCAAAACCATTCTTTAAAAGCATTTGCTAAGTCAAAAGCTATCTAAGTCGAAAGCCTTCTTTTTCGAAAGCAAAGCATGTGCATTTCCATTTAAAAGCAAAATAATGTTTAAACCCCTTTAAAACCCCTTGTTTCGACTCAATATCTTTCACCTTTGTCCAATCCACTACACACCAAGGCTTTTGATACCATGTGTATTAGTTTCGTTGGAGATGGAGGTGGAAGTACCAAGTCGAAAGGTAGGTGTCGAAAGTGGCGAAACAACAAAAGCAAAGTAAAACTGATTTTTAACTTTAAAAGGTAATTCTTTTCAACTAACCTTCTTTGTTTGTCAACATATGATTGGTTGCTAATTCTTTTCTAAAATCGGTTCTAAAAGTTCTAATAATTTCAGAAATAAGTAATTTGGAAACATTTGCAATTTGCCCTTTCTTCTTTTATAAACATATAAAATATTTAAGTACCATACCTTAAATAATTTTATATACTTATTAAAACACTTAGGAAAATTCTAAAAAAATTCACATAAATCACTTTTAATATGTTTTCTAACATATATTAATTTCTAACCCAAAAAACAATATAAATCAGCCGTAACTAATTTTAAACCCAATTAAACATTTTCTTCACTAGAAATTTACAATAAATCCACATTAATTCAAAAAATTATGAAAATTGAAACCTAACTCTAAAATATCATTTCCGACCTTATACAAAAATCGCAAGGCATTTGGATGTCATCTAATAGGGTTTTCATACTAAAACTTATTATAAAACCTATATGAAATAGCATATATCATCAATAAGCATATATATATCCATTTTTAATAATTAAAACATGGAAAAACCTTTGCAAATAATTAGGATCTCAATCTAAAATCGAAAATAAGAAAACATGAGATGTAGTCTATTATTCACCTTAGCTTTATGATTAAG
The DNA here is from genome assembly GCA_030737815.1 of Allium fistulosum. Lineage (NCBI taxonomy): Eukaryota > Viridiplantae > Streptophyta > Magnoliopsida > Asparagales > Amaryllidaceae > Allium > Allium fistulosum. Next base: position 1,112,215,783 of record CM060904.1, read on the forward strand.
GAGTTGAGATTTGAGAATGGATTTGGCTAATCTTCCTCCTGATCTTTAGATTTTCTTCTTCTAGGTTTGTCTAATGGTGGCCGGTCTCTAGCATTTGATTTTTGTTTTGGACATGAAAATGAACGTAAGTGAGGGTTTAGGGTATAAGGGTATGACTAATTCCTACTTTGCCTCTTATCTATTTCATTTTAGTTTCTCTTTAGTTCATTTGTTTCCTTAGGCATGGCTACCCCTTAGGTATACAAATCTCAATCCCTTAACCATTTCATTATTTCATTTAATTTAACTAATTAAACATCCTAAATAATGTTAATCAAAATTAGGGTCGTTATAGACTCTCCTCATTAAAGAATTTCGTTCTCGAAATTACGAACAAATCTATTATAAAGGTAAAACATACCATCAAACAAATCAGGATAAGCGTCTCTATTCTTACTCTCAGTCTCCCTAGTATAATCTCACTCATCGTCGCTCCACTGGACTTTAACTAATCTAACTATCTTGTTCCTTAGCCTCTTCTCATCTCTCGTGACTATATAAACTAGCTTTCTAACTATAGTTAAGTTCGGTGCTATTAATAAGTCATTTAATAAAGTCGGTGCTATAGTAGCCTCCGGATCTCGAACACACTTTCTCAGATGAAAAACATGGAACATAGTGAACTCCTGCCAAACTGTTTGGTAACTCTACTCTATGTGAGTTTCCTGATCCTCTCTATTATAGGAAATGGCCCTACAAATCTCGGTGCCAATTTCCCTGATTTCCCGAATCGAAATACACACTTCATCGGTGATACCTTAATCTAAACATGATCTCCAACTGAGAACTCTAAGTCTTTCCATCTTCTATCTGCGTAACTTTTCTACCTAGACCGAGCTTCCTTCATCCTAACTTGAATTAACTCAATCTTCTTTGCTGCTTCTCTAACTAAATCCGGACCAAGAACCAACGTATCCCCAGTCTCTAACCAACAAATGGCAGATTTGCATGGCCTTCCATACAAAGCTTTAAATGGTGCCATCCCAATACTAGCCTGATAACTATTGTTATACAAAAACTCGACTAAGTGAAGATGGTCTTCCCATGATCCCCCAAAATCTTGCATATAAGCTCGTAACAAATCTTCCAAGACTTTGTTAATTCTTTCCGTTTGTCCATCGGTCTGTGGATGGTATGCAGTACTCATCTTGAGCTTGGTTCCCAAAATCATCTGTAGACTCTTCCATAACTCGCTAGTGAATAAGGAATCTCTATCACTTACTATACTACTAGGAATCCCATGCATTATAACTACATTCTTAATAAATAAATTAACCAAAACATGTGCCGTCCTTGTTGACTTAACTGGAATGAAATGGGCACTCTTGGTCAACCAGTCCTCTATGACCAATATACTTTCATTTCCTCTACTATATCTTGGCAACCTATCTATAAAATCCATTGGGAATGAATCGAACTTCCACATTGGAATATCCAAAATCTGAAGTAACCCACTAGGTTTCTGATGTTCGGCTTTTACCTGTCGATAGTTCAAACACCGCTTTAACCATTAGCCTACATCCCTCTTCATACCCTCCCAGAAGAAACTCCTCTTCATGTCCTGATACGTTTAGTTCCTCCCGGATAAATAGTGAACTTCGAACGATGGCATTCCTTAAGTACCACCTTCCTAATGTTTCCCACATTCGGAACACATAACCTTCTTTTCTTCCTGAACCACCCATTCTGGTCAAGAGTAAAATTTTTCAAGTCATTGCTCTCTGTTCCATTCCTTAACTTCCTGATTCGTTCAACTAATACTGGATCCTCATGCTTAGAAGTAATCCTTTCGGTCATCACTGGTCGAACTTCTAAACATGACAACACAACAGTTTCTCCACTAGACCTAGCTTCAGTTCTCCACTGTATTCTGCATGTCATCAACACTTCCAAATCTTTCCACTCAACTATCATTGCCAACACTGCATTCTGATGTTTCTGCTAAGCGCATCTGCGACCTTGTTGCCTTTTCCTGGTGTGTACTCAATTCCAAAGTCATAAGCAGCTATAAACTCTAACAACCTCAGATGTCTCATATTCATCTCCTTCTGAGAGAATAAATACTTCAGCGACTTATGATTAGTATATAGCTCGAATCCCTCTCCCATAAGGTAATGTCTCCACACCTTCAACATAAAAAATACCGCAGCCAATTCCAAATCATGCGTTGGATATCTAACTTCATGCGGTCTAAGCTATCGAGATGGATAAGCAATCACTTTACCTCTTTGCATTAACACAGCTCCTAACCCAGTTCCACATGCATCTATATATACTACTAAATCTCGATTACCTTTTGGAACAACTAGCACAGGTGCATTAGTCAATAAATGTTTCAATCTACGAAATGCTTCTACACACTTATCGGTCCAAACGAACTTCACGTCCTTACATGTTAACTTGGTCATTGGTGCTGCTATCCGCGAAAAATCCTTTATGAATCTCCGATAATAACCAGCCAATCCAAGAAAACTCTTATCTCAATCACTGTCTCGAGTCTCTTCCAATTATCCACCGCTTCAATCTTAATTGGATCTACAGACAACTCTTTCTCTGAGACTACATGACCAAGAAAATTCACTTCCTTCTTCCATAAATGACAATTCGAAAACTTCGCCTTCAGCTGATGCTGCCTCAACGTCTCAAGCACCACTCTAAGATGAACTTCATGCTCCCTTTCATCCTTAGAGTATATAAAAATATATTTTTATAAATACAAACACGAACCTATCCAAGTGCTCTCGAAATATTCGGTTCATCGAATCTACAAAGAATGCTGGCCCATTAGTTAGTTCGAATGGCATTACAAACCATTCATATGATCCATATATGGTTCTAAATGCCATCACAAGAATACTATCCTCTACTACTCAAAGTTGATGGAAACCTGTTGCTAAATCCAACTGGGAAAATACCTTGGCTCCACACAACTGATTGAACAAATCTTCAATTCTAGGTAGCGGATATCGATTCTTTATCGTGTTCTCATTCAACTTACGATAATCGATATATAACCTTAATGATCCATCCAGCTTCTTAGCAAACACTACAGCTGCTCCCCAAGGCAAACTGCTTGATCTGATAAAATTCTTGCCTTCCAAGTCCACCAACTGCACCTTTACCTCCCTCATATCGGTAGGTGTCATCCTGCTTAGCGGTCTATTCACTAGTTCTGCTCCTGGTACCAAATCTATCTGAGACTCAATAGCTCATTTCGGTGGTAGTCCTACTAAGACATATGTGAATTCTCTAATCACAAAAACTCAATTAAACTCGTCTTCTATCCTCACAACACCCAAAAAATCATTTACCTCGCAGCTAGGGTTTTCTACGGAATATATAATCCGGTCACTGCAATCAGGGTGTCTAAGCGATATTTTCCTATCATGGTAAAATATCCTAGAATCGTACTTACTTAACCAATCCATACCCAAAATAAGTTCAAACCCTACGAAATCAAACATATGCAAACTGCGAACAAATGTAAGACCCAACAATTCAAACTCTAGGTGGTCACACTTCATCCCAAGCGTTGCATACCCTCCTATCGGATTTGCAACCCTTAAGGAAGTAACAAGGTATGAGGGTTCTAGGTTAAGCTTATCTACCAAACAATGAGATATAAAAAACGCGATGCACCAGTATCAAACAGAACGCTAACTAACATACCGCGAATCAAAAGCCTACCTCCCAACACAGCTTTTCGTTTTTTCCTCTACTATTGAACTCGAGGTAGCTGGCTCCAATGCATACACTTTTCTCATCCCATCCTTAGCAGGCTCCTTGCATTGGTTCTTGTAATGTCCGATTTGATCGCAATTGAAGCATTTGATATTATTCTTCCCGATCACTTTCTCCCCATCTCCTAAGTGACATTCATTTGCGAAATTCCCTTTCTTATCACACTTATGGCAGACAAACTCCGATTTTTCTTTCTTGGCAGCTCCACCCTTCTGAGCTCCTTTCTTATGGAAAAACTTACATTTATGACTCTGCCCCACTTTGCCTTATTTCTCTCCAGAAAAGCAAGCATCTCCTCATGCCTCAAAGCCATTTCTACAACAACGTCACAAGGATCCCTGATATGAGGTAATGTGGCCTTAGCAAGTTCAGGCTTCAACCCCCTAATGAACTTCTCGTTCCTCTCAATCACAGTATCCATAGTAGCATAGCCATACCTCAGTAGCTCTTAAAACCTCATTGCATACTCTAGCACATACATATCCCCCTGCTCCAACTCAGCAAACTTTCTGAGCAGAGTAGACTTCGCAATCACTGACATAAACCTCTCCTTAAACCTCCACTTGAACTCAGCCCATGACATCATCTCTTCATTAACTCTGATCGTCACACTGTTCCCCTAATCCAACACTGCTCCTTGTAACGCCTAGAAGCAAGCATTCTCTTCTACTCATCATTGAGCCCCAAACCTGCAAAGATCCTCTCGTAATGAAGTAACTAGTTCTCTACTTCAATTGCGTCTTCAGTTCTAATGAATGGCTTTCCTCCCAACCGAGCATAATCTCTACTCAAAATAGCATAATTGTTGACCACTAAAGCTCCCTGATTTCCTCCTCCAGCATTTCCTCAAACTACTACAGCATCAACACCCGCCTGCATCATGTTGACAAAGAACTGATACATTGCGTCCATGTCAACTTGCGGGACTCCAACACCCATATTCTATCTTGAGCCTGACCTTGGTTCCTCCTCGTATTTGGTCTGGCATTTCCACTTGTTGTGGTGCTTCCCCCATGGTTAACTCTTCCACTTCTAGCATTCATATCTGCATTCGAGTCTTCATAAGATATAGAAGAATAGCCTAAGAGAGATAGGAGAATAGAGATATGATATATACTTATATATAGCAAATACAAGTACGTTACTATAGCGTTATCCCATACACCAATCTTTTCTATAATTCCTTAGGATTATGTTTTTCAAAAATCATTTTTAGTTTAAAATTTTTCATAAACCTATGCTCCGATACCAAGTTGTAGCATCCTCTATCTTGAGGCCCAAAGCTAAGCACTACAGATGCTGCAGTCATCTATAGTATTAACTTCCAGCGACAAAATATGGTGATGTTAATGGTATCCATAATATCAGAAGCACATGAATATGAAACAAAATCATTGGTTTCAAAAACAAATTTTCTGATTACATTTCATAAAACAAGTTTTATATCCACTTACATAATCCCAAGCGTTTCCCAGGTTCAGATCAAATATAATTATTACATAAATACGCACAGAGCGACATATGAAGATGCCCCCTTGGTTGACTAGAGTACTAAATAGTCATAACAGACTTAATACAACACAGTGGAAACAAAACATTACAACTCCTAAACAGCTAACATCAGCCTTCTGCTCGATCCCGAAATCGTCCACCTACTAAAACTTGAAAATCCTCAACCCTCAGCCTATTTAGATCAATTTTGAGCACCTACGAGTTTAAGGGGAAAAACATAAACCCCGAGTCAGACATAAAGCTTGGTGTGAATAATACTATACATCTCAGTTATCTGATATTAAGTGAGATCATACCGCTTAGCAGAACGGGTTTCCCCTTGCTAATATCCTTCCAAAAACATATCTTTTGCAAATCAAAATCCTGCAACCAAACTGGTTAAAACAGTAGTATCAATATCATGTAAGCATACAAATCAAGTAATCAATGGAATATCTGTCCGAACACTATAGTTTTGTTTGGCTACCTACTAACCTTTGGCTGACTTGGGCCTACCAGAAAAATTAAAAAAATGATCCAACTTCTGTTGGATACTCCTCTTCTGGACGGTCTGTCAGTAACTTGCCTCAGGGTCAATTGATCCTAATAGTTTTACGGGCTTACTAATAACCTATCTCTACTTTGTATATTTCTTTCTGTGTGTAACATCATTTTAGTCTTACCTATGACAAAGCACTACACACTATAATTTTGGACTTATATTAGCTAGGGGTTACTAGCTAAAGTATAGAGCACAACCCCATACCTTAGCTTTATAACCTTAGGCTGAAAGGCCAAAACATACCTTTCGAAACCATTTTCATAAAATCTTTCAAAAACATTGAAATCATCTCTTCCGAAAGCTTTATAAAACCATAGACATCCTCTTCTCAAAATACTTTAAACATGCCTTTCAAAAATATTGGAAACCTTCCATTTAAAACCTTTCGAAAACATTGGGGAATCACCCCTTCGAAACAGTTATCTTAAACTTCTCGAAAGCATTAAGTCCTTTACATAAATCAAACCTTTCGAAAGCATTTGGGTTCAAGAAAAACATATGGAACAACCTTTCGAAACCATTCCTTTCGAAACCTTTGGGTTTAACTTTCAATAGAACAAAGGGTCTTAAAACAACTAAGTCGAAAGCACTCTTTCGAAAGCAATTTCCTAAGTAAAGAAGTGGATGGTGTCGAAACCAATCCCTTCGAAAGCATTGGAGAAGCGGCTAAGATTTTTAAAGTAAAGCAATCCTTTCGAAAGCATTGCTTCGAAAGGTAAGATGCCGTAACAAGTGGTTCGCCCCTTCGAAAGCTTCTTTGTAAAACAAAAGGTGCAACCTATTTTGAAACCATACTTTAAAACCATTTGACTAAGTCGAAAGCTATCTAAATCGAAAGCCTTCTTTTTTGAAAGCAAAGCAGGCCTATTTCCATTTAAAAGCAAAACAAGGTTTCGACCCCTTCAAAATCCCTTGTTTCGACTCAATACCTTTCGCCTTTGTCCAATCCACTACATACCAAGGCTTTTGATACCATGTGTATTAGTTTCGATGGAGATGGAGGCGGAAGTACCTAGTCAAAAGGTAGGTGCTGAAAGTAGCGAAATAGCAAAAGAAAAGTAAAACTGATTTTTAACTTTAAAAAGTAATTCTTTTCAACTAACCTACTTTGTTTGTCAATATATGATAGGTTGCTAATTTCTTTTCTAAAATATTTTCTAAAAGTGCTGCCAATTTCAGAAATAAGTAATTTGAAAACATTTGCAATTTGCCCCTTCTCCTTTTATAAACATATAAAACATTTAAGTCTTATACCTTAAATAATTTTTTATACTTATTAAAACACTTAGGAAAGTTCTACAGAAATTCACATAAATCACTTTTAATATGTTTTCTAACTTATATTAATTTCTGACCCAAAAACAATATAAATTAGCTGTAATTAATTTTAAATCTAGTTAACCATTTTTTACACTAGAAAATTAATAATATATCCACATTAATTTAGAAAATTATGAAAATTGGAACTTATCTCTAAAATATCATTTCTGACCTTATATAAAAATCGCAAGGCATTTGGATGTCATATAATAGGGTTTTCACAATAAAACTTATCATAAATCCATATGAAATATCATAAATCGTCAACCGGCATATATATCCATTTTTAATAATCAAAACATGGAGAAACCTTGCAAAATAATTCGAATCTCAATCAAAAACCGAAAATAAGAAAACATGAGATGTGGTCTATTATTCGCCTTAGCTTTGTGATTAAGAAGTTGAGATTTGAGAATGGATTTGATTAATCTTCCTCTTGATCTTTAGTTTTTTCTTCTTCTAGCTTTGTCTAATGGTGGCCGACCTCTAGTATTTGATTTTTGTTTTGAACATGAAAATGAATGTAAGTGAGGGTTTAGGATATAAGGGAATGACTTATTCCTACTTTGCCCTTTATCTATTTCATTTTAGTTTCCCTTTAGTTCATTTGTTTCCTTAGGCACGACTACCCCTTCGGTATACAAATCTCAATCCCTTAACCATTTCATTTAATTTAACTAATTAAATATCCTAAATAATGTTAATCAAAATTAGAGTCGTTATAGTATCTTCCATCATAGATTTCCCTTTCTCAGCAGTAGTTGGTCTTGATGAAGATGGCTCCAAAGCAAACATCTTTCCATTATTAGCTATGGACACTTCTGGACATTTGTTCTTATAATGTCCGACCTAGTCGCAGTTAAAGCACTTCACATTCTGCTTTCCCACAACCATCTTGCCATCACCCCTATCGACACTTATTACCATAGTGCTTCTTCTTATCACACTTATAACAAATGATATCTTCTTTTCCTTTCTTGGAAGCTTCACCCTTCTAAGCCCCCTTTCCCTTAAATAACTTCCTCTTCTTATTCTAGGAACTCTAGGTTCCAACTGGCTTCTCCTTTCCAAAAGTAGAAAGAATCTCCTCGTTCCTGATATTCATTTCCACTACTACATTCGATGGATTCCTGAGATGTGGCATAGTTGCCCTAGCAATCTTCGGCCTCAACCCCTGGATAAACTTCTCATTCCTCGTGATAACGACTTTAATAACGGCATATCCATATCGGGATAGTTGATCAAACTTAGTAGAGTATTCCAACATTGACATTTCCCTTTGCTCTAATTCCATGAAATTCCTGAGCAGGGTTAACTTAGCTACCTCAAATAAAAATCTTTTCCCAAATCTCCTTCGAAATTCTACTCAATTCAGTTCCTCCTTTGCTACCTTTAAGGTTAGCCCATTCCACCAGAATAACGTAGCACCTTGCAACTGTCTCGAAGCCAACCTCCTTTTTCGCTCATCATTCAAGCCCATATCAGTAAGAATTCTGTCACGGTGCAATAACCAATTCTCTACTTACTTGTATGATCTTGGTTCAGCTTTGTATAGTTATTGCCAACCGACACTACAGGATCAACTCCTCTGCATTAGCAGCATTACCCCCAACTACTCCTGTAGCTGCTCCAATTGGCATCAGATTAATGAAGAACTGATGCATAGTCAACATACCTATTGGTAGGGTTCTAGCACCTACATTAGCATTTTCTTTTTGATTAGCATTTTCCTATCGACCTTGGTTTCCTATGGTATTGGGTCGAAGTCCATTGGTTGTATTGCTTCTTTCGTCTAGATTCACTCCTCCATTTTCTACTTCCATATCTTGCATTCTCATAATATACATACGAGCCTTATTAAGATACAGAAGAACAGTCTAAGAGAGGAGAGAACAGAGATAGAATACATACTTGTATATAGCAAATACAAATAAGATAATATAGCATAATCCTATACCCCAATCTTATTCCCTGATTCATTAGGATTATTTTTCAAAAAGCTTTTAAGTTTTACAGAACCTATGCTCTGATACCAACTTATAACATTCACTATTATGAGGCCCGAAACTAAGCACTATGGATGTTGCAGTCATCCATAGTAGTGATTTCTAGTGACAAAATGCGGCTATGATACTCCTATCAATAATCAGAGCACATGAATATGAAATTTTTTAAACACAATTTAATAGCAAACTTTAATATTTCATTTTATAAATAACATTTAATATTCATTACATAATCTCATTCACACTCCCATGTTTAGAGAAAATATAATTATGAAAAATACTCCAAGAGCACATATGAAGGTGCCCCTTGGTTGATCAGAGTCTAACACTTGGCAATTATATAACTTGCCATTACATTGATACAAACAAAATAAAACAACATGGCGTATTAGATAAGAACTCCTAAATAGCTAGATTGTCTCCTGCACATCTCTGGAAGCTTATTATTCAAACTGGATACCTAAAATCCCTTACTTTCGACCTACTCAAATGGGTACCTAAGAGTTTAATGGAAATACAAAAACTTTAAGTTAGACAAACAGTCTGGTGTGAAAAATAACCTACCATCTCGAACAAATAGATATCTAGTGAAACCATGTTGAGCGGAACGGATTTTCCCCACACAAGTGCCTTAACCAAAATAAATCAACCATATACTGTGCTCTTACATCCACAATGGTTATAGCATAATAAAAAAATGATATGCAAACATGCGATATGCACTGGATTACCCATCCTAAGTTATTAGACTAACCATCTATATTGTCATTGGCTATCCACCATATACTTATATGGACTACCCATCTCATATGTAATTATTTAGATTACCAATCCCATACCATATGGTCTACCTATCACACATGGTTTGATTATCAAAGTTATGTAGACTATCCATCTCACATGTAATAATTATTTAAAAAGATGTGAACTATCCATAACATATCCCATAGTTTTTCTAGGATGACTATGAACCCATCATTAACCATATAGAGACTATCCATCTCACATCCCATAGTTTTCCTAGGATAACTATGAACCCATCACTTATCAATTTAATTCATGTTTAACCCATATATTCAAATTATATCTATTGGTGTCCCCAATTAGGTTGCATACTCCTTAAATTTATAACATCTCAAAATAATATACATTGGTATCTCCAATGAACTATGTCAGACTCATTAAAAATATATATTGGTATCCCTAATGATTAGATTCGAGTTTATTCTATCCTAGTAACCCCAATACATGATGTCAACTTCATATACTTGCACCACATAGCAATGCAAAACATTGGCATCCCCAACAATCAAAGCCGAAACTCAATATATGGCTCGCCGCCATTAATCAAGGGAGTAGAGAATATTTTCGACATTAATAACCATGTCGACCTCTATCCAAGGCCAAAAACAAAACTTAAATCCTTTTAAGTATAAAAATTTATATTCAACACAATGTTGTCAACATACATACTATATAGGATATCCACATTTTAAAACAAAACTTTTGATTTTTATAACCCCTATGGCTATTTGCCAAAATCATAGGGCTGTCGACCTTCTTTAACATTGGTTATATCGCCTCTTTAAAAAAAATTAATTTACATAAAACTAAACCTCGCTGGCGTTAAAATGAAGAAATGGGGCATCGACGCGGTACAGCATCGTTACCAACACAATGTAATATATAACCTTACCAACTTTAACGAATAGTGGCACCGAAACTAGCAGCGCATTATAAAGCATTGTACTTAAACATACTTCGGGTACTATGCCGCCAAATATACATGGTCTAAGTTAAAACAGGGGGCATCAATGATAGTGACATACGTGAGGCGGTGTTATTTAGAATAAGGGTGAAAACATGCAGCATCAGTGATTTCGACATTAAGCTTTAAACCTTTAAAGGAATCACGAAATGGCGATGCCGCCGATGATAATGTTAACAAGAAAACTTGTAAACACCCCAAAGTAGGATTAAAGATGAGAATAACCTCTTCGAAACAACCTTTCGAACCAATCAAGGTAATCTATAACTCCTTCGAAACCACCTTTCGAAGTGATTGAGGTATATTGAACTCCTTCGAAACCTCCTTTCAAATCAATTGAGAAAATGTAAGACCCTTTCGAACCCCGCTTTCGAAGTGGTCGAGGTGACTTAAGGTTGGGTCCTAATGGATATAAGGGTTTTAATTGAATCTGAAAGTCTATGTTCCTCGGAAAGGTAATTTTTCGATCGACGTTGATACATATAATCCATAACCAGAGCTATATATATATATATATAGCAGATTGGAATCAATGTATTCATAAAAACCATGTACTTGCTTTATTAATAGCTTTCATGTATACAAGAGGCCCGAGTATTACATGGAAGTGAAATCCCCAATTTGATTCAAAAATCAGGGTTTATAAATTCTAGAAAAGTACAAGTATATAATGAATGAATTCGGATCCCCAAAACAAAACCCTTAGGGTCTTATTGTTCGTCGATGGATTTCCTATCGGTTTAGAAAACCATCGAACGAATTTAGAAATAAAATATACGACAAGCACACAGCGTACTATTGAAGTACGTGGCGAGTACAGGTCGATCCGTAGGGAATTGATGATTTTAAAAATCTATCCAGTCAAATTAAACCAAAGTCGAGTGAAAGTTAAGCTAGAGAATTAGAGAATTAACTAACTAACTAAAAGAAAAGAGAAGCAAATATAAGATTTAAGTGACAATTTAGAGAACAAATCCACTCTCTAGATCATGTAGTTCAACACGTATGAAATCATGATCTCTCTTTTATGGTCATAGTGCTTTAATTGATGTGCTTATCATAAGTATGGCATATTTGTGCTATTGATTAGCCAACATAAGCCATCAAACTATAATACACCCCTTAAACCACTTACTAACTTTAATGAAACTTGACAATGAAAATGAAATCTATTTTAAGTATGGCCTATTAACTATTGATTAGAAATATAGACATTCAAAATTTAATTTTAAATCACTTTCTTTTGCGATAATCATATTTTGATGAAGAGGCAATTAGTGTTAGTGATTGTTTAAGCATAGCCTATTTGGTGTCAACAATATAGGCTATCAAATTCAAAGCAAAAACAACTAGTAAACCATTTCTATCATCATCGTTAAGCACAAAAAGATAGCATGAATTAACAAATAGTTGAAGCTATATAATTAGAGAGCTTCATTACCCCTAAATTGAAGGGGTTTAGCCTCTCATATTTGTCATTTGATTAACAAATGTAGCTTGCAACATGAAAGAAAAAATAAAGCAAAATGAAAGCTAAATGAAAGAAAACTATTCTAATTGCATAAAAGAAAATCTACACTACTAGCATGAAAGGAAATGAACATGTAATTAAAAGGAAACAATAATTACATTGCATGAAAAAAAGGAATTACATAAGAGAAGAAATGGCTAAGTAGCCATGAAAATAAAGAGAGCTTTGATTTATTTTCTAAGCTAAAAACTAACTAAAGAGAGACTAAGAAGAAGAAGGTTACATGAAACATAAGGGGTACTTATACATGTGTTAAACCCTAATTCATATTTTGGGGGAATGCCCAAAATACCCTTGAGAAAGTGTAACAACCCGCGGTTTTGTGATTACTTGTTAATAAATTAAAATGTGATTTTAATTAAATTAGGGTTAATAATAATAATTTGGAGTGACAAATTGATTTATAAACTGTTTATTTGATTAAACAATGAATTTGAGCAAAAATCTATTTTTGGTGTTTATGGAAATTTTATTTGAAACAAATAATAAAACGTTGTTCATAAAATCTTAATGGTTTAAAATATGGAAAATATTTTAATTTATAGTGTAACATAATTTATTTTAAAATATGTTCATTTTACAAAATTGTATGTAAAAATTTGGTAGAGTAAAGTTTTTTAAAACATAGAAAAATGGTTGAGAAAACTAGAAAATTTGGCTAAGTGTTTAACATTGCTTATTAGGTTGGATATTGGGTCCAAACCCATTATCTCATTTTTGAAATTAGCCTTGTGAATGAACTGTACGTTCATTCTTTCTATACTCCTCATTCTCTTCTTCTAGACTAGAAAGTTATAAAACCCAAATAATGGTTTCTTCCCCAAATCCTAATCTATGCTCCAAATTAATTAAAAATCAAGGAGAAATTGGTAGCAAATCAAACTCTGCATGTTTCTAACTTCAATCCAAGACCAAAGCTTCAATCTTTGCTTGGTAAATCTGCTAATTTGCTGCAAATAAATCCTAAGGTGAGTTATAAACTCACACCTCTAACTTAAACAAGCTAGCATGTCGATTATATGTTGTTTCTTTGTTGGTTGCTGAAACAAATTTTCTTCGATTGAACCTGAAATGAATTTGGCCATATCTCTCTCGTTTCTTATCCAAATTGGATGATTTTTAATGTTCTGGAAAGTTCATACTTTTTACTAAAAGTTTCATGTTTTTATTTTAATGAAACTTTGGAGCTAAATTGATCAAAACCGTACTTCTTTGTTGCTGTCCGAAGAGCAAAACGACAGCGACAATGAATTTAAATCTGAAAATTGTTTGAGTCATAACCTTTTCATCCCTTATCGGAATTTAATGATTTTGATGTCCTGGAAAGCTTAGGAAATTTTCTACAACCTTTATTTTAATCACTTTACGAAATTTTGAAGTTTAAAAGGACGAAATTGGGTTTGAAACAGTGGGTATATTTCAGGCTGTGTATTTTCTAAGTTGAAACCAGAAATTAAATTTTCCATAACTCTTTCGCTACTTATCGTAATTCGATGACTTTTAATGTTCTGGAAATCTTAGAATATCCTCTATAACTTTCATGTTTCGTGCTTTCTCAAATTTTGGGTTTAATAGGGGCGAACTGGCTAAACAAGCCGCTGGCCTTTGTTTTTCCTATGTATTCACTTCCTGGCATGAGTCCGACTTTGAGACGTCGCAGTTTCTTCATCTCTTATCGAAACTCAGCGATTCTTTTTGAAATTTAAAGTACAAATGTTGAAATTTATTTCTACAAATTTTCAGGTCATTCCGACCATGTTAACTTGTATATATCTGCTGTTGAACTTGCACTCACAGCTTGTTTTTATCGGAATTTTATAAGTTTAAACTTCCGATATTTTTCTGTATTTCTCGAGGATTCTTTCTGGATTTCGTACACGGGTTTTATAAATGAGTTTTTAAATGTTTTTCAAGTAAATTGGTTTTTGGAAAAATTATTATATATTATTTTCAAGTATAAAATTTTAGTATCTCTATAATAAGATAGATTGCAAAAGCGGTTTATAAAGTGATTTTAAATTGTTTTAAAAGCTCGTTTCTCCAACTTATAATTTCTATACAAAATACACATATTTGCACTGTCGAGCAAATGAGAAGGAGAGTTAAACGATTGGGTAAAACGCGTAGTATGGGATACGTGCATTTTTCCTTTTGGTTAATTCCTAACTTGTCTGTTTGATCGTTTTGGCCTACGGGTCTAGTTTACCGATGATATGAGGTGAACCTTTTACTGCTTTGAGTGTGAAATTTACTAGCGGTTAGTAAACTGTTTAGTGCAAACGGGTGGCATGGGACACATGTTAACACTTTTCGGGTTCCTTTCCGAGAGTTTGTGACGCATTTGCCTGTTGGTGTGCCAGTATTGGACCTTCGGGCTTTTTCCATTGCGGTGTATTTTCTTAGGACGTTTGCCATTGCGGCGTATCTGTCTTCGGACCTTTGCCATTGCGGCGTATTTGCCATAGCGGCATATTTGTCTTTTAACGTTTGCCTTTGGGCGAGGTACCTATTATGTGAAACAGTACTCGGCAAAAATAGCACGTGCAAAACCTTTTTGAGATGATTTTTTCCCTTGTGTGTCGTCATTTTGAAATCGGTCCTTTGAACCATTCGGTGGTGATTACTTCGGGATTTTTGGACTCTTGGAAGTACTTTTTAGATTTTCATTGCCTACACTGGCGTGTTGAGATTTGTCTTTTGGCGTATATATATATATATATATATATATATATATTGAGATGGCCTATTGGAGCTATTTATGGGATTTGCCTTTTGGCGTTGTATGAGATTTTTATCCTTTGTTGACATTTGCCTTATGGCTTAGGTTGAGATGTTTTCCTTGGAGTTGCCGATATGGCGGGTTTGGGAATTACTCTTTTAGGAGTTTACATTATACTATTCCCTAAACCATTCTTATTTGATTTATGATTGCCGATGATATAAGGCATGCTACATTTTAGTGATTCATGAGATTTTTCGTCTCCTTTGTGTTTTATGCTTATTGAAGCAATAGTGTTCTATCACCTAGTGTAACCATACATGATGCGTATCCTCCATATGTCTATGGTTAGCTTTCTTATTGTTTCTTCTTGTTTAAGAAGAACATCACTATGCTCTTATGCTCTAATATTCTGCTATCACCTTTTACTGATTTGTTTAGCTAGACTGACCCGTTTAATTTATACTCGGGTCAGACCGAGGTGTTTAAGGTTAGGTACATTTGGACTTAGCCTATTCTACTTCTGCGTGGACTATTCTGCTAGCTCTTTTTGTCATAGCTTTTTGTGTAGTCCTTTTGGTTTGCTACTCTGATATGTATATTCTTTTAACTCGTGTTTGTATTGTGGTCGTCATACCACATATGTGATGTATCATTTTATATACTCTATGATGTATCTATATATGTGTGTATATATGGGATTATCTGTTGTTCTGTGATCTGTTTCGCATTTGAGTTGTTGTATTTTGTTCTGATAGATACTATAGCCACCTATGGCTTTGTATTAAGTATTTATTGGATATGTCAATCCACAAAAAAAGGCATTGTCGACGTATTCAATAGATATTTAAGACAAGGCTATAGATGGTCGCTCCTATCCAACCCTATTCTCTACATTAGCAGACAGTATTACCCAGTAATACTCTTTGTTAATGTGGGTCTCTAGGGGTGGGGCGTTACAGCTTGGTATCAGAGCTGAGCTCAGAACAAAATATGGTAAACACAGAACAGAAACACATATTACAGTACATCCAAGTATAATACAAGTGATAACATAGTTTCCCACTATCGTATTTCTCAATCGTGCCTTTAGTCTTTTCATTTTCTTAGAATGGATAATAAGTTTGAAAACATTATAAGGGTTTTAAATATCACTATTTTTAAAATAGTAGAAATTAGACCTCAGATGGCTTAGATTTAAATTATGTGTTTTGATCCTTAGTGATTAGAGTTGCGCAGCGGAAATGGTGTGACCGTTTTCGCTGGGCACATTTAATGCTTTGTTTTTAATAAATGCTTGTTTGGTTTATAATTGCTTGAATGTGTGTTAGCATAGTAATTGTTGAAATAATATTGAGTAGGTGATATAATTGAGAGTTAGAAACCTACTCGATGCAAATGATAAGAACTTGCGGTGTCTTCAAGTTGTAACTACCGCAAGAATTATTAGAAAGATTAAATTTTGAAAATGAAATTTAATTCATAAGTGGTATTTAACCAAAGGTTAAAATGAAATAAAAATTTAATGTTTAAGAATATCATGGATGCATTTTAAAGATGTAAAAATTACTAAAAGAATTTTTGGGAAAGAAAGCATCCATGTGAATGGAAAATCTTTCTAACAAGAGATATACTTATGTATATAACTTGATTGTTTTATGAATTGATTGTATGGTTGTATAATTAGAAAATGTTTTATGTTTTGAAAATAAACATTGTTACAACCAAGTTTAAGATTCCTTAAGAAATCAAAACAGGTTTTATAATTTCTTGTGTCAATTGGCTAATAAGTATTTTAAGAATTTTGGTCGATGCGTCTGATCAGCGTTATCGATAGGGATTCCTAAACGCTTACGGGGCGATGTGATACATGCTTTTGAAATGGCAATAAATAATATTTACTAGTATGGATGTTGAATGCAAAAATATATAGATATTGCAAAGATTTTGAAAAATTATAAATTGCCATTTGAGATAAGTAATTTATATATACTTAAGGACTTATGAAAATAGTGTGACATAGAGGGCAATGGAGAAGCAATGCTGATCTTGGTCAACTTTGCAGTCCTTGATAATGTCATTCACTATAAATGTATTAGTTATATGTTATCATTTTATAAATTGATAATTGGAAAATTTGAATATGGTTTCATTTAAATAAATTGTATTCATTATTGGTTATATTACATGTTTGTGAAAGTTTACATACATGGAAAATTTAAAATACTTAAGTAAGCTTTTGGGTAAAGTATTTTTGGAAAATATTACCTTATGGTAATTTATTTATATGGAAAATAATTTTAATTAAGTAAATACCTTAATTGGGTGAAATATCATGTGATAGTGGTTAATAAAACAAAGTATTCAAATTAATAAAATGAATTGTTTGGAAAACTAAAATATTGATTGGAATGAGGTTTAGTAAAAAGTAAAAGGATAGTTATGGAGAATAGTTAACATTTAATCATTTGATTAATAACAAGTGAAAAAAAAGAAGTACGCCTTTGGGAAAATTAAAGAAAATGCTAATTTGGTGCTATTGAATTAGCATGAAATTTAATAAGGATCAAAACCACTAGAGTAAGTTTGGTTATGAATTTAAATAGTGTTAAAAACTTGTTAATTATGTATTTGTGAAGTTCAATTGAAAACAAGTTTGAATTAAGTATTAACCTTGGCTAGTTCTAAGTGATAATAAAACAAATGGTTAAATTTGTGGATTAAGAGAAAATTGAAAATAAAAGATTCATTTATTATAAAAAAATAATATGTAATTCCAAAGTCTAGTTTGGATAGATAATTGTTTCTTACTAATATAAGAAAGTAATTATCTTAATTAAAATATGAGTCTTCTTTTAAAAGACTTGTTTATTAATTGGGAAAAAGTTTTCTTTGTAAACCATTTTGAAAGTTTGTTGTATGTATTATAGTGTAATTCTAGATGTCTTGGCTTTTCGGAGAAAAGGATCATGTAATAAATGTTTTAGAGAAAAGATTTTTGATCTAAAATTATGTAGTTTGGATTTAATAGTGGTTTGAAAATTTTGACAATAAAAGATCTTGTGTCGGAAAATTTTGATTGAAAAGTGCCGTTTTAAAATAGCGATAACTTGTGATTTACAAATCCAAATGAGTCCACTCTTTTTGCAAAAGAGAGTGCTTTCAGTAAGATAGAAATCATCTTTGTATCATTTTTGAAAATTTTGCACTTTGGTTATTCAAAAATGAGTTTGAAAACTGATGGACATCTATGTCCTCTTTTATAATTTCTGAGTTTAAAGCTGAAAGTAAATTGGGCATAGCTTTCAAAAGGTAAATCCGATTTTGGTGATCTTTATATCACTAGAACGCTTGGACTGAGTAGAATAACTTTTGTTCTATGAGTATTTTCAGATTATGAGTTTTACTGAGTCAAAAGTCTGAGTCCTTGTAGCAGGCCTGAATTTGAAAATTTTGAAGTTTGGAGTTGTTGTCTTATTTAAACTATGATTTTAATGCTTCATATGTTTATAAGTGCATGCTAATATGTTTCAATAAGTTAAGTGCAGGTGCAAGAGGATATTTGAATGATTAATTAGAAAAATAGTAAGTATAAAAGTAAGCATGCTCGCATTTTAAATGCTAAAAATGAAAGGTAAGAATTGCTAAGTGTTTATGTGTTAAGAATTATATATA